>JALJVW010000098.1:6303656-6903656 GCA_024865655.1 Emberiza elegans
TTTATTAAATATTATTTAAGAGTTCTCATTTTACAACTCTCAAGTGCTTTGTTTCACAGATGGTCTTAAGCATTTCCATTATGTTTTAAAGTTAACAAAACTTCATAAGGAGTATTTTTCTATCCTAGTACTAGAGAGATTTTTCATATCAAATTAATACAAGTCACTCAAAGAGCAAAGATTTCTGCTGATAGATGTGAAGCTTGATTTTAGAAATAACACTTTCTGACAAATAAGTTATTATCCCTCTTAAATCTATTTCACACTGTCTCACTAAACCTAAGTTTTCCATCCTTGCAAGGCCAGGGTTAATCTGAACAGAGCAAGCACATTACACCTTAAATAATTAGTGGAAGCCTAGTTATTTTAACTAAGTCAGAAAGAATTCTTCATTTCCAGCTATAAAATATGACAGATGGACATGCCATATAACAAGAATTACCAAATACAAATTTAAACATCTGCATCAATACTTTCTGAAAACTACTTATTATTTACAAAGTAAAAAGTACATGTTGAAACTATTTCAAAATAATTTCTCCTTACTCCATTTCTTAGTATATTTTTTCCTTTAAAGTAACCTTCAGTTTTTGCAATACTAATCAATGACCTTAACAAGGTCACACTAGTTAAACTGTCAGCAGCTTAACCAGTAGAGGCACAAGGGCCAATTTATGAAGTGTCTTTAGAAGACTGAGAACAAAATATTGTATAAACACTCTGATTTTTCAACTCAGACTGTCTTAGAATACATGTATTTCTCAAAATTCTATTCCATGTGATAGACACTAAATACTCTTCTGATCTACAATAGGCAGCAGAAGACAATAACTAAGCCTTAGTCTCCTTAGATCCAGCTACAGCAAAGCAACAACTTTAAATAACCTATAGTAAGCAACAGAAAGGAGGATCAATGCTATGGAAAGTGATACTGGAGCTCTCCAGGTTTGTTCCCTACAACACATTTGCTCTTTCATGGTAAATAACCTCTGTTGAAGACTAAGTAATCTAGTCTCCTCCATAAATAACTGGAATATGAGTACTGTCAGAACAAATACACAGAACTTTTTTTTAAATGTCTTGGTACTACAATAATCAAAATAACACAAACAACTTCTTGTGGCAGTTGTCTCTATGGGATACAGGATGACAGCATAAAATCAGAGATTACCAAAGAATGCAGTAAAAGAAAGGTGTAATTAAATCACTCTTCAATGAAGCTTGATACAAGCGCACCAAGAAAGTGCTAATGCATGGACTATCAACAGAAAGATTAACTAAAAATTCACACCAAGCCAAGACAATTCCATGTCTTTAACAGCTTTTTTTCTCCATATTCTCTTGCATACTGTTAGAAAACAGTAACCAAAGCCAAACCACAAAACCCACTGAATTAATCTAAGGTAACCCAATCTCTAGTTCATCAGCACCAAGAGGCCTCTGAAAATTATGTATCCATGCAGCAAGGTCCCAAACCAACATTTTTTGTAAATTAAAAAAACCCAAAACAATGCAATGATTTAACACTCTTTCAAGTTTTCTTAAATATCAATTTTTAAAGCAGTAGAAGATACTGGAATAGGAAAGTGAAAACTACAACACTTACAATTGTCCTATCAGGTAAACTAAAGGTCCCCAGACAAGATCTTGGGGATCATAAAAGGTAGCTTAAAAAGAAAGCAAATTGTCTGCAGGCTTCTTAAATTCACTACACTGGGGTCTAAAACATCACTAGGAAAAAAAAAAAGTTACTGGATTACATATTGAAAGAGGTTGAAAACTAATACACTGTTTACTCCTACAACCTGAAAGTGAGTCTCTAAAAACTCAAATTTACTCTTCATACATTTTGATACATTTCTACAGGGAAGCCAATCTCTTGGATAATCCACAGATACTATTTTTCCTTCCTTCAGTTCTCAAAAGGGAAAACATCTGCGTTTCCAGTGTTTCATGCTGCCTACTGCTACATGTTAACAATTAGACTAAACATATTCTCACACAATAGTTAAGTCAAAAGTGCTGTTTTATACAAAGTTTCCTCTATTATTCTTTGAAATACACCAGTGCATTTCACAGTTTAAATTTACAGCTCTCATTTCGAAAATTTTTTTCTCCACTTTGACACTGTTCATTTATAAAATGAACAGAGGGGAAAAAATAGATTTTATATTTTTTAAATTTTTTTTAAATGTGGAGAGAACACATTTTTGTGGATAATCCATATTTTTTAACAAGGACAATGTTTTTCAAACAAATGTTTTTTCCCAAAATGGTTTTATTAAAAGCAAACAATATGTCCTCTCTCTGGCAACTACAAATGGGGAAAAATATGAAAATCCTAATTAATATTAAAAAAACTAAAAACTTTGTCAAGTTTGGTCAACAACACACTTAAATCACATATACAGAGCAGTAAATTTCAGTCCCCTGTAGAAAATTGATAGTTGAAAGCATGACCAAATTATATGATGGCAACAGAATTCCATATTGTTCTTATATATTGTTGAAAGAATCTGCAATTTTACCCTAATTTCTTTTGTTTCTTTTCACAAAAATGCTGAACAAATCCTTAATAGAAAAAAACAAGCAGCTCCACACTGGGAAAGGCACTGTCAAAGCCCAAAACTCAAAGCCTATTTAAAGTCTAGCAAACAATGGAATTTGTGTGCTTAATTTCACACAGTATTTAAAAGACGTGAATTCAGAAGTAAGAGATGTTGTTATTTTTTAACCACATTCCTTGATAATCTAAGAAATTTGGCTGTGTAGTCTTCAGAGCAAGGACAGCTTTTTTATGCACAACAAACAGCAAGAGCAGCAGCTTGATTCATGAGCAAGGCACTGAAACACTACAGAAATATTGTCCTGCCATGGTAAACAGAGATTAAACACCTGGCTGCAATCAAAGCCCTAAAAGTGGTCAGAAGCATAAAAGCAGCTCTGTGAGTCAACTTTAAATATACATAAAATCATCTTTCTTAAGAAGCATTACCAAGAGGTGCAAGAGTGATACAGTCCTATTTGTAATGGGTTTATGCTTTATAGGGAACTGATATCTAATGAGGTTGGGCTCATGGTTCTAGGGTAACTCAAGCCAAAGAACCCACAGGGGAGACAGAAAGCAGTGCCTGGGTGTTACTGAAAGATTTTTTCCCTTGCAAATCTGCAATCTTATTTTCATAACACTTATCCAAATGAAAATCTGAAGCTGCTAATCCTGTATAAAAGCTTAATGGAATTACTCAAAGGATTCTAGAGCTACCATGTAAGCCCTAGTTACTTAGGTTAGCAAAGAAAAAGAACAGATATAATCAAGATGACACCAGGGGAAGTCACCAGTACAGTTCTGAAAGATTCTGCTCTGGGACCTGTGTTACCTGATAAATTCCTAAGTGGCCTAGAAGATGAGATGGGTGGCAGTTTAGAAGCTACCAAAGGACAGCAAGTGACCAGGAATAGTGATTTCAGAGCAACTGAAAAAATAGAGAAGGCCATGATTAAACCGAACTGGGCAATAAAAAAAGTAAACAAAATACAGCATAGGCAAACTTGAAATGAGGCAGAGGGGCAATAACCACTCTATTCAGGCATAAATCAATGAGTTGTGAGCTATTAATCCATGTCTCTCCATGGATAGAGACTGACTGTTCAACATCTGATTTTTGTTACTAGAAAGTATTAATGAGTTAGTAAGATCTACATACAAAACTTCACACAACAGCTAGTAGAATTCCTTGCAAGAGATGTCAAAGACTCAAAAAAGTTTTAAAAAATAGATGGCCTTCAATGGAAATTGAGTAAGAGAGATCCCTTGAGAGCTTTTAACTAGACAAACCATATCAGGGTCAGGAAGTCCCCTAGGCTGAAAATAGTGTATGGCTGAGGGAGAATTTAGGGGAGGTAACATTCCCCCTGTTCTGCTTTTGTCCCTAACTGCTCCTTTAAAGATGATGCTGCAGACAAGTGCAGGGTTTGTCAAAGCCTTTGTCTGAACCACTACAGCTGTTCTTATAAAACATTTATGTTTGCCATCATACAAGAACAACATTTCAAAAAAACAGTTGCTGGAGGAGTGCAACAAGCTGATCTACTCACAGGGCTGCTCATTATTAACACACAGGACTTTGTTTAAAGATGTCAAAGCATCAATCCTGTCAGGGAGCAAAAACCAAAACCAGAGCTGTAGGAAACAGCTGTTAAGGGACAGCAGAATCAGCAGGTGAGACACTTGCACTAGGGGGTCAGTTGCATATCAAAGACCCCAAATTCTTGTCACCTGTGTATTCTTTACTTCTGCAAAACAAATATGTATATAAGCTTGAAAATGTAAAACTTTCAAGCTAAGAAAAAAAGGCAAGACAGAAAGGGGAGAAGCATGACCTAACAACAAAACCTGCAGACACTATGTACACCCCAAAACTTCATCATTTTATAGAATTGCAAGGTTTGAATGTGCCTTCATAAACAAGACTATTTTGGAAAGGTCCCCATTGCAGCAGGCTTGTAAAGAATCATCTCTGCAGAGTGGAGACTTATGAAGTGGTCCTTCAGTATATATAATACAGCTTTAAAAATCATTAATAAGCCTAATAGTTGGCAAGTTTTGCAGATCATGGTTCAGTGGGCGTCTTGATAATTTGGGAAGCAAATTTTATCTTCAAGATGGAAGTATTTTTATTTCATAGCATCACTCAAGAAACTGCTTCAGGAGGTCAACTCAATATTAAAGCTGCATTAAAAAAAACCAAAAGCATGCATGTCATTATGCAGCACATAGATACCACTTCAATAAACAGAATGGAGCTCAGAGCACTTCTGACAAAATAAAACATGACAAAACAATCTCTGATACCACAGATTATGCAATTGCACCAGATAAGTTTAAGTACAGCTCGTCTGTAACCTGCAACCACCTCAACACAAAGAATTGTATCTCCAAAAACGTTGCTATTTAAGAAAGAGTTGAAACTGTTAAAAATACCTCAATTGATCAGATTTAAGAAATGGGAAGATATCTGTAAATTGCCTGAATCTAGAGAAGTGAAATGCTGCCTCACTATTATCAAATGCCCACCTGCCATTAACAATGGCAACAATTACATTATATAAGAATTTGTCCAAAAGGTTATCTAGCTACCAATAGAGTACTAATAATTCCATTCTGTCCTTAAAAAACAACAAACATAAATTGACACGAGGATTTTTTTTCCTATTTAGTTTGTTTCTGTCTACACTGGTGCTCGAACTAAATTTTACTTTCTTTAAACATGACTACTTTTTTAAAAATCTTAGCTGAAAAAGAAAAAAGGTACATATATTGCATAACTTAGATGTATGATAACTTTTAGAACTTTAAAAATACAAATCAGCATCTAATGACAAAGAATGTTGGTAAATATTTTTCACATTAAAAATTAATTAAAACAATGTCACACAAAGACTTAAAGGAATTGCTACTGCTGCCAGCACAAGTTTGCAAAAACCAGAAGTAATCATTTTTATAGCAGTAGCAACTAACTTCCAAGAGAACAACAGCAGCAGCATTTTGACAGAGATACCTCTGTGGATGACTTGAAGGTGAGTCAGTGTAACAGGAACTGCACCACCACTGCACATTGCCACCAAGAGAGGACAAGACATTCCACTGCTTCTCTCATCCTCCTCTCCATGTACCCACCCTCTTGTCCTTGTACTTAACACATCCTCTGCGTGGTTGCAGAGATGAACTGTATCATTTTTTTTTCCAAATGGAAAGATTTCGAACTGTCTTCATTTTTTTTTCCAAATGGAAAGATTTCGTTTCAGCAAACCCAAGTCTTCAAAAATAACAAGAAAACATTAGGAAGGCAGATCTACTAATTCAAGTTTTTCAGACAACAATTATTCTTAGGAACGTGAAGCGTGGAAGCCAATTCAGGTACTTCAATAGATATATCTACTTCCAATATTTTTACAGAAATTCACTAGGCACCCGTGCAACCACACCCTATACTTGTAACATCCAGCAGACTCAAACAGTAGCCTGGTGATAACAAAGAAATTACTGTTTCTTTCAGATTTGCTGGGAGAGAGGCAGGTGTTGCTCTGTAACTAAATGAGAATAGAATGGATCACCCAAGTGTGGAGAACCCAAGAGAACGTGTGGTAGTACAGAAGGCAGCATGTGCAGACCTCAAACACTGAGGCATTGCCTCACCTCACACTTTGCCCTCCAACCATCACAGTCATTTCAGTACCACTAACATCAGCTTTCAGACCTTTCTGCTACATTTCTTTTACCACTGAAAACAGCTGTATGATTTAAGTTTTTCAGTTTAAACTTGCAGATCTTAGCAGTGTACCAGGGCAATGCCAGAGACATGCATCTTGTTCTCCCTTGTTTAACTCAGCTTATTACACAGGGATTGCCTGGATGGGCTGCTACTGGACCTGAGAGATCCTGGGGAGAAATACTTTTCTAGATGCAACCTCAAGGAGGAGATAGCTACAGTCTTTTCTGTTCAATCCCATGAGAATCTTCACATGGACACTATTTATCAAAAGCAGTACCTTTTAATGTGTACACAAGCAAGAGACTACACATCACTGATTACCATCATCATACCTTCAATAAGACTTCCTCAGATTTAGGGAAACATTAATGGAGTTAACAGACAACAAAACCAAATAGAACTGCAATCACACAGATGCACTGAGTTCACCAAGACATTTATCTTCAAGATTTTTGGCAGGTAAACTCAGTAAGCTTTCTACTACTTGTGTCTCACAATATTTACTATCCTTAGTACCACCTAGAATATATGCAGGACTTCAAAACACAATACAGGATGTAGTCAAGTAATGAAAAAACTAGATATATGCTCTTGACTATGTGATCATTTTCTTTCCTGCCCTCCCGATGTCCTTTATTTACTTAACTTTTGGAGCAGTTCCAACTATCTGCTACCAACAGGTACTTGCCTGTATTTGAACTCCATTCCCAAGCGGGATGCTAAGGCTTGGAGACCCATGCACCAAGTTACACGTGTGTGCATTAAAACAGATGAGACCCCAGTTCTGAACGGCTCAGTGAGAGACACAGGCACCCACCCATGTACCCCAAAATGTGCTGCTGACTCCTCCAGGGCACAGGCAGCCTCCAGGTGGAATCATCCTCCAGGCCACCAGAGTGACCACCCTGATAAAATATTCAGTGCTCTTCATATCAGCTGGAATCCAGTGGCCATTCTTGTAGTGCATCCATACAAGATTTATTTCAATTAATATACAATTTACTCTCAGGCACACACAGCATCTTTCAGTCAGGAAAGGAAAAGGAGAATGAATTATGAATGCCAAAGATCCAACCACCAGTGTTCATTTAAAGGCTATGATATTTGTCCTGCTATTTATACCTGCAAGGTTAATAATCCATATGTATATAAACAGCTAACTCGTTTAAGACCACACTGTATATTTTACTCTGGCTTATTAATTTCTTTAATTTGTATGAAAGTATTTTCTGAATGTTTACTATTGATGTTTTCTATACTTGGTCTGCAGCTCAGGGAGTTAATTACTATCTTGCTGAAAAGCTTTAAATAGCCTCATAAAGAGTTTAAGAACAAATATAACTTCACCTAACCATATAGCCTTTTCAACAGTTATTTTAATAAAAAGAAGTTTCTCTAAATTTAGTTGAAAGTCATATATAGACAATGTTTTCATAAATAAGAGTGTAAAAACTTACAGGATGTGTCAGCCACAGGAGGCTCAGTAAACACAAAGAGTTCTGACAAGTTGAATTTGCAAGCTCTCTTAACCAGCAGAGAAAATACTGAATTTACAGCACATAAAATATAGTAGGCCTACAAAGGAAATAGTTTCAAATACTTTTCCCCTGCCCCTCTACCACCTCTGATTTTTATTCCAAAATATTAGTAAATGAACTTCTATTTATGAAATTGAGATCTGAAGTAGGATACCTTGCATTTTTGAAGAGAATAGCAAGTCAACATGAAATAATTTATACTTTAGCATTTCAATGAATTTGCATAGGCATTTATTCTTCAGTTTATGTTGTAAGACTGCCAGGCTTTTCCCATAAAAACAGTGATGATATTTGTTACCATATCTCCACTTTTATGATTAGGCATGTTGTTTAAAAACACTACTTATTAAAAAAAGTTTACTAACTGAATAAGTAGGACAATTTAATATTGTTCTTAAAATAATACATTTGCTGCTTGATACTTCAAATGACAGATGAAAAGGTTATTTTACTGAAATGCAACCAGAAAACCTCTTACAAAAACAGCAGGTCAGCATTGCATTAATTCTCTTCAAGGAAGTTACTGTACTTTTAACCAAGGCATTTCTTTCACAATTCAAGAACAAAGTTACTAAAAACTGGAACTCTGAGGTTTCTCTGAAGTCAGTAAGATATTCAGTTCAGAAAGACTGGTGAAAAAATCATCTACCTATGATAAACTAATATCTGAACTTACAGAGACATTTAAAAACTTTTCTGTCACCTCACACAATTCAACATGACTTCCATCAAAACTGCTAAAAAACATCAATAAAACAAAAATTACTAAAGGTAATTCAGTTTCACTGTCAAAGGCAAGACTTGAATACACAGTGGATTGAACTTCTACCTCAGAAAACAGAAACAGAAGAGGAATTCACTGAACAGTAGTCTTTAGCTAATTAGTTCCAATAATTAGCTCAAAGTCTTCAGAGAGCAGAATCAAATACCATGAAATAGTAAAAGCTTTTCTTGTACCTTAAAAAGTAAAGATATGAACCCAACAAATAACTGGAAGCTGGCTCAATTTATTTTAGGACATTACAGTGTCCTAAATACAATGCAATGCTTTAAAGGTGCACATCCACTCAGAAACAATCTTCAATTTTGGTTCAAGTTCACAATAACACATTACAGTGTCACAAGGATCTAGTGAGAATTAATTACTCATCCAGTGGCAGCAATAGGCATTACTGATTTCTTCATTAGTGATTCTTCAAGCAGACCTTTTCCTTTAGGCTAATAAAACACTGTTTTCTCAAAAAGTACATATGACACATGCTAAATTAACAAAATAACGTCTTTAATCAATCTGTGTATGTTTTAGCATGCTTTCCCATTTTGCTATTGATGATTATTGTCTCAATCCAAGCCCTGACTATGCTAACACTAATGGAACAACACTGCAGAGGATACAGATCTTGCAGCCCCGCTCTGCTGATGTTAAAGCTGTACCTTCTCATGTCAGGTTGCCTCATTTTTCCGGCCTTCAGCCACCCCCAGCCTCTTACTCCCTTATCTGTCTCTCTGTACTTTCTTCCACAGTCTATATATGCAAAACCTCATCGGCAAGGCAATCATGTCTCCCTTCAGAATTCTTCTTCAACCAAGCTAGTCCATCTAACCAAACCATCAAGACTTGAATACACAGTGGATTGAACTTCTACCTCAGAAAACTGAAACCAGAAGAGGAATTCACTGAACAGTAGTCTTTAGCTAATTAGTTCCAATAATTAGCTCAAAGTCTTCAGAGAGCAGAATCAAATACCATGAAATAGTAAAAGCTTTTCTTGTACCTTAAAAAGTAAAGATATGAACCCAACAAATAACTGGAAGCTGGCTCAATTTCTTTTAGGACATTACAGTGTCCTAAATACAATGCAATGCTTTAAAGGTGCACATCCACTCAGCCACAATCTTCAATTTTGGTTCAAGTTCACAATAACACATTACAGTGTCACAAGGATCTAGTGAGAATTAATTACTCATCCAGTGGCAGCAATAGGCATTACTGATTTCTTCATTAGTGATTCTTCAAGCAGACCTTTTCCTTTAGGCTAATAAAACACTGTTTTCTCAAAAAGTACATATGACACATGCTAAATTAACAAAATAACTTCTTTAATCAATCTGTGTATGTTTTAGCATGCTTTCCCATTTTGCTGTTGATGATTATTATCTCAATCCAAGCCCTGACTATGCTAACACTAATGGAACAACACTGCAGAGGATACAGATCTTGCAGCCCTGCTCTGCTGCGCTGATGTTAAAGCTGTACCTTCTTATGCCAGGTTGCCTCATTTTTTCCAGCCTTCAGCCACCCCCAGTCTCTTACTCCCCTATCTGTCTCTCTGTACTTTCTTCCACAGTCTATATATGTAAAACCTCATCGGCAAGGCAATCATGTCTCCCTTCAGAATTCTTCTTCAACCAAGCTAGTCCATCTACCCAAACCATAAAAACAAACTCACACAATTTAACAACCTACAAAAGGGATAACAGCTACTCCTTTCCATAGAGCACCTTAAACACAAGCACATGAAAATGAAATTTCACTTGAATTCACTCAGTGGTACAGCTGATAGAAAACTTCAAGCAGGTCTCTTTTCTCAATCCCAGCCAAGCACTCTACCCAGCAGACCTTGTTCCTTTGGTAAATTTAATAGTAACTAGAGAAAGATTTTTAAAAGTTGTAAAACCTCCACAAAATTATTCAGATTTCATCCCTGCTACAATTTATTTTTATTTATTAACAAATTTTTTTGCACAGAGTATAAATTTTCACATGCAATCCTTTCTAGAATAAGGCCTAGAAAGTTACAGACATAATTAACATTAGCATGGACTGCATATTTGAAATTTTTTCCTCAAGACAGCAAAACCCAGAAATTTAAACATTCCCCAAATTATAGTAAAAATGAAAATCACTACAGCAAACCTGAGCACAGACTTAGCAGGATATAATTAAATTTATGTGTAATATCAGAACTGAAAAAAATAATTTAAATACATCATTTATATTTCCACACTAATATAATTAAAATATCACATGTAATATCACAAGAGTGAAAAATTAATTTAAATACTTCATTATTTAAATTTCCACACTACTGCCTCAGAAATAAATCTCTTGGAAAGACATGTTCCATATGTTCTCTTTGGTATCAAAGTTATGAACAGAATTTAGATGCAGAAACAAAACAATGTATAGTATTATGCAGGTAGATCCAAACATCCTGCATAAGAAATTATAAAGGAAGCAGACAATTAAAAATTTAAAATATCCAGTAGCTTCCAATATAGCTACAGAAATAGCTGCTAGTAAGATGTCTGTGAAAGAATAATCTTTGTACTGAATGTTTAAGCTATTCAACCCTTCCCCCCAGCCCCAACCACCTCTGTGGGACAATAAAATACACATTCAATCTCATAACATCCATTAAAATGTACCCAACCAACTTTCAGGAAAGTAGAGCAAGATGCTTTTTAGTAAAAATATTCTAACTAGTCCATCTAGAGCTTTTTCTACTAAAACATTCTGACAGTCCCACAGTTATATGGTACTTCTGACTAGAAAAATCTAGTAAATTATTTTCAAATTAACAAAAAAACCATAATTTTCCTTTTGTCTGTGTATTGAAACATAACTAAGTACACCGATACTCATTTGAACATTTTTCTTTTGTATCCTGCAATTGACTTTAGTTGGAAAAAAATTATTGGGGCAGGACTATGGGGATGGACAACTCATTTCTGCAATTCCATTTACAAATTATCCAACCAACCTGTCACTTTTCTTGGACAAAAATGAAGGATACCAATCTCCGTTCCACGAGACAGAAGACTATCCTAAAAACAGATTAGCCCAATAAACAGAACATATTTAATAGCTGCTACAAGATCATTTGTATTCCCAACTCCATCAGCAATGCAGATAATGGGAATATTTCCTGCTAACTCTCCAACTCTACAGGAATTCTAAGTCTCACTGCCTTCACCGCATTCTGCTTTACCAGACATTGTTGCCTATCCTATTATAGTGCTAAATTGTTAATTTCAGTTATTAGCTCTTGCTTAAAGCAGCAGCACACTGAAACATGATTTTACTGAGATTCCAGCTAAGTGTATAAAGTGTCTATTCTGACTCTACAACACTATGCCTAAAATCTAGTAAAATCCTTCAAGAAAATTCACCTGTTCAACCTCTTGGTTGTTTTATTTACCTAGAAGCAAGATGCTCAAGATGGACAATTAATGAAGTTTTGAACAGTATCTAGATCTTCCTCTGACCCTATTCCTGCTGGAATGCACAGCAAATGAGCAAAGGAAAATGCTGACATCATTTTACCCCTATGGAATTTCTCTCACTTGGAAGAATAACAAATAGCAACAACAACAAAAGCAACAACAACAAAAGCAACGGGAATGCTGAAATATGCCTATGAAACAGGCATAATAAGGTAAGAGAAGTTCAGGGCCTCGTTTTGTTCTTCTCTGACCCTTACTTTCCTTCCAATTCCACTGCTCATGAACAGAAAAGCTGGAGGGTCATACACCAAACCCAAATTTACAAAATATGTGGACTCAAAGGGTCTTAATCCCAATGGTGCCCCAAACAGATGGATAAAGTTCTGTCACTGTACAGAACTTAATATCTGTCAAGCAGAACATGGTGGGGGATATACACTGCTGAGGCTTTTACTGGCCTGTCTCAGGATCTCCCCTATAATTGTCATATCTTTGAAAATAAATAACATTATGAACATATAACATACTAATAACATACTCATTCAAGTCACTTAAATCCCCTCTTATATCTCAGTGATGAAAAGAGAAGATTTTGATACCTATATGATATGCTTTATTGACTAGAATGATTGTACACTACCATTTTAGCATACCCATACTAACAAGAAACAGCAGATGGAGAATTAGTACAAAATAAAATCTGTACAGTTACATGTCAAGTAACAGTCAAGTTCCATGTCATTTACTTTTTTAAGGCATATTTTTGCCTTAAATAATAAAGGAAAACGTCAATTACAGACTACCATGGATTGTGAGGAGTTTGCAATACCTAGGGTTTAAGCACTGCAGTGAAGGACTTTGTTTTACACAATTATCTACTGAATCATCACGAGTGCACTTTTGACAGTTAAGAAACTAAAGTCAATTGGCATTTCCTACTTCATTCCAGGAATACAGAAGAAATATATGATGTACAATAGAAACCATAAACATTTAAAAGGTTTGAATGAAGAAAAGCAACTACACATACCACAGAGGCCTCTGATCCCAAGCTTTTAAATTACAGCCCAAATAACTTATACACAGAAAACATCATACTACGGGAATGCGTTTTATTTGAAAGGAAGGACAAGCAAATCGTACTATTTTCACCCTTCAGATCAGTATCAGGTACTGCAATGAGTAATTAAAACAAAGACAAGACAGAAAAAAAAGCACCGCACTTTGGCTTTCTTAAACTTTCATAACACCATTCAATGCGTGTATACTTTTAATCTAGACGACACGAGGAGAAGATGGAAACGAGTTTGCCGGAGCGAAGTGTCAGTTTGTGTCACTTCTGCATTCAGCTGTAACCTTCGCCAAACCTTGTCCCCCACCCCGCCCATCGCCCGCGAGAGGCCGCGGCCGGCGGTCCCGCCCCAGCGGCGCCCGGCTCCCAGCGCCCATAGGATGCGGCTCCCGTCAGTCTGCCATCAGCCCAGCTCCGCCTCCTCCAGCAGCAGCAGCCCTAGCCCTCCTATCCGCCTTTTGCCTTCAATAGGCCCTAAAGGACAATGCTGCTGGAAGGGGAAAAAAAAAAAAAAAGAGAGGGGAGCGAGCCCCGCCAGAGCGGCCCCCGCCGGGGCAGCGCTGTGAGGCCGCGGCTCAGCCGGGGCGGTTTCCATCGGCCCCAGCCCGTCCCCAGCTCCCCCTCCCCGCTGCGCGGCCGCCGCTGCGCTCTGAACGCCCGCTCAGGATGAAAGGTCACGGCGTGAGCACCAGCCGGGCCCGGCAGCGCTACAGCCCCGTCACCTCAACCTCGGGGTCAGGCAGGGCAGGCGAGGCGCTGCCCGGATCGGGATCTCCCTACTCCGACCCCGAACCGCCGCATCCTCCGCTTTGCCGTCTGCTGGCGCCGGATGGCACCGGCGCGGGCCGGCACCCGCGGCGGGTGGGTTCTGGGTGCCGCCTTTCCCTCCCTCCCTCCTTCTCCTCCCCTGCTCCCCGGCGTGAACCAGCCCGAGGGTACCGAGCCGCTGCTCCCGCTCGAGGCTGGCGCCTTCCTCCCGGCCGCGGCACAAGCCGCTCACCTGGCGCCGGGTCCCGCCGGAATGGAAGAGCGCGGAGCCGGCGGCAGCCAGGGAGGGCTCAGCTCCCCTCCCGGGCAGCGCTCTGACCGGGGCACCCCGGCCGGGCCCCCGGCCCCGCCCCCGAGCCCTGCCCGCCGCCGGCCGGCAGCCGCCCCCCACCCGGCCCCCGGCGCTCCTGTCACCCCCTCCCCGGCCCCTTCCTCCCGCGCCCCCCGGCACGCTCCCGCCGCGCTGCGCCAGGCGCAACCCAAGAGCGGGACGCGCCGTCCCGGGAACCCGTCCTCCCGGCGGGACCAGGCCCGGCCCCGCAACTCCTCCTCTTCCCGGGCTGTTAGCGGAGCGGGCAAGGATGCGCGGGCCTTCCCGGCCGGGCCCCGAGCCGCTGGCCTGGCGCTCCCGGGGGTCCAGCCCACCTGTCCCAACGCAGCGGTGGGAAGGAAGCGGGGGAGGGGGAAGGGCGCCAGCTGCCGCCTCCCGGCTCCGTCCTCCCGTTCCACGGGCAGGGCGGCTGCCACTCTCCCTCCCTCCCTTCAGCCCTGCCCCTCCCTCTGCTCCCCGGGCCCGCGGCGGGCATTTACCTGCCGTGGTGGCGCAGAGCGGGGCCCTGGGGCCTCTGGCAGCCGGAGGAGGCAGCGGACTCCGTCCCGCTGCTGCCGTCCCCGAGTGAGGCGGGCGGGACGGAGCCGGGACCTGCCCCGGGAGGCGTTACGTAAACCGGCGGCGGCGGCGGTTCCAGCGCCACGGGGAGGGAAGGAGGGAGGGAGGGGGCCGGGCCGGCCGCTCCGTCACCCGGCAACGGGACTCAGCGCCCCGGCGGACCGCGCCGCCGGCTCCGCCCCGTATCCCTCCGCCCAGAGGGCGGCCCGGATCCCTGATCCCGATCCGTGGGGCTGTGTCGGGCGGGTGGGAAAGGGTTAGTGACCATTGTGCCGGTGGGCGGGAGGTGACGGGGCTGGTCCGCTCTGCTCTGCCCCGTACTCATCCCTGCCCCTGTCTCTGTCGGCCGTAGGGCCTGGCGAGCCGCCTTCGTGTCGGGGCCGCGGCGCAGGAAGGGCGGGGGGAGGAGGGGAAGTGTCCTTTGCCCTGGTTGTACAGCCTCCCGCCCGCCGGCAGAGCGCCGCGCTGCCCGCCGGCCGCCTCAGGAGGGAAGCGGCGGGCGAGGCGCTCGGGAGGCACCGGGCGGGCGGCGGGAGCGGCGCCGGGCTGCGGGGCCGCCGCTGAGGCGGGAGAGGCGGCGGCCGGAAGCTCCCGCGCCCCTCCGGAGGGCTGTGCCGCCGGGAGGGGAACACCCAGGCAGGGCCGGCGCAGGAATGCGAGGGAGGGAGCGGGGGATAATGATGGAGCGTAGCGGTGTTTGTCATGTGAGGTCCTTTTGAAATGCTGAACGATTCCGAGAGCGAGGTTAGCAAATAAAAGTTTATTTTACTGCGCAATGCAAGCTCGTCTGGAAGGGAAGGAGTCTGTTAGGGGATTGTTGCCATTGAAAGTCGGGTTTAGTAGGTGAGCTCCTCGGGAGCCGCGGGGATTTTGTTCCAATTGATTAAATGCCAGTTTAATCACAACTGTTTACACAACCGTGGAGTAATGAAAGGGCAGCATTTTTAGCATAGTAGATGGGTGAAAATGGGCCACTGTAAGGCTGAAAATATGACAAGACACACCAAGGTACTCATTAAGCTTCTTAATTGGGAAAATAATGATGCCCTTTTCAGGTGTACACTACCACCCCACATTTCTCAAATACATGAATACATACGGGCCTAAGGAAAGTCAATATTATGTAAGACGTCAAAATAAGTCTTCTGTCTGTGTAATCCTGAGGTTTTCTTCCTTTTGTTCACTGCTCAACGTGTGGCTCCTAGAGTTCCAAAATGCAGTATGTCATCCATATTGGCTCACACTGCTTCTTTTGTGCACAACATCTTCAGTCAATGGAACCAAGATTGCCTTTGTAAACATGATCCCCCAGAACCGGATGTGGTCCCATTTAGGCCTTTCAACAAGTTAAGTCTGTATATAAAAAATACATCTCATAAGAAGCATGAATGCACACAGTGCCTCCCAGTCTATATACTCATTTCCTGATACAGAGCAATATTATTCTTATTTTTGTTTTAGCTAGGGTTTGCCAATTTTGAACATCCTTAGCACTTAATTTCATCATAAATCTGACTTAGGCTAGCCAAAAGTTAAGTATGCAAGATTGTGTAGCTACATGAACTACCAGCGTTCTCTTAAATGTCGCTGAGGCAGTAATTGATGTCATATGAACGTACAGTTAATCAGTTACTTTCTCCAAACCTTGCAAGGAGTATTTTGGGAGAAAGTGGTGCTTTAAACTGTGTGATAAAAGTACAGAATTGTTCTCTGAACTATTTAATTACTGTTTGAGTTGTTTTCTTGTTATGAAAAGCTGAAACTGAAAAGCTTTGGGGGAAAAATCCTGCTGACTGTTTTCTGCTGAGTCATTCCCCGGGTTTATCAGAAGCGTTTCACCACCACTGTAACACAGCTCCCGCCAATCACAATCAAATCGCCTTTTGTTCAGGAGCTCACAACTTGAATTCCCCTTTTCAAGGTAGAATAAGGTATACTAAAATATGAGGCACCTGGGATCTGTCCGTAGTAACAATTGGCACCAATTTAAAGCTATCTCCATACAGTCCTCTGCACATATCTTCAATGTATTAGTAATGTATATCATCAATACGAATCCACTCTATTTCACCCTTTCTAAACATTTTTTTCTCTGGAGGTTTGTAGAAGGAACAGATGCTCAGAACATTGGTGTTCTCCTAATGGAGCAAGTCAGAGCATGGAGGCCAATGACAGATTATTCTGAATATTCACGTAGTTGCTGTGTGACATTTCAAACTGACAGTTCTGGTTTTGTGGTCAGATCTCAGGGATCCCGACAGTGGAACTTTTTTGTTTGTTTGTTGGTTTTTGTTGGGTTTTATTTTCCTAACAACCAACCCAGTTCTGATCTCCATTTGGCAAGCATTTCAGAAACAGCTGGTACATGACCATATGCCGTGCTGGCACTGCTGTGAGCTTATTTCCCACTTGTCCTCCTGGTCAATCCGAGTAGCTCCATGTGCTGAAGGACAGCTGGTCCCTTGGCATGCAAAGCAGCTAATGAACTTTTCCTCCAAAAAGCTGTAGGGATAGAGCACGTGAGCTGCAATCAATGGTTCTTGCTTTCTGAAGTGCTATCAAAGATGGAAGTTTTCTTTGGGAACCCTGTTTATTGCCTCTGTGTGACAACCTGCACCCTGAGAACAACTATGTGGGTGTGCATGGTAGGTGACAGAGCTTGTTTGGAAAATGAAGGCTAAATGATCTGTGTTGAAAAGAATGCTAAACCACAACTGAGTGACTGATGGACTTTAGTTGTCAGCCTCAGCAAGTAGCACCATTTACCTTTTTCATGGTGATCCCTGCTAAAAGGGTCTCAAATACATTTCTAAAAATGTATCCATTTCATAATATGTTATTTTTTCCTGTAAGTAACCTACTGAAAGAGAAGTTGCACAGCAGTTCAGTATTACATAGCCACAGCTTGTAAGCATTTTATTGTCAGCCATTCCTCTTACTTCCTTAAAATCAGTCAGTTTATAATATTCCCTAAAATTTCCTTGTAGGTGCAATAAAAATCCCCTGATTTTCCCTGAGCGGGGATTAAGTATCAGTTAGCTTTGAAAGTCATGATAACCAATCAGTAGACAATTCTCTTGTTCACAGTTCATAAACTGTTCATATGAAATGCTTGATAAAAACAATCTGCCCATTCAGCGTTTTAGAAACAGAGCTACAGTACCATTCCTGAGGGAATAAATGTAGTTCAAGAACACAAAATATCATCTAAATATGCAGGATCTAAATATATATGTAAAGTCATAATGTGTTTTTAAAATCTAGAAAATGGATGGACATTAATGTAAACTGAAACAGGGAATATCCAACAGACTCATGATGAGTTTTATTTGAAATCTTGATGCACAGATTCAAAATTACAATTTTCTCTTTGAAACTACTTTTCTTAATTTCATGAAGGCTTGCCTAACTTTTTTACTTCTTTTCAGGGTCCATTTCAGGTTTTGAGCAAAGACGTTCACACCTCCCAGAAGTAATAACTTGGTTCAAATGACACATTCAAAAGGCATTCCTCAGCACTAGATCAGGTTTCAGATTCCTTTTTACTGATCCCTCTTTCCTAATAATATCCCTGTGCTGTACCAAAAACCAAGCTGTACATACCCACAGAATCAGAGGACCACTCTGTTGTCAGCATCAAGGACCTCATCTACTGCAGTGAATGGAATGTGACATTAAATTTTAGTGGGGCTTTCATTAGGCCACAGTTCAACCCTTTTCCTTTCAGACTCCTCTCAAAGAGGTTCCAATATCTTTAATAGGAACACACTAGCGTGGTGAGCTTGGAAGATCTGAGTCACTTGAAAAATCAATTACGTAATTCAAAGTAAATTTATTTTCTGTTTAATCCAATTTGATCACTATAACCTCAAAATGTATTTTTGTTTTCTTTGAACAGAAACTGCATGTAGGAAACTGTCGCAGAAACTGCAGGTCAGGCAGTGCTGTTCTGTAACAAGTGTCTGGGCTCAGTGTTGATATTTCTTTAGGACTCTACTTTTGAAAAAATTATTTGGTTCAGTGTTACTCTTACCCTTTTTCATCCTGCAGCACTAACAATTGAGAAATCCTAATAATACCTTGAGAAACCTTTGGACAGCCCAAAGTAATACATGAACAGGACTGTCTCAACATGGTGCTGTGTGCCTAAAACAGACCACCTGAGGTCTGTTGTAAAAAGTACACCGAGAAAATTATAAAGAACCACGATAATTGTCTGCAGCAGTTTGGACAAACAGCCAAGCAATACAAAAATATTAGAAGAATGAAAACATTTCACTACATAATCAGTGTAAAGGTGCAAGTACCTAGATACAGCATTTGAAACCATACACCAAGGAATAGCTTTCACTTGTGATGTAATGAAAGGACTACAGGAAGTACAGTGTTACAAAAATAAAACCATTTTCACAAGTGATGAAATACAAAGCAAGTATTACATGCAATTGCATTTTAAGGACAATTAGTCACCATTAAATATACCAGTGTCTCAAAATCTGATAGTTTTGTAATGTATATGAAGAAGAATTTTATGTCATAATGAGGTATGAATTTAATTGCATTGTATTTGTTGCTACATCAGCTATTGTCAAGCTATTAAGTTAATTACATGTTAAGTTTTAAACTAGATGAAACACATTATGACATCTGTTTTTTCCTATATACTACAGCCATTCCAGAATTACCGTGTTGGAAATGTCTGAGGTTTTGGCAGCTCAGTGTCTTACAAATAGTTCATGAATACAATGAAACATCCTTGAGTAGCCCGCAGCATCAGCATCCAATCCTTGTCTTGCTCATCAGAGATACAATATTGTTGTACACTAATCACTAATTCCACCATTTTTTTCTCCAGATATTGACCCTATTCTCAGTCAGCTGAAAACAGAGTTGAATGCATTTTCATGGCTGATGATCTGGCCACAGATTTTGGAATGAATGTACTACCATCTTTATTAATGATCTATAAAAAATGAAAGGTGAAAGAAACACTTGAAATTCTATTGTGTTCTTAAAGCAATTGCACTGAAGGTATTATTCTTTTCCTTAACAAGATATTCTATTGCAGACCCTGGTAATAGAAAAGTAATTCTTTGTATATTAATGGCTTATTGTCCTGGCACTTTGACATTATGTTTTGACTGATCAAAAAGTTTTCTTATCTGATCCCATTGTAAAAAACTGCAAAGCAAAAAGGTTGCATGTTTTCAGATGCTTAAAAAAAAACCCAAAAAAACCCTTCAAACTTGGTTTGAAAACTGAGACTTGAAAGTGAAGGAATCTGTATATACGACTTACAGACTGTAAAAAAAAGATTATTATTGTTGTTCTTAATAATAAAAATGTTGGTATTTTTATTTGTGTGAATTTTTTTAATCTATGTGGGAGCAAGCTGCAAAATGGCCATTGCTGCTTTCTGATAGAGCTGATAGGCTGGGAAGTGCTGCCATTAGAAATAAATAGCTCATTCTGTAGATATCAAAGGACTGTTAAGAGTGGCTGATTAATACCAGTAGCCATTACAATGAATTCATTTACAATAGGGGAAAAAGTCAAGTTTGAAAAAAGCAGCATTTAAAAATGGGTATTGAATCCAAACCAAATATACTACTATTTTGATATTAAAGGGAAAAAATTGGCAGTACATGTGGAGCTCTAGTATCTGCATTTCCAAAGCTGCTCTAGGAAGAGCTTTCTAGCTGCTGTGATTGACTACAGGGCTGTCAGCCTGAAATAGAAACCATTTGAGCAGCACGAGAGAAGGAGAGGGGATTTTTCTGTCAAGAAGTAGCTAATATTTCAATATTCTCTAACTAGACTGATATGCTCTCAGAAGTACATTCCATGATATTTTGGCTTGTAATTCTAACTGAATTCGATTAGATGCTCATTTAAAGAGTTACTCATTGGAACTTGTTAATGGGAAGAAAACTACCTCACTTTCCAAGGCTGGTTTATGTGTTTATGCTAAAAAGGTGTTTTCTCTCAATAGAGTTATCACTGTTGAGATGAAAACTAGTTGTTTTCTGCTTTCATTAGGACTTTGGTTTTGTTATAATAGGGTTGCCTTTTGAGTTTGATACTATTTCAATATCAGCTGTGAAGAAAAAAGAAAAAACAGGCACAGCTTTAACTGGCTGAACAAAAATTGCTGTCTTGGTGTTAAAACACCTCCACGCATTTTGGCAGTTGAAGAGGTCATGAAATAAATGAACATTTAAATGCCTAAACCCAGCCAGATTTTCCAGGTGTAGAGCATTCATTTGTAGGGGTCATTTCCCCTAAGAAAGTTTTTTTTTTCCTCTGAGGCTGACTGCAAACCACGCTGTGTTCACATTACAGTGGGAGGAGGCACTAAAGACCAAGCTAATCAAGCCATGCAGGGTGGTATAGCAGAGGAGAATATTGGGTGGCAGGGTTGGGCCACAAAGGACACATCACAAATGGCACGATGGATTGTTTGAACATTATTTGTTAAAGGGGTAAAATGAATGCAATCACATTAAATAAGAGAATAGTTTATTTCTCAGAATGAATATTTTCCTCCTAAATGTAAATGTCAATATTCATGGCATTGAATAAGAATTGATAGCCAAAGGCAATGCTTTCTGGCTTATTGCAATGTTCTGATTTTATAGATTTTTATTCCTGGTAGCATACTTTCACAGATGCATGTTCTTCTGTACCATGAACAGTATTTGACTTTGAACTTTTCTGGGTAGGAAATCATATCCTTAAGAAACCAGATGACAATTCCATGCTTCACTCTTGTGCACAAAAGTGATTCCTGTATTTGGAACTGAAGTATTGCTGTGGCAAAAAATATTATGACAACATTTCTTCCATAGTGAATGAAAAACTATAAGGCCCTGTAAAAAGGAATTCAGGGCACCTGTGAGGGGCACCAGCTCCTCTGCTCTGCCTGCCTACGTTTGCCAGCTGATCCAGCACTCCCACATGCTGAAACAGAGTGCTGCTTAGAGCTCATCAGTGCAAATCATTTTTGAAAATCATCTGAAGAGTCAGCAGGTTTGGCTTTGCCAGAGCAAACTTTTGACACCAAGACATTTTTACAAGTGGGAGCCATGAGAGGCTCCCACTCTCACATCCACATGACTGTTCTCTCTTCCCACTCCTTGAAGCCAGTGTGGCTCCATCCAGGTTTCCTATCAGGGATGGTTTTTGGCTTGTGCAACCTCCTGATGATGCTGGGCAGCTGTTGTTGGCCAGCTGTGCTAACAGTTAAATACTATGTAGTCCTGTGCAAAGGTACCTGTTGATTTGGGAATTTGTCCTGGAAGACAGAAATGTGTTTTCTAGGTCAAGGTCTAGGACCCTTTCAGTCTTGAGTGAGCTGAACCCACCAATTCTGACTTTCCCAAGGAATGAGCAAATGGTAGAATGCCCAAGGCTACAGGCCACTCTCCATCCTTCTTGTTGCAGCTAGGTTATTGTTCAGAAAGAAAAGACAGAACCAAGAAGAATATAAAACCAGACCCAAACTCCCTTTATCTTGTTGCTGAAGAAATGGCAAGTCTTGGGATTCAAACTCTGTTTCCATTTATATGTGTGCAGTTTGCCCAGTTTTGCAGTGCAAACTGCGAATACTGTGTCTATCTCATGAGTGAGTTACTGAGAGCTGAAAGGAGGGAGATGTGAACCTCATCCCAAGGTATTCTCTGCACTACTGCTTAGAGCATTCTTCTGGAAGAGCTCACTCCACGTGCAGGATAACAGTGCTAATGTCAGTGCAGGATAACAGTGCTGGGAGTACTAAATGGATTTTGGGCCAAATTCAGAGCTACTCATGGATGTTAGGTGTGGGAATGGCCTCTCTGGGGATGAACTTAGGCATTTCTTTCTCAATTACAACTTTAAGAGTTCAGTTTGGGATACTTTTAAGCATCTGGGGGGATGGGCTCTATGTAGAAAATTTTGAAGTCCAGTATGGAGACTAGTAAATTTTAAGCTCTTCCATGGATATTAGGTGACCTGAATAGCTCTCTTGGATTTTAGACACTGTGCAGACTGGAGCTATTACAAAACTGGCAGGAAGACCAATGAGCAGAAATAGGTTCTTATAACTGAAACATGTTTTTTGCCTTCTCATCTTCAAGACATGCACATTTGAAAAAGCAATGAAGGCAGTTTCCTTGCTTACAATCACCTAATTTTAAATGAGGGAGTAAATTTGTGTGGGTTGGATTCAACTCCTTAAGATATTTGATACATTTTCTGTATGTCTGTGTAGTTTTCCTTCTGTGAATGAAATTATCCATCTATATGATACTATAGTCCATGTTCCTTGTTTCATAGATTCACTACCAACTGCCTGATAACATGTCAGTGAGAGTGAGGCATTCAGCTGCAATTTCTTTTCTAATGCAGCAGTGAAAGTGAGGTATTCAGCTGCAATTTCTTTTCAGCAAACTCCTTAACTGACTTTTCTAGACAGCCACTGCTTGTCATTATTTGTGACAAAGGAGTTTTGAAAACTGTTCTGTGAGCTAGTGGTAGAAAGCACTTCCAACGTACATGAAAAGTATCTCCTCATTTGTTTTACAAAGAAGATCCTAGCAATAGCTCAGCTGAAATTAAATAACTGCCTGGTTTTACTGCTGCTGCTGGTCTCATCCAAAGTCAATGGTCAGGTGCATACATTTTTTCTGTGATTGGTCTCGAATTTGGAGTGTGTGATTGTTTGCATTAACTATTCTGCTTTGTACAGAATTATGTACAGTTGTCATACAGATGTACAGATGATGACAAGCTCCCATGCAGAGAATTTTAATTGCTTGCCACCCCATTTCAGGTGTTCACCTGAGTCTTGTCTCACTGGGAGCAGGCAGGTTTTGAGTTTATGCAGTTGTATGTTAAAGCAACATTCTTCTTTGCTTGTGAAGTGGATTTAGGGAGATTATTCTTTTAATTCCATAATGATTAGATTCTCCAGTGCACTGCTCTTATTTTTCATGGTGGTGGATTTTGCAATGCCAGCTGAGATTATATTCCTCTGGCACACCTATCATTTGCATACACATAAGGCACTGAAGGTGCCTGTTATTTTCAGCTAGCAAATAATCTTGTTCCCACTTAACTTGAAATACATTGTTCTCTGTATCCTAATTTTGGCTTTTACAGATACTTGCTTAATTGCATTTGGATTACTCTGCATTGTGTTTTAATACATTGTATTTAAAATCTGCAAGATAAACCATCACCATAAATAGATTCATAGATATGGTCACAATGGAAACATTATGGCAGCTGGAGAGGTTGACATGATTTACCCCCTGTCAGGAGTGTGTCATCCTTGGCACAGTGTGGTGCTGCTCTGCTGGTACAAGCTCTGTCTTCCCACTGGTCCTACCAGGCTCTCAGGCTACCCCGGGCTGAATAGAGAGGTTCTACCAAAAACATTTCTGCACTCACTGGAATGGTGGCAGAACACTCCACAGACAGAGTCTTGTGATAATATCACTGCAGCAGCAACCCATTCTTAAAAAGTGTAAAGATTTATGAAGGTTCATGCTCCTGCATCCTCCACTTTTTAACTCTTGAGCTGCTGGACAAATATGCCAGTGTCTCCTTGCAAAGCAATGGCAAATCACTCCTTCATGTGGGAGCAGCAACTTCTGCTGAGATTCATGCACCTCCTGAGTTAGTAATTTCCCTTCATCCCCAGCCCAAGATTGTACAAGGTGGTAATGGTGGTATGACAGGAATTGTCTTATTTGGCTGGAACAACACCCATGGTAGTGTATGATAGTTGCAGACAGTATCAGTTGCTGTTTGCAGTGACTGAATGTCTTGGTAAGAAGTTAATGTAATGCCAATGAAAAAAATAAGTTTCATAATTTATCTTTTTGGGAAGGTTTTATCACATATAACTGTGAATGCTCCTCTCATCTTGCATTAGGGCTGTTTCTTTCACTTTCAGTCCCTTTTCCATGTCATAGGATAATCAAAAGAGACATTGGTACATCTACAATATGAGGGAGTTCACAAGAAGCCACCACAGAATATTTCCCTTTATATGACATTGGAAAACCTGATTCTGAAGATTAAGCATTAGTTAAAATATTTAGGCTGCATTAAACAATGTGGTGTACATTTGGTTCTGTCAGATCAGAATCCACCCTGTAAATCCCTATACCTGGAAGGTCACTGTGGAAGGACCATATGAGCTCTGCCATATTTTGACAGGATATAGCATATATAGAATATTCTAATAGTCTCCCACCTTCATCATGCTGACAACTTAGTTAAGGACTTCTAGAAAGCACAGAATAACATTGATGCAGCCAATTTGCAGTTCAGAAAGATGTCAGATAAAGTGCTACACAGAGATTAATCTACCTTTACTTGATTAATATACACAAGTCCTTATTTCCTTAGAAAGAAGAAAATATTGGTGTTGCAAAGTTTGTTGCAGAGGTGCATAAAAGTGAAAGCAGAAATCCATGAATATACATGCATATGCTACTATGTATTCATGTCTATAAATTACATGAGTTTTTCAGCAAGGAGTGGTGAATGGTACATCTCTGCATTTCTCAGTATAAGTGTACATCATTTCCATGCATGTTTCAAGAGATAAACTGAATTCTTGAAGGGGAATGATAAGAGAGTGGGGGTTGTGGAGGACTGAGATAACGCCAGGAGTCACCTGCAGGGTATGGAAAGGGTGGAGCTACCAAACTTACTACGTCAGAGCTCACAAATTTGAATATTTAAGTGATCTCAGTGGTTTTTAATATATTTTCAAGTGTCTCATGATCTCATAAATTTCTTTTGGTGTTTTCCAATCACAGGGAATAATGGCTTACCATGATAAATATTCTTTCAGGAGTGCATGTTATTAATCTGCCCCTTCAAGCACTGAAGTGTAGGCTGAGCCTTAACCATGTGCTGAAGTCTTGATTTCACTGGGATTTAATGACAGGTTAAAGTGGTTTCCTGAGTTAGAGACAGAAAGATAGTTTACAACTAAAGGACAGGAAGAAAACCTGTTTAGCTCCTAGACTGCTCTTGTCATCCATATGTGCATGTTTACAAATCCATTTTCATACAAATCTGGGCAGAATTAGAGCTTGGTAAGGGAAGGGAGTACATCAGAGCCTGCCTCTGAACTTAATTGAACTGAGAAGTCATCAAATTTGGAGAATTGCTTCAAACCCATCTCTTGCAAACATGATTTGGAATGCCCAGAAGATGCTGGGATGATACCCAAAAGACTATTAGTAAAACAAAAGCTATTAGCATATATCACAGTGTGCATCCTGGCAAACAGCTCAACAAAAATTGATATTGATAAAGCCAGTGGGGTCTGGGCCACCAGTGTTCAGGATCATTCCTTTAAATATTGGAAAGATTTACCAGGAACTGTGTAATGAACCATTTTCATACCAACAAAGTTTCTATATTGCAGAAAATAATGTATTATTATAATGCATAGATTTGATGGCATATAAAGAGAATTTCTTGCACTTACCAAAACCACAGAAAATAAAAAAAGTAAAGGAGTGGTCCATTATGAAATAGATTCAATAATATGACAAAGAATGTATTAAAATGTATGCCTTAGATTATTTTCTGTGCTGCATCAACAAAAAAAACATAACAGAAATATTTCTAATGTAAAATGTGTGATCGATGTGCATAAATTTAGCTAATATATACAAAATAGAGACAACAGTTAAAAAAAAAAAACAATTTCAATTAAGCAAGAGGGACCTGGACAAGCTCAAGAAGTGGGCACATGGCAATCTCATGAGGTTTAACATGGTCAAGTGCAAGGTCCTGCATCTGCTTTGCCTGGTGTCATTACAGGCTGGGGGATGAATGGATTGAGAGAAACCCTGTGCAGAAGAACTTGGGGGTGCTGGTGGAAGAAAATGGGGACATGAGCTGTCAGTGTGTGCATGGAGCTTAGGAAGTATCCTGGGCTGCATCCAGAGCAGTGTGGGTGACAAGTCAAGGGAGCAGATTCTTCCTCTGTGCTCTCTGCTCTGCTGAGACTCCACCCTGAGCACTGCATCCTGCTTGGGATCCTCTGCAGAAGAAACCCATGCACCTGTTGGTTTGAAATGAAAGGAAGGGAGATTCAGACTAGCTGTAAGCGAGAAATTTGTTGTGATTAAGGTGGTGAAACACTGGAATAGGTTTCTCAGCAAGGCAGTGGAAGCTGGATGGGGCTCTGGGTGATCTGGTCAGATGTAAGATGTCCCTGCTGATTGCAGGAGGGTTGGGCTAGATGAGCTTGAAGGGTCCTTTCCAACCCAAACTAAGACTGTATAAGACTGTATATCATTTCTCATCCTGAAAATATTTTGACACATGAATAGTTTTATTTCCATATTCTAGAGTTGATGTAAAAGATGTGCCGCATTACAGGTAATTATGCAAATCAAAATGTTTTTGTTGTTGTCAATGCAATTGTAGTGAGTTTACTAGTAAGATACAGCAAGGAACAAAGGGCTCCAAATCCTTGCTTAGTTTCTTAGATCCCATATTTGTGTGCTATTTTATCTTCCCTAACTTTCAATATATCTTTCTCAGCAGCCACCCCATGCATGATGCATTCAGTTCACTACTTTCATGTGATATATCTGCTTATAGTGTCAGAACAAGGTTACTCAGTGATTAAACCTAATGGAATTACTGGTAGTGTTTGGATCAATTTCTCTATAAATACATAGTGAGGGGAGTCTTCAAAAGATTGCTGATTTATTGTCTCCATTTTGATACTCATAGGTAGGAACAAAATGTTTTATTAAAATATTTTGTATGAAATTTTGCTTTTATTTAACATGAAACTGAAAAAACACATTCAATAATTTGAAACTTTGATCTTCACTTGAAGATCCAAAATTAGTAAATTATCTAATAAGCAAAACTGAAGTTTCTGTCTGCATTGGTGGCTCTTGCACAAGAAAAGAAGGTGTAGAAGTGAGTAAGAATTCCACCCAACTAATATAGAGCAGTTGTTTGCCACTGTTATTTCTCAAATTGCTTTGCAAATTGACTTTCTCTCATTTTTAAAGGAGAAGACTGAGGCAGAGTGGTGGTTTACCAAAGGTTTTACAGCAGGCCAGAGCCAGGGGCCCAAGCAGAAGCCCATTCTCTGCTGTCTGGTTCTGCCATCTGTCCACCAGCACCAGGGTGCTCATCAGTGATCACTGGGGAACAGAAATCTTCAGAGAGTATTAGCCAGCTTTTGCAATAGTATAGGCCTTTTCTTATTCATATATAGGCATTACTTTATCCAACTGGAAGAATGAAAATGGAAGAAAAAATTGAAGGAAAATCCCTTCCATTTTCAAGATGAGAAACTGGAACATTATAGCAAAATGTATGCTGCCAGAAACATTTATTCTTCTGTGATCTTTTACTGTTTTCTTAAATGAGCAGCTTCACTCCATCCAGCCCTAGTGATTCCCTCTTCATTCCTATGCAAAGAATCAATTTAGACTGATTCAAGTACTTTCACAGGCAGCCACCAAATGAATACACTGCATTTCCCTGAGTTTGCAAATGCTGGTTGGGTCACAAGTTGCTCAGACAAAAAGGTTCTATTGTAAACACTGGTTATTTTCACTTCTCCTCCTTCTCACATGCAAGAGGAGTGAGATCCATCCACTGACATTTATTTGTGAAATAGTGAGTCTTGTCTCTTCATACATCACATACCAAATGAGCTATGTTTGCTCTGTGAATTTTTACATCCCATTTAATTATACTGTTTAAAATGATGTATGCTGATACTGGTATGAAGGTGTTTTGCACTGACACTGGTTTTACTTCTGCTAGGGAAAAAGAAGCTATTCTTACCCAGCTCCTAAAGTGGAGATGTACAGCTTTAACTGTACTGATGTCGTTAGGTCAGCACAACTCCCTATTGTAAACAAGGTCTCTATTGCACAGCTAAGGCTAGATCACTCGGGTTTGCACAAGGTCTGCCTGCAGAATACGCACAACCAGTGTAACTAGTTGTGTTTTAATAAATACTAATAACACGTGTCTAATTGCGCCAGTCCATCTCGACATTTCCTGCCTGCCTCTCACAGCATGACTAAGCGCTTCTCTCTCACCGCCGAGCCAATTGCTGCCTGCACGCTGTGATTAGGGGCAGTCCTGTATCATTTCCACAATTACAGTAGATGTCATTTCATACTTCTGGACTGCCAACAAGAGAGCACTGTCCATCCAGAGGAAAAATGCTGCCTGCAATCGCTTTCAAGGGCTGAGAGAGGCAAATGTTTACTCACAGGCACAGCTTTTCTCACCATGAATAGTCCCCGTGCTTTCAAAGGGACTAAGCCTGGTAGTAAGTGTTTGCAGAATCAATGCCTTGATCAGCATGCTCAAATGGTTAATTTTGCTCTTTGCAAACGTGTTTGAAGGATGCTAAAGCAGTCCTATGATGGTACACATGCAGGTTAGGTCCTGGTTTGGAATTGCATTTTAATTTTTAAAAAGCTTTGGCAAGCAAACCCCCACTGTCACATTTACTCCAAAGTGTGTTTTGTGATGAATGTAGTGGTCAGAATGTCACACGGACAACTACTTCAGTAGAAACCTGCAAATAATCAGATGTGCAAGTAATCAGATTACAATGTTACAAAAACTCATTAAATAATGGGATCTAGAAACTATGTGTTAGATTTATACTGGAATAAACAGATACCTTTAATGGAAATTGTAGAATAATTGAAAAAATTGTAGAATATGTGGATTTTAGGGAAAGAAAATTTGCATTAATATCTTTTCTGCCTTCTTTTCCATCTCCTCTTAACATGCAGCCAGCTACTAACTCTCTGTTTTCGCTCTGTGGTCTTGCTGTCATCTTTTCCTGTCTACACCCTTTCCATAACTCAGTGCAGCACTAGATCCAAGAAATCAGTTTTGCCTGCTACTATGAATTCTGTACTGTTTTTGAGTGCTTCTCTCAGCCAAAAATCAGTTCTTCAACTTTGGCTGCTCTTGTTTCATCCTACAATTATTCCTTCAGAGGTCACTAGGGAGTTTAGCCACAGAGGAACTCACTTTCTCTCTTGTAAGAGGAAATGCCCTTGAAGGTGCCTTGAACCATTTCCAAGGAGCTTTGGGAAGATAAATAGCATGTCTGTGCTGTCCACATTGATCAGCTGCAAACTTTGCACCTTCTTATCTTCCCTTGTCCACAGAGTCTGCCTGTCACTGTGCACATGCAAATGCAGCCTCAGTAGGTGGCTCTGTAATTGAGAAATTCAGATGGATGTGATGGCTGCACCCATAGCTCAGCTTCACCTCTTTGCAAGCATGGGTGATGCCCCTCCACTCCAAAAAGTTGTTGAGACCCCCACACTGAAGGTGTACTTGGTGTTCAGCACCTGAATTATGAACACAGTTCTATATTTTGTGAGTGTGATTAAAAGCAGTCACATCATAGGGAACTGGATTTGTAGAAGATTTTGCAAAGGAGGTAAATTATCCTACAGCAGTTGTGCATTGCAGGAACTTAGTGATGTCTTTGTTCTATGAACTGTAATAATTAAAATCTAATCCACAGTAGAATCAATAGATGGTGCCATTATTTTCACTAATGTATGCACATAAATAGCAGTACAGGGAGAAGCTGTAAGTGTGTGTGATGAGGTTAATGAAGCCTTTGATAATACTTCACCTGGTATTTTCATAGTTGAGGTACATTTAGGTGCTGATAAACATCATTTAATGTTACTAAATTGAAATTAATAATCTGAAAATGAAAACTGCTTAACAACAGCAGTTCAGTCTAAAAATATCTTAAGAAGGGAAAAAAAGAAAAGAGCACATATAGGTAAGCAATGTCATACTGCTGCACAAAAATAAACATCCTATGAGGATGTCATAAAAGAAATGTTGTATGTAAATAAAACCAAATAATCCTTCCACACTACTTAACTTTCTGAACATTTAACCATCAAAATTGATCATGTTCTTATTTTTTTTACAGATCAATGAGAGCAGGAGTCCAAGGACAAGAAACAAGATTGATTGATTCCCTTCCTTGACAGCTCAGGACCAGAACCACTATCAGATGCTGCAGAGAAGCTCACTGTGCACATTTTTGATCCACATCATGTGCATCAGTGCAGCATGTTCATAAACTAAGGGAGTAGGATATTGTTAACCTGAATGCCATGAAAGCATTTCCACTCACAAAAAAATATGATCTCTCTTTAATAAAGCAACACATGACTTGCATAAACTGGGGCTCAAAATTTAGGATTGTAAAATGCTAGAATATTCTGAATTGAAAGGGTCCCACACAAGGATCCTCCGGTCCAACTCCTGGCCTCCCCAGTGCTATCCCCAAGAGTCACACCATGTGCCTGAGAGTGTTGTCCAGAAGGTTCTTGAGCTCTGTCAGATTTGATGTTGTGACCACTTCCCTGGGAAGCTGTTCCAGCACCCAACCACCCTCTGAATGATGAACCTTTTTCTAATATCCAACCTAAACCTCCTCTTACACTTTAGGCTATTGCCTAGGGTCCCTGTCACTGTCACCACAGAGCAGAGATCAGTGTCTGCCCCTGCTCTTCCCCTCATGAGGAAGCTGTAACTGCAGTGAGGCCTCTCCTCAGTCTCCTCTTCCTTCTCCAGGCTGACCAGACCAAGTGACCTCAGCCACTCCTCACACAGCTTCCCTCAAGGCCCTTCACCATCTTTGTTGCCCTCCTCTGGACATTCTCTAATAGTTTAATGTCTTCCTTTTATTGTGGCGCCCAAAACTGCCCCCAGGAGCTGAAGTGATACCACCCCAGTGCCGAGCAGAGCTGGAGAATTCCCTCCCTGGCCAGGCTGATGATGCCATGCCTGATGTGCCCCAGGACAGGGATGTCCTTCCTGGCTGCCAGGGCACTGCTGACTCCTGTTCAACTTCCTGCTGACCAGGACCCCCAGGTCCCTTTCCATGGCACTGCTTCCAGCATCTCATTCCCCAGGCTGTCTGTATATCCAGAGTTACCTCCTCCCAGGTGAAGAATCTGGAACTTTTCCTTGTTCCATTCATATGGTGGTGATTTCTCAGTCCTCATTTTTCGAGGTCTCTCTGCAGGGCCTCTCTGCCTTCAAGGGAGTCAACAGCTCTTCCCAATTTAGTGTCATCTGCAAACTTACTTAGTCTACTAAGGATATATAAGGGTCTGCATAACAAAAACAACTTAAAAAGAAATTATTTGGGGCAATATTGAAAGAGTAAGGCATGTCCCTCCTGAGCCAGACTGGCACAAGCAGCAGCATGCAATAGAAGACTAGGCTAGGAGCTCACAGCCTGAGCTCAAATCCTTCTGTTCTTGATCTGCTCAGCAGAGTGAAGAGCTCATTGTTTCTCTTTGTTTCCTTTCCCACTGAAGTTCTTGGTTTCTCCTTTCTGGGAAAGGTGTTTTGACCTTTTTGCCACCTTTGACTTTTATCTCTTTGGAGCCAGACCATCTTTCCCATAAAGTTTAGCAGAATGTGTCTCTGGGTCTTTGTGTGAGACTTTAGACACTGCCGCAGTTCTAATTTGGCAGGAAGGAAATTAATTTCTTTCTTAGGCAGAGAAACGATCCCAAATATATGGTAACATCTGAAACTTGAATTTCAACAAATGGTTGTTTGCTTCTGTGGCATGTTCTTCAGCATGCCATTGACTTCACAGGACGTGTGCTGGGGACTGGAGCTGTGCCTGTGCTGCAGACAGCTTTCCTTTGGCTGAAGATGCAGAAAGCTAGAGTGGCATTAACAGCTGCCTGAAGCACAGGTTACAGTGGAGTATATCATGTTCATATCATCATTACATACCTTGGATTCCACTGGAAGCCTGAAGTCTGGGAGTGGGGAGAACTCTTTGGACCATAAATACATTAGCTCGGCGTGATGAACTGGGCGAATTTGTCCTTCAGTTAAGGGTAAAGAAGAAAACACTTTTATTCCACAGTCATATTCTTGAGACTGCTATAGTGCAAATCAAGACAGGATTTTTTCTCTTGTCCCAGAAAACTTGGAGACATTTCTGTCTCTAACATATACTGCTGAAATTCTCAATACATGTATATATCTGAGGCAAGGTTAAGTGTAAATCTTCATTCACAATCAAACTTAAATAATAATTTGTAAGTGTGCTTACAGCTAGGCCTGCAATAATAGTTCTTTATTATTCAATATGCATTTTGTAGAGTATTGGAAATTTTTAAAGGGGGAATAGAAGAAAAATTGTAGAAACAAGTAAGAGATAATTATTAGAAACCCAGGGGAAAGAGAATTTTGGCTTTCATGATGCTTGGACATTGTGGAGAGGAAATGGAACAAAGACACAGAGGATCAAAGATGAGGAAAAAAAAGGCATGATGCTTTTATAAGGGAAGGACTTGGCAGCAAAAGAAATGTTTCACCTTTCCTAATACTGAATTTTTCAAATGGCCAAAATGAGCATAAGGAGGAAAATAAAGCCAGAGGTAGAAATCCATCTGACTGAGAATGGATCCAAGAGATTCTTCTGTTGTTGTTGTTGAAGTTCAATACGTAGTTGGAAGATACAGATTTTTAAAAATAATGCATATTTTAAAGTAATTGTATCCACAACTACCAGAAGCAAGTCCAGCATAAGCAGAAATGCTTCACTGCTTTCCCTAATAAGGAAAAAAAGGGCATAATATGATGTTTCTGATTGAAAATGTCCTCTTTTCTCTCTCATTTGCTGTCAAAGTCTAACAAACTTATTTGCATTCACTTGTCCCAAAATTTCTGATAATTTTGTCACTTGCAGCCAAGCCTCTGTGCCTTGAAACACAACATCGTCAGATCATCCAATCAAAGTCTTAGCTGCACCATTGTACTGTAAAAAAATTGAGATTAAATAAACAAATTCTGTAAATAGGGCATTAGGGTGTTTATTTGCACTTGGAAATCACAGTTGTTTTTTACCTTAGCAGAAAAATTGCCCCACAAAGCAATTTCTGACCCTTGATTCAGCACCCTGCTTCGGCATCATTCCCAATCCCTGTTAATCCTGGGCATAAAAACCACCCGAGGCCACTGCGTGCTGCTGCAGAGCACTGCACTGTGGGTCAAAGGGACAGCCCTTCTCACCTTTCTTTACTGCCCTCCATCAAACAAATGATTTTGAGATGTTGGAAACATTTGGAGTGAATAGAAGAGAGCCTGCCCCCACACGCAGAGTGTTTCCAGTGAGCAGCACGGGGCTGTGCAGGTTTCACCTGTGCATTAGCTCATCCGTGGGCAGTTCCAGCAAGGCTCAGAACATGAGGCCCCTCTAGCAGGGCTTGCAAAAGCTAATCCACAAAATGTTTCTGCTCATTGAGTCATGTGCTTGAACATGTGGAAATTAGAAACTAGCTGAACCTTTTTATCTAATTGCTAAATTGGGCTTTGTGTACTTCAACTGAAAGTAGCGGAGGGGACCTTCCCACTGCACAAGGTATTGGTTGGACTGTGTGTGGGCTGAGTGGGCAATTTAAAACAGGTATTTCTTTAGTGAATTTCTCTGACAGAGTATATTGAATGTATTTCTTTTCTTTAATTTCCATACTGTATTTCTCTTGTAAATTTATATATGTATTTGTGCCTGTTTCAGTGATGTTTGGGCATGAGTATCTTGAGGATATTTTTATACAAATACAGGAGCACACATATTGACAGAATGGAATGTTGGAATAAAAAGGAAATATTAATGAATTTTTTTCTCTGTAAATACCAATAATTTACAGAAAGATCCTCTGTAAGTGTTAATCAGTTTGTGCTGCTGTAACTACTACTATCAAATTCAGTAGGAACACTGCAGTAGCTCCTGAGGGCACCAGTTCATAAATCTGTAAAACTGTAAAGTCTGTGATACTTGCTGCAAGGGTATCAGTGGCTCTGGAAAAATGTGTTCTGCTGGGGAATGGGGGAGGCCGCCAGAGATAGCTGCTTGCTCTTTCTGCTTGATTAGACGCCCAGACCCTGACGAGTACAGCTGGCCTTGTCAAATGCAACATGCCAAGGCCAAACATGGCTGAGCATGGAGAGCTGTTCTTAACTCATGAAGTATGGCCCCAGCCCTGCAAGGACTGTGAGCACAAGCTCTCTGAGCTGTACGAGAGTATATGAGTAATGCCCAAGTCATCTAGCAATAGACACAGAGCTGGAGCAAACATTTAGGTGCCCCACATGCAACTTTTTATCTGTTGACAAATCTCTAAAATTTGGGCAGGAATTAAGGATTAAATGAGGAAACCCTTTTATAACTAAAAAAAAAATAAAAATTAAAAAGTCATTGACATAGTGTGAAACAGAGCTACCCAGAGTCTTGCCAAGGCACTTGGTAGGGCTCAAGCTGAAAGATCAGCCCAAGCACAGAGGAAACCACTCAGTGAAGCCCCACGCACTCTCCCAGTGAGTTATCACTGTGCTGCAGCTTTGTAACTGCAGACAAAAATACCACCCTGCAGCAAGCATGCCATGAGTGAAGCAACACAGTTATTGATGCAATCTTGGAAGTGCCAGCAGTGCCTGAGGTTTTCCTTTTGGTTTCTCTGTGCAGAATCCAGCTCTGAGAGATCCTGACATTTAATTCTGGAACTCCCCCTGTGATATTCACACACTTCCCTAAACTGGCTATTGCACATACTGAAACGAGTGTCTGTGCTTCACTGATCATCCTGTGGGAAAATGTGTCTGATAAAAAAGTTGAGTTCCTTTTCCCCTTCAATTCCTTCTGTTTGTACCAGATTTTGCATAAACAAAACCCCAAACAACATATTCCCTTGAAAATATTTTCACCCCAACCAGACCTTTAAATTTCTATTCATGGCCCATGATTCCTGTTCAAATATTCCATGAAGAGTTAAGAATCTAAAGTGTTGAAGCTGATAAAATCAGACTAGGAAACCCTGACAGTTTTCACAGCTGTTTTTGCAGCGCCGGGCTGCGTCCTTTCCATGTTGACGAAAACCCTCTTTATCCTGGTTTATTATTATGGCTAAACTCCCATGGCAGCCTGTGTGCTCCAGGGAAAGGGTGCCCCGTGACCTGGCAGGATCCCCGGGGTGATAACCCCGTCCCTGCCGGCCCCGCGTATCGCGGCTGCCCAGCCGCCACATCTGCGCTCGCTGTTTCACAGAGTTCTTCTGCACAGCAGCTCCTTCCCAAGATCTCCTTTCAGTGCTGCAGGACTAGCAAGCCTGTCACAGCTCGCCGTGGTTACTTTGCAGAGCTGTTTCTGTAAATATGCAGCCTGAAAATACTCGCTCACAAACTCCCATCCGTGCAGAGCTACGGCCGGATTTGCAAAAATGTGTGGAAAAAAGAGATGAACGTTTTCAAGATTCCTTTGCTGCTGCTGAAAGTGAATCATCTATACATGAAAATTATGAAAACTGAAAAAATGGCACATTAACATACATCTAAAGAAGAACTGGATAACAATTATATAAATACCAAGTCTCTACCAAGATCTAAAACATAATTACAGGCTCAATTTTCTGACAGATGAAAGAGAAAATTTTACAGAAATTTGCTTCTGTCTATGCCTCAAACATACTGAATAAAACCTTTCTTTCTTTCTTTTTTTTTGGTCCTGCTGCACTGCTTCTACTAATCAGGAAAATTCCATATTTTTTCATGATGTCTTTAGTAATACAGTTGCTACTTGGAGAAATATTGCAATAACATGATATTTCAACCTTGATGACTAGGTAAAATTAAAATATGGGTATGGTAAAATAATTAGGTTATTGCAAGTATAATGAGAAATCTTCTTATGATTTTTTAAAATTTTAACTCTTTTTTTGTTTAAGTTATGTCTTTATGGTAAAGGCCTACTAAATTTTTTACTACCACTGCCTTGAGCCTTGTGACTTTGAGCCAGCTGCAAGGGAATTAATTTTGAAAGTAAAACTGAAGACAGTCACCTCATTTAAAATGTTTTCTTGAAGGCTTTATATACAACTTTTAAGTGTTAGCTTCCTCCCTCATGAGCAAGTGAGGGAGACAGAACAGGATTTCAATCTTCAAATAAATGTAATCAGTTCTCAGGACTTGTCACTAAACTTAGATTTTCTTGTGGATTTTCAGCCTTCTAGATGCCCATTCTAGTTGTCCCCTCCTCACATGAACGAGTATGGTGGTGATCACTAGAATTTTTATTTGATTATTGTATTCTATGCTGCATTTTGGTTTCTTTTGTGATAGATGCAGCAAAAAAATGTGTCAGTCCAGGTTTTGCATGAAGCAGCAATTAGCCATTCCCAGGTTGGCATTAAATGGCTGTGTGGGCTGGATTCCTGAAACACCTGAGAAGTGTGCTGGTGCCTGATGTTTAAAATGCATTTATGTAGAGCTTTGCTGAGCGTGACAAAGCTCATATGAACTGAAGGCCTAAGTGGCATTTCTGAAGCAGTATGGATGCTGCCAGGTCTGAGGATGCAGCGTGACAACAAGGTACCCAAATTAGAGGCAAACAAGGTCACAGCTAGAAAAGGAGCCAGTGCTGCGACCGAATTAACCCGCCATCCTCCCCAGGCTAATTGGCCCTGCTGGGAGTGAGTGCTCATTAGCCCAGGAGCAGCAGCAGCCTGGTACCCTCTGCAAACCACAGGTGCAGTTTGGGCCAGGCGGGTCCCAGCCATGCACAGATGTTGTCATTTGCACAGAGACTCCTGGAGCAGCCTGGCGTGGCTGAAGGGGACAGCGCTGCAGGTCCCTGCTGGCCCTGGGGACACTGAGGCTCCTCAATGCTGCCCTGCTCCAGTCACAGAGGCACGCCCTGGTGGCAGGGAACGCCAGCCCAGAGGGATTCCAGCCCTGCTGCAGGCAGATCCTGAGCTGATAAACTCCACCAAGGCTGCCTGGCTTGGCTCCAGTCCTGGCTGCAGGAGAGGTGTGGGACCAGGCAAGGTGGCAGATGTCAGCAAGAGCTCAGGGCAAGGAGGCAGCAGGAAGGTGTGGAGGAGGGTGTGGAGACAGAGAGGTGACAGTGATAGAGCCTGAGTTTTAAAAATAAAATCTTAGAGGCTTTTCAGAGAAATTAAACCCATTGGTGAACCTCCAGGAGCATCTGGTGGACTCTGCATGGACTATCAGGCTTCATCTTCTCTGTTCATCAAAACCAAAACCGGGTTCTTTTGAAAATCTGTCCATGCTGCACTGAGGTGGGGTTTTCTGCTCAGCAAAAATATGTTTTAATAATTCATCTGATCAGATGGAGGAAGGTGGAAGGCAGTGAAATCTGAAAAGGGAAAGGCAAATCTGCCCAGGAATGGGGCTAATCTGACAGTCCACCTGGACAGTGGACTTTAACCTGGGAGGAAAGGCTGTAATCTTAAAATTATCTTGGTACAGCACCCAAACAATGTGTCACACAGCTGGGGCTGGCTGGTCACCTTGACTAGCAGCTCTGTTTCTCCATTAGATGAAGAAAAATAATTTTAAAAAATTTTAAAAATAAATAATTCCTTCTAAACCCCTTCTAATATATTAGTGTTATTTACAGTGTTGGAAACTTTTCAACACAGTTTTATCCAGTTGTGGAAGCACATGTAACCATCCAATTACTAATAAGACATTAGTTTGGGCCTCCTCCGACTAAGGCATCTTTGTACTTCTCAACAGAGAACTTTTGAACACCTTAATATCCTTTTTTTCATGGTATCAGGCTAGAATTTGCATTTTAAAAAATTAACTAAGCTCTTAATTCCTTTGAAGTACATATCTGTTCTAATTTCACTCTGATAGGTCTTGGGTCTCTTATAGATTGTCCTTTAAATCTGGATTACATCTGTGGCCAGAATGATCCTCTGAAGGCTGAATTCCACAGTTCCCTCTTTGTGCCACACAACCTTTACCATTATAGGGGTTTGCTGATATTCATTAGAAGCTCTGTGATTTCTCTAAAGTCATGCTAAGCTATTCCAGCCCAGTGAATGTGCCTCTGCTCAAGGTGCACCCTTGAGACACTGAGCAGGATCTCAGTGTAAATGAGATGCTTGTGCCTGAGAATGTCTAGGACAACATGCTGCCCTGAATTTCACATTTACATCAGATGTGATAAAAGGATTTACCTTTGCACTTTAAGGGAAATATATTTTGGGCCTTATACTTTTAGACTGGTCTTGGTGCAGAAGAGACTATGGGAAGGATTTAAGAAATATAAAAATCTGTTCATTAATATTTCATTTGTTTTTAATACCTGCCTTTTATGACAGGTAAAAATCCTAAATTTTGTTTTCTAAGTCACACTCTCTGCGTAAGAGGTAAAAGCATCTGTAGCACATTGCAAGACCTTTCTGTCTGTACTTTGGGCTGTTCCCAAAGGAGAAGAATTACCACAGCAAATCTTGGGCTGCCTTTACCCCTACACACTTTGGAACTCTAAGCCTTGGTAAATTCAGTGGGGTGAGAATTAGGACTTTTGTGCAAGAGATACTGCTTTGGCCAAGCATCTGTCCCACATAGAAACAGGAACACAGCTGGAAGGTGTTTTGGAAAAGATCTGTGTATGGAATAAGACATGCACATAGGGAAACATGTCAGCATGACTTTCTACCTGCTAAAGAAGCTTTTCCTGCCCCAGTGAATTTGTGAATTTGCATGTGAGTGGTGTATGTTCTCTAAGCTGAGGCCTAACAAGACAAAGCAGTCCCTGGGTGATTTATTTTTCCTGGTTTTGTAGGGAAGCTTCTGTCTGTTTTTTCATCTCTCTCTCAGTTCTCATTGAATTCTGGAGCTGTGTATCAGATTTGATTGAAATTAGCCAGAATTGGGTTTGTTAAATGTAAATTTAATGGATTATTCCAGTCTTACCATATTCCTTCAATAGTGGAGTTTATGCCATTTAAGTTAGCTTGAGACTTCCTCAGTTTCTTTCTTTGTCTGCACAGATGTGAACATTGAATGCAGGACCAGCAGTGGTAGTGAAAGTTCTGCAGCAAAGATGCTGGCATGTGCTGGGGAGACAAATGGGGAGATCTTTGTTAGGAGAAATGGACTTGGAATTTAGCCCACAGCTAAACCTGCTTAGAGCTGAAGTGCTCTTGTGCAGTATAAGGCAGCACTTTGACTCTGGCCTCTGTAGTTCAGGAATTATCTGGACAGCAGACACACAACAAGAGTCAAATCAGAGTGATGCTGCTCAGCCATTTATTCCTCTTAGCTTCTTAGAGTACAGGTGGCTTTTTTCAGGTTAAAATTATGAGATTAATATAGATTCTTCGGCTTCATTTTTCAACCAGCAAAGGAGCAATATATTTACCTTGAAGGAAAAAATACATTTGTTATGAAAAATACTCACTGGAGAATCTTGGAAAAAGAAAATGCTGTTTCTTCTTGTTTTTTTTTTTTTTTTTTTTTTTTTTAAAGGTGGTAAAGCACAGGCTTCCTTACTGCTCTGTCACCAAAAACAATGGGTTTAGCTCTAATTTGAAGAACTAATGCAGAATGTTCTCAGCTAATCCATCCAGCTAGTTACCAACAAAGGAATTTCTTGAGGCTTGGATGCTATTGAACAGGTAATTTATTTGCATCTGCATGATATATGTGCACTTTTGTTTAACTCTGACATATAAAATAAACTGTCTTGGAAAGTGTGATTAATTGAAAGAGACATCAGGAATCAGGCTTTTATAAAGGTCTCCTGCAATGGAGCTACACCACAACTGTTTTCCCAAAATGGAACCCCAAAATTTTCAACCTAAAGGAATAGAGTCTTAAATGTCTCAAAGCTGGTCTGCTTCCACAGCCTTGCAAAACTTTGTCAGGGAGGCAGATGAAAGGAAGCACTCCTCACAGTGAGGCAGATTATACTGTGAAAGCAAATGTGTTAGTGAGTACCAGGGAGCTCACAGGAGGGAGGAGAGAGCTGCAGGAAATGTTTCAATCACTGCCTGCACCTTATTACACACATAATAGCCCAGTCAAGCACACAAAGCCCTCTGAAATCAACCTTCATATGATCTGTCATTTTCAAATTCTTCATTTGTCAGACATCCCTCGATCCCTGCTCATAGGCCAGGGAAGCTGAGGCATCCTCTGGAGCACAGATGTGTTACTGTGTTACTTGTTATTGTTGTGTTCTGCAGGCACACATGGAGCACCTGCTCTGAGCAGCAGCGAGTGATGCCATGCTGCCTGGGGAGCAGCAGCCTGCTGTGCAAACACATCATTCTCCTGCATTTTCAGCCCTGTGTCCCCCTGCCTCACCATATTTTTCCATGGGGTCCAACACCATCACAGTCAGATAAGTCCAAATATTTTCAAGCTGCCTAAGAATTATTTTAAATCTCCAGGTGACACTGAAAACAATTTGATGAGTTTCCTTTCCCAGCAGCTGGCCAGCTGTTTGCTCTTGAGAGAGAAAATGCCAGGCAATTACTCCTTTTTAAATTCTGCTGTGCAGCTTTGAGAATTGGAGCTTTCTGTCCTCCACTGAAGACATTCCCCCCAGGTCCCAGTCTCCCTCTTTCCTCCTGCAGCAGGACCCATTACTGCACCCACTGGGAGCTTTGCCCCTTCCCCACTGCCCTCTCCCCATGGGGTTTTGTCTCTGGCCCCAAAAATGGGCATGCAGAGGACATCCACATTTCCAACTCTTCTCAGACAGTGTTAAATAATGGTGACCGGGATAATTGTGAATTAACTTCAGCAGCATTGTGAATTAACTTCATTGTGAATTAACTTCAGCAGTCCATACTTTGGGTGCAATTAGCTGGGCAAGGACCACTGGCACCTTGAGTTCCAGATCCTAATATTGTGCAAGTTCATCTGTTCACCACACTCCTCCACTCCTCTGAGTGTTTGTGTGTGTTTGTGTTTCAGGCATGTCAATGTGAAACACCCCACAACCCCTAGAAAGGAGAAGGGGTGGTCAAATGCATCTCTGGGATGGAGGGGGAAGCCAGGACAGCACTAGATGATTGACACACAAATCAGCAGAGTCCACTATCATCAGCCAGATTACTGAATTATCCATCCTGAACCTGGACAGTTTCCAAATTCTACATTGCAGATTCAGCCTATCTAATTAAATGTGTTTCAGAGGCTTGCCTCACTGCATGCCTTCATTTTGCAAAAAATGTAGGAAAAGAGGCAGCTGCCATGCACACCAGAAATCCTGATTATGCCGTACTTGGGAAGACTGTATAACAGTGCCTGATAATTAGTTAATAGATATTAAACAGAAAAGCCAAGAATATATTCAAGGCAAGGTGTTTGAGATTTGGCTGCAGATGCCATGTAAGATTGCAGTTATTTCTAGTTACCCCTTTCAGGGAGCAGCTCCATGTCCCCCAAAGCCAGGCAGGGGCCCCTGAAGGCAGAATGTTCCTGGAAATTGCTTTAGCTCCTTTCTCATACACCCACCTCTCAACAGAAGCAATTATCTGAATATTTTGAGTCAAAAGGCTTTCAGAGCAGGTCACAACTGCTGCACGTATTCTGTAGGGGTCTTACAGCACGCACAAGTGCTCTCACCTGCCATGGGCTATTCTCAGGAGTGTGTTGGAGTGGCAGACTTTGACAGTCCTTCCCAAGGTCAGGAAGGCTTGGGCAGACCTCTGTCCTGCATTAGCCAGCTGAGCCTGCAAGCTGTGTGATGGCTTGCTGCTTGCAGAATCTCCAGCAAAGCCCATGGATGTCCCTTGAACATATCCTGTGCCTCCACCAGCAGCAACCTGCACAGAAGCCCTCTTTTACACTTCTGCATCACCCCTTTATGCAGAAATGGGGCTGCTATGATGTATTCTGAAGAGAGAAATATTCCACAGTTGTGGCCTCCCAGGAGAAAAAGCATGTTCTTTAAATATAAAAAGTAGATTTATTACATGAGAAAAAATGCAGGGTGCATTTTGTCACTATGTTTTTATTGCTTTCTGATCCAGAGGGAAAATATTTTATTACAGCAGCAGTTGCCAAGTCAACTGTTGTGTCCCAGCCATCCCCACGGAGGGGGGAACATGTCACTCGGTTGTGGGCACAGAGTCTGAGGGGAACAAGAGCTTTTCTTAATCACATATCACCAGTTTTAATACAGCTCAGGTTTTCAGCAGTTATTTACAGGCTGGTTTATGACCTGTTGTGACATTGCTCTGGATTTACTCCAGATTTTAGTAGGCAGGAACTCACATGTTTCACTTTTTTTTTTTATTGTCAACCACAAGGTCTGAAAAAGCACTGAAGGTGGACTCACAAATTATCACAGCATGGCCTGTGCCTATAAATGATGGGAAAAGACTTGTCATCCCTTCCTCATTGTCTTGGAAAGAAACCCTGGTTATTCTGTTTATTGTATCCTCTCAGATTTCAGGATGTGTTCACCAGGATTTCTGGCACAACCTCAGTGTTCCTTCTTAGCAATGTAGCAGTAGGTACAGGCATTTGCTGGAGCTTTACTGTGTGCCTTCTTATTTACAACCTTGTCCTCATGCTCAGCACTGGAAATTCTCTCTCTGACTCTCCCATACATCAGCCTAAAACAAGTACTTTAAAAATGCCTGTTCTGCTTTCTGTTAGCACAGCCTGTCTCTGCAAGAATAAATCTCTTCCACTCCCAGATGACTACAGAGCATCAGGGCTCTCCTGGGAGGTCCCCGAGCATCCAGGTTTAGAATTTGTTGCCTTGGTGTCCTTGCTGTGTTGTTTCTTAGCAGAAGCACTGTAGGTGCACCCCCAGCACTGTTTCTGCACCCACATCTGCTGGCAGCAGGTGAACCTGGCCCAGACAATGCGGCACTGCCTGGTTGGCACTGCCTTTCCTGGTGGTGAATTTGGCCCGGGGAATGAGGCCCTGCCTGGTTGGCACTGCCTTTCCTGGTGGTGAGCCTGGCCCAGACAATGGGGCACTGCCTGGTTGGCACTGCCTTTCCTGGGGTGAGCCTGGCCCACTGCCCTGGTTGGCACTGCCTTTCCTGGTGGTGAGCCTGGCCCAGACAATGAGGCACTGCCTGGTTGGCACTGCCTTTCCTGGTGGTGAACTTGGCCCAGACAATGGGGCACTGCCTGGTTGGCACTGCCTTTCCTGGTGGTGAGCCTGGCCCAGACAATGAGGCACTGCCTGGTTGGCACTGCCTTTCCTGGTGGTGAGCCTGGCCCAGACAATGGGGCACTGCCTGGCTGGCACTGCCTTTCCTGGTGGTGAACTTGGCCCAGGGAATGAGGCACTGCCTGGTTGGCACTGCCTTTCCTCGTGGTGAACCTGGCCCAGGGAATGAGGCACTGCCTGGTTGGCACTGCCTCTCCTGGTGGTGAACTTGGCCCAGACAATGAGGCACTGCCTGATTGGCACTGCCTTTCCTGGTGGTGAGCCTGGCCCAGGGAATGAGACCCTGCCTGGTTGGCACTGCCTTTCCTGGTGGTGAGCCTGGCCCAGGGAATGCGGCACTGCCTGGTTGGCACTGCCTCTCCTGGTGGTCAACTTGGCCCAGACAATGAGGCCCTGCCTGGTTGGCACTGCCTCTCCTGGTAGTGAAGCACTCTGAGCTGGGGGCACAGAGGCACAGGGACAGCTCTGCCCTGCTAAGCATTCTGCAGCCTCCATAGCTGTGCTGCTCCTGTTCTTGTGTTTCACGGCAGCAGCAGCAGCAATGATATTGTGTTTTTAAGGGGTCCATAGCTTGTCTGGATGAGCTGAGGAGAGAAATGCAGGGTGATCAGAGTCACTTATGGCTCTGACTAGGATACTGCTGTGATGCTACCAGTAAGCCATTACCCCAGCATCCTGAGGCTTCAGTTTACTAAGCCCAGCATTTATAAGCATGACTTTGTAATTTTTTCCCCACTTATATTGAAAAAAATCCCACACTGTTTTCTTAAACTTAATAATGAATGAAAGCACTAAGACTAAATTGGGTCTCCTCAATTTCTCTGGAATCTCCTCTGCACAAACCAGGAGAATAACTGTGAATTTGTTTTTATCCAACTTCTTTTAGCACTAGAGTTTGTTCAGTATATATTGCTCTATAGTGAATATGCCTGCTTATTACCAGATATTTCCTTTCCCCCTTCAATGCTTTCTATAAAAGCAGAGTCTAATCCTATCTGCTACTAGAGAAAAAAGTTAGCCTTGCCCTGGAGTACAGGCTTTATTCTGGGGCTGAGATAAGTGGGCTGTAGAGAGCCCTGTGTGAGGAGAAGAAAGGTACAGACAACAGCTTTTGGGCAATATTAGTATCAGAAGTGCCAGTATCCAAGTTTGTTTAATTCTCTAGTCTTTTCTTTTGGTTTTAAAATCACACAGGGGGATTCTAGATGAAGGGCTGCATTTGGGAAAATAATCAGCTATTGTTCAAAGTAGGCATGGTTACACACTGTTCCAGCAGGTACCTGTTTGGAAAAAAAAGTGTGTGCAAGTGCATGTACCAAAAGCACATGTAGAGTGTGGGAATTAGGGCAGGAAGGGAAGGAGCTCATGGATGGTTGGACTTTCTGGCTGTAACAGTCACTTCAAGTCCTATTTGCTCATTAATTGACAAAAGGGAGGAGAGCTTGAGGAAAAAGTTGAAGCATCCCATCAAGGCACAACAATCAAAGAAGTCCTGTGGTCCACAGTGCTGAGAGCAGCTCCTGGTTTGGGTTGGAAAGAAGCAGTGGGATGGCTGAGCAGAGAGCACAGCATGGCTGCTGACCAGGGGAGAGACTCCTGCCCTTTCTGATTAATTTTAACATTCTGTTCTGAATATTAGAAAGTACATTTGCAACAGATGTTTCATGGGGAGAAACCTCTTTAATCCCTTCCCTCAGGCTAAATAGCTTTACAAAATCCTCCCCATGGCTTTGAAAACCCAGTAAAAATAACAGCTGAGCTACAGATGATAACTAATCTTGCTGTATGTGTTCGATCACAAAATGGATGGCCAGCAATATGTCACATGTAAGCGCTTCTTTTTTGCTGAGATATTTTATGAGTTGCACTTCTAAAATCTCCTGACACAAATTAAGAAATTATATGATTGACTGTGTGCTTGGGTCATCAAACACCAACCACTTTGAACAAGAGTGAGGTGAACATAGGGTCTACCAGGATAAATTATATGAGGGATGACAGAAGATTGACTCAATGTGATTTAAGCACCAAAATATTACCCCATAAGAATAGAAATAAATTTACTTCCACGTTCCAAACTACATATTCATATTGGGATCTCTTTTGAATGAATCCTTCAATCACTGGAAGCAACAACGTTGGAGTTAGACCAACACTGAGGAGTTTGGAAGATCCCAGCTCTGAAAACTGTTAGAAGACTTGTAAGCAACTAGAGACATAATGAGAGATATTATTAACACTTTTTATTTCTCTTGCCATACTGCCTGGGGACCTAGAGCAGGAATTTGAACTTCCTTTGAGCATCATGCATAAATTAGAGCAGATTTCTTTAAATTAATATAAAATACTATGTTTAGAAACTGTTACATATTAAGAAATATGGTTGCTTTGTACCTTCATCTATGTCTGTGCTGCTCAGAACTAATAACTCCTTAAATAGGGATTTTTTAGCTGGAAAATCAGCAGCAGAACAGGATCTGCCAAGAGCCAGGTACAGATTAAACCACCAGCTTTAGGCTCTGCAGCTTCTGGAGCCACACAGCTACATCAGCATCTAAATTGTTTCTAAACTTAGATTATTTTTAAAAAGGAAGTCTGGCTTTTCCTTTTATTTCTTGGAGCTTTGCTGCTCTATGTAGGTCAGTGGCCAGCCTGTTGGAGCAAATAGTCCTTGATCTTGCAGAAGCCAGTCTGGGAAGAAAATGAAGGCTCAAGCCTTGGTTGGAGGGATCATGTTAAATGGAGCCAAAACCTGTTGGCACAGCTGTTAATTATAATTTTAATTCCTGGGTTTTTAGAAGGTCAAAACCTTCTTGTGATGTGTTTGCTAACATTGCCCGTCTTTTGCAGGATCTTCACTTATCTCCAGTCCTCAAATTTCTCCATATGCCCCAAAATGTTTGCTTTCAAGATTTCCTAGGCTGGACTGGGAAGACAGAGTCTGCTCCTGTGCAGTGCAAGAGGCTGGAACTGATTGCAGAACAACACAGACATCACTGTTGGTCCTTCAGCTGCTGGTTGTTCACTGCATTTCTCTACCCATGGAAAATGGAAATAATGCATCTGGTTTTACTGGGACAACAGTGAAGGGTTTGGATCATTCCTGCACTGGAAGAGTAACTGCAGGCTTGGTTTAATGCCCTGAGAGGTGATTTCTCCACTGTGAGAGGTGATTTCTCCTCACTCCCCTCCCCACCCCTTGCCATCTCCATCCTTTCCCCACGCTCTCTATAAAAGTACCTTTTATTCTTCCCACATCATCTTCTGCTGTCTGCTGGGGGCTGCTGTGGTTCCCAGCCCAGCTGAGACTGTCCCAGCCCAGCAGAGGCAGACAAGCACTGGATGGCACCTGGGAGGGGAGAACAGAGGTTCCAGCTCTCCTAGTGGAGGGTGGGTAATGACAAGGGTGAGGCAGAATCTCTTTGTGGAGAGGAGGGCAAAGGGCATGGGCAATTTGGCTGTTTGAGGGACAAAAACAAAGCTAAAATGATTTTTCTAAGCACTTCAATGCTTCTCAGAAGGTCAGATAAATCAGTGCAAGGTAGGCAGACTCTAGATAATCCAAAATTTGTGGCAGCCATTCCAATGGGGTATTGCAGACTTAGGCACCATCATGAGCAAAGCAGAACACTGGAAAATGTCTGAAAGAAAGGTAGACATGGTCTCTGCTTCTTCCCTCAAGCAGATGCAGCAAAACCCATATTTGCTTATCATTCACAATTTCAGCTCTAAATACAGTCATAGGAATCTATTTCCTTAATTTTATGCTGCTTCTCCCACTGTCTTTATCTTTTCTTTCCTCTGTGAGCCCAATCTATTGTTTTTACTTGAGGTCCAGAGCTGATGGCTTGTTTGCTTTCATTGTCAAGTATTGTTTTCTGTTTCACTACTGTTATCCTTCACTTGTACTTTGAAACAAAGGCACTATGCAAACAGAGAACAAGCCATGTCCTATAGCCAAGCATTTAAGGCTCTTTTGTGTGTTATCATGAATTGTCTTCTATCACCCCATATTGTTGTCAAACTGTGAGACTTAGTACTCTTTGCTAACCACTGGATTTGGGGACCCAGCACTTTTTTTTTTTCAAATCACATGAAGAGCTTTTCCAACCAAAAATCTTAATCCCCACATGTTTATGCCAAGGTCCAAAGTTTGATGGCCAGATATCAGCATTCCTGCAGGCAGGAGGAGGGTCACCACTTCTGGTCCAAGTACAGCTGACTTTTGAGGCTGTTTGGAAAGATCACGTGGCTATAAATTGTGACATATTTACCAGGCCTGTACTTCTGCTTTTCTTTTCATGTTCTTTTCTAGATGTGCTTCAGTATTATGTACATTTTCAGGGATTAAAAAAAAAACTTTCAAAAATTTTTTTTTTTTATTTTAAAACATTATATGAAGCCTAAATTCTTTACAGAAATAATAATTTTTTTAATTTTTAAAAATTTGAAATCTAAGAAAACTTTAAAAAAGCAATATTCAATAATAGGATGGTGAAATATACTAATAATTGGTTTATTTTCAATTGAAGATTATTCTTTCCAAGAATAGGTAGATTTATAAGAAAGGGTAAGGTCATACCAGCATGTACAGAGTGCAGCAGCTAGTGACCACCATTAAAACCTTTGGATTATAGATGACCTCCTGAGTTACAGATGGGACAGTGCTGAGTCTCAGTCCAGGCATGGGACCACTTTACAGCAGGCCCTGGACATCATCCCTCAGGACAGCAGCCTTGCAGAGTGTCTGTGATTCTACAGCTCTGTGTCTTCTACTGCTCCATATGAGATGGTTCTGCCTGTGGTGATTGCACAGGAAACATTTCCAAGCCCAGTTAATGTGGGGGCCCAGAGATGCTCTCATCTCTGAGAGCCAAAGTATTAATGTGGCCAGAATTATGCTTTGCAATAGTATAAACCTATGTAAGCCTCCTCTTTCTGTCATCCTGTTTGGACTCAGACCTCATATGTGAGGTGGGTGGTGGGGGTGGTTCCTTTCTCCCCTTCCTGTCCAGGGTTGGCCGCCTTGCTCAGCTTTTCCTGAAGCACGTGGTTATCACTACCTGCGTGTTGCTGTCAGCAGCTCTGTTCCTGATCCTCAGAGAACTGGTCCAGAGCTTCCCTGGATCTCTCTAAAAAGCCTTTCCCAGCTTTCCTGATTACCTAAAACATACCTGTGGAGGAGAACTTAATCCAAAAGCATAATTGCAGGAGGAGACAGAGCCAAATGGACCCTGGACTTGCTTGGCACTGCACTTCTTGAAATAAAGATTAAACAGATATTTAGTACTGTTGAATTGTCTCTTGAAGAACCATCATTTCCCAGTTAAAGGTATCAGGAAAATAAAATTATTTGTCCTTCTGCTGTCATTAGCACTGAGCTCTGTAGAGGACAGGCTGCCCATGGAGAGATCTGTAGCTCATGCTCATGTAGACAATATCCTCCAGAAAGAAGGTTAACATTGCTTCACTTTTACTGCTCTAAAACTGAGAGGGCTGCACAACCAGCCTAAAGCACAGCTTTGTTGTATCTGAACCCTGCTGCAAACCAGCCCATTAATAAAGTAATTGGGCATAGCCTGAGCAAATTGGACTCACACATTGCTTATATTCAGCTCCTAATGTGCTCATTCTCTGAGGGCTGAAAGGCTGAGCTGCCATGCAGCAGGGTGGGACTGTGAACCAAAATAGAGCTGCCTCTGTCGAGAAGAAGACAGATCATTTGCTTGTCTTTGGGGGACTTTGGGGGACAGAAATGCTTTGGTTTGTAATTTACAGAATAAACCAGAGTGGCTTTCTGCTGAAAGGCTCCTTTATATTAGGGATGGAAGAAAATAGGAAGGAAAGGAAGGAAAGCATGAAAAGCAGGGAAAAACAAGGATATAGGGGAAGTGTCCTGTCCTGCAGGTCTGCCTCACCCCACTCTGCTGCCTTTGGCCCTTTGCTGTGTTCCCTGCCTCTCCAGCTCCCAGAGCTGAGGTGATGTGCCTGCAGCCTGTGCAGGCCCAGGCTCTCAGTGAGCATCTGCTGCTGCCTCAGCACAAGGGAGAGTCGGCAGAATCTCCCCATCCAAAGATCCAGTACCTGGATCTGCAGGAGTTGCACTTATCCCTGCCAAAACCAGACTAAAAAGAGCCAGACTAAAAAGAACCTACCCCTGAAATGATGGCTGGAGGCACTACCAGCCTAAGGAGTGTGTGTCTTTCAGCATGCCTGTGGATTTGGAAGGTAGGGTGGCACAAGGCTGGGCATCCAGCTGCATGTTCAGACCAAACATTCAAGCACCAGACCCACGTTGGCTCTGGAAGGTGCTTTCCAGCACCTAAAACTGCAGCCAGGGCTTTCCCTTTCTCCTAGCCCCAGTCCCAGGCTGAGTCCCAAGCTGAGCCTTAGGCAAGGCATGCATGTTCACCACCAACTAGAGAGCCCTCCAAGACAAGCCTAGCACCATCCCTGCCTTATTTGGGATTTTTATTTACTTTAGATCCTTTCCAGTTCCCCTACAGCTGCAACTCTGGGTTTTCTCTTTCATCCATTTCATTTGGGAAGTCAGTGATAGGAAGGAAAAAGTTGGTTTTCTCATGGAAAATTAAATATTCATTTCAGACAGCCCTCTTAGTACCTGCAGAAAGAACAGCAGAGGGCACTGGGTCTCTGACCTTTTGCCTGTTCTGCAGATTTTATTGTTCATTATTTTAAACATATTAACTTGTCACTGACAGATAGAAAATCTCACAGAGAGTATGGGGAGACTGAGGTCAGCACAGGTGGGGAAGTTAATTCAGAAACACAAAATTGACTTTTGTGATGTATTGGTGGCTTCCAAAACATCTACATCTGAAACCACTTGGTCAAAGCATCAGACTTAAATTTGGCAATGAGGAGAAAGAAAGCAGTTATAATCACTACAACAAGGATTTTGCAGGCTAAAAAATAAATACTTGAACATTAAAATGTTTCCAAAGCAAACCCACAATCCTGGGTCTTCAAGCCTTCATCAGGTTTAAATTATTTTAAGTAGCATGGCTAAAACTGTAGCAGGGACCTGCAGGTTGCTTCAGTCTCTGTGTTCACTACTTTCCTCCTGGATAGGAAGTTTCTGACTCTCACAGCAGATCTTTGCTCAGCTTTCTCATCCATTTCTTTCCAGGAATCTTTTGTTCTTTCTGAAAGCAACAGTCAATAGTTATCTAATACTACAGAGACCTTCTTTTTCTTGTCATGAAACAAAAGAAAATACTATTGGCAATTGCATTTCAATAGAAAGTTATAAAATCAGGAGGAAAAGGAGAAAAGTACATTTATTTGGATACAATGGAAAGGTTTAAAAGACAAACTCAAACCCATTTATAAATACAACCCAGTATAAGATATTCTGGTGCCTAGTCCTGCAGTATAATATAGTGAACGCATCTATTGATCACCTGCTGGAGAGTAACAGAGCTGTATCCTTAAAAAAATGGAATTTTCTTTCCTTTCAGATAATGAACAGCCTCCAGAATGGAGCTGTGGCCCAGAGGTTTAGAGGCTGGTACAGGTTTAAGAAAAAATTATTGACTAGGAAGGAAAAAGAAAGGGATTTTTCTGGAGAAGAAAATGGCCTGTAAAAGCTGTACAAAAGCATAGTCAATTAGCTGCTGGAATGACTAATTTCTAGGTGGGTGGATCTGAGCAGACTGCAGAAACCTGTGTTAAGCCCCAGGGCTCTGCTCCCAGCACGTGGGAGAAGTACCTCAGCAAGGGACCCAAAAGCATGAGCACATCTGCTGGGGAGCTCTATGACACAGGCACAGGGCATGGACCAGAGGAGGCCAGGCAAGTTCTGAACCTCCCCTGGGCTGCAGTCATGAGCCCTTTTCAGCAAAATAGAGACCTCAATCCTTCCCTCCGGGTACCTGAACAGGAGTCAGCTTTTAATTTTTACTTAAAAGCTTCTCTGAGCCCTGCTGAGTGGTTAAGGCAAGGGAGATGTGCCAGCAGGACTTTCACTCTGCTGGTGGTGAACATCACCTGCTGCTTCACAGGGCAGGAGGAGGAGACTCTCCCTCGGGGAAGAGGATGAGGGTAAGGAGAAGGAGGAGAAGGAAAAGGAGGAGGAGAAAATGATGGAGGAGGTGCTCCCTCTTGTCCTCTGCTGTCACCTTTTCAACCTGTTCCAGAGAACCTTGTCCAAGAGAGAGGAGCAGAGCAGTGACCATACTTCTACTGTTCAGTGGTTTGGGAACTCACCTGGCAAGAAACATATTTTCAACTATGCCAGGTGTGTGTTTTGTATTAAATAGTCTGTATTAAATGACTAAAATGCAGAATGTGCCTTACCATGTCTCTGGAACACAGACACCTGCAGGACTGGCCATGTACTCCATCTACCAAGCCAGAGAGATGTTCTGCTTCTCATGCACCCTTTTCCAGAGTGCTTCTCATGCCCTTTTCCAGGCCTCCTCAGCCCCAGGAACATGTGCCACATTCTGGGGAGTCACTGTCAGGTGCCCTGGGCTTCCTGCTGTTTGGTGCACGCAGCTGGCGTGGGTAGGTTTCACTCAAGGGAAGGTTTGAACACAATTTCCCAGCTCTTACAGGAGCATTTCACAGGGAGGCTGTTACATAAAAGACAGGTAACATCTCCTCCTCCTCCCTGCCCGCCTTCTGTAAGGAACCCAGCAGCCCAAATGTGTTCTCTGAAAAGCTGGATCTTGACACTCCAGGTCAAGTGTTGAAAGTACACAAGTGCACGATGCTCAGAGGGTTTGGGGAAAGAAATCTTCCTGTGTTTAGCCCCAAACTGGGGTTACTGGGGAGATAAACAGTGTACTTGACTTGACAAAATTTTTTTTTCCAATTTTTTCCTTGAACTCTAAGGTAAAATAACAAGAATTATTCCCAGCCAAAACTGCAGCATAAGTGGCCACGAGTGACTTAAGGGTTAGGTAACATTATGACTGTTTTCTCTTGTATGCACACTCAGAAATCAGATTTCAATATGTCATTTTAAAAATTGAAGAGTGTCAACAATAGCTCACTAGATTTCAAAATGGCAAGTAGAGATACTGGAGTATTTTAATCCATAGAATTGATCTGATGTTAATAAAAATTTATATTTTTTCTGTATTACAAAAATACCTATTGGCTGATTTGCTGCTTAGCTGACTTTCTCACCTCTGCCTTTAAGACTTGCTTAATTTGGAACTCATCACAAGTGATGATTTCCCATATTGTCATTTGCTGGTAACATATTTTCCCATATATTTTTTTCCTTTCAGATAGCTAGGTCAAATGTGCACAAGCCACAACTATTAGCTTATATATTCTAAACTATATTTTATATTCTTTTCTTTTCCCCTACCTGCCTATAGAGTTTCTTAAATTATCTCATCATACATAAGATGTTGAAGCCTAAATGTTGAAATTAAATGGCAGGTTTAAAACAGGTCTACCATCTCTGTAGCTTGAACTTTGAATTACAAAATTTTACTGAGGGAAGGAAATACACAATATATTTTGGATAAACTGTAGGTTCATAGTGAAAATTAATAATACTGAGAAAGAAAATTAATGGATTGAAAGATACTAAAGTGACTCTGTTCAGATGCTTTTAGGTTAAATAATATATTCTGAAAAGTCACTTTTGTTCTATGGTAAGGTGGGAGCTATATGTTAATTTCTTTTATTCCCGGATCATTTTCTCTCTGAGGTGTCATCAAGTCAAATTTTCAGTACTACATTGAAATGAATATTCATCACAGAGTTACAGCTTTTGAAAAATCTGTAGGGAAAAAGAAAAAAAAGCCCTGAACCCCTTTTCTTCCCCCTCTTCATGCAGCTCTGAACAGGCACAGCTCCCTTGGGTTAGCAAAGCAGCACAGAGCATCCATCCAGCTTCTGGGCAGGGGCTTTGAGCTCTGCAGATGGTCCCCTCATGTGGGACCAGGAGGTCAGGACAAAGGTAAAGAGTTTTGAGGGTTGGGGCTGCAGGAACAATGAGAACAGTGAGGGGCAGCCCTGGCACTCCCTCAAGGAGACAAAGGTACCTGAGCTCCTCATGGTCAGTCAGAACCCCTTTGGGGGGGTTACAAAGCAGCTTTGGGCTGCTGGGACCAGCACTGCTGTGAGCAGCCCTCCAGCACTGAAAAAACTCACAGGTTTTCAGGAAAATGGACAAAATGGCATTAATGGGTGAGTGAAATGGTGTGGGAATTGGACTGGGGGAAGGGAGTTCATGAAACAAGAGTGAAATGTGGGGTATGTCACAGCTGTCATTGTTCAATAAAGTGGTTTTAAAGACCTGATTGATAAAATGGAGTAACAAGGTGAATCTCTTGGCTCACAAGGCAGGTAGAGCTTTCCACCAACATTCTCTTTAAGAGCTATGTTTTAAAAGCAATTTCAATGCTGTGGAAACAATGCTGCCATAAATTGTGCAGGGGGTTTGCAATTTACAGCTAAGGGGAAACATTTTCACAAGGGTGAGATTGGGATGGTGAAGCTAAACCCCTCCAAAAGCTCAGGAGATGGAGCCTTTGCCTGACCCTCAGCTCCTGCTGCTTCCACTGCAATCACTAAAATGCCCTCGATGGGACATAAGGTATTTGTCCAGACATAAAATTGCCATTTTATTGCCATGTTATTTTTTTTCTAATCTTAACTCAGATTCTTTCCATTCTACAACAATACATGGACTTCTGGGCTCAATGAGCAATAAAAAGGGTTCATTTAGTGCCACATAGTGGCAAAAAACCAAAAAATTCAGTGAATATTCTGAAGCAATGTTGAACATTAGATGTTAAAGCGGAACTTGTAAAAGTAAAAAATACATTTAAAAATTTAGGACATACCAGTCAATTTGTGATATGCATCACCAAGATTTCTTTGTCTGAGGATGGTTTATACCTCTAGCTAGATAAATGTGCAATATAGGAATTTTTTGACTCTGTGTTTAGAATTAGCTTGTTTTGCAACAAGCAGAGCATTTTGCTCATTTATAGCCTTGACAAAATGGTGAGGGATGTGATAGTGGGATTGGCCCTTGGAAGTGGCACAGCAGCCACAGGGCAGAGCCATCCTGGATTAGAGCTGTAAAGATATCTCAAAAATGGCAGTAATAGGGAGGAGTCTCTGAAGAAAAGGCTAATTTGGGATCTCCAGATTGGGAAGACTTTTGCACATTTTGGTGATGAGTAGTTTTCTTGCTCAGGTACTGCAGAAAAATATTGCTGTTGTCAATTAGAGGGATAATGGTACTTCTGCAAGTGTAATGGATGTGTTGCAATTCATCTCCAGCCATCCAGCGCCAGAGCAAGCTAGAGGAAACAAAACCTGTAATGGTTAAAACAGGCAGAAATAAACTAATAAGACCAAATTTCCCATTGAGCTCCCCGAAAGATGAATACACCTAAACAAAGTATGTTTGTACAGGGTTATGAATGGATCAAACCTGTGGTGTAAGTTCAGATTCAGGAAACTCAGTGAAGCTGAGCTCCTGTTCCTGCCTTTGCTGGGCTGCACAATCTTTCAGGGGCTCCAGAGGGACTTGTGGCACCTCTACCTACACAGCACATTTGCACACACAGTAGGACAGGGAAATATTTGGCTGCTGGCACAGCATAGGAATAGCACTGAACAATACTGTTCTGTAGAAAAAGCAACTAAATTTGATGTTTTTGCAGTTTGTGTTGGGATACTCACTGGCAAAGTTCTTCAAAAGATAGGTTTGATTCTATGTACAGTCCTGCTTCAGTTGCAGAGTTCAGCTGATGTCTGTTGCCTCTCCTCTGAAAGCAAATTCTGCCACTTCCCTACACAGACATTTTTCAGCTAAGGAAGCAAGAATTGCTGCCATTTTTGCTTCAGGCAAAAATACTATGGCACACTATTTGGGAGGATATTTAAATTTATTTTAAAGTAATATCAATATATTGGTACAAAAGCCTTATGGTGTCATGGAAAATAAATCTATGTGATCTGGGTGAGATGGCTCACTAGCACACAAAACTGCACAGAATCCTCCATGCTGAAAAAAAAACCAGAAAAGGTGTTGGGGGTTGTTTTTTTCTTTTAACCAAGAAAGAACTCAAAAGGCAGCCCTGCAACAACCACACAGCTGAGGGTACCAAACAGGCTCAAAGGCAGTGCCCGTGAGCCTGTCCTGTACAGCTGTGGTGGCACATGTGTGCATTTGGGATACATCACAGAGATGCTGGTGTATAAAAACAGCCTCCAGCTGATTCATGGTTCCAGCAGCCCTTATTCTTGTGCAGCTTCTGCATTGGTATGAATATTGAACCTTTTGGCTAAGAAAAGAATTTTAAAACCAGAGAAAGGGAGAAACTACTCAGTATGAGTTGGTGGGAGTCATTAAACCCAGGCTGTTCCACAAATGAGAAGAAATTAGCATTCAGGATAGGGAATAAGCTCAGTAGGGTTTATTTTTACAGTCCAGCATGCTTGCAAACTTCACAGCAGTACATGGAAGGAGTGAAGGGATCCATACCATTGGCATATGGAGCACATGCAAAGACAGCTTTTGTGAGTAGTTTGACAGTTATTTGGCTGCATTCTGCTCAAAATATTTGTGACAGCAGCCAGTCAGAGCTGCCACAAAGATGACAAATTCTTTGAAGTCCACTTGGGAATCTCCATTTTCATCCAGGTTCTTGAAGACTTTATCAATAGCATTCTTGTCCTTCCCAGTCTGCAAAAGAAAAAGAGCAGGTTGAGGTGAGAGGATGCACAACCCCAATGCAGCAGCTACTCCAGACAAGGCCCTTGGCTGGGCTCTGGGCACTTGGTAAGGTGCCATGTGCTCCCAGTGGCTGCACAGCAGCAGTGAGTACCAAAAGCATGTGCCTCTGGGTTTATTGCACCTGAGAGCTGCAGTCAGGCACTGTCACAGAGAGGGTGGTTGCTACATTTAAAATAACATTTATCACCATTAAAGCTGTGTAGCACAAAGCCCTGAGGACAACACCCAGATGAATTAAATGCTATGAGTTCCCCATCCATTCCCCTGAAAAGGCTCAGTTGGAGCACAGGCAGTTTGCAGTTTTGCAAAAAGATGATTTCCTGGGGCAAATGTAAAATTTAAGCTTCATTGAATACTTCCACCCCAGAAAATATGCAAACAGCCTCAAAAGTGTTTTGACTGCTGCCACTGGCCTTATGGCCCAGCAGAAACTGCTCACAGGAGCTGGTGGCTGGGAAGGTGCCTCCTGAAGCCTGTGGGATTCTGAGCTTGAGTTACCACAGCAAATATTCTCCTAAGCTGTCATTATTTTTCTAATTTGCCATTATCCTGATGGAATGACTGAACACCATCATCAGTCACAGCCAGCATGGCTTCATGAGAGGAAAGTCCTGCTTAGCAAACCTGATTCCCTTTTATGATAAAATAACCCCTTTAGATGATCAAGAAAAGCCAGCTGATGTCTTCTTTTTGGATTTCAGTAAAGCTTTCAATACTGTCTCTCACAGGATCCTTTTGGACAAAAGGACACAGCTGGATAAACACATCATGGGATGGCTGAGCAACTCATGGCTCATGGGTGGAGCATGATGGGGGGACATCAGACCAGGGACCTGTCACCAGTGGGGTTCCATAGGGCTCCATCCTTGTCCCTGTGCTCTTCAACATCTTCATAAATGACTTGGACATGGCACTGGAAGCGATACTGAGCAAGTTTGCCGATGATTCAAAACTGAGAGGAACTGCTGACTCTGTTGATGGCAGGGAGGCCCTGTGGAGACACCTCAACAAATGAGAGGGCTGGGCAATCATCAACCATATGAAGAGAACAAAGAAAAGTTCTGAATTCTGTACCTGGAATGGGACAACCCTGGATGTACAGACACACTGGGGAATGAGATGCAGGAGAGCAGTGCCAGGGGAAAGGGACCTGGGGGTCCTGGTCAGTGGCAAGTTGAGTGTGAGTCAGCAGTGCCCTGCCAGCCAGGGGGGCCAGCCCTGCCCTGGGGACATCAGGCCCAGCATGGTCAGCCAGGCCAGGGAGGGATTGTCCTGCTCTGCTCTGCCCTGGGGAGGCCTCACCTCCAGTGCTGGGGGCAGTCTGGGGCAGTGCAATGTAAGAAACATGGATAACTGTTAGACAGTGTGCAAAGGAGGGCACTGAGGATGGGGAAGGGCCTTGAGAGGAAGCTCTGTGAGGAGTGAGTGCCTGAGGGCAGCCTGGGGAAATGGAGACTGAGGGGAGGCCTCACTGCAGTTACAGCTTCCTCATGAGGGGAACAGCAGGGGCAGACACTGATCTCTGCTCTGTGGTGACAGTGACAGAACCCTGGGGAATGGCCTGAAGTTGTGTCTGGGGAGGTTTAGGCTGGATATTAGAAAAAGGTTCCTCACCCAGAGAGTGGTTGGGCACTGGAACAGCTCCGCAGGGAAGGGGTCACAGCTCCAGCCTGACAGAGCTCAAGGGGTGTTTGGGAAAAGTGTGCGCTCTTGGGCACATGCTGGGACTCTTGGGGTGTCCTGTGCAGGGCCAGGGGTTTGGCTCAATGATCTTTGTGAGCCCCTTTCATCTCAGCATATTCTGTGCTTCTGTGGCTCTCTGAACCACTACATGTCAAGACTGATGTTAAGAAACGCATAATCAAATTTAAAAGTGTTTGTTTGTTTGTGGTTTTGTTGTTTTGTTTTGTTTTGTTTTCATTTTGCCAAAATATATTAAAAAGAAAAGAAACTTACAGGAGGGTTTTTTGGCGCCGATAATTTACAGGGATTTTCGAAGCTGCAATTTTAACATTAATCAGGAGATGGCAGTACAGACCTGTTAAATCTAGGAAACAACCGTGTGGCTTTCGTAGACGATTAAAAAACCCTGATATAATACTAGAAAGAAATTGTATAAACTTCTGAAAATTTTCCACCAATTAAAAAATATTAGTACCTAAATTTAAATCTGAAGGCAATTTTTGATAATGTTCCAATTAGCAAAATTTGTTATCCTGTAATTTAATGTCTCACTTTAAATGCAGACCTTTTAAAATCACTAAAAATTGAACAATTTCCTTAGATTTGACAGATGAATGCATCTGAAAGGTTTAATTAATTTTCAAATCGTAAATTACATGGTTTAATTTTACAAATTATTATTTCAAATCATTTAGTGAACTATATGAACAAGTTGTAGTATCTGAATTATTTCTGAGATGCAGAAATGGGAATTGTTTTTCGGAAATTCTTTATAACTGAGTCCAGTCCTTCAGTCCTGTGATATTTGTGCCTGACTGATTCAAGACCTTTCCAGGAAGTTGTGATTTGTGCCAGCTATAACCAATTCTAAGGCCAAAAGCAAACACAAGAAATTAGAAAACACTGTTCCCTAGATTTTCTAGAAAATGAAAAAATACAGATATAAATGGCAGGAAAATGCAGGTAGAACTTTTTTTCTGAAGTCAGACTTAAGTTCTCAGTTTTTTTTCTTGCAGTTATCAGTTTGGCAAGACAAGAATGGGGAATATTATTGGTTTAAATTTATTTAAAATATCGGCATAAAAATGTGGGGGCTTTGGGTTGTTTGTGGGTTTTTTGTTTTTGTTTTTCCTAGAAGAGGTAAAGCAGGAAAGGGAGATGGAATATAAGAGGACAATTAGCTAATTATCTTCCTGGAAAATTCCAGTTTTCCCACCAGTTGCAGGAAATAGGTGCAGCCAGTAAGAGCAGCTGTGGGGAGCTGGAAGAAGCGGTGCCAGGCCACCAAACACAGTCAGGACAGACCTGTGAGCACCATCCCATTTGGTAGCTGCTTACTGCAGTGGCTCCCCAGCCTTATTTAGACCAAATGCCAGCTGTCTGGGGGATTTCCATGCCACCAAAGAATTGTGGTTTTGTTGTTGGTTTAGTTTATCTTTACATGGAAGTGCTGTGGGTAGCACACAGCTCCATGCTCGGGAGCAGCGCCCTTCTGTGATGCTGCTGGGTCATGAGCACTCATCTGTCTCGCACAGATTTCTCAGAAACATTGGAATACATCCCCCCTGAGCCACGCAGGTCCTCATTCTGAATATTGCATCTCTTTAATTTGTGAGACATAACTCCAGCAGGTGTGGATTTCATGCGGCAAATTCATAAATATTGCATGGGAAGTTACTGAATTGTATCAAGTGCCCTGGCTGCAGTGCCCTGAAATAATTATTATAAAACTGAACAATGCTGGATGCAAAAACTGAGAGCCACACAAGGAGCATTTGGTTCTAAACTTTTGCCATTTAGAACAGCAACAAAACAGTAACATTTAGAACAGTAACAAAACAGTACAAATATTACTCCAATTTGGAAAGAAAAATGTATTTAAAAGTGTTTTCTGGATTTTTAGTGAAGGGAAACAAATTTTAAAAAAGCAATTGCAATTGTCTCCCTGGCAGCTAAAGCTTTTACTAGAACATATTAAGCACTTTGAATACCTACTGAAATGCATTTCATGATTACATACAAATCTATGTTGTACAATATATATCCAGGTCTTTCTTTTGCTATTAAAGACAAATGTCAAGTAGTTTGCTCTGAGTTCATCTGTTGTTCTGGTTTATGCATGATTTTGATGAGCATACTGAGTATCCAGTATAAATACCTAGAGAAGGTAAATGTATAAAATTTAGAGAGATTCCCCATCTGCAATCAAGATCCTCAATTGCTGAACAGCATAACTACCTTCACAGAACTTGTGACATGAAGTGAGATAATAAATCCAGGGATAAACAGAAGTAAGTGAATTCTGAAGTTGAAACCAAATCTATTTCAAATCCATTGTCCTGATATATCAAGTGATGAATTTAGCAAACAGGGAATTGCCCTGCATATTAAACTAGTTTTACACATTTGTGCAAAACCTTTTTTAAATTTTATATTTTCCTACAAACCATTGCATATTTTTGAATATAATTTTCCTAAAAATGTACTAAAAACTGTTTCTGCAGGCTGCTCTTGCACCTGCTACACAGAAACAGTGCTGCGTTGTTCTCTTACCGCGAGGAAATTTGGGAGCTCCTTTTCCAGCAGAGTCTTTAGTTCTGCTTTGCTGAGGGTTTGCCTGTTGCCATCAGTCCTTGCATACTGGTCAAAGACAGCAATGATCATTCCCATTGCAGTTTCCAGCTGAGACATGTTGCTTCTGGAGCCTGGCTTTCTCCTGAGCAGGCACAGCCCCAGGGCTCTCTTGGAGGATGGAGCCTGCTCTGCTTCTGGGCTTCTTTATGCATCTGTGCCCTCCAATCAGTGGCTGTGCCCCCAGGGGACAGCTCTCCATTAGCAAACACCTGTATCGGAGCACACACCTCCATGCCAACACCTTTTCAAAACTAAAGGTTTATTGTCCTGGTGTGACTGGTACAACCAGTTGCTCACCAGCAGAAACCAGCCTCTCCTTCAAGGTACACAGCGTGACTAACACACAAAAATCAGATTTTGTTATTGGCTGTTTGCTCAAGATTTGTTCTTTCAGATACCCCCTGGGAGCAGAATGTTGGCAGCCCAGTTTTGGTGCAGTACCAGCCTGCTCAGGAGGAAGATGAGCATTTCACCTCTCCCTCACCACCACAGTTAGGGATTGTGAGGGGCTGCAGGCTTGGACTGCCCTCCTGCCACACTCAGGACCTTCTTACAAACCACATAAATCACTAACACACACTTGGGGTGGGATTCTCTGGATGAAAAATAGAGATCTGCCAGGCAGACAGCAAGCACAGTCCTCCTGGGCTTGTGCTCAGTCCATAGGGCTTGTCTCAAACAGGCCTTAAGAACCAGCATCTCTCCACAGGCAGCAAAAGGAGCCCTGCATCTGCTCAGGGCCAGCAAAGGGAACCTTGCAGAGCTGCTCCACAAAAAACTTGCTCAGGCAGAGATATCTGAAGCAGTAAATCTGATACTTGAGCAAACAGCCAGTATCAAAATCCATCTTCATCTGCAGTAAAATAACTTGCTATTTACTTTATACAGTACAAATTTTACAATAAAATGAGTTTTACTGAAAACAGAAGGTCACTCTTGAGTCCTGTGTCCTTCTGTGGCCTTTGATGAACTTTGTGGCTTGCCTGTAAACTGAGGTCCTCCCTCATTAGGCACCAGATTGGCTGGGCTCACAGCTACCCAGAGCAGAGCTGCTTGAGGGTCTGTGCTGGGAGCTGGGAGGCACCTGGACAGGGGAGCACAGCTGGAAGAAGCTCATCAGCTACAGCCATGCTGAGTTTTGAACAAGTTCTGCTTTGTGGCCAAGCACAGAGTAACTTGGGCTCTGTGAACTCCAGGTGACTACACCAGACCTGGAGGAGCTCATTTGAGGTGAGTGACACGTGGAGTTTACAGAATGGACACACTCTGAGCAAATTATTTGGGGGAGCCCGTCAAAACTAGGCCATTCACTATTCATTCACTGTTCATTGTGCATGAATAATGCTGATGGACCCCAGGGTGCAGTGTTCTCTGTAGAAGACCCTGATTGTGGATTCCCAAACTTAAACCTGAGTTTGGATGTCTTTGGACATCCTTGAAGATGCTTGCAGATATCTTTCCACTCACAATATGCTAGAGATGAGTTAGCAAAATTGGTTTTTAATTAAGCAAAACTTTTTTTTAAAAATTAAACTCCTTTCTCTCAAATGCCTATAGCCACCTGTCCCCAGGCAAAATCTGTCCTCTAACATCAACAGTATCTCAGAGCAAGACTACACATCCCATGTGTGTAGAAATCTAGAACCATTCTGAAACAAAACCCCTATGGTTTTCCATCTTACATTTTCCAACAAGTGATTTTGCATTACCCCAAAATCACAGCAGCACCTCAGGCTGTATAATTTATCCAAACAGTTCATGAGAATTATTTGTTCCTGACTTCAACCTTACGACTTAGTTGCAACTGATTTGCATTACAGGGTTTTAAGTGAAGTTTCAAATTTTTACATTAAAGTGCATGTTGAAATCTGTGGGGTTTCTTCTTCAGAAGGAAAAAGAATGAAGCAAACAACTGGCCCTGGTCAGCTATGAACATGATCTGGTCTTTGCACACACCCACACCATGGCACTCTTTGGTGTGTCAAGTGCCAGGAAGTTTTCTTTGTCCTTTCCTGACATGTGTCTGTAACATGAATATTAAACATGGCCAGTAAAGAAAAAGAAATTCCTGCATCTAAAGGGAAAAAAAATAAAATTAAAATGTGTATTTAATGTATTTTTATGACTTTGAATCATGAACATCGGTGTTAGCCACACAGAAGGAAGAAAGAGTTCCCAAAAGGGCAGAGAGGGAGATCAGCTTCAGTCAACAGGATGTGTCAGTATGTCCACAACTCTCCCACGTAACGTGGCAAGAAGGTGTTCTCACACATTTTCCTCTGCAAACACGGGTGACTCACAGTTTTTGATGATATGGCTGCAAAAGTGCTAAAACACAGAATAAACCACAGAACTTGAATTTCTACTAACGGAAAGGTCACTGTGGTAGTGCTGCCTGGCTGGGTTTGTTTATTTCTGATGCGCATTTTATCTGAATTCATGCATGTGCACACACATCAGTACTGCTCAGAGTTTTCAATTCACACTTTCTGTACTGTTTAAATATTTCCTTATGATTTGTTTGTCATAAAAACTACCAGCTTTGTGCACACAGCACAGACTATTACAGTTGTTTGCAAAACCAAAACAGAGTACAAATAGAAAGCCCACATAGGAGAGCTGGCAGTATTTTGATGCCAATCCATCTGTCCAGCTCCCCAGTGAGAGAAGCTATTTCTGTGGGCTTGTTTAAATTTTGTATTATAATCATAATAGAAATAATACTCATTATTTGCTTCTTTCTTTGAAGAATGGTATAAGCAACAGTTTGGATGAGCATTTACTGAGTGTTTATATAGAATTAGGTCTTGCTGTTCCTAACTCGGACCAAAAGTTTAAATTATATGTGTGATACAAATGTGGACATGCATAATTTTCAAAACCCATTCAGGTGTACCCCAATTTTATGGCATTTGGTCAGATATTCAGGCTTACACGAGATTTGTGTGACCCTGTGCTGATATTCTCTTAGACAAGAAATTTTATTCCATGCTCTTTGCAGTGGTGTCTATTTTGGAAAAGTCTGAAGAAATACATTTTTCATTTCTACTGTAAAGGTCCATTTGTGTCACAGCCAGATGAACACTTGAAATGGTGAACTTCTGCTGGAGCTTGTCAACCCTTACACCTTATCTTATTCCTAAAGGTGCAGGAAGCTACATGAGAAGGACTTTTTGACAATTTCCCCAAAACTATTATGTATCTGGGTGGAAGAAGCACAGGAGGAAGAAAATATAACCTGAAATTATGAACTTGTTATTTTTCTGGTTTCTTGGCAGCAATATGAAAAGCAATTTATTTTCCTTTTAGAAAGACAGTAACATTTGAACAACAAACAAATATTTCATTTTCCACATTGAGATAAAGTTATCAAACTCCCTGAATTTTCCAGGGTCCTGGACAGTCTGTTGAACTTCAAGCATAAACACACTTCATTTGCTTTGCACTGCTTCTCAAAATTTTCTGTAAGTCTGGTTAACAGTTTTTAAAGATCATCTCATTTCCACAATACACAGTGAATTTATTTACATGTAGTGAGCAGATGATGCAATTACTACATTGCTTAGCAGAAAAAGTAAAAAAAGAGCAGACTAAACAGGCACTGGTGGGGCACAGGCAGAAGAGGAGTTCATACAAGCACAGTGTGCTGTTCAGTGACACATTGGCTAGGTTCTGTTATTATAGACAGACCAGTTTTCATTGTTTTATTATAATTTACTTCTGAGAGTATCCTTAAAATGTATTTTAAAAATGCAATTAATAATCTCACAGTTTAAAGGCAGGTGAAATGGGTAAGATTGAGGTCAGTTACCTGGCTGTGTGATTTCCTGAGCTGAGAGCTGGAGCAATAACACTGTGTTCTGGCAAAGCCTAGCCATGGGAAACTCACTTTCAGCACTGCATATTGACTCTGATCAAACACATTGATTCGTGCACGAGACACAGCCACATTAGACTGTAAAATCAGTGAATATATTTACAGCCAATAAATTAATATTTACAGGGTAAATACTTCTGTCTAGTTTTCACTCCTTGTTTGGATAATTTCCTGGATGCCATTCTTTGCAGTGTTCTTCTCTACTTCAGTTTTAAGGTCCTTGATGTTAAGTCTTCCGAGAATACTTTTTATTTTTGGTTGTAATGACAGAAAAAGAGGTCATACCCTAAGGTAATCAAATGTTGTCCACACAAGTGCTGTAGTTTCTAAATCCATGATTCCTCAGCCAGTCTCTCACCAGCAGCCCAAGTGTCATTTGCTTACTTTAACACTTGTGTAAAATCCCACTCAGCTATCAGCCAATCCTGCTGAGCTGTGGTGAGCATAGCAAAAAGTTGGTCTATGGCATGGTCAGGAAAAATAGGGGGAAAAGAAGAAAAGAGAAAGGAAAAGAAAAACAAAGAGGAAAAGAAAAAGGAAAAGAAAAAGAGAGGAAAAATCAAAAAGGCTCAAAAAGATCTATGAGGTAGGATAGGTTTTTTTGTAACAATTAAAGCAACTGAGTAAACTTTTTAAAGGAAGTTATAATTTTTTATAGAGAGGTAAAACATGCAAAAATGAATTAGCCAATTCCAACAAAGCTCTCAAGAGATTTCTGCATGCAAGGAGGAATATTTTGGCTCTGTTAGCTGTCCTGCTTAATTAGGAATTAAGCAAAACACTTTTTCCTTCATTGTACAAAAAAATTTTCTGAGGAAGGAATATCTAAGAGAAAGTTGTTTAGTGTTGAGGAATGCAGAAAACACATTGAAGAAACACGTATGCATTTCCCTTTTTAAAAAACTTTTTTTAAATTTTGAAATATGAATTTATGTGTACACTTAGGATATGGGTGGGACTGACCTACTATCCCAGAACTGTCTGTAAAGTGAGATGATATCCATAGATGCCTCCAGGAAGATTTACAAGGCAAATTGCTGGAGTGGAAGTTCCCCAGGCACACATTTTACAGAGCTGGCTGCTTTCAGTTTCCTGAGAGAAATCAGAGTGGAGTGCAAATGATAAGGAGTGGAGCTTTTTTAGCAGTTCTGCCACTGCTAATGGCAGAAAATGCTGGGCTCAGAAATACTGGAAGCAGGGGTGGGAAATGGAACTGGAGCCTGCTTTTGTAATAGATCATTTAACTTCAGATTTCGCTCATCAGAAAAAGAGAAAGCTTTCAACAAATAGGAAAATAAAAAATGATCTGCACAGAAGTGGGAGAATCCTTGCTTCGGAGAGGGGAATCCAACCAGGAATAGAGTCTCACCTGGAAGAGTGAATGCTTGACTGTGTTGAGGAAATGTGGTCACAAATACAAATACAAATACAGGAGCTGCATTATTTTGGCCAAAATTTATCCTCTGAATGTGCTTATACCCATTTAGATGCCCTACCTGGTAGGTGTCTTAACTAGGGTGGCCATTGCTGTGCCAGGACACTGGTTGTGGTGTCTTGGGAACAACCTGTACCTGGGTGATGTCCCCGTGCTCAGCACTCACACAGCTCTGGGGCCACACTGCTGGTCTGAAGGTGCGCTGAGAAAGCTGCTGCAACTCTTTCTACCCAGGGGTAACCAGTTTGAATTAAATGGTAACTACTCTTTCCATTTCCTTTCTTGCTTGACAGCAGCCCCTCTTTGAGATTAGATCTGCAGTTTAGATTAAGCTTAGTCTGTATTTAAAAAGGAACTTGAGATGACACCTTTTAATATTGTACAGCTGCTAAACTGAAAAAGCAGAACTTTTCTATCTGAGAAAAGAAAAAAAAAATAGGTATTTTTGGAGTGTCTTTCACCCTACTACCTGACCAATTTGTGCTGTCTTTATTAGAGAAGCTTATGGCTTTTTCCTCTCTCCAGAATTAAAAGCTAAAAAGTAAAAGAGGGAGCAACACCTCCTTGTTCCTTTCATGATTTATTTCCACAGCAGTATCAGAAACCCTAACCATGGACTGCAATTGTGTTAGGCCTGGCAATTTCCAGATTTAGCATTCCTGGCTTGTGGAGCTGAGCATTCAAGTTCAGGACAAGACAAGACATCAGCAGATAAAAGAATAGACAACATTTCAGGGCAAATGTTCGTGACAGGCCCAGTTCCTTGTGATTTCAAAGCCTTAAGTTGTTCAGTTGTTCCTCTGATCTCTGGCTGTCTTAAGTCATTAATAATACCTAACACAGATGCTGCACTTGTTGCCTCTCTGCCTTACCCTTTTTATACTCCTCCAGCTCTGTGGAGTTGAATACTTCCTGAAACAAGGTTAGGGAGGGCAGCTTTGGCTGTATATGATATTGCCAAACCCTGCCAACAGTCTCTGCTCTGGAAAAAAGACAAGGAACTAATTTTTGTCACATTCTCTCAGCCAGCAAAATTCACTGGCATGCAGCACCAGACCACAGCAACTTAGCCAAAGCCATTTTATTTGAATGCTCATAAAAATCCTTCCTTCCATCTCAGCATTTCACATTAGGTAGGAAACAAGAAACACTGACACATGATCACCTGCCCTTTCTCTTCATTAGAGAAATTGCTTCACATTCTTTTGATCTGAGTATTTGTTTGCCGGTTGTATTTGCAGTTTCCTGTTTACAAAGAACTGAGGAAGAACTCTTAGTAAAAACAATAATAAAAAGCCCTTTACAGCTGCCCCCATTGTAACCACAGGGGAGGCAGGAGGGAGTGAGTGGCTGAGCAGAGCTCAGTTCCCAGACAGGGTTAGTCCACAACATCTTTGCTGTTCTGACAGCCCCATTATCAGGCACAGGAACATCAGGCACAGCACCACACACAAACAGGGCTGTCCTGCAAATACATTCATTGAACAGCTCATCATCCTGCCTGCCACTGAGGTCCTTGGTTTAATGAGGCCAGGAATGCCTGCTCCATGATCTTCTCCCATGGATACAAGGAGAGGAAGGAACCCCAGTCCAGGGCTTGGAAGAAAATGTGCAGGTTGGGCTAGATCATACTCAGTCACCAAGAGCAGCTACCCAAGTGCTAGACAGGGTAAATAAGATGTGACTCCTTGAATGATTTTGCAAGGGATTGGGATGAGAGAGAGTTCAGGCTCAAGTAGACTGCACTAGCTCTGCAAACCATGGTCAGGAGTGACAGAAACAGAGAGGGAGCCTCATTTGTAGGACTGTGACTAAGCCAAGTGCATTGGTGGGACATTAAAAAACATAGAACACATACAAGGCTTTTGAATTCATTGTGCCAGACTTGCTCCTAAATCAGCATGTTTCAGCCTATGCTAAACACAGTACTTTGGACATCAAATTAAATGGAATGGAACCATCATTTTTGAGCAGCTTGTTCAAAAGGGAATAACTAATAAAATGGCTAAAAGCAAGGGCCCAGGACTCTCTTCAAGTTTTATTATTAGACAGATGCCTTCATTATATTCTCATCAGCTAAACAGACAGTTAAAACTGAGATCATACTGCATGCTAGAACGTGACCTGAGGTTAATTACAGAGAGCTGGTTTTGTTTTAAAGCTAACAAAACAGCCAAGAAGAATTAAAATACAGAAGGATTTATTGCTTCCCAAGTGGCACAGAAGCAGAGGAGCTAATATATTTGAGGCAGAGGTGCCAAAAGCTGGAGCTCTAAAAATACTCTGCTGGCTCATAGCCACCACTGTCAGGCACAGATAAAAATAGGTCATGATAAATTGGGTGTAGTCTTCTACAGATGTTGGAAATGACCATGTTAATATACAAAATGTGTGCAGCTGTTAAGAAGGCAGCATTCTTTGCTGTTAGGAGCCACATTTAATCAAAATGTAATGAAAATAGGATTTGGAGACTATTAAGCTGTGGTTTTCTTTAACATTTTTTCCTGAAAACTGTACATCTCATTGTGATTAAACAGAGAAGTAAGCAGCAGTATATAGAAAGACCAAAATTTACTGCACCCACTTACAGCTCTGGTGCATAACTGAGAGCTTCCTTGAACAGGGACTTGGGCTGAAGGTCCAAGTCTTTTACAGATTATGACTTTCTTGTGTGGCAAACAAAATTACAGGTTTGGGGGAATCCAGAGCAGCCCCATCTCTGACCCTTAAAGGAACATGGCACATGACAGAGTTTCACCATGCAGTAAAGGAAATGGATCTGTAATAGTGAGTCTCAGGGCAAAACCCACCAAGATTTTAAAACACCTGAACTTTAAGAGGAGAAAAAGAATATTATTTTGCTTTATTCAATTTACATAAATACCATGAGATGTAACAGTTTCTCTCATACAAGATATAACCACAGAGCACTGATTACAGTCTGGTTCAGACAGCAGCATGTTTATTGCAGTAAGGAATTCAGGGCAGGTTACAGAGCGACCCAGGACAGAGGATCCAGAGTGAGACCCAGGTGAGTTACAGTGATTTGAGAGGTAGCTTTGTGAACTGCAGCCAGTACAGCACAGACTGAGCCACACCATGAGCTGTGCTGTATGGCCACAAAGATTTCATTAACAGCATTTAGTAGGAAGCCAGTCACACATTTAGACTACACAAACAGTTTTTAAGGACTCCGAGAAAGCTGGATTGTGTCTATTGCACTGCCCAGGTAGGAGCTGGACAAAAATCTAGAGCAGTGAAGTTGTTTCTACCTGCACTGATGGCAAGATGTTCTAACCTCCAGCTAAGCTCTGAAAAAAACTTTAACAGAAGATGACATAACCCTGGAACATAAACACATTCACATTTCAGATATCACTTTTAGCATTCAGCAGCCCTTGGACAACTGCCATTAGCTTTGCTGTCAAAACTTTTCCCCTGTGTTCTGACCTTGGAAGCCAGGTTCACCTTAATTTTTTCAACTTTGGTTTTTCTTCAGTGGTTTTTTAAAAAGTTTTAAAGCTGGCAAAAGTAGAACAAGAATTACCACCCCTATCTCCTCCAAGCAGCCCTCCTCAACCAGTTAGACAATTATACATTATATATATATATATCTTAATTTAAATCTAGTATTTCATTGTATACAGGAGACTTCTTTCTCTGGAAGACTTTCCCTAGTTTGTGAATGAATTAACACTAACAGTTCCCTTATATATAACAGGAATAGAATCCTTTCTGGCACACATCTCTGTCTATAATGTGGTCAGAACTGATGACAGTTTCAGAGCTCAGACTCCATGTATTTTTGTCTCCATCATCTCCTATTCATACCTGGGCTTCCTGAAGAAATGCTTGTGTTGGAGAATGTTGCCCAGTCCAGAAGTTTTTTTGAAAGTGTGGTAAACAGAGTATTTCTGGACACCAGAGGAAGAGCTGAAGACAGTCTGCTAGATGACATATCCTCCAAATTCAGACTCCTTAGAATGTTTAGTTAGTGACAAAACATTCAAAAACTACTTGGAGCCAACTGTTTTTCTTCTGTATTGTCCCACTGACAAGCTTTTGACTGGAAATACGTAATCCATCTTGCAGCAGCAAATTATTGTATTTTTCAGTTTCATAGTTATTTAGCCATATTTTGTTTAGTTCTGAATGTCAAGGTAGATGGCAGATCCTTGTCTCATTCTAGACTTTTCAGCTGCCCTAGTTTGTGGGATTTGCTCATCTTCTCCGTTAGACACAATAGTTGCAGTGGATTTGTCATCTTTTCCTCCTGATTCATCGCAAAAAATTTCAAGTGATTCATAAAGCATCGACTCAGCCTTAAAAAGCAAAGAAAATGTCAGTCAAGACTTTTACCCATAAAGTAGATGTAAAATGAACTTTTACCCATGACACAGCACAGCACCAGGAAACACAAAGGAACACAGGCCATGAAATTACAGTCACAGAGGAAATTAATGTTTCAGTATTAATGTTGAAAGGCAAAGCTTTCCTATGTTCAGATTCAATTATCTTAGTTAATTAGGCAGCAGGCACAAAATACCTTTTTAGAATACTAAAGATGTCAAGTTTCTGGGTAGATCAGATTCTATGAAATCTGAAATGGAAAATATTTTTACCCCCTTAATCTTTTAACTCTGATATTTCTAAAAAACTTCCCTCTGGATGGATGCTCTTTTGATGCAGTAAACTAGCACACTGCTGTGGTATTCAGATGCTCTTCTGGACAGTGCAAAAGTCATCCTATTCCTAAATATACATAGGTTAAGTCCTTTAGCAAAATATGAGAATTAAAATCTGCCTGAAATGTACACAAAGACCTATTCCCACAGATACATAAAATCAAAATCACAAGCTGAGATGGCATCAACAAATAAATGGGTGGAAGTCATGAAGAAGTGGCTTTTTGTCTTCACACTTACATGCTGCTATGGGGGTTTGCTGTCTGTGCTCTGATGGACCATGCTCAGCACAGAGAGGTACCTGCCAGACAAATGTCAAACAGGAGGCATGGTAGGAATGGCCAACCAAGCTGGATCACAAATCTGTGCATTTTGAACAACCAGAACTCCCCAGTCAAGAGTGAGCATTATACATGCTACCATGAGCTTGAAGTTTGTATTAATGCTACAAAAGTGCTTAAATTTAACCTGCAGAACTAGATGAAAAAAAAAAAAAATCATCAACTGCACTGGAAACTCCCTCAAAGCCCAAATTCCCCTGCAGCTGGCAGAACTGTATGGGAAAAACTCCCTGAGCATCTCAGCTGAGGAAACATGGGGTGATTCTCCAGAGACAGAGACAAGTGTTACAGGATCCAGCTTTGCCATGAGGATGTTCACTCCCTGGTTAAGTTATTTTGGGTTCTTGCACCTGTGTGTTGTCATCTGATCTAATTGCTCAGTGTTGCTGTGACATATAATACAGGTGAGAATAAAATCCATGGCTTGATTCAATTTCTGCGTCACAGGATTGCCTTTTCAACACCAAGAATTGTAAAAAAAGCATGAGACTGTAAATAGTCTTGCAGAGGCAGATACAACCCTCATGTTCACTGTTCTAGAAATGATGCCCAAACCAACTCAGAATATTCATCGAATTTCCAAACTTAACCAGAAAAGTGTAAGTTATGTTAAAAACCAGTGTGAGACTAGTTTTTCCCAACTAAGTAGAGACTTTCTCACAATTAGAAAAAATAAAAATTAAATTAAGGTGATAATATTCTGCAATACAATTGAAAGGTAATAAGTGCAATTCCAGAGATACCATAATATTTGCTTATCACTGCTGGCTTAATTTATTTGAAGTGTGGTGTCCATACACATTGTATGTACTGGCTTTACTAACCCACTGGATCTCTTGAATGGTTTATAACATCCCATTATGCTTGAACATTTGAAAAGATTACACTATGAAACCACTCTTTCTGCTTTCACTAAAATAGCAAAATGATCTGTTACATGAAGGGAAATACTGAACCTAGGCCATGACACATCCCTGTGGCTGGTAGCTGCTAAATTGTAAAGCAGCTACAAAATATTTTTATTGCATTCACACATCCTCTGGAGTTGTCTTATCCACACAAATCCTGAGCAGTAACTGGCTACTAATGGACTTTTCACTCAGCACCCCCCAGGATGCTTGTTTTCTCATTCTCAACCTCATTTTCCTACATCTTCATTAAATATTAACAAGCAGCAGAGTAATCCATTCATAACTAGCAATTAGAATAATTTATTACTATGACCAGACCATATTATGACTTGTATTTTTGTAATTTTCTACTATGATATCTCCAGTAAAAGAAAGTCTCTTAGCTTCAGTGGCAATCTACTGACAGAGAATGAATTTTCACAGGTATTTTATTTTTCTTAGAGCAATGACTCTTGCTCAATAAAAGATGGATATTTCTGTTTCACTACCTGCATGCTGACATTTTCATTTGCCATGACCACAGTACCAGTGTGGCCAAATCAAGGCTGCAGCCAGGTTCTCTTATGGGAGAACCTGGGAATCTGTGAGCTCAGTAACTGGAATTGTGACCACAGGCTTGGACATTTTTCATCTCTTCTGTGTGACTTGCCCAAGTCTCTCCAGCTGATTACAATGAAAACTGTGCTGCCTATGCAAGGGTTAAATTAGGGCTTCTTTCCCTTGCCTAATTTATGTTTCAATGTAATTAAAAGATGAATAATGGCATGGGAAAAGGAGCTTGCCAGAAATCTGCTACCTGCTCTCAGCAAGTGTTGCCTGCTCTAATGACCCTGTGAGCTGAAGCTGGTCCAAGCCCCTTGAGCTTGGTACACAATTACACATAAAGGGACTTTCTTGCCACTTTTTACTTCTATGCTTCTTTCTTTCACTCAGTCTCTATATTGATATTCTCTGCTTTTTGTTGCCCTCTTCTCCAGACAATCTTAGAGTGTTATTAACTATAATAACAGATGTCAATACTTTCCTACTACATAAATATCCCTCTTCTTATTTCTGAGTGTGGATTTTTTTTTGCTTTAAACCTTTTTCCTCTGTAGGAAGATGCTGTCCTGGGAACAGCAGGTTCTTGTGTGCTTTCTGTCCTGTCCCCTCCCCAGTGCCTCATATTGAAAACCCTCTCATGGCATGAGTCTTGTTATAAACCTCTTACCCATTCAGCAGAATTAGATGATGAGGTTTCCTCATCTGCTTCTCTGGTGGATTCATCTCTCCCATGAAGTTCTTCCACCTCGAGTCTCTGCTCCTGCTCTTGCCCTCCTGTCAGCACAGGAATCTGTGCAGCACCTTGTAAAACCCAAGCTCCAGTCAGTGTTTGCTTAGAGTCACACCTGTACTCTGCCAGAGCTCAATAAACACAGAAATGGAGAGTGCAGAGGTCTTGTACAACTAGTCTTGATGACAGGCACTAGAGTGCTATTCAGGCTGTAAATGAAATAAGCTGAAAACAGCCCAAACAGTTACTTAAGAGGCTGCCTTAGATTATCTCACTGATCTGAGCCCTCTACTCACAGCTGCCCTACATTTATATTTGGCCTGCACCCCTGTCATTCACCACTATGTTCCTATGATTTCTTCCATCCTTGAAGTTCTAGATTTTGAAAAAGATACCCCAAACCCAACAACAAAAAACCCAAATGAACAAACAAAACTGCCCTCCAACCCCCCCCTCCCAACCCAAATTAATAATTAATTAGAAAGAAATCACAGCCTGAAAAAAAACCAGAACTGTGTGTTCAAGGCTGGGTCTTTCACATGTCACTTCCAGTTGTCACTACCAGGAGCAAGAGATTGTGATGCAGAGCTAAGTTCTGGCTCCTCACTTTTTTAGTCAGAAATCAGCAAGAAATTATCAGAACTGATATCCTTGAACACCCTAGCCAGGTCAAGACCTTCAGTTGAAGTGATGACTGTCCTTAAAAGGTAAATAATGAAAGCAAGTGGCTGCAAGAGCACTCACCTGAACTACGATCTGTGCCTCTGGTCCCTCCTGTCAGCTCGAGATGCCTCAGCAGACCAGGACCAGGTGAGCAAATTATACACTGAAATACCTCTTCAGTGCACCTCTGCAGCCATCTCAAACCAAACCCATAACATTTTTGTGCTAATGGAAATATTATAACTCACCAGATAGGGTGGAGCGCTTTTTCTTTTTGCAGCAAAGATACAAGCTTCCCACTGCCACTAAAAAAGGAAGGATGGCCCATGTTTCCAAATATCTTCTTTTCAGTGAGTGAGCTGCTGCAATTATAAATTTTAAATATAGTGATGTACTGGTCAAAGATAAAATAAAAGATCAATATCACAGCAAAAGAAAAGGCAGGTAAAATTAAAAGTTATTTCAAGAGTGAATCAGGTGCAAGGTCACTTTCCCATCCCTAAGGGATGTATGCCTGATAACAATAACATCAGTACCTCCTACAGCTCCTGCAGATTCACATTCCCCCTCCCCACAGTTTTTAACACAAGTCTTTTCTGCTTGTACTTGACCAAGCAAGAGATCAGATTCCCTAACTCATTTTAGGACATTAAAACACTTTAAAGAGTTAAACTAATCTACATTAATTTCCCACCATTTTGAACACTGCTTCATTGTTTCTCTGGCACTGATATTTTCTAAATCTTTGATAATTTTTGTGTTTCCCTTTGAAGCAGCTGACCCATGGTATAAAACACTGTGCAAAACTGGGGTGTACTGCAGGATTGGAAAGGCTTCCTGTGACTTGAGCAGTCAGCAAGTGAGTGATGTTTGGTAGTGCTAAAGGTTTAATCATAGCTAGTCCCCTAGTCTTTCTCTGCATTTGAGAGGTATAAAGAGAGCTGAAGATCAGCATTTTCCAGAACTGGTGCATAATGTCTTCAGTTAGCTGTATAACAGAAGTGAGGTAAATTGTCTTCTGGGTGTCTGGTATTAATAATGTAAGGATAAACAAATCTCACACCTATTGCTGAAAATTTTTAGTTGTGTGTGAATACTAACTGCATTCATACTTCTTAATGCTTAAGTCAGAATTGGGACCTTAAACTGCTCCCCTGTAAAAGTTAGCAAATGACTTTGGTAAAACAGGGAGGCACAGCACATACAAAACAATTAGCCACAACAATTTTATGGACACAAATCCATATAGGGCCCACACTGCTCCATCATCCATATGGATTTATTTCTCACTTTTCACTAAGAACAGCTAATAAAAAATTTAAATGGTTAGTAAAGGTTACAGATTACTGAGCAGAGTAACCGTGCGATCACTGCAGCCCCCTGTGAACCCAGCAGATTCACCCAGTGTCTCACACCCAACCGTGGTTGGGTCTTGTGTGAAACACACAGCTCATACACGGCATTTCTGTAAACCTTAGGTAGTAATTCCTGTCAGCAAATCCTTCTGGAGGAAAACAAACACTACACAGGAGATATCAAGGCAGACGGTTTAAGTCAATTGTCATTAAAAGTTGTTCAGGCCCTCTTTGTGTTTGTCTCTTTCACCCAGAGATCCAAAGTGTTGAGGAAGGAAGGTGGGAGGGGAAGGAAATGCAGAACATAGTTCAAACTGAAGAATCTTTCTGATGAAAAGTGATATGGCACACACATATCTTGCCAGCCTACCTTTCTCTTCAACAATCACCGTTGTCCCATTTCCACGTAGTTTTTTAAGGAAAGGTATTTCAATAATGATCTCACAGTAGTAAAATCCAGTGTCATTTACATTGGCAGATTTGATGATGAGCACATCCTTGTTTCCATGGGTGATGTTGGATGAATAGAGAACTTTTGATGATATACTTTTAGTGATATTCACTTTATTAACAAATTGCCAGCATGCTCTATACCTCTCAACAGCTTTTTCCAAAATACAGGTGATTTTAGTGGAGTCTCCAACTGAAAGATTTATATTTGTTGGTGTTTGGATGACTCTTAAATTATTGGCATCTGTAGCTATGGAGAAATACACATAGATACACAACAAAGAGATGTCATTAAAGCTGTATTTACAAGAAATACCTTAAATATTAAAGAAGTGTTTAAACATTAAAATAAACATTAAAATAACAATTAATACTGTAAAATCATTATGACATTAATTTCAAGCTTACTGCTCACTTCTCCCTTGAATGACAGCAATTGTTTTCTCGCTAAAGTAAACTTTTAATCTGATGTGTTAAAGTCCTCCATCATTTTGTTTGTGCGCAATAAATGAATATTTTCTGCATGCTTGCTGATAAACATATTTTTATTTTCAAGAAAAAGTTTTATAAAAAGAGATTGAGTCTGAAGCATATTAAACACTCTCTGCCAGATAAAGAAGAAACAAAAGGAGTAATTTAAAATGATTCATTTGTCAATAGTGAAAAACTCATCAAGGTTAAAGAAAAAGACACTGCAATTCTTGTCCCTATGAAGGAGTTCTTGTCCAGCACTGCTTGTAATGAATGACAAGTGTACAGCATTTTAGAGGTGTGTTTTTTTCATTTGGTTTCAACTTCTTCCATTAAGCAGTTTATAACATCAAATTCACCTCCTTCATTTAACAAGAGAAGCCACACAGATCCCTGTTCTCTCATGGGGTCTCTTGTCTGGCTTCTAAGAAAAGGCTGACTTGGACAGTATCAGTAGAAATCAAAATTTTTGTTCCTTCCTGCTTTCAATACATTTTTCTCTCACTATCAGCATGCAAAGTGAGTGATACATGAGACATTGTGCAATATATGTACAAAACATTTTCTTCTAAAGTGAAACCACCATGTGGGTATCAGATAACTCTTTTAACATTCTAATGGCATTGCTGCTCATTACAAAAGTGCTAATCCTATAAAATCTATTCCCATGACTGCTGAGACAATTATTTTCATATGCTGTATGAAGAATTATAATTCCTTTTTTCTATCCTTTACAACATTAAAGAGAAGAACTAATAATAAGAGTAAATGGTATGATTTTCTTCTAAATTCTCTCAAATTTATCACTCAGGCACATTTCACAGCAAGACACAAGGAATTAGACAATTTTTTTCATATCTCTAAAATGGCATCTGATAAGTTTTAACAAAAACACGCAAACAAATTTTTATATTTTTTCAATAGAAAGAGCCACACATTCATCACAAGTAAAGGAGTCAGGCACCTCCATCTTTACAATGTAACACTTAAAAACTTGTAGAAAACAATGTGGAAAGTATAGGGGTAATATAAGCAGCAGAAAAAAGGGGAAATAATTGGTGTAGTGAGTAAATGACAACATAGAAGTTGTTCAAGTTAAAGCAATAATAACTGATTTCAGTTTTTGTGTTCATTCAGTTTTTTGTTAAAAACACAGTTCTGCTATTGATGGTGCTGTATTTCCATCTTTACTGATTTTCTGAAAAATATCACAAAAAAAAAAATTGGTAATTTTTAAGACTCCTATGGAATACCTTCAGCATTATGCACTGCGATTTGTATTGAACAAGCATTATGAATCCTTATCTGCTTTGTATTTCAGTCCCTATGTGATCTAGAAAAATCCTCCTCAAATTTTTAAAATTCTACATTGAGCATTTGTCATAACAAATATTCAAGTCAGAAGTCCTAAAAAGATGGTGCATACATTAACCTAACATCATTTTGGGTGTTGAAGTGTTCAGTTTGTTCCTCTATGCTTTCCCTGCAACAATTTCTTTGTGAAAATGCTTTTGGATTTCTTATGTTTTTTAATCTTGCTTTCAGCATTATGAAAAAACAGTTAATATTTTCCTTGTCTCACATGTGTATTTGAGGTGGATATACCATAAGTTCTTTTTTAAAATCCAGTTTAAGGATTACAGGCAACAAACTAAAAACAACACAACAACAAAAGAAAAACATCCAAAAAACCAAACCAACACTTACCTAAGCAGCCAAAACACACAGTTAAAAGAAGTTTCATTGAAATTACGATCATCATGCAGAATTATTAGCATTTGCATCAGGCTGCCTTGGTTGAAGATCAGCAGAACACCAAATGAAAGCATGTCAAATGTGCAGCTTAACTTCCTCTCCCCTCATGTGGTGACGATGATACAACCTAAATGCAACCCAATTTTTCCCTACACTCTGTGAAACTGCTGTTTCAGAACTCAGCCATCCTATTTGAAATGAAATAATTTCTTCTTTAACATTTAAACTGTGCTGTAGCTCGTTGCTGTTCAACCTAGATTAGTGTCTTTTCTGGTATGACATAAAGGACTGGGTTTCCATGTGTGGTTTCATGACAGCATTTGCCATTGTCCTAAAATCCTGAAGGATTTTAGGACAATGGCAAATGCTGTCCATCCTAAAGCACTTTACAAGGTGAGGTTTCTTCAGCTGCTGTGCACGTGCTTGTCAGCAGCCTCTTCCAGCCAACCAGCTGAATCTCTCCAAAGCCAGAGACAATGATTGCTCACTGAAGTCAAGCATTGCTCCTATCTTTCTTTACCATACATTTCATTGCCTCCTTGCTGAAATATTGCCCGAATTCCTCCCTCCTAGAAGTACTTCTGTACTTTTGCCTTAACAGCAGCAGAGGAAGGCTGAGCTCCATGATCCCACTCAAAGTGGCCCCAGCATCCTGCAACACCAGAGGGGACCTTATGCTGTGCATTAATGCAATACCAGTGCCATGTACATTAACTAAACTCATTTCAGGAAGATTATAAGCATGGGTTAAAAGAAAAATATCTACACTTATCTCATCAAGGTAAGGTTAAAACTTATTTGCCATCAATTATGAAAAAAATTTCTGCAAATGCAGGTAACTGTATGCTGCTTAATATTCTCCAGCACTGATTTTTGGCTTCAACACAGAAACACTTACATGGCCTGGCCAGAGACTTTCCCTGGAAGACAAAACATTTCATTTGTTTCTTAATTTATCCATCTTATTCAATGTTTCAAATGCAGTTACCAGGCCAGAAAAAACTGTCCTGCAAACATTTTCAGTTGGATAATGTCAAAATTGCAATGACAGGAAAAAAAAAAGATAAAAAAGTAAATCAAATAGAACATGCTGAGAATATAAATCAGTTACATTAAAAACTTGATTAAGAATCTGTCAGCCACTAATTTCCTAGAACTAATGTCAGATTTTAGTAGCACTGGGCAGGGGCCCAGAAACAACTGAACAACATTTTGTAATGATGACACAGTCACATTTAGAGCCTAAGGCACTGTTCCTTTGCAGTTATCAGTAACAAAAGCACAGTGCACCAGCTCAGCTACTTCTCTGTATCTACCTTACAGATATAATTTCAGTGATAGTTAAGTTGCCATGCAAAATTAACAGGAAGAAGATAGCAAAGATAAATGTCACAAAGTGCTACAGGCTAGCCCCATTTCTGATGGTATCCAGCTGACGTGCTTATCATCTTTTAGAACTAGTGAGGACATAAATACCTTTAAATTCAAATGAATAAAGGGATTTATTAAAGCAAATAATTTATATTTAAGGATATTATTTCATTATGTAAATAATTCTGCTTGCATCCATGCTTTGGTAGTACTGATTGAAGATGTAGATTGCACTAAAAATTTACAAAGATGCACGTGTAAATCCAAAGGAAAAAGTATTTTAATTTTATTTAAATTACTACATTTGTGAATTTAGTGTTGACTTGTGCAGCTGGCAGCTCCAACATGCAGAATAATTTGTCTATAAACTAGGTGCAGCTTTTCCCATAGTGCTGATAGCAGCTTGTATTTACTCCAAGTGATACTTTGGTTCTAGTCCAAAATAGCTACTGTCAGAGATGAAATGAACTAGCACACAAAAAAAGGGGTTGGCTGAAGGGTTTATTTTTAGCCCTGGTAACTTCTCTGTACCATGTTACAATACAACCTCACAAACTCTCATGACAGCACTACTGAGTGGGTGGAAAAATATGGTGTCAAAATTTCTTAAGTGACCTTTGCTGCCAGGAGAAGTGTAGCACACAAAATAACTACGTGGGTCAGGAAAGCATCTACAACAGAAAGAAAAGAAATACTAATGGGATCTTCCTGCAACTCAATCATATTTAACCTTGGAAACTGCACTGATGAATTTGGATTCTCTAAATGTGTAAACTCACCTGTGTGCTGGAGATGATTGAAGAGCAACTGCTCAGTGCAGTCAGTCTCCTCCAAACACTGTCCACAAATCCCTCTTCCTAAAACTTTTCTGTCACTTTCAAAGAGCACCACTTGAGACATACTGAAAATTACCTGAGACTTTTAAACAAAGAGGATCTAAACCCTCTTCCTTCTCCTTACCTATATGTCTAACTTGTTTTAGAGCTTGTAATACAAGCATTAATGAGACAGCAGATTTTTTGAGGTGCAATGTCAGCTGGGAAAATTTATTAATAGATAGCAACAGTGAGGAGAATGTGTGCGGAACTGAAACTAACACCAAGGCTTCCCATAGCACAAACATGCTGCACACGTGTGACTTTGTCCTCTGGTTAGAACATAACATCAACCCTCTTTCTTTTGCAGGTCCTGTCTGATCTGTGGTTTGAAGTAGTATTTGAGTGGCTTGATTTCTATCATTTTTTTAATGTAGCAATGCAGTATTCCTCCTCACTAGATTCATATACATGAGGGAAGAAAAAGGATCATTAGTAAACAGGTCACTCTACACAGATTTGAATGCCTGCAGGCTTCCATTTGCTTAGGCTGAGACTTCTCAGGAAAAAGTAAGGTACAAAATGTGGAATGACATCTTCTAGCAGGAATGCCATGCTTTTACAGACCACAGTCTGGGATGCCTCTGGTGCAATACATGGCAAATTATTCCCTGATGGCCAATTGCATTGAAATAACTCCAGATAAAATATTCCTTTTTATATTATTTTTCTTCCTTTAAATCAGAAAGCTTCCACTAATCAAAACAGAAATTCCCACAAAGAGATGAATCAGCTGGTAATGAGGTATTCCTGCTTCTATTATCCTGTGTAAGAAGGTTTTTGTAGGCCTAGTTCAATCTGCCAAGGTAGCAGCTGTAGGATCCTTTGCTGCTTGGCCAGGATTGACCATGCAATTGCTCACTAAAGGAACAGCTCCATTTTTAAAAATCTATCAACATGACTTGCTGTTATCATCACTTGTATTAGCAAACACCACTTCAGTCATATCTCTGTGTAACCCAGGCATTATATTCCACAGCAGAACCAAGCAGGGAATGAAGGAAGGTGTAGAATCAGTGAAAATGACCTAGCTGAATACATTTCATTTCCCAAATACTGTAACCAGTGAGAAGAAGAGTGCTATAAAAGAGTGGGGTGGTTGGTTAAGGAGGGAACTGGGCTCAGTTGGCTGCTTTGTGAAGGAGAAAGAGTCAGTGCTCTGAGGAGCTGCCCATGAGAAAACATCAAGAAGGTGTGAAACTCTTGCAATATGAGACTACAGTATGGAACCCCTGCAATAAGATGACAACATTCTGGAAGGGCCTTTTCCACTCTTTTTCCTTTGTTCTTGAACAGTGTCCCCACGTGGAGAAAATTGCTACTGAAGAGCCAAAGTAAATTAGAACAATTACCACAGTAAAATGTCATTTTTACATGATTCTTCATCTGGAACTATTAAGTGGCTGAAAATGCACCTATTTTCTTTTAAGCCTCTCTATTTCCTCTTTCAGTTTTATGTTTCACTCATCAGAAATACAGCTTTGTACAGTGTTGCACCAAGCATAATTCATCATTACTACTGCAGCGAAATGACTGACTTGATTCTCATCTCAGCTGTGGGCATTTTCCTGGTGAATAAGCAAAACAAGTAGAGATGCCCAATGGCATGAGAACAGAGTAAGATTCTACACATCCAGGTTGTTTAGAGCTAAGAACCAAAATATAAAAAATGCAGATTTTGGACAAAAATCCATACCAGCTCTTGGGAAAGTTAGTCACTATCCAAGTTTTTTCTGCTGCTCTATCAGATCTGCTTAGAATTTGCCCTCACTGCCAGTTTAACCTCTCCACTCCAAAGTTAATTTTGACTTGCTGCTATCAGAACATTTCCTGTTACCAGCCTGAGAAGTAAGAAAGTTGACAGCATCACAAGAACAGCGTTCCTCCTTCAGGTTACAGGATGAGTCAGTTCCTGGCCATGGGACAGGACACACCTTCTGCTGTCAAACTGGCTTCAGTCTACCCTGACCACAAGACAAACATCCAGGACCAGGATTCTGTCAGGCAAAGTTCATCAGTTCTGAACCTCAGAGACACAATTAAAATGAACTTGGGGCTAAGGAATACAAACAGTACATTCCATTTCAGTTTACAGCAAAGCAGAAACCTTGCAGTTTTTGCCCAGAAGACAAAGTAGCTGAAACACAGCAGGGATTTCTCCTTGCATGTAGGAACAGAACACCCCTTGACCAATGACTATTCTGTGATTTGGAACTCATCTTCTTTAACCATAAAAACCTTAAGAGAAGACTCTTGGCAGCACTATTAATTAGAAAGACAATTCAAGACTGCAGGACTAATATGAATTTGTTAGTGCTCCACAGTGAAGCATCATAGAAGCAATCACTTCAAAACCATCAATAGCAAGCAAAATAATGTTCAGTATTCTCACTCTGCAAAATGGGTCTTTTTTGCATTGAGGAAGTTTCAGAAAAGAAAAGTTGCAAATAATTAACCAACAAAAAAACACCCACAGCTGAGGCCAACAATTAAATTCAAAGTTTATTCCAAAATTATTTTTTCCTTCATTAACAGCAATAGGATGCTTTCCAAGATTATCACTTGTATCTTGAAACAAAACTTCAAAGATATTACATATTCACCTGAAATACATCATCAAACATTATTGAACCTGAAAGTATACAAAGAAAGTCCTTATTTCCTTTGGGTGAACAGTTACTGTAAAGTCTTCTGAGGTCTCTGTGCTGTTGAAGAACCCTGGAAAACACAAAAGCATTGGTAATTTATTAAAGCAGCTTTACTCAAATGGACATGTTATTCTACCACATCAGTTTTAATTCACCCCTTCCCTAAAAGCTAGTGTTTGAGCAGATTCTCCTCCCTAAAACTCAAAGTATTATAGAGCCCAAGATATACCCATTCATAATATTAAAATATACAACAATTTCTCTTCTTTTCACATGCTGACTCACACAGAAAATGTGAAATGACTCTTCCAGTCACGCATCTTTTCTTCATCATGAATAAAGAGCAAGCAAGCTCCGAGTTGCTGGTCAAATAGAGCTCTAAACTCTCACCCAGCCCATTCCAAAACCTCTGCAAGCTTTTTACAAGGCACAATATGTGTGCAAGTGACAGTAAGGACATTGTCCAAGCAACTAACTAGAATGAGAAATAAAATGAGGTCACCCACAGCATTGGATCTGAGTGTCAGGCCTAACTTTCAATCACATCCACAGAGTCCTTTAAGCTGATTACAGCAGAGATTTTTAACTGCAGCTGTGTGTTTTTCTGCAGCACAGGCTTCAACTTAGATAAACACAACTCATCAGCATCTGACAAAATCAATCTGTGTCACAAGTGTGAATTCATAAAGTAGCCACTTCTATCTGGACAAAGGAAACTCCAGGAAGATTCCAAGCTTTTTGACACTTGCAAACAAAGCAAAACAAGCTATCAGATAAATACAACAGTCTGGTACTTGCAGGGAATCTTAGCTAAATGTTCCTACCTGCAGGCTGTGACAGGTACCAGGTCTGTCATACAAAACAATAATGCATTTCTAATCTTGCAATTTTAAAAAATATTTTAAACTAGACTAATCATCAAGCCTCAACAGTCAATGGACACCAACCACCTTATTCCACCTACTTTTGCCTGGATATTGTGCAGTCTTCCATTTCCAGCGCTCCAAAGTGTTCACATCCCAGGTGCCTGTGAGGGATCGCTCCTCCACTGCCATCACTGATCCCAATCCCTTCAGCAAAGACTGAGTAAAGAACACCAGAAATCAAAGGAGGGTTCATAGACAACAGTATCAACTCACCAGCCTAGCACACAGTAAGACCAGACAGAATTTTCAGCTCTAGCATTGGCCTGTTAATTGGAGTAAAGACACTTTGAAAATCTGCAAGGTCATGCAGCACAAGGGCAAATACAGATTCACCAGGCTTCACACCCAGAAGCTGAGGTGCTGAAAGCTTCCTCTGCATTGCAGTACAGAGTCTACTAAAAGGGCTGAAACTCACACTCCCCTTTTTACTGAAACAGAGAATCCTAGACATTGTTCCCCATGTTTCTGTCATGACAATCAAAATAAAAACTGCTGCCATGGAGTATAAAGTAATCTATTTCCATAGGAAAGATCAAATAAACATGAAACTGAAAAAAAGTGAATACATGATGGAAGTGACAAAGTTTGAACAACTCACAGAAATAAACTGTAGATAAAAAAATGTTTTGCTTTAATCCTGACCAAGTTTCATTAATTACAGGTACAATTTTCAATAACTAAAGAAACAACAAAACAGAATCCTACTCTGTGCACTGGTTAAGGTACTGCAGGAAGTGTTACACTACCAACAGCTCAGCAGAACCAGTCCTACACATATTTAGCAGATCTTCATGCTGTGCCTGTGGCAACTCCACCTGAAGTGATGGCTTCTGTGTTGCAAAGCCAAATAAGAAAAAAAACCACTCACTTCCCTCTGAGGTAAAATTCTACTAATACATTTATATCCATCTTTTGTGTACTTCATAGTACACAGGATGTGGCATTCCAGAACCATTTCTCTCTGCAATAAAAACACCTTACTTGGTGGGTTACATTTACCTTTAGATCTACCACCACAGGCTGAGACAGCACAGGATCCTCTCCAACTTCATACAAGTGTCTAATTCTTAGCAGCACACGACTGAAATCTGGATCACCTTGCTTCTGTTCACCTTCAAAAGAAATCAAAATGCATATATTTTCCTACTTTAAAATTAAACCCAAGTTTTAAACTTTAATTTTTTCAACTTTAAACTCCCATCATTTGAACTTAGTTCCTATTTTTAAAATTAACAAGAGGACTAATATCAGGAAATACCCAGATCCTACTTTGACAGGAATGTCACTAACAGGCATAACAAACTCGTGCAGGAGAAATATTTTACTGCTCAAGCAGAGAAATAATACAGCACAATTAAATTCCTTGATTGAGGAATTTAATGCTTTGAATAAATAAAAATAGTAGCCACAGAAGAGAGAAAAAAAGAAAACCAGCTTATTTAAGTATAACATCCAGCCACCTTTTGGAAGGAACCTACCCATGTGGATGCTGTGGACCTGCTCTTCATGATTAGAGCTGTACCTCCACCCTGGAATGCTCAGGGTCTGGAGATGAAGATTAGGTGGCACAGTTACAGGCAAATCATGGACTGAATTCTGCTGAAGTTGTCTGGGTAGCTTTGGTTTATCTCCTCCTTTATGCAAAATAAAACAAAACAAACATTAAACATCCATCACACACACATGCCTGGCTAGGGCACTGTGGAAGGGTAAAGGGCTTTTTGCTTATTCTGCAAAAGCAGAGGCAAAGTAGATGATATGCCTTCTTTTCCAAGGCCTTCCAAGATACTAAGCAGAAAGCAGCATCATTTTAACTGCTAGAAAAGTGTATCAGAGCTTTCCACAAAACAAATTTCACTTCAGTTTGAAATTGCTATTTCAATACCAGGCCAGTTTTAGTTGATAAGGTGAACAAATATTTTTAAAAGAATAACTCAAAAATAGTCATTAAGGACTCAGCATCCAGGAAGCTGATATATGGTGCACTACCTACTTTGCACTAATTCCCTGTGTGAACATTTTTTTTCTCATTAGATGCTTTAAAATTTATTTTCCTCTCAAAGTAGAGATAATTATATAACAAGAGAAACATTACATATACTTGGAATACATCCATGTTTGAAATTAATGCTAAGTAATTAGCAGGCCTTAAATCTGTCTCCTAACTCACTACACACTAGGAGGCTTGAAGCCTGCATTTAAAATCTCAACAGCATAAATGAAAGCAACATAAACAAGCCATTCATATGCTGAAGGAAGCACAGGGGACTGAATGATTACCTGATAAGGCTCCAAACATCACTACTGGCCTATGCTCTAATGCCAGGCCACTTGTCCGATACAAAGTGTTGGTGACACCCTTGCTTCCTAAAATGAGCCAAATTACAGGGCGAACCACTGAAGAGTCATTCAAAGTGAGATTGTTATCCAGGTCCCACTGAAGGTTGTTCCACAGTCTCCTGTGTAGCATCACCTGTGTTGGGAAGGTAAATGTCACCACAGGAATCAGCCATCAGGCTTTACTGACAGTACCAGAAGCTGTGAAATTATGCCCACCTAGAAAAAGAAATACAAATTCATGCTTTACCTCGATTTGTCCATTGCCTTGACTTGACACACCATGAGCTCTTTCTGCAAGCAGCATCAGCCTTGTGGTGTCATCTTCTATGTAGGCAGTCTGGACCATAGGGTAATAGTTCTGTAGCCACACAGCAAACCATGCAGAGATAATATTAACACAGGAAACAGTAACAGGGAGCAAAGATAAGACACAGCTGGCTTTGGATTACACATTTGTGCCTACCCGAGCCACTGTGTTATTCACATATGCCTTGAATGGTCTTTTCTGCATCTGATACCCATTGTTGTCAGTGTAGAGAAGTTGTTTGGTGTTCAAGCTTGTGCTTGTTCTTAGGACTGCTTCACGATTGAATTCCAAAGGCCCAACACTGTATTCTTGCTCTATCCTATGGCAGAGCAGCTTCCCATCGTAGCCTTCTGGTACTGAATACAGCCTGGTGTACACTGCATAAATATAGTCCTGAGAAGTAACATTGCTGTAAAAATGAGAGGAAGGATGCAGAGTTTATAAGTTATACTTGACTGGTTATGGCAAAATTGCAAGGCACTCATGTCATCCTACACAAACAACTTTCTTGCCCATTTTCTTTCATGTACAATTATTTTTAATTTCAATTAAACTTTCAAATACACAGATATTCAACCAGAGTAAGTGATATCCTGTAAGTGTCCTTCACATTACAAGTGTCAGGAGGATTCCTCCTTTGATTACAAAGGCTCTGTTTTTCTCAAAATTAACAACAAATTTTAAAATTATTATGACTCTCTAAGCAACATATTTACATTGTACAGAATACATGCATTTTTTCAATCTGGGTGACATCAACTTTGATGCAAGAATTCCACACTACTTTCCAAAGGTCCTTCTCAACTACAATCCTTGAGCAATGCCATGTAAACCCAAAGACTTCAACCAAACAACCAGATTTAGAAGGGGGTGAAGGGTTTGTAGACTGATATAATCTCACCACAGAGAATAGTTAGTTCATCAGGGGTCAGAGTGACCTTATAAAGGATTATTTTCTCCTTTCTCTAATTTGCTTTCAAGATAGATATTCACAGTTATGAAAATGTATCATTATGTCCAATTTCCATCCATGTAAGATATTAGCTGCAATATTCACTGAGTTGCACAGAACCAGCTTCTCAACAGAAGTTGCAGTAAAGAATGCACCACAAAGGATCCCCCTAAACAATCTCCACATCCATCCCTCCCTCCTGCAGCAGGATGTGCTTCAGAAGTGGGCCCATGTGAACCTCTGGAAGTTCAACAAGACCAAATGCAAGTTTCTGCACCTGTGTCAGGGCAATCCCAAGCACAAAAACAGGCTGGGCAGAGAAGGGCTGCCCAGAAATCCCAACACAAAAACAGACTGGGCAGAGAAGGGCTGGAGAGCAGCCCTGAAGAGAAGGAACTGGGGGTGTTGGCAATAAGAAACTCATCATGAGCTGGCAAATGTGTGCTCACAGCCCAGAAACCAAACTTGTCCTGGGCTGCCTCCAAAGCAGCAGAGCCAGCAGGTCAAGGGGGTCATTCTGTCCCTCTGCTTCCCCTTCATGTGATCCCACCCAGAGAATCCAGCTCTGCATCCAGCTCTGGGGCCCTCCATGTGGGAAACACAAGGACCTGCTGGAATGAGTCCAGAAGAGGGCTACAAAGATGATCAGAGGGCTGGAGCATCTCCCCTATGAAGACAGTTTAAGATTGTTCAGGCTGGAGAAGAGAAGGCTCTGGAGAGACCTTAGGGCAGCCTTCCAGTACCTGAAGGGGACCTACAGAGGAGCTGGAGAGGCACTTTTGGCAAGGGCACGTAGTGATAGGACAAGGGGAAATGGCTTTAAACTTAAAAAGAGTAGGTTTAGATAAGATGTTAAAAAGAAATTCCTTGCTCTGAGGGTAATGAGACACTGTCACAGAGAAACTGTGGATGCTCCATCCTTGGAGGTGCTGAAGGCTCTGGCTCTGGCCCTGAGGGTTGGATGGGGCTTTGAGCAACCTGGTCTAGAAAAGGTGTCCCTGCAGAGGGTTTGGAACTGAATCTTTACAGTCCTTCTAATACCAACAGTTCTATGATTTACAGGAGGTGCTTCCTCAGCAGCACATTCAGCAGATGTATGATAGTTCTTTTGTCTAAATCCTAAACAGTACAAATACACAGGGCTCACTGTTTAGGAGCAACTGTACAGAAGTAACCTCATACATATCCAAACATTCCAGTGAAGCTGTAACAGTGCTGTACCTGTAGAAATACTGCCTTATCTCTGTCATCAAGCTTCCAGACATCACTTCCAACCCCACTGCTTTTGATACTGGAACAGCTGAAGTATTTGGAGCAAATAAATAGTTATCTGAAATGGGTCCTTTCTTTGTGTCTCCATTTACGTGGTACTCAAGGAACTCCTGGGTGAACTGGACAGTCTGGTTAGTTTCCCTGAGAATTCCACAGAAGAGCAAAAATTATATAACTTACAAACACATTTTGTACATGATAAATGCAAAGCTGAACAGCAACAGGAACAAGGCAGGAAATGCAAGGACAAAAACTTTCTTCACAGTGGATTGATTTTGTGAGACTGAGTAAATGAGGACAGCAAAGAACTGAAGTGCTTCCCATTAAGATATATGTCAGTTTGTAAGCAAATGGAGTTCCTGTGTAACTTTTTATTTCTGTAGAAGAGAAACATCTTAAGAATAAACATCATCTATATTATCTCACTGTTTTGATGCCAGAGTTGCTCCAGGATTAAAACTACCCATTTCACAGGAATGAGGTACACTGCACTGCTCCAATGAATAATTAGGTTCACTGAACTTTGTAGCTTGGTAAAATCAGCATGATGCAAGTTTCCATGTCTAGCACTGGCAGCAATAAAATCAACAGGAAAGCAACATTTACAATCACTTACTACCTACTGTATCTCTTCCTCTCTCCACTGAAGCTTACAGTTTTGCTATTCTTGACTTATTATCACAATTTTTAGAAAGTCATATGAAGGCAATTTAAGATGCTGCTCTCAGCTACCTGCTCTGCCTTTGGTAATCTGCTGTGAAAACAGGAAAAATCACTTCATCTAGCATATAAATTTATACTGCTAAACATTTTATCTCATGTTTTACAGCTACCCACAATTTTTATTAACCGAGGAGAATATCCAAGTGTTTTTGACTACTTCTCTTATGAGGCACTTTCAGTGCAGGGGCAGGATCTAGAACTTCTAACTGTTGCAGTTGAATGTAAAGGGCTTCCCAATTGAAGATCCCAATTTTTTCAACCTTTCTTTCCATTCTGACCTGTGAGGCCTCATTCTCTCCCATTATCCCAGTGCAAACTTTCTGAAACTCAAGCATTTGGAGTCTGAAGGCTTGTGAAGAAAGTGAATATTTCATTTCCCCTACATGCTCAATTCCAGCTCTTGCTGCTTGCCGGAACAGGATAGAAAAAACTGGAACTTGAATTTAGATTTTTGTTCTTTCACACGATATTTCTCATAGAATCTGGAGGCAGTTATAATCTGGAGGCACTCTGAGAAAATACTTACTCCAGGGAAGTTAGTTAAGGTCCAGCTATACTTCTAAAACTGATTTTAATGATACTGGACAACAAGTTCTTCCTCTAAGAGACAGGATTATGAACAAAACTGCAAAGGTCAAAGAGATCTAGCCATCACCATGCCAGTGTCGAAGGGGTCAAGTATTCCATCAGTATATAATAGGTGACAATCTGAATCCTGAGCAGGCAAAATGCAGCACAACTGCACTGAAGCTGAACAAATTGGGCCAATTCACATCAGCTGAGAGAGACCACCTGAAAACCTCAAATCTCACCTAAATGTTGATAATTCTTCCATTTTTCCTACCTGATTTAATGGAAATTCCTTAGTTAAAAGTTTCCTTTCAAAGAGTTTTGTAGCTTTCTACTACAAAAAGAGTGATATGGGACTTGCAAAACACTACTTAGTGTAAGTAAGCTCTTATTTATCACTTAAGGCTCATTACGCAGCCATAGTGTATGTGCTTTTTAGTAATTTTTAATAAAAATGCACATTCACAACCCTATTTTGTTCTAAAGTATACTGAAACTCTGCTGATATACTAGTTATTACTATGATGGTCATCTCAGACTAACTGCAAAGTTAAACAGGGCAACACCACAGAACTAGTATGGAATCATGCCTGTGCTACTGTTGAAGTGTCCTGTAAAAAGAGGGCATGTGAAGTGGGGATAAAATATAATTTTAAAGACCATAAAGAACATTTTGTTGAGTCTTGGAATTACGACACATAATACAAATCCTTGAACTTATTTCTATGAATTGTTTTAAAAAACTCTGAAGTGCCATTGAAAGAAGCAGGCAATCTCACCTGTCTGTAATGCTGTGCATCAGGTTTGTGTTTTGGTCAAACACGATCTGGTAGCAGCTGTTAACCACAGGAAACAACTGCTGCCTTTGCTGCCCTGCACGAGCCAGGTCTCTGCGCTTGTACTTGACTGAGCTCCCAACAAAGGCAGCCTGCTGACCATCCAAGGGTTTAATACTGTATTTTCTGTAGCTCAGGCCGCTTATTGCAACTAGAATATACAGATCATAGGTAGACTGGGACTCCACGGAGCTTTGAACCTGTATATTAGCACACACAAAAATGCTTCATTACAGAAAATTAATTAGCGAGGCAATTACCTTCATGTGCTGTAAGCCCTGAATTACTAAAATTAGCTTCTACTTTAATAAGTTTTTAAACATGCCATTCTTATAATTCTAAATTATAATGTAGATCCATGCTGCTTTTAATTGGGAGCCTGGTGAACCTGGATTAAGCTGAGCCTTTCTAGTGAAGCATGACCACATGCCAAGCCAAAGAGACTGATGGTTTGCAGATAAAGGCATTGTGGTCTCATGCCACCACATGTGCAGGAACAAGGGACAGCTGCTCAGTACCTGACTACAATGAGCCTTCATGCATGGTCACAGTGGTAAGCCACAGTCACAGAAACCGTGCAGCTGGCAGAATCTGCTGAGCTGTCTGGCATCTCAGGGACAGAGGGGAGCATCTGGAATTGTGTCAGGAAGCATTCCTGGAGATTTATCAAGCCACTGATGGTGATGCGTTCTGTACAGCAGATGCTCCTGAGAAAGGCCAGTGCTAAATCTCACTTGGGGCCACTTTCTTCCCTCCCCTGGAACAGCTGGCTGGGTCTTGGAGCTTGGCTGTGACAGAATGAGCCATTGAATGGCAGCTGACTGACACCAGTTTCTAAGACCTACATTTCTTGATTCTCTTCTTTTCCCTCCCCAAGGCAATCTGCTAACTGTTCAAACAGGGCTGTCAATTGTAAGGCAGTGCTTCAACATAAAAGGATTTATTTGAAACAGTGTTTTTTACAGAAAGAAAAATAAGGTAAGAAGCACCAGGTCACACACAGCAGACATGCAAAGGACAAACCAAACACATTACAAAAGCAGCAAGTCCTTTTGGAGAGTAAAAAAGTCTCTCTTTTGAGACAACAGACAAGTAAAAACAACCCTTGAAGGACAAGTAGGAAAATCCAACTTCAAGAGGAGGCAGAATCCAGTTAATGAAAACTGACAAGTACAAGTGAGAAAAAAGAAACAGAAAGAAACAAAGTTGAAGTACCTGAGCTGGTACAGAACGTCCCTGTTCATCATACACACTCATTGTCTCACTGCTGACAGAAACTGTGACAAAGGTAGTGATGTTCCATGCCAGTGGGTTATAGACAACCACATACAGGTCAACATCTGCAGCACCTTTGTGCAAAGAAACAAAACTTGCAGTCACTACATTATGTATTTTTAAAAAGTGGTACTAAAATGTATTTAAGAAATCTGTCTAGGTGCAACTATCTTACAAAATTTTAACATAAAACCCTGCAGTAAAACTTCATGATTGAAAAAAGGAAAACATTTTACAGTCCTTCATTAAAACCTCTTCTGCTTTATTCTTCTATTCTCTGCCCAATCAAAAAAGACCATGTATTCAGAAAATGACACCTGAGTTGAATGTAAATGCATTTAGCGAAGATAAGCTGCTTACAACTCATTGTCATGCAGTATTAACTTTATCAGAGTTATACAGAAGATCAAATGAGAAGCCTGATTTAAAAACAGCCCTGTAAAAATCCAAATGGGTCTGTTGCACAGCCCAAGGCACTGCTTACATCTGACAGTTTAAAAAGTTTCCAAAGTCAAGATAAAAGGGAGTGTACAGTCTTTAGAACAGACTTCTTAAAAATCCTTTTACATTTTTTACACAAGCTGGCAGTACATTATAGCAAGAACATTTCTTGACTCTGACTGTGCTCCTTATCATGTAATGCTCTGTTGCAGAGTAAAGTTAGTTTAGTGACTACTCTGATCAGCACCTCTTATTTGTATTACACTCAAGTCTGAAACTGAGAGCCAGGTCTCATTTATGCACTGAGGTAGAGTTCTGTCTAACATCAGCTGAGAAATCCTGGGTCTCATAAGGCAAATATGATTTTCTAAGTTCACAGAACTTAGATGTACACAATATGTTCATTGTTTTGGAGGAAAACATGATAGCTTTCACAAGGTGGCTTGAAAACTGGAAAAGCTGTGCAAAAAGTACCTGGTTCTCCTGAGCCTTTAGTGTAAACAGAAGAATAGACCTCTCCATTCTTCTTTGCATTGTTGATATCAAAGATTATGGAAGCCATTAGCTTCTTTACATTGAGCATTCCATACATCAGGTTATTCATGTACATGTCCTTCACCTTGGGAGACTCTGTGCCTGTTATACCATCGTGGTGCTGGACCTTGAATTTAAAAATAATTTGAAAGGTGCAACAGAATGCCAACTTCAGGTTTGCATTTGTGTTAACACAATAGTCAACTAAACTTCTTACACACAACTTAATAAGAGGGAAAAACCAAACAAGTTACCAAACCCAGAATGCAGCAAATATACTGCAACAAGACAGGTTTTTAATTTCACATTTAGATCTGGTAATTACTTTAGCAGACAAAATAATTATTGACAGCAAAAGCACTGAGGACAGCAAATGGTTAATGATACAAGGCTAATCACTTAGCTGCTGAACTTTGAAAAAACAAATTTGTCCTTCCTGTTCTAAATTGCAGAAGTAGAGATTATCAGTAGTTTTCAATTAGTTCCATTTTTCTTTGGTTTTTATTTACTTTTAAGAACAATTTTGTAAATAACAAAACTAACACTAAGAAAAAGAATTTCATATGCAAAGTTTGTAACCACATACTCTTTCACTGGTTGAAGAAAACATTTGCCAGTAACCATGATGCATGGTTAAGGGGCTGAAGTCATGTTTCAAGACAGTTTTTTGAAAAATTGCTTTATTTTTACTTAAGACTTGCAAAAGAGGGGAAGTTATTTCCAAAAATATAAAAGCAACTTTGAGACACTCCAGGTGAAATGCTTATGCAAACTTTTCATTTGGAAAATAAACATTTTCATTCAAAGTAGAAAATAAATCAATCCTTACCTCTGAAACTGCCCATCTAAGACTCTGAAGTTGCTTTAAGGCTTTACATTTGCAAATAGAACCTTCTGGGTGTTTCTGGACATACTGTGTGAAAAAGGATTCTCCAGCATAAAGCAGTGAACTTGCTCTCCTTGCAATTCCTTTTAACGTGCTCCGAGAAGTATAAAACCCAGTCCATGCTTGGAATGGCTCTGTTTAGAGTGGAACAGATCCAATACACATCAAAACACCACTTCATTTATCCTACTACTACTGAACTACTACTGTTCAGCTTCTTACATTAATCCTACTGGGGATTTACACAGCAGCCATCAGGTAGAAAGGTCACAAAGCCTACAAAGAAACTCAGCCAGGAACATGCATTTTGAAAAACTATCCTCTCTCCTACAGGCCTAGTAACATGCAAGTTTGATAGAAAGCCAGCAGCAACCAAGTTAACCTGTGTTTATGGAAATTTCTTCCTTGTGGATCTGCACAAAAGAATTTTTGAAGTTTCACTGAAGTATGTATTATTATTAGCTGTTAATAAAATACATTATAATCTTTGGTAATTCCTTGATATACACACTCTAAATTTCAACCTCTCAATCAAAGGGATTTAGCTTAAATTTATTTCTTCAAACTGGAGTAGAAATAGTGATGTGATGACTCCGAACTACTGCAGCACTTCAAACTACATCAAAAGATGCCCTCAAGTGGTTACTGGAAAGTATTTCAACATTTCTGTTTGTGTTAATGTTTCAGTAGCTCACAGACTGAAATAGGAAAACAAGTATTTGTTTTTAAAACCTTCAAAACTCTCCTTAGGGGTGGGAGTGTGTGTTTTTTTGGGGGCAATTTCTTTTAAAACACGTTAGTGATATATAGGTTTTTCAAAAAGAAGTTGCAGAAAGTGTTTTCCAAAGAGCATAGATGCAAATGTAATAATCTGCTATCAGCCCAAGATCAAAGGCAAATTAGATTGCCGATTAGAAAATAGGATCTTTTACTCAAAAAACTTATTTTTGGACTGAAAGGTTTTAGAAGTTTCAACAGAATTAATTCAATTTTAGCTTTAAACATTACAAGGAGAAGAACCACACATACGTATCAGCACAGTACAATGAATGCAGAGCAGAAGGAAATACTTATCTGGGACTTAAAGCTTGAGTTTCCATATATCATAAATGACACTGAGCCCAATATGTGACTCACAAAAAAAGGGCATAGCAAGAATAAGAGAGGATTAATCATCAAGAAGCAAAACAGCATGTGGGAGAAAGTGCACTTAAATCTATACTGCAATTGCCAGGCACAGAAAGTCATTTGGGGAAAAAACTAAATCTCTGTGTGGGCACCCAGCTGGAACTCTGAAGGTGCTGCTATTATGCAAGCTAATAGCAATTGAATCCTGCAGGTAAATTATGCCAAAAGATAAAGGAAAGAGCCCAGATGCGAAAGGATATTAGCAGTTAGAACTGGCAATGCTTTTATCAGTAAGTTGTTAGGTATGATCCCTAGAGGGAGGTGAGGGAGTCAGGGATCAGTCCATGCCATGATTCACAGGAAGCAATGGTTATTTTTATTCATTGAAAAGTTAACAGACACATTACAGAACAGTCTGAAATAAATGTACACAGCCAAAAATGTGACAAAGCAGTGGTAGCTACAATTACACAGAAAGGTGTTTTAATGAAATCAATGGGATTTGAATAATAAACCAGGCAATAAAATAAATTGACGAGTTTAGAAATTGAGAAATTGGCTGTGTCTTCTCCCTGCATACTTTGATATGAGGTCTAAAAGGGTAAATTTATTGGGGAAAAGAATTAAAGGGATGTTTGGTATAGCATGAATTTTTTTGTATCTTTCTAGTACTTTTCAGCTCTGCTTGAAAAGCTAATTCAGTGCAGCGCATAAGCAACAAGGAGCAGCAATTTTGTAATGCTGTATTACAAAATTTCAGAAATACTGACCATATTTTTACTTGTTTAGACTTCAGTTGTAAGATAATTCTTTCCCACCCCAGAATTTCAAACTGTTTTCTTTAATGAAAAAGGCAAGACTTTCTCCTGCACGAGACTTTAGGGGTTCATTTACATTAGTATTTTGTTTGGATCAGGTCATCCTTACCTAGTATGCTCTGCTTTATAGCAAAGATTGGATTTGGAGCTCACAAACTGGATTCCTGATGGATGCAGGAATGATATTCCCCCAGCCAGGGAATAATGTACTCTGTCTCCCTGATTAAGAAGGCTGAACAATTGCTTTATTAAGCTATACTATATTACAGTAATCCTATACTAAATTACATACTAAAAAGATATAAAGAGTACTAAACTAAAAGAGATACTTAAGAAAAACCTGTGACTGTCTGAGACAGCCAGGACACAGCTTTGACCCAATGGGTCAAGGAATCAAAACAACCTTCACTGGTGTCCAATTAACAAATCACTTTTGGTAAACAATCTCCATAACACATTCCACATATGCAAAACAACAGGAACAGTGAATAGAGATAAGAATTGTTGTCTCTTCTTCTCTGAACTTCTCACTGCCTTTCCCAGGAAAAATCCTTGGAGAACTTGTGCCTGATGCTCTCTGTGAAGAGAGCTGAGGCCACACATGACTAGATTATAAATTTCCTGCAATTATTTAAGAGTGTTGACACCAAATCCTCAACATTGACTGTTTCACTGTGGGAATCCCCATCCCACTGTAGTAACACAGAACTACCCCAAGAGCTTTCAGATTGCCTTGGTCCCTTGGTTACCTGTAGCTTCCCCAGACATTCACAGATCACTCCACATCACATTTTCCACCTCTGGTCTAAGCTATGCATAATCCAGTTCTTTTAAACAGTAAAAATGGGACATTGTTCTATTTGGCCACCCACCCATCTTTTTTATGCAATTAACTTGGGATCAACCAGTCTGTTGATGACACCTCAGAGAGTGAACAAATCTTACCAGAAGGCATTTTTCTTCTTTATTGCTCATTTTCCCTTATTAAAATTTTACATATGTACATTTGAGTAGGACATTAGGCAGCTGTGAACTTCATTACCTGTTGAATATGGAAGAAAGTCTTGAGAGTCCCGAATTTCCCATGTAAGATTCCTGCTATAGACTGCTTGGAAGTAATCACTGACAGTGGCATACTGGACAGTCACTCCAAACTCAGCAGAATGTTTGTTAATATAATCCACCAGCAGGTCCATGTTAGAGTACTGAACAGATGCATTAAAGAACTGTTTGTCACAGCCCTGAAATTCCAAACACAGAACAGCCAAATCACTTTGGGTCACATAATTAAGGAGGATAATTTTTAACAATAGTCTGTATTTCAGGGGTATTTATTTTGATTTTGACTGCCCGTGTAACTGATACTAGTTACAAAACTATCAAGACTGAGCAGGGTTACTTGCACAGTTACATTGTCTGCAATCATGAAAAAATCATAAAAAAGCATAGAGTTTTAGAACCATACATTCTTTCTACTTCTTTACATAGCATTATCACAAGCACAGAAACCCGTAAGTTTTCTTAAATTACTGCAAAACTGTGGGCTTGCATCTAGATGTTAGGGGTTTATTTGTACTGTTAAAAACTTCTCCTCATTTTAATTTTCACTATAGCAAAACTACAGAGTGTTATATTCTACTTCTCACTCTCTATAAAAATAATAAATTCAATATGAGCAACAGTGTCATAAACACAGGAGAAAAACCAATCAGTGACTCATCAGTCAGAAAAAGTTTTTCTTTGTAACAACAGAGAACTATTGTGGTGAAATGGTCCATAAAGAACAGACAGAATCCTTTAATATTGTAATTAGGAGGCCTACAGCATCCATTGAAATCAGAAACCAGACTGTACATTCAGTTTAGGTAAAGTTATTCTTTCCTAAGGACTTGAAAAAAGCAAGAGCACATCAGTGCTATATGTACATGCAGGTTGTAATTAACACAGCATGCTGCTGAAGAAAGTGTTTGGATGACTGAGCTGGGATATGCTTGCTTATGGCTCTAGCTAAAATACAAAGACTGCGTAAGGAAATTATTACACATCTGTTAGGAAAGACCATGTTTACCTAAGTGTAATTTTCCTATAATGCTATAATTTTGTTAATACTGAGTTATGTTGGGCTAAGCAGTTAATAAATAAGATAATTTAAATAGACAAAGCAAGGGATAAAAAAAGAAGCAATACTGTAATATATAGTTATGCAAGAGGTTATTTTTACAGTTTTGTCACTTTTTTTTCTATCTTGAGTAGGGTGGAAGACTTGATAGACAACTGGCAGGCTATACAAGGAAATTTAAAATATCATTATTAGTCAGTCATTTGGACCACAATTATTAGAAAAACACTTCATGTCACGTGGTTTGTACCAGCATTTCTGCAGTACCTGCTGCAGCAAGAACCATCCACCTTACACCCTGGTGTGTACCTGTCTCTCCTAAAGCAAACACTGACCAGGCACTTACCCATGGCCACAAGACGTCCCCTGTCCGGAACCAGGCTGCTCTCTCCTTGATGTTTGCCACCATGGTTTGTGCATACAGGTGGAGGTTAGCATCTGTAACAGGGAGACTCATGTTCGGATAAACACCATCTTTTGGTGGATCTGGGAAAGTTGCAAATCCATTCCAAAAAAATCCTGACCTAAGTAGAAGCAGAAATCAGTAAGCTATAAACAGGATTTACTCAACTGCAAAAAACACATCAAAAGGTTCTGGTATAAAATGGGGATAAGAAGCAGAAAAATTCAGTTTATAGTCATTGCTACTATTTAGGTTTAAGTATTTATTTGGGGATGGAGGTAGGGGGAAGAGTCTCCAGTTTTCCTTCAACACTGTGCAACTTTTCAAGTCCCTGCTGCTTGCTAGCATAGAACAAAGAAACCATAGGACAAACCAGCAAGCTTTGAAACAATGAGGATGTTCCCCAAGTAGACTTGATTCTCCAAGAGTATTTTACTGGATAAGCCAGTAAACAAAATAAATTTTTCAAAAGTTCTCAAATTTCTTCACAAAACTAATGGCAATTTTTTGTTGCTTTAGTTTATACAGGGAAAATAGACACAATCTCAGCTAGAGATAATGCTGAAAATCTCCCATAGAAAATCAATTATCAATAGCCAATTCCCTACTGAGCTTCCTGGAGCTTTTAAATCTTTACTTCCAGGCAGAGAAAAACAAAAAGCCAGTCCTGCTTTGGACATTTTCTATTTACAGTAAATAATTTGTTTCACATTTTTATTCACTTTTTTTTTAATAAGGACTGACATTGTAAGTCACTGTATTATAAGTAAATCACTGTATTCTTAGTAGGTGAAAAACATACCTATGTTTCAAGCCTCCTGGTGTAAGAAAACAAGTCTGTCAATATTTAGAGGTATTTTTAATGCCTGTCAGTACCAAGTGCCACTTTTGAGAATTCAACTGTTAGGTACTGAGCAAACTTCTTTCTTGTGGTGGAAAGCTGGGGATGCTTAATAATCCTTATTCAGATCTATAGAGTCTATACATCTCCTTGACCTACCACAGGTCAGGAGAAAGCAGTCAAAGAAAATGCATAAACCCCAATAATATAAACTCTCAGAAGTGAACAACATTTCTGCATATTTGGGAAATCCTTGCACCTGTTTGAAAAAGGTAATTGTGATGGAGTACAGTAGCTGTACTGATCCATAACATGGGTGAAGATCTCCTGTCTTGCAGATAAGGAAGGAGAGCCTTGCCACACAAACTGAAGCTTCTGGAAAACAAAACCAAAAAAAAAAAGGTAAGAAACCATTACCTTTGATGACATTCACAGAAATACATCATTAACAACTTAAGAGTTCAGAGTTCCCATTTTCCCTTCCACCACTTCTAATACTTTTAAGTGCTTTTCTGAAGAGCCAATGCCAATGGTACCCCAGGCAAGGTCCCACACTATATACAGGAGGCCACATCAGTGCCTCTCTCCATTAGAATTGATGCAGGAGAGGAGACAGCACAGTGCCAGCACACTAAAATCCAGAGGTAAGCCTGGCTTATCACAGCCATTACACCTCAGTTGTTTCAATGGAAGCTGAACATCTGTAAGCTAGAAAAGATCCAGATGTAGTCTGACTGCACTGAAGTCAGTGGGAATCAATGTTTAACTGATGTCAATATTTACATTCTACTGAAGTAGAATTTTACTGTTTTGGAAGCCTTCAGATTCTTAAGGGTCAGGAAGAAAAATAGCTGGGCAAAGATTATCAAAAGGTCATAAAATGTTTTAACAGAAAGAAAGAACTGCAAACCATTGCAAACACAAGGTGGTAGGTCCAGGCTTCACTAAATTCAACATGAATTCTGTTTTCTTCAGAGACACTTCTGAAGAGCCAATGCCAATGGTATCTCGGGCAAGGTCCCGCACTATATACAGGAGGCCACATCAGTGCCTCTCTCCATTAGAATTGATGCAGGAGAGGAGACAGCACAGTGCCAGCACACTAAAATCCAGAGGTAAGCCTGGCTTATCACAGCCATTACACCTCAGTTGTTTCAATGGAAGCTGAACATCTGTAAGCTAGAAAAGATCCAGATGTAGTCTGACTGCACTGAAGTCAGTGGGAATCAATGTTTAACTGGTGTTAATGTTTAAATTCTACTGAAGCAGAATTTTACTGTTTTGGAAGCCTTCAGATTCTTAAGGGTCAGGAAAAAAATAGCTGGGCAAAGATTATCAAAAGGTCATAAAAGATTTTAACAGAAAGAAAGAACTGCAAACCATTGCAAACACAAGGTGGTAGGTCCAGGCTTCACTAAATTCAACATGAATTTTATTTTCTTCAGAGACACTTGAGTTCTACCTAAGATTCATAAAAACTTCCTAGTGCCCAGAACACAGTGGTGAAAGCCCCATATTTTCTCATAATGTAGTGAGTAAAACTGATGACAGATCAGGGTCCAACATAGTGATATGAAAAGCATTTATTGTGTATGGGACACTGTGCAAGAGAGGGCAGAACATGAAAGAAAACCTGAATTCAGTGAAACCATGACTAGCTGTCACTTTAACCGACCGACCTAGTATCATTAATTTTACAGGCACAAATAAATGTTCCAAGCCTGACAACACTGTGCCCAAAGGTTACAAAAAAAAAAAAAGCTCACATAAAGCCCAACAGATACAAGATTCTCTCAGGGAAAGCTGGAATTCCTATAAGTCTCTGCTTCAAACTCTCCTAATTCAGTGTTCTTTTAGACTTGCCTATTTGCCCACATTTTGTGTTTTCTTCAGGCTAGACTACATTTTATCACTGACCAGAAGCCATGAAGACATTAATTGACCGTATAAAACAGATTTAATATGTTTCACCATTACCTCATGCAATCAACATGCCCCATTTAAACAAGAAATACCTACATTTTCTTGCCCAGATGACAGAGATTCTTATCTTAATGTCATGGTTTAGATTACTGTAAGTGGAGGCCATCAATGGTTTCATTCCTAAGGGTATTTTTACCTTGTTTTTCTGCATGTCAGCCTTCAGATCATAGTCAATACGAGAAATAAGATGAGCATTGAAACCAGCCAGAGCAAAAAGAGTTGGTGTTGTAGCTGAAGCTCCAAAAGGATCAACATGCCAAGAAAACTGAGGCCTGAAGCCAAAAGTTTCATACAAAAACCCATGACCTTCTGCAAAGCAAAATTTGTTTCGGTTAGGAACACTTCTAAAGTTAATTTTGTAAGTTTAATAGGCACAGTTGTGATACAGGTAAGCATTTGAAGTATCCTTCAAGTGCTTCTTGTTGCTATTTCCCAAAGCATTCAAAGTTTTGGGAATATAATCATTCACACCATTTTCATACTGAAAATGTTTACATTATTATGCCAAGTATAACTTATTAACATTATAAAGGATTACAACAAAAAGGAATTATGATTAGAGAGGTTTCAGAAAAAGCACATAGGTACAGTTTAGGTTAAGGCTAATAGCCAGGTTGGAGTCTGCATGAAAACAACAACCTGGGGCTACATTTAAGTTTGCTTAAAAACCATAAAACCCATTCTCAGAAAATTTTAGTCTCATATTAATGACAAAGGGACAGGAAAGCAAACCATCCACTAAACAAAACTAGCATGAATATGATTATCAGTCATATGAAAAGAAAAAAGCCAAAGGTTAATAGTGAACTTGATAGTTGATGTTATTTACCACTAAAGTTACTAATTTAGTTACTAATGTTACTAATAGAGAAATGAGTTTTGAAGAAAGAAACCCCCAAACTAGGAAAGCCCAGACAACAGCATGAGCCCAGAAAAATCTTTTGAATCAAAGTAAAACTACCAGGAAAGCAGTAGATTTTATTTGGAACTCGGGTATATTGCACTTGGATAATCATAATTTAAAAACAAAAAAAAAAAAGGAAAAATTTGCAGATTATTATTTCATAGTTACAGAATTATGCTCAGAACTATCTGAAAATACAATAATATATTCTCTGGAATGACTCTATTTCAAATTTTTAGATCACATTTGAATAAGTGAGGCTGCAAGGCCTCTTTTCACTTCATCTTTCCCATGTTTAATGTCTTCCCTAGCTAACATATTTGCAATGTGTTTCAGTATTCTGATAGAGACATATTTGAAACAGGGTTTTCTAGGCTCCTCAAAAACACTGGAATTCTGGAGAGACAAGAGAAGACATGAAATTTGGACCACAAATGTCTGCACTGGCTTCGTCCTCTCAACTTGAACTCCACATAATCAATTTTCTTTGTACGTACTCAAACTGAATAGAGGTTCAGGACAAACAAATGAGAATTTTAAAATACATTAATACTTTTGTTCCTGGTTAATAAATTACCAAAGTTGAAATTTCTTTTTTTAAAATAAAGATTATGTTTACACAGAATGAAATGTTAAATTAGAAATAATGTCCTTTTCAGCTAACTACAATGTACAGAAAAGCTGTGTTTGTGTTTAACAAAAGGACTCTTCAATCATTTTAGTATTTTATTTGAGAAGTCCTAGGTTCAGTGCTCTAAAGCCCATAAAGCAACCTTTAAACAAAGGAGTCAGATGAGAGAAAAAAGTTCATATCTTGTCCTCCTCTTGGCCAGAGTGTACTGAGATACAGAAGCAGCTGCTAACCCCGAGCTCCTGATAAACACTGACAAGGAACAAGGCCAGTGGTGCTGTGCAGTCAGATGCAGAAAATAACAGAAATATTTTCTTGTGATGGTGTTCACAGGGGTCCGAGGAAGAGGGAAGAGACGAGGATCTGACTCCATGTGTCAGAAGGACTGATTTATTATTTTATCATATATATTATATTAAAACTATACTAAAAGAATAGAAGAAAGGATTTCATCAGAAGGCTAGCTAAGAATAGAAAAGGAAGGAATGAATAACAAAAGCTTGTGTCTTGGACAGAGAGTCTGAGCCAGCTGGGCTGTGATTGGTCACTAATTAGAAACAACCACATGAGACCAATCACAGATCCACCTGTTGCATTCCACAGCAGCAGATAACCATTGTTTACATTTTGTTCCTGAGGCCTCTCAGCTTCTCAGGAGAAACAATCCTAAGGAAAGGATTTTTCAGAAAATATCATAGCTACATTTTCTGTCCCTTTGCTGTCCCATGTAGGAATACCCCAGCCCTGGCACAGTTTCCATCAGCCATGGCAGCTGGTGCTGACACATCCCCTCTTGCTACTCCCTCCTGGCACAAAGCAGACATCTCTAGCTCAGGGGTGGCATCAGTTATCCTGATTCTGTTTGCACTGACCAATGCAAACAAACCCAAGTACTAAAACACTCTTTGAACCATCAGATGGTCAGGTGTAACATACAAATGTTAGATGCAAAAGTTAGAAGATTAAAATGGCAAATAGTGCATCTCTTGGAAATATGTTCTAACAGAAAATGATGATGCTTACAAATCGGGGTTTCTTCATCAAGGAAGTCTTTAAACTATTTTTAGTTGACCTCAGTGACATTCCCTGTGCCCCTTTCTGCAGAAGACTTTGCCTGAACAATACAACTTCCCCACACTGAATTGCTACCAGGTATTTTCCTGAGGAGTGTTTCATACCCCCATGAAATAGGGTAGTTTCACCATAAATATCTTCCCAAACACACAGAAACACACACACACACAAAAGGCCTCTGCTCCAAACAAGTTTCTACCTGACAAACCAGGTTTTGGTAACCTTTGTGCCTGCTGCAGAACTGTCATGTCAAAACTAATGGGTTTTTGTTTCAGCAACAATTTTTATACAAATAACACTTTCGCTAGTAAAAAAGAAGAAATGCTTTAATTACTTCTTAAGAAATCAGAAATTAATAGCAATTTTGGAGAGGAAAAAATGAAAACCAAACAAAGCCTCCAAGGTCATTACAAAGAAAAATAAAAGTTAAATTCAAATATGCATACCCGTCAACTGTAAAATCTGATCATCAATTAGTGTCACAGCTTCATCATGCATCACTTGCCCTCCAATGACAAATTCCAGTCGTCCCTCCTGAAGCAACTGATGGACCTATGATATTGAAATTAAGACACAGAACATAAGCATCATTTCAGTCTTATCCAAAAAGGCTGCAAATTCATTTGCTAGCACATTACCTAGACACAACATTTGTCAAGAAGGCATCTAGGAGAAAAAGTGAGATAAAATTGAGATACAGGGCTGTCTGTACTGAGGCTATCTAAAGGAGAGTAACAGAAAAAAAAAGGATTTCAATGTGCTGCACAGTGCACTGATTTATCCAGGTAACAGGAACAAAGGATGCCAGGTAGACATTGACCTTTTGGTGTTTCTCAGTAGTGCTGTTACTGTGCCTTTTTATACTGCCTGAACACCAGACACTGCACTGGCAGCAGCCTGTAATCCTGCCTCAAGGCAGCTAGAGCTGGAGGATTAAACCAGAAGATGCTAATGCTTCACCCAAAATCTTCCTCCTGCTGCATCCAGCTTGGCTTAGGGAAAGCACTTGGTGGCTGGATGAGGGAGCAATATGCATTCCTTGCAAGCACCAATGGAGCCCCAAAGCAGTAATATTCAGGCTGCCAGGGTTTTAGCTGGAAACAAGATCTCTGGGATGCAGGAGAGAGACAGACAGTGCCATCACACCATGGCCACAAACATCTCACTCCCTATGCATCTATCTTGTCTTTGGGGCACAGACAAGTTGCTCAACCTGTGACTGACAGAATGCTTTATTAAGAAATAGGTAACTCCACAGGTTTGCCTGCCTGAATAACCCACTGATAACCTCAGTTTCTGGTATTTTTCCTAGTTTAAAAAATGTCAATATATTACAACCTGCTCAACTTTCAGGGGTGGCTTTTTTAAGGGGGGAGGGTTGGGTTGTTTTTTTTCTTGGTGGGCGAAGGGAGGGTTTAATTTCAGCTCCTAGAAACAACAGACATGTTGACAAGTACAGCCAGTGCTGGATGAAGAGGGGGGTGGTGTTTGGAGGGAGGAAGGAATAGTCTATGTCCCTTTCTAAAAGCATCAGGAGTCTTCTGGTTTTATTTTAGTTACTTCAGAGATATCTCAAACTTCCAATAAGTAAAGTTTATGCAAATACGTATTTTAATACTCAACATTTTTTTTTTAATCTGTCATGTAGGATACCATTTTTAGAGCTATTATGTTTATTTTCCCAGGAACCTTCAGTGTCTACTCAGATAGGATGCCAGATTGTCAATTTTGATTATAATCATTTCTCTCCTTCACAATGTTGTGAAAACGCTTCAGGGCTCAGCATTCCTAAATTAGTTCCAGCCGACTGTGGTGACTGATTAGCATGCTGGGAGACCAGATAACTGATATCTGGTGTCAGCACAGAACTGGCCCTGACCTACATGAAAAGAATCTGTAATTATTATTCCCCCTTTGGATGGATGTCCAAAATACACCTCTGATCCAAACTTGGGGCCACAAAGATGTTTTTTTTAATATAAGTTTTGTGGAACCACTGAGAGGCAGGAAACACAAGAAAAATAATTCAATCAATTTAAGTCATATCAAACCTTCTGTCTCCCAAAAAAGAAAATAAAGCAGTATCTGCACCAGACAAGCACTTTTTCTGATCAGAAGGGGGCAAAAGGAAGGAGGAATGGAGGAAACAGATGCAGTAGTACTATAAGCAGCAGGATGCTATGCTGTTAGAACATATCTGTGATCCTTGGGACCATCCTACCATCAACTCACGCCTACCAACCAGACAGAAGTGGCTACACATATTTTTTTTTTCCCCTAGTTAAAGCACCCAGACACCAACCCACAGTAAGGAGGTAAGAATGGTTCACACAAGAAAAATTCAGTGTAAATAACATGTGCTAAAAACTAAAAGGTTCCCATCTGGCTCAATATTGCTGCAGTACATTTTACTCTTCCATATTCTCTTGTCTGAATTGAAAAACCAACTTCTGTACCCAGCTGTGGAAGAGGTTTTACAACCACTTCTGTGAGCCAGAGAGAAGTTTGATAAGAGGATCCGTGTTTGCCCCTGAAAGAATTTTCTACCAAGGTCATTGACAAAGAAACCAAGAAAGAAGGATAAATAAGAGAAAACTGCAACTGTCTGTTCCAATAAGCACTTTGTTTGTCTTTCATGACCAATGAGTAAACTTAAGAGTTTTGTAAGAATGTATAAAAAGCATGCATGCTAGAATAAAAACAGGTTTGAAGCCTCCTGAAAATGGAGTGTGTTGCTTTGTATTGTGACCATCTCAACTACGACACCCAGGCTGTGCCTTTTACTAGCCTTTAATGTTATAGTTCCAATACAAAGCTTCAAAACAACACTAGAATTAAATCCTAGACACTTCAAAACAAACTAGAATTACATCTTGTATTCCAAGCAAACCGCTAAAAAAAAAAAAAAAAAAAAAGGAAAATTAAAACCAGAGTGCCTATACCACAGAAAATCATTAATGCTAGAGTTCAAGTGGAAAAACCAGGGCAGTAACCAGAGTGACCTAATTTCAGGGACCAATATTTGCAACTTGCTAATGTTAAAAACATATCATTTATCTGCAAATTAGAGTTTCAAAGTCAGACACACAGGTTTAAGAGGAATTAGTTTTAAACATTTTAATTTTGAGAGAAGAAACTATAAAGTAACTAGAGAACTGACTATACAATGTGTAAAAGTAACAATTACAACTAATTAGGCTAAGAAACTAAAGCCTGAATCATAGGTACTAAATTTTGCACTACCAAGGTCAAATGTGGTACACGTTTGATACATTACTTTTCTGGATTCCACACAATAGCAGGAATAGATATTAGAAACATGGGCCTTGCCTTTACATTTGGCTTATAGCAGCAGAACATACTTGAAATAACATCAACTCACCTCTCAAAGTTGGAGGACTTCCCCGTCCTTCTACAAAGCAGTTCCTACGCTGTTTTCTTCCCCACTTACAGTACAGTTTTCTAATTTAACAAATCTACAAGGAAATTGTCCTACAACAGGTGAATATGGGCAGAGTTTACAAACACTGTAAACTGCCTAAACCCAGCAAAATCTCTCCTGCAAAGATCAGCTGTGCACAGGCTGTTATTTGAATACAGAACACAACAGGAGATTCAGAATAGTGAAGAACTATGTGAAGGAAACCAGACAAGAGGTGTGGTTTTTGCACAATGCTTCAAACATCCACAACTTTAAACAAACTGAAATGTAAAGAACTGTTGATAGGATCCTGGTAACAAAACAGACTGCGGAGTTCTAAGTGCCCATGGGAAGTTGCACCTGTACACCCTTTGGTTTTAGGATCCAAAATAACCAGCTGCTAGCCTATCAGTCCAGTCTTTGATTCAGCATGTTTGTTTCATGTCAGAGGAAAGAAGAAGTGACAAATAAAACTCCACAATGACGTTACTAGAAAAATAATCACTGCTGTTAAATGTACAGTCCCTGCTTTGCTGTACTATCTGTGCTTACAAATGGCAGGTTTTTGAGCAGTACTTAACTGGAATGAACAAAAAGTTCCTTCTTGTGAGCAGTGATAGGTGTCAGATGTTTTAATGGATATTGGTGCAGCCTGTTTCAGGTTCACCCACATCTCAAAGTAGCATGGCCCCAGATAAGTAAGTTGCCATGAAACAAGAAATGTAAAGTGTAAAAAATCTTCAGTGCAAAGGTTACTACCTCCTACTGCTCTAATCTATAGCAGGGCTTTAACCTCTTGCAACTGCCTTTAAAGTCCTTTAAGTACTAGATTCAGAGGCACCTTACATCAGACCTGGGTAAAAAGCAAAGCAAATAGTGAAGTACTTTGCCCTTATTTATCCCCTGAAAAGATGGTGAATTCTTTGTTGGCAGGAAGCATGGCTCCAGTGCAACCTACCTGCTGCTTCTGTGTATCTGTGGCTACCATATCCCACCAGAGTCGAAAGAATTCCTGCTCCACTGCAATGAATTTGCGCTGCTTTCCTTTCATCAGCTCTTCTATAACGGTAGTGTAGACATTTGCTGCATAAGCGTGCATGCTTTCCTGAAAGAAAAAAAAGGAAATAAGCTCTGTTTTACCTAAATTAAAGGGCTGTTTCAAGCACTCATTGGGCTTGAAAAGAGAGCTATCAAAACCTCGCATTGGCTGCATGCTTCCCTTGTAGCCTCAGAAATACCGAGTTCTGTCTATATACAGCCTTTGACCCTTCTGCTTCAGAAAACATCCTCCTGACTGGGGACCTGACTAGATCAAGGTGTAGCTTCTCCCAAGACCAGCACTAATATCAGCTTTCTTTTAGACACACTGGGAACAGCTTACCCCATTCCTCAGTGTTCACCTTAAATCACTGATAGTATTTTGCAGCACCATAAAGACCCCACATGCACACTTCATTCTCCCATTCCAGCTCCTCTTTTGACAGCATGGATTACCAGAATTGCTTCTTCAGAGCGAGTGTGACTCTGTGCTGTGCATTACCAGTACAATGCAGTGATGCATCTACTGTAAATTATACCATTATGAAAAATAACTCTATTTTGTTTGATGTTTTAGGATAGAGTAAAACCAAGCTCGTAAAAGAATCTTAGAATGAGTCAACTGTTGACACAGAAAGTGTGAGATTTTATGTATCTACCCTATCTTGCATCTAAAAACAACTCTATTCCAGAATGAGGCCTATGGACCTTTATTGCACTGCAAATTTGACAGCTGTACCCATCAAATAATCTACCACAGTGTTATATCCTACGATATGGTATCAAATTAACAACATCATGTTAATTTTGAAGTTGTGCACACAAGGAGATACTTTTTGTACACGTGCCTCAACCAGAACAACTTTTGTTGACCAGATCATCTTCCACCTTTTACTTAATTTTAAAGGGAAGAGAATGTCTAGAGGCAACAGCCAACATCCTAGGATTTCCTGAGATGTCTGTCTTTCTTTGTAACAAAGTTATCTGCATGTTATTGGACAGTCAGCACTTACCTACTTAAACTACTGGTACTTGAGAACATGCGCCACAAAATGTACACCCTAAAGTGGCTGACACATAGATCTCTCCCCACAGAAAAACCAATGGATGTGACATGTAAAACATGACTGCAGAGTTTCAATTTAGGTAAATTTCCAACATGAAAATTACCACTTGAAACAAGGAGATGAGATAATCCAAACAAGAAATTGACTTTTCCTAGCCCCTTGCTTTCCACAAAAGAAACACACTTTTGTAAAAATGCTCATGCCACTAGAAAAAGGAAAACATTTCACTGTAGGAAGAATGGCTTAAAATGCTGTTTGGTTTATCTAAATAATTTCTTCCTCAATTATTTTCCCAATTAGTTCATAAGAGTTTTTTGAAATCAAGATTATTAGATACTTAAAACAATGCGAAATTTTAACTAAGGATTTGAAGTTTTAGTTTTGTGCTCTCTTATGCAATTTTTGAGTATGAGTTTGAAGTATTAAAGGAGAAATTAATTAATCTTTCCTAAAAAGAGTTCACAAAATACATGCACAGAAGAGACAGTGGGTGAGTCACTAAATCTTTTTCATTAGTTAGGCCTAATGCCATTTCACTCTAGTGAGTGAAGTATCCGCAGCATCTTTCACACATAAATGAAAATAATTCATAGTAACGAAGGAGAATTCAGTATTAGGATTTTGACTCAGAAAAGTAAAAGACATGAGGCCCCACCTGATTTATTTGGCTCTGCATTTCATATATTTAGCAAAAATTAGTTCAGAGGTGCTCGGCCCCAAGCCCACCCCAAGCCATTGAGGACCTGGGCTCCTGCTCTGTTCTCTGAAGGAATGACAGAAGGTTTCCCTGGGGTTTCGGCTTTGTAACAAGATAAATATAAAGACCATGAAAATTTGCCACATAATCAAAGCCCCATCAAACAGAATTAAGACTTCCCCTAAAAAGAAAATAAACCAAAAACCCCATCAGGAGCATCCTGCTGGACACAGGCACACACAAACCCACAGCCCAAGGGCACAGCACCTAGGCTAACCATGCCTCCTCCAAAGGAGGATCCCGAAACGCCAGGGGACGGCGGGCACACCAGGCCAGACTCGGGGCAGGGGCTGCACCGCCCGAGGATTTATTTGCGCGTTCCTCCGCGGAGCCGGCGGCGCGCCCCGGGAGCCCCTGGAGCCGGCCGAGCCGGCGGCGCCCGGCCCCGTGAGGCGGCTCCGGGCAGCCCTGCCTGCGGCTCAGCCCCGGCCGCGGCGAACCCTCCCCAGCCGTGCGGCGCCCCCGCCGACCTGCACCGTGTACACCCAGCCGACGTCCATGTGGCTGTGGGCCACCACGAAGGCGCGCAGGTCGCCGGCGGCCCGCGGCAGGAGGGCGAGCAGCGGCAGCAGCAGCGGCAGGAGCAGGATCCGCGGGGCGGCCATGGCTGCGGCGGCGCTCCCGCCGCACTTCCGCGTCCCGCGGCACCGCCTCCCCGAGCAGAACGAAATAAAGAAATAAATAAAAGGAGGGGAAGGAGTCTCCTCCGAGCGGGAGGGCTCCGAGGCCCCGGGGGTGGCTCCGCCTCAGCCCCGGGCGCCGCTGCGGGGGCGGGACAGCGCCATAGCCGGGGGTGAGGGCGGAAAGCGCAGCCCCCGAGCGGCTCCCGCTGGGAATTCCCGAGCTGGATTTCCGATAACGCTGGGCTGCCCAGGGACAGGCTGAGTTCTGCACCTTGGACGCCTATAAATCTATTTCAATTTTAGGAAATTCCTTTGAACTGAGCGCGAGTACTTTTATTTCACACTATACTACCTCATCACGGATTACTCTGTGCATCTCTGAAGTTTTGAATTGAAGAAGGATTAAATTTTATGTGGTTGACCTTCTGATCCCATTGAAATAGGTTTTGTCACTTGTTTTATCACTGCTAGGGACAGGTGCACTCAGTGCTGAGAACTGGAAAGGTGATAATTTATGTTTAAACTGCATAAAGTTCTAGTGAAAAAGGAAAAAATCCAACCCCAAACTAAAAAATATTGTTGTATAAAATAGTCCAGTCTCCTCAGAAGTTTTTTGTAAGCAGTTGCACCACTTTCTGCCTATTAAATCATTGTGATATAGAAAGCCAAAACAGATTAAAATACTTTTAAAAACTTTAATTCTTTAAAAAATATACACTATAGTATAGATCAACTATCTTCCTTAAGTTTTTGTTTGACTAAATCACATGCTTTTAACAAAATTACAATTCTGAAATGATACAAATATCACATCATTTCCAACAATGTAAAAGTAAAGAACATCACAGGAAGGAGGGTAACTGCTCCCACCTTCAAGTTTGGTATGGATTTAGCATTACTAGATCCCAAACCCAGTTAAACCAGTCATCCCTCTGTGATTGAAGGAAACAATCAGAAATAGCCTAGCAGTGTCCATTTGCAGATTTTCATAAAAGTGAAAGATTAATTCATGCTGGACTAGCTGGCTCCTGGGTGCAAATTAAACCATCTCAATATTCAAGGCACCTGTAAAAAAAGATCATACAATTTATATTTATCTCCTCATTTAGAAAGAAAGAAACATGTACTGCTTTACACACCAAACTCGGTGATTTTTTAAACAAAAAGTTTGCAAATGATTGAAGTCTGTAATGAAAAATACTCTATGTAAATCAGTAATAATGAGTTGAACACAATAAAATGGCCACATTCCATAAAACTTAAATCTAATATGAATAGATTCTCCCAGAACAGGGCCTTTGTTTGCTAATTCATATGGTTTAGAGTTTTATGCAAAAAGAAGAGGCTAACACTGGAATGCTAAGATTAGTTTTATTTTTGATAATACACTGTCATGAAGAGCAATCAAGGTCTATAGGTAAATTTTAGGGGATGTTAGTACAGTATAAGCAGCTGGATGAAACTTTATTTTAGTACAGCTTTACGATACATTTTTTTCCCCTTAAATCTTCAGCATAAACCTGTTCAGTTCCAAGAATGCCTGTGCACATCCAGCAAGCATATGGCTTGGGGATATATATACACACACTGTCTGGGCAAACTGGTGCTTTTACCTCAGAAGGCATTATTATCTTTGTAATTTAGGTGAAGTTCCCAGGAAAGCTTAAGTGTTTTGCTTTGTTTCTAAAAGTAACTGGGAATATTTGCTGAATGTTACTGCCATTTTAAACCTATTTCCTTCAGAAAATGTAATTGTCCTCCTTATTCTTTCACAGAGGCCACAGTGTGCCATTGTCTTGGATGCAGTGGTGAAGAATTAATAAGAAATATTTAAAGAGAATACAAAAGTATTCTGGAAAAAGTATCGGGAAAAAGTGAATCAAACTGCCCACAGTTTACACACCTGAAGGTATCAGGAGGGGTTTCTGCTTGCTGCAAGAAGGGGAATAAAATTTGCAGGGAGGCCCTGACAAGGGGGAGAGAAAATGATAAGGAGGACTCCATCTTATCAGAAGGCTAATTAAAATTACTTTATTATACTGTATTATTCTACACTATATTACATTACATCTAAACTGAATCTGTCAAGCACTCAACTCTGCACACAACACTCTGAATCTCATGACTGTCAGCCGACAGCCCCGACACACACACACAAGTTTGGCCCTGATAGGCCAAGGAAACAAAACACCATCACTCTGGGTAAACAATCTCCATATTGCATTCTACTTCTGCACAAACACAGGCACAGCAAATGATAAGAATATTCTTGGGAAGAATTGTGCCTTGCTTTTCTCTGTGCCTTGCTTTTCTCTTGGGGCTACAAAGGGGTGAATGTAGGTACCGCAGATGGAATTTATGCCAAAAACATTTCTTCCCTGCCACTTACACCCCATTTCACAAACAGCAAAAAGATAGATGGAGGAGCCAGTGTAATTGTGCCATGACAGCTGCCTGCGTCAATACTTTACCTTCTTGTTGGCTCCTAATCTCATAGCATGACTTGATTATAGTCTTCCTCTCCTTTCTTAAGCTTTTCTCATTTGCCTATACGAAATGTGGCTGCTCTTTTTGACACAAACTGTGCCATACGTGGGCCTCTGACACTGTTACCTTGATAAGACAGAAGCCGTAGGCAGGGTGCTGCCAACTACAAGCTAAGCAGTCACAATTTTCTTAAATTAGGTATCAAGAAAGTCACCTGGTGAACAGAACAATTAATGTACCTTTACATTTCCCTCCTGACATGTTTTTGGGGTGGAAGTCTCTAAAAATAAAGGCATTTATTAACATATATTTGCTCTAGCTGACTGTTTCAGTGTTTTAAAATTTGCCATTTCCCGCTGAAGGCAAAGGTCACTGCACAGAGCCCTTTAGACTTGGTAACAGGTTTGCTTTCTTACTAACCTCTCAGGGATGCTGTAAAGACAGTTTGTGTATCCACAGAGGCTCGTGGACCAGATGAAAACAGCTCTCCAGCCTTGCAGTGCATATACAACCAGACAGTTTATGTGGCATTTGTAGCCCTAATGAGTAAGATAGCCCAAGTGACTTAAGGACGGTAAGAGAACTGAGGTGAATGTTATTGGGCGAACGCAGCCGTGGTGGCACAAGGGCCACTCACTGGCAATGGGTGCCACGGGCAATGGGTGCCACTGGCAGTGGGTGCCTGGTGTACGGTGTTCCCCCCCAGGGATGCGCGTCCAGGCTTCGGGGGCAGCCGGGATGCGCGCCCGTGCTCGCCAGGCTGCCCGCACCGCAGACACGGGCGGGACCTGACGGGGAGCGCACACGGAAACGGGACGGGCAGCAGGGAGGGCTTTCCTTGCCGGGGCAGGGCCAGGCTGGGCCACCGCATCCCGCCGAAGCCGCCGTGGCCGGGCTCGCCTGGGACCGCGCTGCCGCCCGGCCCCGCCGGGGCTCCCTCGCACCTGCCGGGCTCGGCGCTGCCGGGACTCCCTCGCACCTGCCGGGCACAGGGGCCGGGGCTCCCTCGCACCTGCCGGGCACGGCGGGGCCGGGGCTCCCTCGCATCTGCCGGGCACAGCGGGGCCGGGGCTCCCTCGCACCTGCCGGGCACGGCGGGGCCGGGGCTCCCTCGCACCTGCCGGGCACGGCGGGGCCGGGGCTCCCTCGCACCTCCCGGGCACGGCGGGGCCGTGGCTCCCTCGCACCTCCCGGGCACGGCGGGGCCGGCACTGCCGGGCGCGGCGGGCGCTGGCGAGGCGGCGCCGCCTCCGCCGGGAGCTCCGGGCGGAGCCTTCCCTCCTTCCCGGCCTCCCTCCCCCGGCTCCCCGAGCACCCCGAGGCAGCGGCGGCTGCCTGCGCCCGCTCGGCTGGGAGAAGGAGGAGGCGCCCCGAGCCGCGGGCGCTGGGAGCAAAGCAAAGAGCAGTTCAGAGCGGCGGGCGCATTCCGGAGGGCAGCACCCATGTCCCACAAACAGGGTATCTGGAACCGCGCTCCTTCGCCCGGCCCTCGCTGTCCCCTCTCGTCCCTCCGTTCCCTTCTCAGCCCCCTCCATCTCTCCTCCCCGCTCTCTGCCTCTCCCCCTCGCCGCCACTTTCCCTTGTCCCTTCCTCAGCCCCGTGCCCGACTGACTGTGCCTTTCCTTTCCTCCTGCCCAGCCGGCGGCCCCCCGGGCGAGAGCGCGGCTGACTGGTGCCTCTACCAGCTCAATGGAGCGGCCGAGTTCGAGGTCTCTGAAGGTGAGTAAGGGATGCTGAGGGGATGCGTCCCCTCGCCCGCTGTCCCGGCCGGCAGCGTGTGGAGAAACGGGGCTCGCTGCTGGGAGAGACACCGTGGCAGCCGCCCCAGCCTGTGCCCAAGGGCAGGTGTGGAGGTAGGCTGGCAACGGGATATCTGCCGGTGGTTTGTATATCCCAGGCCTTGTGAAGTGTCTTGGCTGGTTTTGTTTTAGCTTTTTTTTTTGTGGGAAAAGTTTGTTTTGCATATAGCAGCTTAGGTGGCATGAGTCCTTTTGACCTTGGTGTCAGTGGGCGTTGGTGCAAGCTGGGCTGGAAAGTTTCCTGGCCTTTTCTCACTCCTCAACTTTGAAGAAAGAAGTCACCTGGAAAGTTTTATTTATTAATGTTCTGTGATCAGAAGAACAGTCTTCGGGTGTCAGGGCAGGAGAGTTTCTCATACCAACCATACCAAACTGTGTATGGTTTTGAACATGCAGAGTATCTAAACTTAGGAGTGAACCTGTGCTCTCCAGGATGCCAGATGTGTAGTGTGCTGTGCCCATGAGCATCTTCCAGTTGTCTATGAGCTAAGTGGAACTAAGACCTCATCTCAATGTTTTTGGTCTGCTGAGGTTATGGATTTCTAAGAAGAGTGTATTTACTCTTTGTAAACATTTAAAATACATCAGAAGTTGAGTTAGACTGAAAATCTTTGCTATACAGGGGAAGGTGGCACACTGTAATAGATTGGCTTCAGATTCAACATTAAGGAAAACTTGACAACAGGGGAGCACTGGAATATTGGAATTAGGTAGATAATAAAATCCCATTCATTTGGGCTATTTAATGTTTGTTTCACAAACATGCATTGAAGAGATAAAGCTACAGATCTTACCTTGGGGCAGGCAGGAAGATTACCTGTTTGGTGTATCTTCAGATATTATCTGGGATCCTTTGGGATTTGAAGTTTTGTGTCCTGTGTTTTGCTGTTTGGAGAAATTATTTAACCCAGTGTACTAATAATAAGCTATAGCTTGACCAAAGTTTTGGACTAAGTTCTTCTTTCCAATTATTCCATGGTGGTTTATATTTTGAGGTGTACTTAAGAGTGTGTGTAATTACACACAATTGCATACTAAAGCATTTATCAAAAGATGTGATTTTTTTTTGCCTACGTGATTTTTTTTGGTGAAACTGCATACCAAACCAGATGTGATGACGATAGATGGGGGTGGAAATTATATCCGTGTGAGGGAGTGTAATGAGTGAGTGACAGCATTTCTTAGGCATCACAGAATGCTGAAAATGAGCTTTAGGTTGGCATTTACTTTCATTTAAAGATTTGAATGGGTAGAATATGCTTCTTAACCTCATTTGTCTGGGTAAATACCAGTGTTTCAGCACTGCTTTGAGATGATAATGTTTTTTCTCAACAGGTGTTTTATTTCTTTGATTTATTGGATCATCTTTTTTCACAGGGCATATTTTTTAAATTACTTTGCTAACCCTGACTTCAGTTTCCTTTAATGTTGCCAATTTTTTTTTGGGTTCCCAATTTTATTCCCCAACTTAAATAGGAATCTTACATGTTTTCTCTTTACTCGACATGGAAATATGTGAAATTCTGAGACCAGGAAACAAGCTGAAGCAATGTAATTTGATCACAAAAATTGTAGAATCAAAGTCATCTGCAGCTAGTAAACCCTGTTTATGTTAATATATTGCATATAAATATGACATGTATTTTCCAGAGTACCTACTGGCTGTTAATGCCACTTATATCTAGGAACACACAGAGCAATATAATCAGCACATTTTGCAAAGTGAAAAATAGTTCATAGAAAAGTCCATGCTGGCAAGTGACTTGACCTCTTTTGCTTGACAGTGTTTTTTGATAAAGTTCAAACTTTTCCTTTGCTGAAGAATGCCTCTAAAATAAATTACACAGAATCTTTAGTTTAAAATTGATTGTTCCTATGACTTCCATCACAGACTTTCTTTTCTCTCTTTATCCCAGTTCTTTTTACTTTTCAGAAAGGCCACAACTTGGAATTGGAGCTGCACTGGTTAGCTGCATTGTCCACCTAGCTGATGGACAGAAGGACAAGTTTATCTATATTCAATATTATAATATGATTTATATATCTAGATAGATATCTAAACATTTGCATATTAATGTTATAAGTTCAGCTTGTTTTCTGGGCATCTCTTGCTGCTTTTGCTATTGAATGCTTGCATTGACCTTCTGGTACTCTCTCAGACTTCAGAGTTGTGTTCTGCAACATTTCTGTCTTAGCCTAGGAAATTTTTTTTTCCAAAATAGATGTGTAAGATGAAAAACATTCATTTACATAACAGAAAAGAAAAATTGCATATTTCAAATGCAAGGAAAATAGAGCCTAGTAAGTGAAATATCACAATCAAAGCCAAGATAATCATGTTTGATTTAGTCTTGCTGCCTTGAAACAAAATCCTATTTCAAATATTGCTACTTCTATAATTAACGTCTAAGTGCAAAATATATTTTATTCATGCTAAAAATCTCAAAGCACTTTGCTCACAGTAAGTGCAGCCTCACAAAAGCTGTATGAAGAACAATATTAGTGTATCCATTTGCAGGCTTCAAGAATGAAATATAGAAGTTAAGGATGTGATTTTTTTTTGAAGCTGAATGTTAACTATTAGGCAGATAGCAACATGGGACTTCTGAAAAGTCAAATCTTTTGCTCTGTGTCAAATGATCTACTGGACTGTTAACAGGATTGCTTAATCTAGAGCCTTTGCTTCAAGTTCCAAATCACAATAACTTCTTGCAAACTGTGTAAGTTAAAGCATGTTTGAAATATTTTAGGCTGTGAATTCTAAGCTGGTGTTATGTTATTCTAGATATGAATGATAATATGTTTAATGAAAAGATTCAGTCAAAAATCATATTTTTAGTTTTCACTCTTAAAATTCCCTCATTAAAGACTTGAGATTAATTTACAGTGTAAATTTTCTTTTCATCTATTTTGTAACTTTGTGCTCTTGAGAGGTTGAAAGCTCTTTTAGCATCTGTTAGCCTTGTGAATTTCAATGTGAACTTTCCTATTACTTACCTTATGCTGCTGTAACATTCTCTTTCATTTATGAGTAATTTGAAGTGAGATTTATTGAGAAGACGGGTAATACAGTATTTTGTTGTGAAAGTACAATTGAACAGTGTGCCATTTTAAGGAGGTAGAAGACTTGTGAACTGATTAATATGAGTTTAATCACTCTCGGGTTTATCTCCAATAGCTTTTTGTTTACTGTAGTTTTCAATCAAAGACAGTAACTCTGGATTTGGTTCAATACTGTCTTTTCCATTATTTCACCAATAGAAATAGAAAGCAATGTGACTGCGCAAGTTTACAACTGAAGTAATGTTCTTATGAGTCATGTGTTCATTAGCAAGGTCTAATTAAATAGGAAGTCTCATCTGTAGATGTTTTCATGTCCCAGTCCTTTTGTGGCAGATCCAAATAAGTTATTTTTCCATAGTCTTTTACAAAAAGGCATGGTAGCAGTCCTTTTCCTAGTACTTCACAGTTTGCCAAGATTTCTTTCAAATGATCTTCACCATGAATGGATGTTATATTTCCATTTTAGTTGGTTGGTGTGCTTTACAGAACTGGGCTTCCAGTTGTCCAGTTTGGAGATCACAGAATCATAGAATATGCCAAGTTGGAAGGAAGGGACCCACAAGGGTCACTGAGTACAACTCTGTGATCACAGCAACATCCTCAAGAATCACAGTGTATGCTTGAGAGCATTGTCCAAACAATTCCTGAACTCCGTCAGGCTTGGAGCACTGCCCTGGAGAGCCTGTTCAAGTGCCCAACCACCATCTGAATGAAGAACCTTTCCCTAATACCCAACTTAAACCTCCCATGATACAACTTTAGGCCATTCCCTGGGATGCTGTCAGTGTTACCAGAAAGAAGAGATCAATGTCTGCCCCTGCTGTTCCCCTCATGGGGAAGCTGTAACTGCAGTGAGGTCTCCCCTCAGTCTCCTTTTCCCCAGGCTGACCAGACCAAGTGCCCTCTGCCATTCCTCGTAGAGCTTCCCCTCAAGGCCCTTCACCATCCTCACTGCCCTCCTGGGGAGGCTTTCTAGTAGCTTTAGATCTTTTTACATTGCAGTGCCCCAAACTGCCCTCAGGGCTCGAGGTGAGGCCTCCCCAGTGCAAAACAGAGTGGGACAATCCCCCCTTTCCTGGCTGACAATGCCGAGCATTTCTTGGTGTCCCCAGGACAGGGCTGGCCCTCCTGGCTGCCAGGGCACTGCTGATTCATATTCAGCTTTCTGTTGACCAGGACCCCAGGTCCCTTTCCCTGGCACTGCTCTCCTGCATCTCATTCCCCACTGTGTCTGTACATTCAGGGTTGCCCCATCCCAGGTGCAGGATCTGGCACTTCCCCATGTTCCCTTCATATGGCTGGGGATTGCCCAGACCTCTCATTTGTTGAGGTCCTTCTGCAGGGCCTCTCTGCCTTTGAGGGAGTCAGCAGCTCTTCCCAGTTTTGTATTACCTGCAAACTTGCTCAGGATCACTTCAGTCCTGCATCCACATCATTTATGAAGATGTTGAAGAGCACAGGGACAAGGATGGAGCCCTGTGGAACCCCACTGGTGACAGGTCCCTAGTCTGATGTCCCCCCATCATGCCCCACCCATGAGCCATGAGTTGCTCAGCCATCCCATGATGTGTTTGTCCAGCTGTGTCCTTTTGTCCAAAAGGATCCTGTGAGAGACAGTATTGAAAGCTTTACTGAAATCCAAAAAGAGGACATCAACTGGCTTCCCTTGATCATCTAAGGGAACAGATCAACTTTATCATAAAAGGGAATCAGGTTTGCTAAGCAGGACTTCCCTCTCATGAAACCCTGCTGGCTCTGACTGATGACTGTGAGATGTAGTGAGCTGAAATGTTATTTTTCTGCAGACCATAATTCTGTTTTTATTCAAAGAAAATCAAAATGCTTGGAAGAGGTTGATACTGCCCTTGCCTCACCTCAGTGCACATTTACAGAGTCACAGTATCAATTAGGTTGGAAAAGAGCTGTGAAATTGAGTCCAAGCTATGACTAAACACTCCTAGGTCACCTGGAACATGTCACAAAGTGCCACATCCAGTCTTAAACAGCTCAGGATGCTGCCAGTGTCCATACAGTGCTGTAAGGTGTGTCACAGGGCTTGTGTACCCCAATAGCCCCTCTGGTGCCATGTGTGTGGATAATGTATTTATTCCAGTCCTACCTCACACATTCCTGTTTATACATTCAGCAAGTCCCTGTATTTCATCCCTCCTTTATTTTGCACTGACTTATATTGGTAGTTGGTTGGTTAACTATCACTGATGTCAGAGAGCTGTTGCAGCTCAGGAAAAGGGCTTCTGTTTGAAGTGGTGTCATCATAATTTATTCCCATTATAATGTTGAATGTGGTTCTGTAAGACCAGACCTGGTAAATGACTCATTACAAGAAAATGTGGGTATTTGATTATACTTCTAGTTGTTCCTGCACAATCTGACGTTAAGTTTCAATACGAAAAACTCAATGTGATAGGCAAAGAGGAAGGGTTAGGATATGTTGAAATTGTGTTTATGATAGCTTTACTCCTAGTGATATTTTCTACAGTAGTCCATTTGTGATATTTTAATATGTGGTTTATACATGGCATGGGTTTTGTAAAAATCATTAATTCATATATTTCTGTAGACTGTTATAAAAAATACTGACAATAAAATACTGGAAAGTATGTGTACTTGAAAAGGTGAGAAACTTATTTACATTTTTTTATTTGTTGTTTCCTATTTTGGTGTTTTGATTAAGAGCTGGGTTGAATTTATGGAATAAATTAATTTTTTAAAGTACATTAAGATGATTTAATTACAATGATTCATAAAATCCTTGCCTGCATAGTGTTTCCATTTGAAATTATTATGAGTGCTAGAGTGTGTTTTCTCCTTAGAGTCATTAAATGTCATTTGACCATAAAACAAATATTTGTTAATTATTTTATTTTGCAAATGTCTGACCAAAGACATTAGCTCCTGTTCAGTAACCTGAAAAGTGGTATTGTTGTTTGGATTAAGCTTGAAAAACAGACTAAGACTTTTTTTTTAACCAGGCTTTCAGATTTTCCTTTTTCAAGGACTTCACACACTCCTCTAACATTCTGTACTTCTTTAATTCTCTGGATCTTAAAGTTGCAGCCTTCATCCTCTCAGTTTCCAGATCGTGGTCTTCAGTCAGTTTCCTTTTTGCTTTCTAGTCATAGACTGACTTTCTAGTCATTTAGGTTAAAAATGACCTCTAAGATCATTGAGTCCAACCTTTGACCAAACATAACCTTGTTAGCTAAACCATAGCACTAAATTCCACATCCAGTCCTTTCTTGAATACTAGCAGTGATGGTGATGCCACCACTTTTCTGGGCAGCCCATACCAATGCTTAACCACTCTTTCAGTGAAGAAATTCTTCTTGATGTTCAGTCTGGTCCTGATGTTGTTGAGTTAGGGATGGAAGGAAAGACTCCAGTCTTCAGATGGATCAGAAGGCTAACTTTAATGAAAGTAGCAGTCTTTTATAATGTGACTCACTAAGGTGATACTTGATTGGTCTCAAAGTAGAAACATTTCACACTATTGGTGGCTATGTACACTGTGAAGAACTATAACTATAAACAATGGTTACAGAAAGAGAGATAATAATTTTTTTTTTTTTTTTTTCTAAGATTCCCACGCTCAACCTGGGAGAAATTATCTCTGTTCTTTCTTCAGCTGAACTGAGAATCTCCACATGGACCTTGCCTGGTGTATCTTGAGACCATTTCCCCTTGTCCTGTCCCTTGTTACCTAGGGGAAGAGACTGGCCCCACCTGGCTACAACCTCCTTTTGGGTAGTTTTTTCCTTTTCTCCAGACTAAACACACTCAGCTCCCTCAGCCACTCCTCCTAAGATTCACTCTCCAGATGCTTCAGCAGCTCTGTTGCCCTTCTCTGGACTCACTCAGCACCTCAGTGTCTCTCTTGCAGTGAGGGGCCCAGAGCAGGAGACAGGGCTCGAGGTCTGACCTCGCCAGTACAGGGGAACAGTCTGAGTACAGGGGGTCAGTCACTGCTCTCTGGTCTGCTGGCTAGAGGTTTTGTTGATCATCTCCCTGATTTCACCAAGAATCCAAAACTTTTTATCATTTAATGGTCACTGTGCCCAAGATGGCCTCTGACCACCACATCTCTCACCAACCCTTCTCTGCTTGTAAGCAGCAGGTCTAGTGGGGCACTGCTTTCCAGGCTGCTCCTTTACATACTTGCTTGGATTTTCTGGGTTCTGTTGGTTTTGTTTTTCCTTTGTTCTCTGTAACTCTCCCCTCCACAGAGGGAATTTTGGGTGGTTTCAGTCCGCTGACTGTTGTGCAGTGTGACAAAGATGTCTCTCCTTTGTGTTACTGAAAGTCTGCCATTTGCAGCAGGTGCCTGCATAGCAAATCTGAGCTCTTTTCCATCTCTCTCACTCTTTCCAGGTCCATAAGGCTTTCCATTTTATATGATCCTTTCAGTTCCATCCAAATAACTCCTGGCAATTTTAGTTTTATCAATGCTCGAATGACGAAAATTTCCTTGGTATTTCAGTTTGCCATATACTTTATGAGGCACTCAGTGTGCCTCGTATATCTCATGAAAGATGAAATCACACTCTTGTGGGCCTGATGATGCAACTATTGGCAAGTCAAAAATCATGCTTTCAAGTTACCTGGTCCAGAATTTAACAGGGGCATCTTTTATGCACCCTCTTCCTCCTTAAACAATCCATAATTTAATTCAGGTAATGATTTTGTTATCAATAATTACACTGATGAAAACAGGGATTTCATTTGAGCTGTGAATTTTCCATTTAGAGTAATTTTTTATATTTAAGTCAAACATTGCCATTCAGCTTGAATAGTGATGGACAATTTAGAGAGTATAGAATTGCCTGTGGTTCCAGCTGAGAAACATAAAAATCACCAGGTTTTCACAAGCCTCCTCTTCAATGATAGGTCAAGTCAGAAATCCAGGGTGCCTTTATGGAAATGAATTTTGTATAGGGGCAGAGAGTACCAATTTTCTGATTTTTCCAATTCCAATTTAGAAATGTGTGCAGAAATTTCCCAGGCTGTCTTGCAGACTGTCTGAAGAGCTGATGCACAGGTAAGTTTTTTCTACTGTGCAAGGATTTTTGATGTATGAACCTGTCAAAGCTGAAAGAAATTTCAAGATCAGATTCTTGTCTTTCAACCCAGAAGCTGAACTTCTGCAAATATGGATTCAGAAGTCATACTGCAGGCCACACAGTTTGAACTGTAATATTCTCATTGATCAGTTCTTTTCTGTAAAATGCATTTTTTAGTAAAATTATGAGACATTGAAAGCAGAAGTCAATATAGTTTTTTTCTTGCATTTTTTTTTATTGTCTGATGAGAAAATTCCAAAAGTATTTCAAACTTTTCAGGTATTTTCAACTACCTTTTCCTCACAGTATGCCACTTGAATATAAACTAATTCAAAATAATGGGCAGTAGCACAGAAGTCTTTGTGTGATTGCCTAATGGTACATAACAAAACCCACCAACAGTGAAAAGATGTTATTTACTAGTCAGATTCTAGATGTTGCCGTCTCAGCTGAATTGTCAGGGCTTGGTGATCCAGAAGAGGGAGCTGCCACATAAATTTCTAGCAGTTTTGAACTTAGCAAAGTCTCTTTTAACCCCCCACCATGAAATTTTTTTCCTTTTTTAATTTTAAGACTGACTCCAGGGGTTTCATGTGATGCTTTTTTGGTCACTCAGTTCACAGTTTGCAGATTTCTAAAGACAGCATTAGAGACTTACTGCTTTAATTTCCTTCAGTTTTTGGTATCAGTTCAGTGTATGTTTTTAAACATTCTGCTTTAATACCATGCTCAAACGTTTGGTTGACATGATGAATATAGTCCCTTTTACTTAATTTGCAAAGTCTTTTTCAACATAGATGTTTCTGATCAGCCCACCATGGATTTTTAAGAGATGTTTTCTGTATCATGCAGGAAGAACTTTGTGGTGGCTGGCCTTCCTCATGTGAGACAGAGGTGGCTTCTGAGTCATTGTAGTATTTTTTTCTTTGTAAGGAATGGCTCTTCTGTCACAGTAAGAACATACAGCTGGTATTTTGAAAATAGCAATATATATGTAAAATAGCAAAATCAATGTGTACACTTCAATGTGCTTCTAATGTGCTTTATTTTTTTTTAGCACTGCAGAGCAATTTACAGTGATTCCATCTATAATTCGTGGGTTATAAAACTAAAGAACAATGAGGAGAGGGAGAAGGCATTAAAACATGTACTTGTACTTATGGACAGGAAGGAGACCAGCCTTCCCAAGCATCCTGAGCATATTTTCAAGTGCATGATTTAACCTAGGTTCTGCTATTGGTGGGTGGAACCCTACGTTGCTACTTGTTGTAATGATAGATCTTATCAAAGCTATTGTATCTCCAGATTCATTGTGAATCATTTAGTGTTAAAAACTGATGCAGTGATGTGACTTTGTTTCATGAGGCAACTGGAATATTGAGAAACAGGTGAGACTTCTTTTTTCAACAATATTTCCTTGTGTCTTTTTGTCATTAAAAGCTTAAGAGGATACTCAGTATTAGGAAGCTTGTATTTGTTTCTCATGAAGAAGAGTGAATACAGCACTGTGTTGATGATATGTTTGTGAGTCGTCACGTTTTATATTTTGTGCAAATTTTGAGGTGCTGGAACATGTTCAGAGAAGGGAAATCAAGCTGATGAAGGGTCTGGAGCACAAGGCTTGTGGAGGGTTGCTGAGGGAGCAGGGGTTGTTAGGCTGGGGAAGAGGAGGCTCAGGGTGGATCTTATTGCTCTCCCCAACTGCCTGAGAGGAGATTGTGGAGAGGTGGGGATTGGTCTCTTCTGCCAAGTAACAAGTAATAGGACAAGCAAAATGGCCTCAAGTTGCACCAGAGGAGGTTTAGATTGGATATTAGGAAATTTTTTTTTTTTTTACTGAAAGGGTGTTCAAGCATTGGAACAGGCTGCTAGGGAAGCGGTGGAGTCACCATTGCTGAAGATAGCTAGATGTGCCACTTCAGGATGTGGGTTAGTGGAGGTCTTGGCAGTATGGTGTTGGTAGTGGAATGGATGATCTTAAGGGTGTCTTCCAACCTAAGTGATTTTGTGATTCTCTTTCTGGAGATAAGTACAGGACAGTAAAAGACCTTGTGGTTCCAGTGCAGAGTGAGAATGGAGCATTTCATTTGTTATCAACTTTGAATATGCCTGCATATGGTAGTATCCTGTTGTTGACTTATTTCATATTTCCAATTAGTAAATGTATAAATATGAATGCTTTCATAGATGTTACCACTGGATTCCATTCATACCTCTATTTGGTATCATCATATGGCCTTCAGATTACATAGGCAAGCTTCTCTGTTAGATAATTTAGAAATTACATTGTGAAGTTGTGCACAGCATTCTAAGATTGGAATGTGCCAACATGAAGAACTCTGTGGCTTATTTTTAGTTATTTTGTAAAATAGTTTTGAAATTTCCATATTTTTTGCATGCTCACAGATGTACCTACACACACTTTGTTCTTATATCTATGCAAGGTTAATATAAAAATCAAATGAAAATTCTATAGGATCAGTGTAGATGTGTTTGACTTTTCCTCCAGGAGGCTTTAGAATAGGTACATAAATAAATAGTGTTTTTTTAGATACATAATATTTTGCACATGGCTATTACAGTTGAAATATATAATATTTAAAAACATTTGTATGTTCAAAAAATGGATGGCCTTTTTGTAAATTTCTAAGTCTTCTATCAAATACAGTTTTTTTTCAGAAGGCATACATTCCTCAGATGTTCTGGTTATGTTTCTTTGTAAGCACATTTTATAGTGGCTCATGTCACAGTGAACAGAGTTGACAGTTGGGCTGATTGCAGGAATATGCAAAATGTTAACCTCATAAATCTTTCTCCACCTATTGTATTGTGTAATTTTTACAAAATATGCAGAAGTATGGTGCAAGAGACAGTTCCATTATTTTAGTTGGGACCATTTTGGTATTGCAGTTAATGCTGATGTATTCAATTCAAAGACAATTATGTCTAGACACTTAACAGGAGCTGTTGATTTGACATTTCATTCATAGAGAGGGCACGTGTCATTCAAAAGTGAGTTCTAAAACTATTCAGCATGGCTGCATTGTTAGTGATGGGCCTTTCCACTTCACATGACTACTAGAAATAATTACTATATTTAGTGATCTTGAGATCCTGAAATGAAAATAACCCACAGTTTCTTTGGGAGATACAAATTATATTAATATTCCTTCTCTTTATACCCAGAATAAACTTCTGTGTTACAGCTAGACTCAAAGATGCGAAGTAGAAGTGTTGTTCTTGCAAGACTTGATGGTTTCTTGTTAAAACTGACTTGCTGAGTAATCTTTGTGATCTTTGATATTTTTAATACAAACTAGTTTTGTCAATATATGGTTTTGTTTGTCAGGTAACTCTTATTTTTTAAGTTTGTCTGGTAAGTTCTTGTGTTAACATTGTAAACTCTGCTTTGAAATTGATTATTTATTGTGGAAATATCCCCATGCTTCAGATTTCATTTATTTGCAAGAAGCACTAATTTGGTGTCTTTGTAATGGTATACAAAGTAAAGTAAATTTAAAGTAAGAAGAATTTTTATTTTTCATGCACTACATCTTAAAATTGTAGCTTTTTATCCCCCTTGAGCTTTTTCATGCAGGATTTTTTTTTCTCAATCTTGACAGGCTGTTACTTTCACTGTGTGCTGATTCCTCTATTCTAAACAAAGGCATCACAGCCATATTTCAGTTTGATTGCTTTTTCTGGGTTGAGTTTTTTCTCCCTAAGAATACTTGCCCTAGTGGAATGTCCACCTTTCCTAAGTGAAAGCTAGAGGGACCTTGAGAGTCTGCTGAGTGCATTTGAGAGTGCAGGTGTGCATTGGTGTTTCTTCAGAAAGGTGACACCATGCCTCTGAACCTGTGATTTTATGTTGCTTTTTGATTTCTCCCTCTCCTCATGCTCCTCCACATTAATCAAAAATCTTCCTTAAAGCATGATACCTATGTTGACTTCTGGAAGTAGCAACTGTGCATTGAAATTTATTTCAATTTAAGAATATTGCAATATTAACTTGGTATTTCTGATTCCTAGTCTGATGATTTTAGAGGCATAATTGTTCAATAATTCCAGAAATGCACAGAGCTTTGTTGAAGGATTTGACTTCTCTTTTCTTGAATGATGTCAAATCATAAAATGTATCCATGGGGACACAGTAAATAGAATATTTTGTGTCAAGAAAACGGATCTCAAGGCTTAATGTTCTTGATTCTATATGAGCCAAATCACTTCTGCTAGAGAATATCTCTAGAAGCAGTAAGAAGATCTGTCTCTCTGTTTCCCCCCATGTGTTGAGGTGAGTCTCTAGAGCAGCTTGTGACCTATATTACACATCAAATGTTAGAATTATGTAGTCATTGCTTGCTTTAGCTGCAGGTTCAGAAAGTACCCAGAGCAAAGCCTGTGCTGTTGGGGCTGGGCAATGCTGACCTGGGCAGTACTGACCCCCTCACACTTGCTAAGATCTCTCACTTACAAAGCTCCGAAGCATCTGACAACTGTGTATCTCTCTCTTTCTTTCTCTTTCTCTCTCTCTGTGTATCCTCTCATCAAATGGTTGAAAGAAAACATGTATTCATACCCTGTGGTTAAAAAGCTGAAAATTGAAGGAGGATTGCAGCCCCCAAACTTCCAGTGACATCATTGCATATTACTGTTTCTATAGGTGCCCTGCACATTTGACTGCCAGGTTTTACGTGTCTCTATTTTACTTTTTGTGTATGCAGTGTGAGTGATTGCAGCTCTGTACTTCTCCAGACACAGAGCTGTGTTGTTTCTTTGGTAAGAATACTGAAGTATGTAACCATTCATGTGGATTCCTTTTCCACCAGCAAATGCTTACCTATGTAAATGTAACATTTGAGTTCAGATGCGAGCACAAGTCAAGAAATTCAAAGATATAGTTCCCACAGCAACCATAATTCAGCCTCGTTGCTGTGAAAGCACAAAAGCTCACACCAAATACCATGCAGAATACTGCATGCATGCAAGTTTATGAGACACAGTTGCTAGGAGAGCCATAAATTTTAATTTCTAGAGGTATTTACATTCACATTTTATATCTCTTAGAATTAAAATCTGTATTTTTTGGAACAGTGCAGAATTGAAGAAGTGGAATAGAGGCCATTTGGATTAGTGTATCTTCTTCCTTTCTTGTAATGTACAATTGATTACTTTACTATCTCTGTCTTTCTGTTGATTTTTATTTTTAAGGGAGTAATATTGAATGTGACACATAATCTGGTCTACTTCCTTATCTAAGTCTATTTTTTCTCTTTGTTTACCCCTATTACTAAACCTGCAGCTAATGGGGTCTACTTGTTTGCCTACCAAGGATAAATAAATCAGATATTTATCTGCATGTAGCCATGCATCTTGCTATTCAGCTTCATCTGTCACTTTAGGCTCCATTATAAAATATCCCAAAGCATATGGAATATATTTATTTTCAATATCTTATAGTGTACTTTTGGTTTCTTTCTTTGCCAGCTAAGTCTGCTGATTTGGTCATCTTAGACATGTTTAGTTATTATGATGGCTAGTGAAGACGTGGAAGTGTCCTTGTTCTGAATTTATATTTTTTATCTAGAAAATGTAAATATTTCAATTATAGTACTTAATGAGCACAGGAAATGTTTGTAAATAATATCTACAGGATTTCCAGAAGCTGGTTGGCTGAAATATCTATGTGAACTTCCTTAGCCTTTCAGATATGGCCAGTGGAGAGAGAGACCATGATGTTTGAATATTGGTATATTAAGTCCCATTCCCATGTATCTGTTAGCTGGATTGAGTATTCATGATTATTTAAAAAAAAATCCCTTTGACTGTGGCATATGCTAATACCTCATAATTTATTTGGAATAAAATCATGTATCTCACCAGTCATTTAAAATAAAAGGTAAAAAAGAAAAAGGTAAAAAAGAAGGTTCATAGTAAAAGTTTCTCTTCAGTAAACTACAAAAAAATTAATTTAGACTTCATCTAGTTTCTACCAGACTGATTTTTCTCAGCCCTCCATCACACCTTGGCCTGCTATATGAGCCTTTTTATGGACAGTCTGGGCAGAGCTGAAAGGCTGATAGGATGTGAAAATGTTCTCCTTGGGAAATCTTTGGATCCTGCCCTTCCCAGATTGTTAGGCAATCTGCTCTAGGAAACCTGTTTTGACAGTGCCTGTTATCTCTGCTCAGCAGAGTCCTATAGGGACCATCCCTGCCTACCTCAAAGCCAGGGTTAGGGGAATTCACTCTGCAGCCCAGTGCCTTCCCAGAGCTTTATTGTTCTGTTTCATTGTGTTCAAAAGCTAGTTAGGAACTGCACATTGTACTGTACATGTGTCTAAAATAGTTTGTGTGTATGAAATGCAGGTTTTCTTGCGTAAGAATTTGTAACCTGAAATTTGAACTCCATCTGAAAATTAAAACATTCATGATGGCTCAACAATTTCTTACTAGGTAAACACGTGAAAATTAATTAAATTTTGGCTGCCATCTGATCAAGAGTTGGTTTAGTCTTTCCATAGTGACTTCACTGTGTCTGAATTCTATGAAATGAGGAAGGGGATTGGGAATTGTGAACCATGGCAAATTTTCAAGGAGCAGGTGGTGTCCTGGTGTTTGAGTGGAGTCCTGGATAAAACTTGATTCATAAGACTCTGTGTCCTGCTGAAACAAGAAGATGAATACTCTGGATGTAGGTTTTTGGTAAGAGCTGTGTTGTGATCATAAGCTTCCATCAGCATCCTTACAACATTTCTTTTTCCAATGTATATAGCTGTAGGGCTGACTGGGGGTCAGCACGGTCGGGATGGGCAGAGACAAGAGTTCTCTGAAGCCAGGTTGTGGAACTTGTGGTTTATTGCAAAGGGCCTGGGTGCAGGGCCCTGCTGGGAGCTGCCAGGCCCAGCTCAGAGCAGGCCCGAGAGAAGAGAGGGGGAGAGAGGATGAGAGGGTGAGAGAGTAAAAGGCAAGAGCTAAGAGGCAAGAGTAAGGTATAGAGTAAGGTGAGCGAAGTTCCCGTTACAATACAATAAATCATCTTCTGTGTTGAATATTCTGATTCTCACTAACCAATCTGGTACAACGTACAAATCCTACAGCATTTCCATACAGCCTATAAGAATCACTACATTACCATACTGTGCTACATTTTAAACCCTAAAAACTCCTCTTTGGACCCCTTCTGCCAAGCTGTAGGGTCTGCTCGGACCCTGGACCTGCCTGCAAGCAGAGGGTCTTGTTCCATCAAAAGGGGATTACCTTCAGTCAGCCACTCCATTGTTTTCCTGTTGTTCAGTAACTAAGGTATCTCAAAGCTTACTTTCATTTCAATCTCGCTTATAGTTTCCATATTCTCAAAATCTTTTGCCAGACAATCATATTTGTAAGGCTTTCCTGTTTCATCTTCCCAAACATATAGCTAATATTTTGGGGCTGAATAGTTACAAGAATGGTTTTGTTTTCTTCTTTCTGTCTTCTTACATCTAGTAGTTGTGGTTTTAGTATTTGAAGTGAATAAATAATGGCAAACTTCAGTGGAAACTAAGAACTGTAGAGGGATGATTTGAGATAACTGAAAAACAGCAAAATGTTCCACTCGAAATTGATCTATTTGTAGTAAATAGAAATACATAAATAGCACAGGGTCTATAAAACACCAAGTTTACATTTGTGTTCATTACAAGCTGATCAATAACTGTTGCTGGATGACTTGATGTAGTTATTTTATACAATTAATTACTGTGCATACAGGCCCAGGGAAGAGAAATCTGCAGTCAATACTGCTGGGGATTGCTGGTAATCATGGTGAGCTAAATTTGTTTTGAGGTGATGGGACAAAATGCCTGTATGGCAAACTGCTTTCTGTGTAGTGGCAAAAGGCCTGGTGTTGGGAACAAGGTCATAGTTTCAACACTTTGTGCCATCAGAGCAGAAAGTTGGTGTAACTCTACTTATGCAGGTTTTCCCCCCAGCATGTCACTTCCCCCGTGTGCACGTATCCCCAGAGACATGGATTTCCTAATGGAACACAGGACTTGGATGGCAGTGGGTGTCACTTCCATGTCACCTCACAGTTCTCAAAGGAGAATCAAATTTCTTTGGTGGGATTAAAACCATCTGCTTGTATCATGGGCTGTTAGCTATGAGATAGGATTTGATGTTAAATATGTTATTTCTTAGTAGATGGAGGGCTGGTATGTAGAATATACTGTCCCATATGTTAAAGATTTTTGTCCTTTCTCTTAATTTCAAAATAGGTATCCTTGTCAATTACAATGAGCTGGAAAGAGGTAATTTTAAAAAAATTTCAGTTCAATTTCTAAAGCGTTTTCAGTATTTTCCATTTATGTGCAAACATTTCTTTTGACATCCTGTCAAAATTACCACAAATATGTTTGAATTGTGTTTTTAAACTCTGATAGAAGTTGACCATTCTCTCTTATCGAAGGTAATACAGTTCCTTTTGCAGGATTATATTTCCAGTTTCCAACTTTGACAAACTCCTAACCATTTAGGCTAACAGTTTTTTCCCCCATGGATTGGCTTCAGGCTGATTTTTCACAGAAAAAATCTAGTTAAGACTGCCAACTTAGCTTTGACCCTAAGCCTCACAAGAAAATTCCTGGTATCCTTTTGCCCATTAGAAAAAGAAAGAATTCCATCAACCTCTCCTTGAAAAAGCTCTAGTACTTGCATGCTTTGAAGGAGGAACTTCAAACTGACAAGGTGAATATAATCAATTTGACTATATTGACGAGTGTCTGACTGTCCCTGTAAATACCCACTCTTCTTTGACCAATTTATAAAACCCTGAAAAATGGTTGTTTAAATAATCTCGTGTAAGTGCTGGTAGAAATGGGTAGATATAATTTCCCCCCCCCCCTTTTCTGTCAGCTCAGCATGAAGGGAATGTACCCTGATGCAGAGCTGAATTGACTTTGTGTAATTGCACATCTGGTCTGATTGAAGTCAGAGATGGTTTTTTTTGGTGTTGAAGTATTACAGTTTTCTGTTATCTCCTTTGAATTGCATTCTCTCTGTCTGCTGGAAAGGGGCTGAGTAGAGGAAGAATCACTGTTTGATTTGACCTAGAGCAGGTACTGGCCATTAGGAGCACCTTGGAAAAATGCTGGGGTTGAAGGAACTGGCACAGGGACTGGCACCGTGGAGCTCAGGTGTAAAGGCAATCAGAACTCTGGGTGTGTGGAGGACACTGGTAATATTTGGTCATCACAGTTACATGCTGAAACTGCCTGAACAGAGGCTGGGAACGAGGTGAAAACATGGGAAGAGGCATTATGAGGAGGGGAGGAGAGACGTGAAGATGGGCCTAGACAGTAACGCAGCTCACCTGAGAACTGCTCCCCTTCTGGTGCTACAAGGCTGCCTGGCATCATTGCTGGCACTGGCAGTGAAGCTGTGCTCCACCAAGGGGGTTTTGGTGTGTGCTTTTGGACCAGCTCTTCATTAAAAGCACAGACTGGTAAGTTTCTATAGCAAATAGTGACCTACTCTGTTCAAGAAACAGGGAATTTTCCAGTAGACCTTATGATTGCAAAGTTACAGAAAATCTGTGAAAGTATTATGTTTCCTGTCATCTAATGGAATATGTTTCCTTTTTTTGAAAACTTGGAAATTCTTTTACCTTTGAAAACCTTCTCAGAAACACTTCAGAATTGCCCTATCAAGTGTGCAATGGCCTGTGGAGCCTAATTTGAATGCCTGGCATGTATGCATTGTAGTATAATAATTATATTATGATGCTGGTTTAATTTTCACCCGGTTGAGCAGATGAATCAGAGTAGTGAAATGCAGAATACTGTTCTATGAGCCGTGTCTGATCTATTGCAAAAATTGGAGGACATGTTGTTAGCATTCTGGAGAGCTGGAATCTCTTTCCCTGTGGTGAGGTTTATGTGCAAGGTAAGAAGCAGTGCACTCCATAATGTGCTGTCCCTAATTGCGTGGTTTTAGTTTTTAGGTGTCTAGGTTGGGATGCTAAATTGCTGGTTAGGCACCCTTGCACCTGGTCAGTAGAAATCCTGTACAGAAAACTATAAATTATAGAAAATATAAAGGATTGGGCCACAGAATGAGTAGTATGGAGAAAACAACTACAGGTGTGACATTGTGAGTTATATCCTTTTAGAGTGTTGAATAAAGTAAGGTTAAAGTTTTGATGATCCCAGCATGTAGCAGCCATCAAGCTACATATTGCAGTTTTTTAATTTCTGGTTATTTGCATTTGCACTGCTGGCAAATAACTTTTTAAGAATTATGTGTATGAGGGAGAAGGAGAGACTTCATGAAATACAATAATACAAAAATAAAAAATACAAAATATGAAAATAAAAAATAAAAAATAACTACAGAAAATAAAAAATAGTTTTGGATGAAAATGGCTTGCTTTATATTTAGCATGAAAAAGACTACATTAAGAAAACAAGTTAAAGTAATTACAGTAGTTTCCCACATAGTCTCTTGCTAATTAAAAAAATAATGTTTTAGCATCTTTTTTCCCAGTTGCCTTTAGCTGCTTCAAGGGTATGTACAAGTGCAGAAAAACAACTGTGAATATAGAAAATGAAATTGAAAGGGACTGGAGGTTTTGGATAAATACTTAATAGTTTCTATAAAAGACAAAAGTAAATGAAAGGGATATAATTTTCCCAGATTTGAAATGTAATTATGTTATGTCATAATTTTATAGGGTATTAGCCTTAAAGCACTAGGTGTATTAGAAAAATAAACAGTTGTGAAAAATAAAGTCAAATTCAGAAAGCACATTTCACTAGTAAACTATATTTGATAATAATAATATCTATTTGTGAAAGTTTAGCTTCTGTGACAGTCTTGAGGCATTGGAGTTCTAACTGACTGCAAAATGAAAATTACGTGAGCAAGGAATCTGTGGATTTGGTGAAAAATAAAACTTATTACTGGCTTCAGGATGTTGTCATCCTTCCTTTGTATTCTTACCATTAAGTATCATTTTGCAGTAATGGTGCTTAATACATCCAGGAATGCAAGTGAAGGATCTGAAAACTGAGATGCAACATATCGGATTGACTAATAGATTATGAAGTGGTATAAACTATTTTAACCAAACTTAGTAAATTGGTGTTGCTTTCCTATTGTGTTCTTTCACTTGGTTAATTTGCAAAATCAGAAAATCTCATCAAGTGTCTCTATCATTGTTACAAAATCACAAGGTTTTACTGTAATTGTCTGCAGGTGATAATAATTAATATTTTAAAATGCAGTTACTTTTCTCTTTTTAAGAAGAGGAGAAAATCATTAAAAAATGAATTTTATCCTAATGGGACTCAATTTAGAACCTACTGAATGCTACAGTAAAACTTTCATTGACTTCAAGAGTAGCAGAAATCTGACTTTTCATATCAATTTTTGCTGATGAGGTGATAGCTGTTTTTCTACAGGGATCAGTTGTAAAGTATTGCTTGAAACCATGAAGTCGTAGCTGCTGGCTTTGTTCCCCTCTTGCAGGTGGGATTTGGGGATATAGAACATAGATACCTCTCCTTTCTGAAAATCCTGAAACGTCTGCTAAATCACAGCTTTTCAAATCCTCCCAGAGGAGATTTGCTCAGGATTTTTTTTTTAATACATCCAGTAGATGACAAGTAATAAAAAACCAGGAGGGTTATTTGTTGTATTTTTATGGTTGAGGCTGTCATATCACATCTGCAGAGCTGCCAGAGGATGGTCAGCACCGCCTGCAGCCCCAGAGGTCAGCGAGTGAACGCCCTGGGAGGGAGGGCTGGTTGTGCTGTGCGTGCAGAGAGGGGGCTGAGGTTACATTATGGTGATTTACGTTATTCAAACGGGAATTCTGATTGCTGCAGCTCAGATGACTTCTAACGTGCCAGGCATATCATGGATTTAATTATGGGATGTGCTGATGGGGAAGGAGCTGGGGTGGCTGGAGTGTGACACGGCAAGAGCGGCTCAGAGTGCGGGACAAACTGCGTTGTTGTGCTGGGCCCCTTTGCCTCCCCTTTCTGGTGCAGTTCCTCACCTTGTGTGACATTGTTTTTCTCAGATCAGGTCCAGTAATTTGGCTTTTAGCAGAGTAACAGCATGTCACGTGTAGAAGGAAAATCTAGCTGGTAGGTGGCCAGTGTGGGGTAAGGTTAAAGTCTGTGTCCTTGAAATACTGAGAAAATACAGCAACAGATGTGAAGGATTTAAACTGGTTATTATTCCTGTCCTGTAGATATAAACAGATAGTTACAATTTCATTTTTGCAATGTCTTCTTCAGAAAAAGTTTGATCTCCTACAAATACCTTTTGATACAGCATTTGTTTTTTATTCACATATGCTGTTAGATTTTTGAATTCCTCAAAGCATTTCTCTTCTGAATTATGTAAATATTTTTCTAGAATCTTACCTTTTTTTTATTTCTCCATCTTCTTCATTCTTTATTTAAGATGGTTAGAACTGTGCCTGTAGCCACTTCTTTTTGACATGTTGTCATGTAGTAGTTTTCTTAAATGCCTGATTCTGCTCAACAATCAACATGGTTTCTTTTCTTGATTCCAAGAGCTGTGGAAGTACATTTTCTGTGGTAGAGGTCTTACAGAAGGTGGAAACTGCTGACCTAAGGCTTCAATTTTTACACATTTTAACTTACTGTAAAGATATTTAAAATTCCTTGAAGACAGGACTTCTTGGCAGGAAGATAGGGTGATTAAAAGATATATATGATAGATGCAGGTAGCACCCACAGAAATTCATCAAGCTGTGTGAAGTCCTGTCAGTCTTTGAATCTAGTCAGAGGCAGGGTTTTGTTCTTGTGTGTGACATTGTTTTTCTCAGATCAGGTCCAGTAATTTGGCTTTTAGCAGAGTAACAGCATGTCACGTGTAGAAGGAAAATCTAGCTGGTAGGTGGCCAGTGTGGGGTAAGGTTAAAGTCTGTGTCCTTGAAATACTGAGAAAATACAGCAACAGATGTGAAGGATTTAAACTGGTTATTATTCCTGTCCTGTAGATATAAACAGATAATTACAATGTCATTTTTGCAATGTCTTCTTCAGAAAAAGTTTGATCTCCTACAAATACCTTTTGATACAGCATTTGTTTTTTATTCACATATGCTGTTAGATTTTTGAATTCCTCAAAGCATTTATCTTCTGAATGATGTAAATATTTTTGTAGATTTTTAATTTCTCCATCTTCTTCATTCTTTAAAATGGTTAGAACTGTGCCTGTAGCCACTTCTTTTTTCCATGTTGTCATGTAGTAGTTTTCTTAAATGCCTGATTCTGCTCAACAATCAACATGGTTTCTTTTCTTGATTCCAAGAGCTATGGAAGTACATTTTCCGTGGTAGAGGTCTTACAGAAGGTGGAAACTGCTGACCTAAGGCTTCAATTTTTACACATTTTAACTTACTGTAAAGATATTTAAAATTCATTGAAGACAGGACTTCTTGGCAGGAAGATAGGGTGATTAAAAGATATATATGATAAATGCAGGTAGCACCTACAGAAATTCATCCAGCTGTGTGAAGTCCTGTCAGTCTTTGAATCTAGTCAGAGGCAGGGTTTTGTTCTTGTCAGTCAATGACAGCTGTGGCCAGGTGAGATGGGTTTGTGCACAGGGACCTGCAGGGATGTGAGGCAGCTGTGCAAACACACTGCCCAATCGCCTCCAGCTTTTCAATGTGATTCAAGTTCCTGATGGAATCATGTGCAGCAAAGTATCGACCAATTGTAACTTGAATGAGCGCTATTCTGACATTATTTAAAATTTTCCTTTCAGCGTGATACTGTGTAAATATACTAGTGTATAGAGATGTATACAAATACAGTATATAAATAGATTTTATGTAAAAACTCAAGGCTTAAGTCTCCCAACATTTTTGAGTACACTGGATTTCAAGGGCAACTGTCTGCATTTGCTATCATGGTGTTCTAAATATCAGGAACAACCTTTAGTAGCTTCAAACCAGTAACTGATTTTAAAAAGAAATAACACAGCCCTTATTTTACAGCTTTTTTATGTGTACTGTACACCTCTGCAACTGTACAGTGTTTTGTTTGTTTAAAGGAGTGGCATTCACATTCAGCTTTTCTTGGTTTTACACAGAATAAGAGAAAGTGTTTGCCTTTTATGCTGGCAAGAAGGTGAAGGTGAACCCTTTATTCTTTAGGGAAAACTCTATCTATGTCTAGCTTGAGGAGTCTTTTAGGTCTGCTTATTTGTTGTGCTCACCGTGCCTTGCCTTGGCACTGAAATGTCTGACAGAATATCAGAGATCAGGCAGATGAAGATGTTGACAAAAACCCCAGCCCTTTGTGGATGTGTACATTTCTTCCCATGTAAAAAACAAAGCAGTTCCTCTCTCAGGGCTAACAGTCTTTATAGCAATATTGTAACACTGTCTGTAGGCATTACCCAAGTCTTACACTAATTTGTGACATGATTTTTTAGTTGATCTTTTTATCATTCCTTTTGTACAGCATAGTAATCTTCTGAATATATATTTAATTGTACAGTCTTTTACTTTTTTCTCCTAGTTCTGTCTCTTGTAACTTGACTAGACATGCAGTATTTTACTGCATTTATTGCAGTTTTTCCACAGGGATACTCATGGGGAAAATGTAGAAAATATGCTATAACTACAGATCAAATGTAGAGTATGAGAAGAATGGAAACCTATTTTACAGTTTTGATTTTGTATAATTTAGATTTCATATATATAATTTAGGAAATCGCTTGTTAGTCTACCTGGGGGAGATACATGTAAAATTACAGTTGGAAACATTGTACTGAGAGTAATTACAAATTGTCACTACTGGAAAATTCATGTTTTTTGTTAGACAAGCTGAAAAAACGACATGAAATGATAGTAACTCACTGGTTACAGGGAGATATTCAGTAACTTTCAGGAAAATCAAAAAACCCCACATGCTGTTGCCATTCTGTGCTAGAGAAAACACTTATTTAGGAAATACCCGTTTCTCTGATACTTCTGTATAAAGTCTTGCTGACATTTTTTGGGTTGTGCAGTGAGTGACCATTGATAAATTAGAGACTATAGCGGGACTTTTTTGGTGAAAGCTGGTGTGCAATTGATCTATTTGATCTCTATTATTAAGTCAATACTAAGATAGTTTAAAAATAGTTAATATTGGCAATATTTATTGATTTTGTTTCATTATTTCTTTTATGAAAGCTTCTGTTGGGAAAAGCTGTTACTTGATGTCACAGCATCAAGCACTCAGAGAGACACTGATGATCAAAAAAAGGAGGGGATTTCAACAATTTAGTCTGGTCTGCTTCATAATATAAACTGTGGATTTCCTCACAGTGATTCCAGCATTGAATGAATAATTTTGATAGAACTAGCGAATAATTATCTTTTTATGAAGACAGTTCTTAGGCCCCAAAGTCTTTTATTCTTTCTACTTTCAGTAGGAATAGGAATCATAATTTTATGAGGGGGCCTCTGTGGGGAACAGCAGTCCTCCTGTAAGTTTTGAATTTTGTAACTAAGGACTTTGAGGAGTAAACTCTGGTTGGCTTTATTGGTAATTTGATGGATAAAAATTTAAAGGATTTGGCTAATTTACTTTCAATACCCAAATGTAAGGACATAATTTTTGGTGTATTACGATGCTTTTATCCTTTCTTTTTATTCCATGCACATCTGTTCAGTACAAGTGCACACCCTGGATGGCTGAGCCTGATTTAACACATGTTGTTAAAATTCAGTGATCTTTTACTTGGATTATCAATTTTCATTCATAAAAGGAGAAATTGTGTTTTATAAATCAAGAATACCACAGAAGTTAAAATTCTTAAAAATTCCTTCTGAAAAAGGAAGGAATTCTTAAACATTTTTTCTGCTGTAATGCCAACTGGTACAGTATTTAAATAGTGGTGGACAGTCCCCATATGCCACGCTCTGTTTCTATTTATTACACACCACATCCTTGTGGACACAGCCTGGCTGCATTAGGATTGCCTGCTCTTCTTCATCCCATTGCTCTTTTCTTTTGTGCTTGAAAATTTAGAAATGTAACTCATACAACTGTGTTGTGGTCATGAAGTTCATTTGAAATATTGTTCCAGTAAAAGCTAATAAAAATGGGGTTTAGTTCCATAGGGATTGAGTTGAAATTTGGGACAGATGTACAACACAGGTTCATGCTGAAGAGTTTGGGAAAATGTCATGTGATTTTTGAATATGTTTGAGGCCAATTTGTAAAACCTAGGCTGTGGATCATACATGTTTATTTGGAAAATCTGTCAGATCTCAGTCAATAGAACATGAAACTGCAAATTATCATCTTCCCAAAAAAAAGCCCTAACAATGCTGGTGCCTCTGCCAGGTATCTCTGATTATCAGCTGAAACCATCATGTCTTTGCTAGGAAGGTCAGAAAAGTCCTTTTTTCAGAGGCTGTTGCCCACAGCCTGAGTGCTTCCACAAATGAGTGCTGATTTACTTAATATTTTCCTTACCAAATGATCATTAAATCAATGAGATATTTAATTACTATGCACTGAACCCCTTTGCCCTTGCCTTAAAGCAACTTACTGAAGTATGGGGTGATTTTTATTGCATGGAAAATGCCTTTACCAGTCTCATTTCTATTACAGATGCTTTTCACTTCAGGTTCCAATTGCATGCATTATAGTATAAAATTTTAGAAATACCACATGAATGAAACATCTGTCAGGATTTATCAAAGTTTGGTCTAGCTGATATTAAAGCCACAATGGGTCAGTAGGGTATTAAGAGAAAACTGTGCTGTTTTCCTCATAGTAACAACTTCAATGCATTAGGTATTGATCATCAGACTCCTAACAGGCTTCCTGATGTGTTTCTATAACTGTTTGTTAGTTTGTATTTAGAGCTTGCTGGTCTGTATTTGGATTTTAGAATCTGAGAATCAAGTTTTCTTAAAGTGGTGTTGGCTGTATTTTTCCTGGCCTAATGTATCAGTGCTGTGATAACTGAATCATGGGCTTAAATTAGCTGTTCTAAAACAAGGGGAAAAAAGCCATGTACAATCTGACAGGGCTCATATTGCTATTCCTCAAGTGTGATAAAAGGAGAAATTATACTAACTTCTTTTTTATAGCTCAGTCTAGCTACTTTATATTTTCTACTCAGAAACCAATGAATAAATCATAAGTATTACATATGTGTTAATCTAACCAGATCCTCAAGGAAGAATGAGTAGAGCAGGTGTTATTTTTACATCTGTATCTCATAATTTGAGTTCTTTCCATTAAGCTAAGTATCCAAATGCTGTCTTTTTAAATATAGTGCAGAATTGAGACTTGTTATAAGTGTATTGATACAATACATCAAACCTCTGGTTTTTCTAAAGCCCAAATTTCACTTTTAAACTAGTTTAAAATTAACTTGTACCATGATCCCTTTGGAGAAAGCATGTCTTAAAATGTTCTGCGATGCCTAGTTAAGTTGTCATGTTGAAGCTGTGAGTTGTTCTCTCAGAACAAGTATTAAATAAAAAGGTGCAGATCTGGTTTATGTAAAGAACTCCTTTGTAAGGCTGTGACTTTCCTGAATTCTCAAGACCTTTGTTCACTGAGTCGAATCTTTAGTTGTTCAAGAATTGACCTCATAGATTTGGTTTTGCAACCAGGACTTGGTTTGTGGGTCATGTGGTCTTCTTTTACTCTGAGGGGAAAAAGGTCAATTTTTAGCCAGTTTGAATGTAAGTTTCTGTAGAACTGTTTTTCACACCTGCCTCAGAGTTTATATAATGTTCATAGAAGCAGAAACCTCACTTTTATTTGGATACTGAGTAATTTTGGCTAGTGAAAACAGATGTTTTCACTATTGTCTGTGTTTATTTGATTTATTCACAGATATAGTTAGGTATTTTTGCTTGCTTTTATTTATTTAATCCAATGTGAGATCCTGGATATATATACTTATTTAAGAAACTGAAAATACAGCAATGACTATGACAGTGTTAAAAACTTTTAAAAACTTAAAGAAATACAAAGTAGTGGGAACTATCAAATAGAACTCTAAATGCAAGTGGAAACATAAGTTCCATCTCCAAATTAGTTTCTTCTTCATAGAATTTAATTCCGAACTATAGCAGATATATATTTTGCCTTGAAAGTAAATTAGAAAAATATTATATAAAAATTTAGGTTAGAAAAGAGCCTTAAGGTCATAGAGTCCAAATATTAACACTGCCAAGTCCACCACTAAACCATGTCCCAAGCACCACCTCTGCTCATCTTTAAATACCTCCAGGGGTGGTGGCTCAACCAGCCTATTCCAGCCCTTTACAACCCTCTTTGGTGAAGAAATTTTTCCCACTATAATCCTGTATTTCTTATTTTCTTGCTCCTATGTTCTTCAGTTTATAAAAGAGATGGAGGAATTTTTGCATGGTTTTGACTGTTTAATTGAGAGTTTATATTTTCTCTATATAGATTTAAATGATTATCAGGAGAATAACAGATCAATTCCATGCTCAATAGACAAGGCTTATGATTTCATTAATATTTATAGGCTAATACTGTGCTCAATAAGAAATGCCTTCATAATTGGACTGTAGGAAGATTAAGATTTAAGCATGAAAGGTTAATTTTAGAAAGCAACTGTCAAGTTAAAGGAACAGTGTTGTCAGCTGTGGTGCTTGCCATTCTGTTCAAGATCCTGTGAAACAAGTGTTGCAGGACTGTTTTGGGGAAGGGATGAGGGTGTGCACAGTATTCCAGGGTTCAGTTTAGGTGAGAACTGAAACAAGTAAGTATATTGTACATAAGTTCTTATGCATGTGATATCTTGGCAAACATGAGGAGTTAAAAAGATAATTTCAGGTAATCTTCTCATGTTTTCTGTAGCATGAAAATGTTTTATGATTTCTCACTTAAAAAAGAGGAAAAATTATTATAATTATTCCCTCTAAACACAATAAAAGTACCTTTTGCTCTTAAAACATTTTTGCTTGTTTTTCCTCACATAAAGAATACTAACAGTCACAGACAACTGCCTAAGTGCTAAAAACACATTTCTTCTGAAGCATTGCTTACCCAGGGGAGAGAGAAAGAGAGCAAACATCACCTGACATGACAAAGGATCTAGAAAGGCAATATAGAGATGTGTTTCAGATGCTTTGGTGGGGAGGGTGGAAGATGACCTCTGCAGATTAAGGGAACAGTGCTTTCCACCTTGTTTCCCCAGTTCTCTCTAGCTTGCTTGATTGTCCTTCACAGCCCTGATGTAGGGCAGTAGGAGTACAACAAGATAAAATTATCAGCACTTATGAGCAGTTAAAATCCAGTGGAAACATGTCTCTTCAGTTTTGTCTTGATTGATGAGAGAGTCTGTGTTTCTCTGGTTGTAATTTGCAGAGAATAACAAACTCAAAACTGTTTCAGAATGACCTGCTCACACTCAATAGGCAGCTGTAATTGGAACAAGTAAATTACATTTCAAATCCCCCAAGAATATTTCTCTAACAAATATATGTAGCTTCAAGTATGGAGAGTCATTATAAGACAAAGAGGGAATGCACGGTGATTACAAGATAAATCCTTTAGTGTACCTAAGTTCTGCAGTTCTGACTTTATGGTTTAGTCCCAGGAATGGTAGTTTGAAGGGATGTTCACATTACATGGTCCAGACTCCCACATGTAGTGTGCTGCTGTGTGCAGAAGCTTTTTATGTAAAGATGGGGACTAAAAAAGACATTGAGCCTTTCTCTCATTGTCTGTCACTGCGTTCTCTCCCTCGTCTGTCACCCACACGTTTTCTGAAGTTCCTTTTACAGCTGTCACACTCATGGTTTCCCTACATTCCTGAAATCTCCCTTCCTAGACCAGTCTGCAGGTGAGCTCTGGTCTCCCTTGTTTTGTGCCCAAGTTTCTGAACAGTGCTTTTGTACTCTTTTCTTTTTTGCCTATCCTGGTTTTCATCTTCCTTTTTCTTTTTAAATTTTAGCTTTTAAAATTTTTACCCAGCTGTTCCTTGAATAAACCTCAATCTGCAGTCCTAAAATCCCTCCTCACCCTGCTGCTTAACTTTCCAGCCTTTTTCCACGTCCTCAAGCCAGTCAGCTTGAGGTCACTGCAACCCAGGCTGCTGGACAAGGATCCCCAACCAGTTCATCCCTGTTTGTGGGTGGCAGCTTACACAGCATTACTGCTACTGAGCCCCTTCAGAGTTTGGGAAATTGTCACCAGTGCAGTGCCACAGCCTGTGCTGTCCTTTCACAGATGTCCACATGGTTAAAACCCCATCCCCTTACCTGGTGTTTGTAGGACATCCCTTCCCACAGCAGTCAAAGGTGTTTCTATCTTGCTCATGGTCTCTATTTCCTAGGAAAGAAACCCAAACAAACAACCCCAAAGCAGGATTTAGTGAGCCTGTGTGCAAATATATTCTCTCTGGTCCAGGTTAGGTGCGTTCTGCCTCTCCCCAGCAGTGGTTCCTGTCCTCAGACAAGATGTGTGATGATTTAGGAAACCAAGTCCCTGCTGGTGACACGGTGTCTGAACACTGCAGATGACTCGTGAATGTATTTGCTGCTACTTGTGTCCTTTCCTTGGTAAGGATTTGTTAGATGTAAAACAGCATGGGGACGTCTGAGGCTGCACGGGGCAGGACTGTGACCTGCAGTGAGAGCTGAGTCCTGCAGGAGAAGAGAGCATTTTAGTCTGTTTTGGCTTTGTTTTCCTTTTCCATTGTTGTGCTGTTTTGAGCAGACTGCTCTGTACTGCTCTGTACTAAACTGGATTGTTTGCAGAGCACTGAGTTGTGGGTAGAATATTCCATCTATCTGATCTGCATAGCAGAGAGCAGTTTATCTGTATACATCTCATCTTCTCTCTAATTTCCCTCTTGGAGTTTGACCTGTGGAACCAATTTCAGGCTCTTATGGTCTGTTTTGCTGTTATGATTATCATCTGGCTGTGTTTTCCAGGAATTTACTAGTTTCCTCATAGGTCTGCTGCCAGGCTGGAGCTGCCAGGCTGTAGCATAGAGTCTGCATGTTTCCCTGTCAGAACTGGAAAAACCAACTTCCATTTAAAAGCTTTGCTCAGCGATAGTGACTGAGCTGGACTGGACTATCATTCCCATGAGTTTAGAGGAAAAATTTATGGAGAATTTACAGAGCTGCTTGTGTGTGGTGCCTAGCACACAAGGCTCTGGTCTGTGACATTAATTTCTATGCACTGATAAAGTGCTAAAAGTCACCATTATACAGGATAAATTTTAGGTGTTTCAGCTTTTCTTCACTCATTGGAATTCTCAACAATGTTCTAGAGGCCTCTTGAAGCCTTTCAGAGCCTCTCCTGTGTAAGACTGTGGAGGTTTTAGAATTCAAGGATGGCTTTTGGTTGAGATCTAAAGATGTTTCCCTGATTATGAATTGAAAGTTCAGCCTGCTTCTTTAAATATTTTATAACAACACACAATCCTGTAAATTTATTTGATTTTTTGGCAATATGTGAATTCAGCCTGCACTGTTACAAAGATTAAAAAACCTGTATAAATAAGATGATGTTCAAATTATCCTTATCTGCCTGAAATCTTTTCCCCAAGAGATGGGAAAAGATCATAAATTCTTTTGCTGAAGTTGCTTGCATAATCTTTTATTGTCTGTATGAAAGGCTTTTTGGAACTACTTGCAAGGCAATAAGTTAAATTGTAATACTTATAGACCTAGCAACTAACAGGCCTTGGGGATGAACATAGCAAAACAATATTTTAAATAAATGCATTTTTATTTATTTATATGAAAATAAAGAGGTTTGCACAATCTCTGGATGAAAGAAGTTGACATAGAACTTTAAAAATGTGAGATGATATTTTAGCAGACATATTTGGTTTCAGGAAATAGCCTGACTAAATAAGACAAGGTCGGCCACAACTCCTTAAAATGATCAAACCCCCCCACCCCTAAAATATTTAAATCAGTGTGGATGAGCAATAGTTTTAGTTTTGTAAAATGGAACTAAATATGATGATAGGGCATAAAATATGAAAAATGAGGGACTCTCTGTCAAGTAGCTTCAGTAGAACTGGGTGCCTAAGCTGACACAGAGATGAGTCTAAACATTGCTAATCTATGAAGTTTTAATGGCAAAACAACAACAAAAGTATTTTGTAATTGAAAAGGGAATGATGGATGGTTTGTTTTTTTTGAGTAACTGGGGATAGAAAAGCAATTTGTTAGAAAGATTAAATGGAAGAGCCATGGAAGGGCACTGGAAGCTGAAGGGCCACATGAAGCTGCCACCCTGCCCAGTTTAGTTTACTTGGCCAGGAACTGTGTGGTGTGTTTGGGAGGTCAGGCCCAGTCACCTGGGGCTGGAAATCTCAGAATCTCTGAAAATCAGAATCTTTCTTCCATTGATCTTTACAGAATCAGAAAAATAAGAGTTAGCCACATTTTCCAGTCTCTTGTTCCCTTTTAGAAAGCTTCCCCTTTCAGGACGCACCTTCCATTACAGACATTAGATGCATTTAGTCCAGCTAGCTTTCAGAGTCCTCTTGCCCAAGATTTTTAAAGTTGTAATTAGATTACTTTTTTAGTTTTTTCCCTTTTTCTGAGGGCTTAGGTTTGAATCTCTGGAAAAAAACCAAAACCAAAATATGAGTGTTGCTGTGAATGAGCTGCAATGCGTGGCTGAAAACACTGAATTCAGAGCTCAGGCAAATGCTGACTGGCTTCTGTATTGCTTATTAGAAAGCTTGATGTTTTCAGAAGCTGAAAAACACAAAACAAAGATGAGCAAGGCAGTATTACGTAGAAAGCTCCAATTAAAAGGAAATATTGGTTGTTCATAGATCTTTTTTTTTACTTCATAAGGGGTCATGCAAGGTGTGTTTTTTGGGGCCATAATAGACCACTCTGTCTTTCAGCAGTAAAGTTTTTGCCAATTACCCTATCTGTAACCTTCCTTTTATTATGGAAAATTAATTAGAAGGCTCTGGAGGAAATGGGGACTAACTGGGGTCTTTATTTTTTATGGCCTATTTAGCTTTGAAAGCACAAATTAAAGTATTTTTCTAATATTTATAATGAAATCTGCCCTCTCATTCTCCGGATTTGGTGATTACAAAACAAAAGCCCAGACTGCAGGGCTTCAGCCTGTATAATGAAACAAACAGCAGCTATGTCTCTACTGTGCCAGCTGAAAAGAAGCATGAAGAATTTAACCAAGGCAACATGAGATCCACTGAGTCACAAAAAGTCTTTCTGAAACAAAAATGTTGGTGTGCAACATGCTTGAAAGCTGGGAGCAATATAAAATGGTGAGAGCTAATATTACAGGATCTGGATTCACCTCTAGTGTTGAGAGGAGATATAATCAGAACAACAAAATAATCTAATGTAATTCAGGTTAATCTTGCAGGGAATACAGCTTTTAAATATTCTGAAGTTATTTTAAGTGATTGAAATGGCATTAATTTTCATCCTTTTAGTTCAGACGTAGTCATGTCTCTTCAAAGAAGTTTAAAAAAGCATCAGCAGCACAGTTTCAGCCTTACTGCCCTGTGCAGATAGTCAGTCTGTCTGTCATCTGACATGGCACCTCCCTCACAGCCCGAGTCCTTGCTGTGAGGTGGGGTAGCACAGATTGATCACCACAGACCAGATGGAGCCCAGGATGCCTGGGCAGTTATTTTATGAGACAATCAGAAATTATGACTTTATAATCTTCCCTCTTGCTGTTTTGGAGAGAAGCCATGTTCCCTGCTTTTACTGTAAGCATTAGCACAGTAATTGGTGCCATCAGCTGTGAGCAGTGGTGCTGGGGGTGAGTACTGAGATTGCTAAAGACAAGCCTGAACCTGAAGAGCTGAGCTTACTGATTGGAAATAAATGTTGATTATTCAACCTGTGAATGGACATACAAATTTCTGTAATGGTGAGTGGAGGCTGATGAGAATGGAACCCTACTCTGTATTTTATTTCACCAACATTGAAACAGGAGGCCTGTGTGTTTCACGTGCTCTTGTTCTTTATGGAGTTCATGAACAAGGAGCATTAAAGGAAATGAAAGTTTTTCTGCAGAAACTTTTGTTGTTACTCATTTTTAAATGGAACCCTACTCAGCTTCAGTTTCAGCCTTTGGGAGTCAAATGAAGAAGTGATTAATTTTATTCCAATGGTGACATTTTTACACTTGTAGAACCAAGCTGCAGTGTTTGCCCTAGGTCAATTTATATTATTTTTTTCTTTATCTGTGTGAGCTTTTATTTCAAAAGATTTTTTCCTTAAGTTACATCTCTGGAATTGTAATTCATGTCCTTTATATCTCCATAATCTTTTTTTCCCCCTTGAGTCTGTCTTTCTTCAGCCATTTCTCTCCTTCCTCTTGCAGCTCCCCACAGCTCTTCCTGCTGAAAAGATCAGTACCAAAATGGTTAAAGTCAATAGTTAAATGTCTGCACATTTAACTGTAGTAGTACAGTAGTACTGTATGTAGTACAGACAGAGGAGAGACTTTGGAAAGTAGTTGTTGATGAACTTCAGTTTTGATAAATGGTTAAAATGACAACATCCCTGAAAGTTGTATCTGTATATAAACAACAACAGTGGTGTAAGTTTTGCAGATAACCATTAAAATAAAATAAGGCAAAGGTGTAGTCTGTTGTCCTGTGTAACAAAACAGAGCTTTGTGATTTTGTTTCCCCTCTGTAACAGCAGAGGAGATTTTCAACTTCAGTAACAGAATTGAATATCTCTCTGCCTTGTTCACTGCTATTTTTACCATGGTTTTTCCATTCTAGGTAGGAGTTCACCTCGGATAACAGATTCCAATTCAAGTTTTTTGCAGGAGTTTGCAACTTTCCATTGCCACTCTACCTGCCTCAACCTATGGGTCATAGTGGGGGAAATAATCCTGGAAAATGGCTTGACCTGAGAAGAGTTTACATTTAACAGGCTGCCCAGAACAGCTGTGAATGAAAACTGTACAGACTCCCTTAGGAGATATGACTAGATATATGGCTGTGTCTCTGGAGGCTTGTACAGCTTACATAACTAGTCCCTCTGCTTCCCCTTTCTGTCTCTGGCTTTTCTGCTGTGGATGGGCTGAGAGATACCCACTCTTCAGATGGTTTGTGTGTGATGTACAATCTGGATCAGTCAACAGCTGGTCTGAGTTTGTGAATTTTCCAGATTACATAACAGTTGTCAGCTCTCAAATACTGTTGGTGTTCAACAGTCAGATCCACATCTGGATGTGAACACCTCCATATTTCTTTATGAATACTTGTGCCACTTTTCTTTGATTTATAACTGTTTTAATTTTTCATTTCTATGCCATCATCCTTTCTTTTAAACTTTTACAATTAATTCAAAATAAAGTGTGCTGCAAGTAAGTTTTCAAAGTAGAGATTCTTCTTTATCAAGTTTTTCTGTTCTAAAGTTTTGCAGGCCTATATTTTCAGACTTTAATTTGATGGTTGTTTTTTGAAACTATGCAGGATTTGGTTTCAAATAGCACAGCAGGTAATTTCTCTGTTGGAAGAAGAGGTCTCATGTCAGCCTACTGAATGACCTAAAACACAAGAATTGAAAACATATTTATATTTCTCCATTGTGTTAGGAGAAAGTTGCTTAATAATGTGGTAAACCTTCAAAGATTGATTGCCCAGTAAATTTTCTGTATTGTTTTGATACATTGCATTGATCAAAATCCAGGATTAGTATCCAGTGTAACATTATTCCAGGATACTGAGCCCGTTCATTTGAATTCATGGGTCTATCTTTTTTATCTTTTTTATATGTCTCTTATAATGACTTTTGAATATGACTGTTTTTGGTAAATGCTAATGCTAATTTTATTTATGTTTCAGAAAATGTAAGTTCAAACATCAATCTGAGCAAGCCTTTGGGTAGTGCCATGGCAAAAGGAGAAAAATAATAATAATCAAATAAGCAAAAAGACCAACCAGAGATTAGGGATGAATTTAAAAGCAGTGAGGATTTTTTTTGTTTTTAATTAAAAGCAAATTCTATATGGATTTGCCTGGAATGTAAAGTTCCTTTGATATCTAGAGACTACTTATTCACTGATTTACTGATAACTGACTCAGTCTTGTTTAAAACAGGATATTTTTGATTAACAGCAAGTGGTTGATTCCATTCTTTACTACAGTTTTGTTGTCACTGGGGAACCAAACCTGCTTTCTATTAGCTGCAGCATTTTCCTTAATGGGGCTGTACTCACAAGATCCTGCAACTACTGAAAACTTAGTTTTCTGGCCATCTATGTATAAGAAAAAGGTATTAAATACTTGGTTTTTACTTGTTGCCTGTTTTATGTACAATAAAATGTGCTCTGAGTTTGAGAGGTGTCTTAGGGCAGGAGTTCAAAGCCAGACAAAGCAGAATTTTACAGTGCTCTCTACTGAAACATAATGGGGGGCTTTTCTCATATAATTAATTCATTAACCTAGTATAGACAGTGAAGCTCTTATGTTTATTTTTAACTAGGCTATTACCAATGTGTGTGTATGCTTTGACCTTCTGTGAAAGGAAGGAAGGTGGTGGAAGGGGTATGATCTTGCCTTGAGCTCCTAGGTCATGCTGAGCTGGGAATCCAGATGGAGCTGTGGTGAAGAGTCAGTACCAGTAAATTAAAGGGACCAGGATTTTTGCTTTGGCTCTAAAGCCTAGAAACATAAACAATTTGCATCTTAATGGCTAAACCTTTTTCCTCTCCAGAGCAAAGTTGCATGGTACATCTGAACTACCCACTGGTTTGGTCCTTGGTGTATGCTGTCCTCAATCCTTTCCCAGACAGTGCAGGAGAGCACTAGCTGACAAGACAAAAGCTGTTCAGGGAGCTGTTGTAACAGCCTAATGGGACATCAGTTGCATGCCAGCACCCATCCCCATGCTCTGTCTCTAGCTTAGCAATGTAGACAAAGCCACAGTGTCTCCATGGTGCCAGCTTGGCTCGACCCCACGCTTTGCTCACTTGATGTGATAATTCAGCTCCTGCACTTGCTTTTGAAGTTGTTCCCTTGAAGAGAAAACACAGGCACAAGAGGTGGAGTGTATTCAGGATGTGCTGTGGGCAGTGTAGATGTGAACTGTGCCAGCCTTGGCTGTGCTTGAGCTCTGCCCCAGCAGAACTTGCATCTTTGTATGCCCTAACCCGACCTACTTCTGTGTGTGTGCCTTTGGCAGCCTGCTCTGATTCTGGCGTTGTGCAACACAGCTTTCTCAAAATTTTAAGCACTTTGAACTGAAAAAAACCAAACCAAACCCAGCAGAACAACAGTCATTGCATCTTGAGCACCATATATAGCCCAGAAGAGTTTACAAGCCAGGTGCTGTGCAAGGTGGATGTGAAATGATCTGATCTGTGCCTGTTCACAGCAGTGTGGATGGGAACCAGCCAGCTTTAACGGGAGCAGGACACCAGACTGTCTCCATTTCTGGTCCACAGGCACCCTAGAAGGATGCTGCTTGTCATATTCTGTATGAGGCAAATTGTTCTTGTTAGTAGCCAGCAGCTGTTCTGAATGCTGCCATTTCTTACCAAAAAATGCAACATGCTAATGTTTAGATTTAAAAGCCCTAACTGATCTTGTATTTAAAAAGCACTGCATTGCACTCTGATATACTCTAGTTAGAAAGCATTTCATGTCAAAAAAATGCAACCCCAGATTTTCTATTTTCTGATTAAAATAAGTGGAAGTTGGGCTATAATTGCTCATGCAGAAGTGTCCCTTTACACTAATAAAAATGCCCTGACACACAGCACTTTGTGTAACATTCCTGCCACGGGGACATCCATAGTTTTCATATGCTCAAGAACAATTGGATACATTAATGGAAGAAAGATCTGGGAGAGATTTTGGCAGAAATCCAAAAACTGTATTCTGAGGTAGTCCCTGACCTACAAATTGCTGGAGCCCAGGAAAGGCTTTTCTATGCTGTCCCTGTTCTTTATATTTCTCCTGAGACTGCTGTTCCTGTCAGGATCCTGAGTAGAGGGATCTTTGAGCACATGCCACTGATTTGATGCTCTTATTTGCAGTTCCAAATAATATTTGCTTTTGCAAGTGCTGAATATTCACTCTTCTTCATGCTCAAATATTCTCATTTTTGTAAACGGAACAACAGTTGTTTAAAAAAGAAACTGCTGTAAATGAAAAGTAGTTTCTGAATCTGCATCTTGTTGATATTGTCTTTTACAGAGCTTAAAACTTTGTCACACCAAGCAGAATTATGTAAGAGAATGATGGTGCACAAATGCTGCTGCTAAGCATACAAATATTGTACCCTTGTCCCTTAGGGCTGATCTTCCGAAAGACACAAACAAAAGATGACTGTGGAATGAGAATATAACCTATACAGTGCATATTAAATAATTGGCACATGTGGGTTGTATTCAAGTGGTGCTATTGGTATTTTCTTCTTTTTGCATGTTTTTTTACATAAAACTGTAAGATAAGGAGATATTATAATGTTAATTTATATGTTTGATATATTGGCTCTTTAAAACAGAGGGTTTGTGTCCAGAGCTGAGTAAATGAGGAACAAGGTAGGAGGGGGAATGGGCCATCACAAGAAGCCAGAGGAATTTCCATGAAGAACAGAAGGAACATCCCAGAGCTTCCACCATCCCTGTGCTTTCTACATGATACCAGTTGTAGCACCAGGAATTCTGGCTTCTAACTGCAATTGTTGATTTTTGATTTTTTTTTCCTGACAATCAGTTGTGACCACAAGAAAACAGAGAATTATGGACAAACTTTGCTCTTTGACTTGTGCTGCATCATAAATGTGATGAAAAACACTTTGTACCTTGTATCAAGCATGTTGTAACTTCAGAAGGAAGTTGCATTTGAATTACCCTTGTGGATTTAAGTATAAACTGCTTTGTCAGCCCCTTACCTTTCTGTTGCTGAAATTTTATGAACATAAGTTACTGATTTTCTGCTGAAATGATTTTCTACTTAAAATTCCAAGGCTTGCTGGCATACCACCTTACGCTTTGGTAATACTATGGTGATGTGAATTACTGATTTTGTATTTTTGAACCTTTGCTGAACACCTTTTTCTTTCTTCCTATAGTGGTTATTTGCTTGATGCACAATTGTTTTTGCTAAACTCATCTTTTCATAATGCCTATTGATTTTGAAGTGATGCTTCTGCTCTTTTCCCCCCAGTTTTTTGACCTAATTGTATCTCTTGAGTATTGCTATGGTAATAACTTCTATTTTCTTTATCTGCTGTGTGTATTAATTTTAGTCTGTACTGATTTTAGCTATAACAAAAAGAACTAGAACAGAAGCACTGACCTATTTGTATTGTGTTAGATAATACACATTTTCAGTAGAAAGCAAGGTGCATCTTCAAAATGGGTCATGTCCTGTAGTCCTGAGTAAAGTTTATGTAAAGTTCAGTGTATTTTTAAAAACGAGAAACAAAGGCCTCACCTCATGATATGAAAGTGAGAAATACTCCTGTAATTGCACTGTCAATTGAAAAATTACATAAAAGTATTTTAGTCATGACAGTTAAATGAGGGTCTGTTCTTTCTGCTTTCTCCCTACGACAGCCTTTCCAAGTAATATTCCTACAGCTGTTATTTAGTTGAAGTGACATGAAAGCCATCTCCCAAATCTGTGCATGTAGTAAATACTCAGATTTTCTACAATATGTCCAGTTATGTAATGTGCAATTTTATAGACCTTGCTTAAATGCTACTATAAGATAACCCTCCATAGAGTATTTAATATTGATGGTGCTGTTCTAAGGAACTCTCCATAATCTCCATAATGTTCCAAAAGTGTAGCTGATTTGAAACAAGGGTTTTTACAGAAAAATAGTGTGTTCTAAATATACTAAGTGAATGAAAGATGCCATATAAATAGTATTAGTAAGGTCAGTGTCCTCTCTGTCCTTGCAATATTAATTTATGTTTTATCCTTATTTAATATTAAATTCTGCATCTTTTGTCCTTCAAAATATCTTCATGCAAAGTGTGTTACTGAGATTAGTAACTGCAGAGGCTGCTCCCAAGGCTATGAGTCCTTAGACTTACTGTGAAACCTAGAGGCAATGACTTTCTTAAACTATGGTGCTTGCTTTAAGAAGGGAAAATAACTTTTGTTCTTCTGTTTAGCTGTTAATATTTTATAGCCGTGCAACCATGTCTTGGTTTGCTCTGGGTTCTTTTTCATTCTTGAAGTTCTCAGGGGGAGCTCTAAATCCCTGTTCAAATGTGTTATTGAGTTAGTTATAAAATCTAAATTTGTCTTCATCTTTGCAATGAACACTAGAATGCCCAAGTTCTCTTACTAAGAAAGAGGCTTCCATTGTTCATTCTAAATTATCTTTGGAAACTACTAGATACATTCAGCTGTTTCTTCTGCAGCTTTTAACAAGCTTTAAACTCTATTTTATTTCTTAATTTTGTCATTATGATACACATATATTTATATTTTTATAAATTTATATTAATTATATTATCTATTTTCTTCAATATAGATATTTCTCTTATCACTAGTATGTATTTGGAAGCTGGGAAATGTATTTGGGAGCTGGGAAGACTTGATTTGAGAGAATCTTTTCATATGGTAAAGCTCAGCTGTTTCTTTAGCTAGCTTAATGTCTCCATGGCAAATATATAAAGATACATATGAGACCATTTATTTCATGTTTGTGTTGTCTATTTTTAGTATTATTTTTTAAGACTTGTCCCTGTCAATCTCTGTAGAAATACAGTGCAACTCTACTAGAATTTATTTTCTGTCTTCCATCATAAATTGTGATTCAGTGCCTGAAAGAATCAAAGAATCACAGAATTAACTAAGTTTGAAAGTACATTTGAGATCATCAAGTCCACCCCATGACCTGACTCCACCTTGTTAAATATACTATGGCACTAAGTGCCTCATCCAGTCTTTTCTTCAACAAAAAAGATCTTGGAAAAAGTTCTTTCATTTGTGTACCAGGTATTCTCCTTTAGTTTGTGTAGCATGGTCGAATTGTGCACAGTTTGTGTTTCAGGATTTACTGCAGTTTTTGTTCGCTGTTTTTACAGGGAATAAAATTGCAAATTTGACACTTTATGATGTATAAGAATTTCCAAAATGATACTGTCAAAATAAGAAGTTATGCAACTTTTGTAGTTTGATTCTATCTTTTGTTCCTCTTCTAGGGCTGGGCACGGGCTCATAAAAACACTTGAATTTTAGAAATGCGGGGTTAGTGCCAAGTGTGACAAATTGGATGCTCATTTGTACAAGAACAAAGCAAGAAGGGCCCCAATCTTGCACAATCCATGCAAAAGTTCCTATAAAATCAGCTTCTTCCAGAGGGAGTCCTTTGTGAAATCTGTTAAGGTTGGAAAATTAGTGAAGGAATCAGTCCATGGTGTGGGGCCTTGATTTGTTTGTGATCATGCTGCTTTGTTGTGATCAAGAAATGATAAAGCCTTGATAAAAAATCTGGTGTAAAAATAGAACAAAGCACTCTGCTTTGTATAATTACAGTTGTCTTGTTATAGTTTGGTTTGAAAATACATTTATATTTAGAATATTTATTTCTTACCCAAAATTAAAATCAAAATTTAAAAAATTCTTTTTAAAATAGCCCTAATAAAATAATTAGGCCTATTTCCCATACACAAGAGTGTTTAGAGCAATGTCAGTTCTCATACTAATTAGCTGTGTGTTCAGTTACAGTTCAAATGTTTATATTTAAATGTAGTTTATAATTACATTTGTAACCTTCAAACTGTTTGATCTGAAGCCATTTATGTAGAGTCTGCAAAACTTGACAGAAGCCTATCAAGAACAGAGAGATCAGTGACAGCACTTTGGGTGAAGAGATGACCAAATCAATCAACTTATCCTAGGGACCCTTGGCTGTTGAAGAAGTTGTCTTAGAGCTGTTGCTTCCATGTATTTCACACCAGTGAAGGGTTTCATGCTGTTTTTCCTTATCAATTGTGAAGTGGTTAAATAGTGTGCCCTGAATGAAAAGCTAATTTGCACATTATTTTCAGTTGGGCAGTATTTCTCCTTTCTGTTCTGTAGATGGGCTCTTGAAAGCTGTTTCCTTAGATAAGGCTCCCACCTCAACAAAAGAAAATCCTACAAAGAAGAAATTGATTGGCCTGTCCCTGGTGCTCTCCTTGGCAGGTGTCAGCGAGAAGCTGCTGGATATGGAAAGGAGTAGAGAAAATAAAAGATCTTATGAAAAATAAGATAATATGAGAAAAAGATAAACAGCTTACAAAGATGTAGCAATTTCAGAATGTTTTAATATGTAGCAATATAAAACTTTGAACACCTACGTGCCAGGCAACAGAAAAGTGTGCCAAAAGGCACTGGATATTCTGTGTAACAGTCCTTATCTTCAAAATCCACTGCATAAAGATTATGGACTGCAGGTGCAGCTTTGGATCCTCCTGCATCGCTTTCAGTAATGTTAAAAAAAAAACCCTGGAAATAATTGTAAATGCACTTTGCCATTAAAAGGCAGATCGATTGCATTCATTTTCCATATTATAGCAAAGTGGGGCAGTTGGCTGCTAAATATGAATAAAGACAAACCATTTTTTTTAACCTTTTATTCTTCAGGTTTGAGTGTTTATTTTAGGGATTAAGCTGGAAGAGGTTTGGAAGCAAGCCAAGTGTCAGTGGTGTTATTGTTATAGACTTTATCACAGCATCCAGTCCAAAGAATGGATCTGTCTTCTTGCACCTCTAAAACAAATTGAAGCGGTTTCTCAGGTTTTGTCAGTCGACCTTGTCCATTGTAGTATTCCTTTTTTTTCTTCATCATGCAGGCAGTTTCTCATGTGAAACTCTTGACTCACAGACGGTCATATTATCAGAAACTGGTTAGCTTTAGTTTTGGGAGTTTTGTGGGGTTTTTTCCACATTAGCAACATATGGTTTATGTCTTGTAAGTTGTATTTGTGAGAAGACACTATTCCCTTATCCTGCGAAGCTGAGAATAATAATCTGAAGTGTGAGGCCTGTGAAAGGTACAATTTAATATGAGAGAATAAAAATCTTAAGATTCTTGTAATGGAATGCACTAATCCATAATATATAAATATTGCTGGAGAATAAAAATACAGAATCAAAGCCAGAGCAAAATTCCGTACTGATGTTTCTAAATTCCGAGAAATGGTAATATTCTAAAACAGTAATATATATATATATATATATATAGGGGGTACTAGATGGCCTGTAAAGATTGTTTTCAACCCAACCTTAAATAATACTCATTGATTTTGTGGATTTTTTTGAGATATAATTTTAATTAACAGCTACATTTGCCATTTGATACTGTAAAATTGGTCTCTCTTATTTTGGTACAGAATAAGTAATTAATGAATCATCTGTTCTTACAGCTAGCCAATTTATATTTTATGTTGCCAGCTGGTTTATGATATGTCAGAGAGACACAGAAAGGTACCATGGGTGTACTATATGAAAAATACAGGTTTTATCTACTGTTACATAGACACAAAATAATCAAAAAGTGAAATTATGACCTTATATTACTGAAGATATTATGAAAACTGCATGTTCTGAAAATGATGAAAACCAGATAGCTTGTAAGCAGAAAATACAAAAGCATTTCCACAAATGAGTGGAGATTTCTGTCACTGGAAATGGAGTATTGAGTTACTCACCAGTGATATTTTTACTGGCCCCCTTAACTGGATCGTCAATGTCATATGTTGGAGGTACTTGTATTACTGGGTGTTCTCTTTAATTTTATCATTTTTACTGTGTCAGCTTTTATTATCATTAACAACTAGGCTCACAGGCTCAATTGTGTCCCAGCAGGATTTCAGATTATTCCTCAAATTACAGCAATTTGTCATAATGTCAATGTTTTTTAACCTCTAACCCTAGGTTACCTACAGAGGCTGCAGAGCCTGGATTTCACATGCCACAGATTCAATTTGTATTGTGTGTAAACAATTACAGGGCCTCACAAACAAACAAAAGGCAGCCAAAGTCAAAACTAAAGGTCAGGGTCTAGCTTGTCATGAATCCATTCTAATTGCATTTTTTCCCAAACAGAATATAGGCAGTGCAATAGCATCAGCTCTTGGCCATAAAATGTAGAGGTGAGTCAGGCTCTTGTTAATGGCACAGCCTGTACTGGTGGTGGCAGGAGCAGAATTTGGAAGAATTGCTGTGGCAACAAGTATTTCTCATTATATGTGACTGTAAACGTTTTCAGGGGTTTTGATGGTATTGTAAGAGAGAAACAAGCAAAATGATCTTGAAGCTGAAAGAATGTTCTAGTTCAGGGACACCCAAAGCTGGGGAAGGGAAGGGAAGGGAAGGGAAGGGAAGGGAAGGGAAGGGAAGGGAAGGGAAGGGAAGGGAAGGGAAGGGAAGGGAAGGGAAGGGAAGGGAAGGGAAGGGAAGGGAAGGGAAGGGAATGGCTGTTCATTCTTTGGTAGCTCATGTGAGTCCTCAGTGCTGTGGAATGTGGCAGTGGGTTGTCTGAAAGCCCTGAGCCAGCCCTGCTGCCTGTGCTGGCCAGAGCTGCCTTACAGGACCCAGCAGTGATGATGTTTGCCCACACCAATAAACTGTAGGACAACTCAGCTGCACAGTGGAGGTTGGGGCAAATTTACCATATTCACAAAATATGTGTGAGATGTTGGAGTGTCACAGGGAGAATTGGACAGTTAAATGCATTGCAGAATTGCAATTTTAAAAATCTATTTTTATTCCTTTGTTATTATTTCAACTATTGTTGAAATATGTTGACCTGCTTGTTTCTTTCTTGAGAATGTAATAATGTGATATTAAAGAATATATAGTTTACTGTGCTTTCTCTGAAATGACACTGTATAAAATTACTGGTCTGTTCATGTGTTTTCTGGTGAAATTGAAAAGCTCCCATCATTGGCACGAATAAAAGATAAATCTTCCTGGTTTATTACAGATTAATTGAACAATTTAGAAGCCACTCTTAATTACTGTCCCAAGGAGTTATAGAAATTACACTTCTAAGAGTGCTACTGAGGAAATCTTTAGATTGAATTTCTTTAAATAGAACTATGCAAATTGCATACTGCCAGATGTTTCTGCCACATCATATCTGAAAGAATTTTTTGATAATATAGCTGCATGTTAAAATTTGTAAAAGTGCTTAACTGACATGAGAATGAGATTTATGGTTAGATACTAAACAGTGCTTAGCTGTATGCTTAAATATACTTGAATACACATAGTCAAGCTCATAGGGTGCCACTTCATGGAAATGGCTAAATTTACCATGTTGCTCCCATTTCTCCACTGCATTTCTGAAATGAAGAAATTACCCTGAAAGCTCAAGCCAGGCTTAGAGTATTTCTTGCATGCATATATTTATCCTAACAGAAAATGCAACTGTATTTCCTTTTTGTTATGTTTTTGACACCGTGTTCATGTGGGTTAGCTTTGATGGAGGGGGTGTGCAGCAGTATTATCTGGCAAGGAAGAATCATTTTACAGGGAGATGGGATTTTTTAACAGCTTATACAGGTTGACAGTGTTTATGGGCAAAGCAAAGCAATGACAACTAAAAATCAGTGGCACTTAGCTATGGGATAATCAGAACAAGTCAGGATCACGAGCAGTGTCAGCAATCAGTGAGGCAGGGTGTGAGGTAAGGATGGCAGTGGGGGTGTTGACGGAGGAATTCTGTAACTAAAGAGATTACATAAATGGCAGTGGGTATGAGGAACAGCCTGTAGTCATTAGCATACGTAATTTCATCTCCTCTGGAGATCCTCAAAAGCTGTCTGGATGCAATCCCAAGTAATGTGCTCCTGGGGACCCTGCTTGAGTAGGGAGGCTGGACCAGGTGACCTCCAGTGCTCCCTTCCAACCTTAACCATTCTGTGACTCTAATTTTGTGATTATGGTAGGCACCTTTACTTTAGGGTTTATGCCCTCCCAACCCATAAGATACACCAAGCCCCTCTCTTACAGCCTGCACTCATGGCACGAGGGATCAAAGGATATCCCTCCTGATGTGTCAAGTTTTTTCTCTGAAAAACCTTGATGTCTCTACAAAAGGTCAGTTTTCTGCTGCTGGAGTCTGCAGTGTTTATCCTCTTCTGCTGTTCCCACTGTGTTGACTTTTGAATTTGCCTTTATTTCTTCCAAACTGCCATAACTACAGCTCACTTTCCTGCCTTCCCAGACTACTCACTTGTTTTACTGCTTCTGTTCTGTCCTCAGATCACTGGTCACTGTGCCCTTAGGTATTGTGTCTCATAGCTAGCTTTCTTCATGCCTCCCCAGGTAGCTGCTCCATGAAGCTTAAAGACATCTTTCTCTTTTCTTGGATTTACAATTGTCTCAAGCATACCGTTATTTCATTACGTTTCCCGTGCTTTGCTCTTTGCCTTGCGCTGGCTCAGCAGTTCATTAGTGGAAATTAGTTCATTCTCTTACAGACCACAGACGTGCTAAGGCCTAGCATTTATGCTTGCTCAGCAACTGTGTTAATCCCTGTCTAGCTGTAAGTCAGGTTAAATATAATTTTGCAGAGTTCAGCAGAAGTTGTGCTATTAAGTGGCCACCCCTTCCCTTCCTTTTTGTTTAAGTGGTTAGTGAGGCACTGGGTCTTGGTTTTGCTTAGCAGACCTTCCTTCTCCAGCAGCAGTTATTGGCCTCTGTTTGGTGAGGGCTCCTGCCTTCCCCTTTGCCAAGTTGAATTTTCTCTTACACACTGTTGCATGCAGCTGTAGTTCTAGATCCCATTCAGGTGATTGCTTTTCTGTTACATAAAGTAATTGCCAGTGTGAAAACTTGAAACTGACCTCAGGTTTGGCTCAGAAATTTCAGATTTCCTGGCCACAGTGAGCATCTCCCCCACAAAGACACAGACGTGTTCATTTTGCTTGGGATCATTTCTGGTTCTACAAATAATACATTTTTTTATTAATGTCTGGGACAATTTAAGCAGGAAATATGGTAAATATCCATACCCAGGTGTGGGTTTTTTTTTTTTCCTCTTGAACCAAAGGGAATGATACTGTATTTCCCATATGACTTTGCAGCACACAATTATATAATAAGGTAGGACTGTCTCCCATTTTTTTCAGGGAATAATACTCAGTGTCACCACCTAGTAGGGTATATTCATACTCAGGGTCTAGATCTTCTATCAGCAACCATGTCTCCTTTTTTGAGATCTCCTGATTTGAGATCTCTAAGCTCTGGAAAGAAAGTTTGAGCATTTGTGTTTAGTGCTCCTGGGTGCTGGTTCTAGGGAGCTCCCCTGAGTGGGAGGTTTCCACACTGGGTGGGCAAAGCACTCCACCCCACATTTCCAAATTCTCCCCGGGGCCAGGCACCGCTCTTGTTTTCATTGCAGCACTTAATTTGTAGGTGCTTAGTCCTTCATTAGGTTGCAAAATCAATTAATAGCTTTCCACTTGTACTCTCCCTTGTAAGTTTTCCTATAATTTAATTTGCACTTAACTATGTCTTGAGCCAAAATAAAAATGATTTCATTTGATGCTTGTGCTTCCATTCCTTTCGGCTGGTTCCTACAGGAGTCTTCTCAGTCACTGTTTACTTTGGAATTCTCAAATTCCAATGTCAGACCATCTATGTGATTTGATCTGTTTTTCTGAATTTTGATTGCTGCTGTTGGTATGAAGGTGGCCAGAAGTGGAACAGAACCTTTAGGTGCATTTTCTGTTTACTGCAATGTACTATGGGATTTCATACTCCTCAAAATTCTGGGTTTAACATGTCTTGCAAACTTTTAATGTCATCCAGTACCAGCTTTCTTTCTACATCTCTGCATACAAATGACTTTTTATTTTTTATCCACCATTGATTGCTTATGTGTTTGTTTCCTGTGGGTTGGTGGTTTTTTTCCCATTTTAAATAGCTTGAATTTATTTTTAGCTTTTGTTTTGCCAACTAAGTATTATTTCAGAATTCTCAGCTCTTACAGCAGGTGCAGCATTTGTTATTGCACATCTGATGCTCCAGCAATTTAAATATTTGGATGATCTGGAGGAAAGACTAACAGCAAAATCATTGTTTATATTGACACAACTAGTTTTTTCCCTCCCTCTTGAGGCTGTTTTAGCAATATAGCAGTAAATATTATGTACAAGAAAAGAAATCTAGCACTGTGTCCTTTTCTAGAGCAACTTTTTGTTTTGCTTTTTTGTTTGCCTCTGTGGTCCAGGATGGCCAGGATCTGCAGGTGCTTCAGATGGCTGGATTTGCATGTCACCTTAATTATTGGAGAACACAGAAATATGCAACTACTCTTTGTGGTGTAAGGTAATGCTGGCGAAAAATCTGCTTGCATTATACCTATCTGAATTAATTAATTACACTGGTGAAAGGAAGGAGTCAACGTTGAATGCCCTGTCAGATGCCATGTAATTATTCTGCAGTCCTGTGAATAACAAAGTCTTTTGGGCTAAGTCCCTTTCAAACTGACATCTTTGTATGACTGTGTATAGAATTCAAAACCAGTAATAAATGATCCTCTATGTTGATTTTATTTCATAGACATGCCATGGACAGGAATTGTTCCTGAATTATTATTAACTGAAATATTTTGAGGTCTGAATTAGCAAAATGTTATGAAGAGTTCCTGTGGTTTGCATTTTCACCTAAGTGTGAATACAATCTGCTAGTTTGATTTGATTTTTAATTTTTTTTTTTTTTTTTTTTTTAGTCTGAAAAATCATAGAATCATAGAATGTCAGGGGGGTGGAATGTGCCTTACAGATCATAGTCCCAACCCCTCCTGCCATGGGCAGGGACACCTCCCACCAGACCAGGCTGCTCAAGGCCTTATCCAGCCTGGCCTTGAACACTGCCAGGGATGGCCAGTGGCAGTTTCTCCCTGGGAAACCTGTTCCAATGCTTAACCACCCCAACAGTAAAAAATTTCTTTGTAATATCTGACCTAGATTTCTCCTCTTTCAATTTGCACCCTTTTCAATTGCACCAAATTGCACCTGCAATTACTCCTTGTCCTTTCACTATAGTTCCTAACAAATTTTTTAGAGGTGTTACAAATATTCAGTCAGCTTCTGATATTTTATGATATTTTATGATAGATTTTATGATTTTAAAGAATTTCCTGTTTCCTCACCTGCTTTTGTGCAGAAAGTTTGTTTCTTTGTATTTGCTTTGATCTCTTTCCCCTGGTTTTTTTTTTTTCCTGTTGAAGTTCAAGCTCCATCAGTCAAGATTTCTGTATCTTATTGGCTTAATCTTTTAAGAAAGCTGAGTTTTGGAAGCTGTCTTAGAAAGTGGTTTCCTTTCTCTGTGGTTTGTGTAGTAGCCTGACCACCAGATGCCACACCAGGGTACTGCTGAAATGTGTGTTTTGGTCCACTGCTATTCAGGAAGGAGGAATATACCTCTTAGCATGGGTTTGAAACTGTTCTCACTTGCTTTCCTCCCTCTCTTCCCAGTTCCTTCTTTGGATAAATATGCACACAGATATATCTACACAGTGTGAAGAAGTTCTGACAGTGCCTGTATCCCTGCTATAAATTCCTTTATCGGGCCCCTTTCTGATCTGTATTTTAAGCAACATTTCTTTGGATTGTCCAGTACCTTCAAGTGGCAACTTTATAATTATTTTGCACCATGTATATATGTGTAGGTTCTTATTTAATTTCTTTCCAGGCTTTTCAGTCTCAGCAGGCTTTATATCCCACTCCAGAGCCTGATATCTACAGAAGTTATTTGGGATGTGGGTCATCTTGTCTTAGGGTATGAAGTTGGTTTTCTAGTTGCAGCCTTGCCTGGCTGTGCAGTGGCAGGTCTTGTCTGGAGATCATTTCACAGAATCACAGAATCACAGAATTTCTAGGTTGGAAGAGACCTTCAAGATCATCGAGTCCAACCCATGTTCTAACACCTCAACTAGACCATGGCACCAAGTGCCACATCCAGTCTTTTTTTAAACACATCCAGGGATGGTGATTCCACCACCTCCCTGGGTAGATGATTCCAGTATTTGACCACTGATTCCAGTATTTGACCAATTTCTGGCAGTGTGCTGGGTGACTTGCAGGGGAGGCAGCACACAGCTCTGGCCTGAAGCTCCTCTGTTGTGACAGCCCCATCAGCAGCCCCTGGCACTGTGTGCTCTGATGCCTGAGATCTGTTCATCGTGATCAGCCACTGAAACATTTCCTTCATGACTTCCAGCCCTTTCCAGCAGAACTTTAACCATCCTTCTTAAGATCTACTTCTGCTTTACAAATTCATAATTTTTTGGTAGTGTGGGTTGATTTTCTGCTTTTTGTGAGCAAGAAAGGGTTTAACATAAAAATCTTACTTTGAATAAACTATATGCAGCATGATTTTAAATGCTTAGTAGAGACAGACATTTAAAGAGTTTTTCTCCCCTGCACAACAGGAGAACATGGTACTGAGCTTTACTGAAGTTGCAGGGCAATTTGGTGAAGATGCTGTCATAGGGTGCGCCTTCAGAGAAAAAGTGACCCAAACACACCAGACAGCAGTAACAAAGTATAAGCTGTCTCATACATTAGGTATGAGGCAATGTGCAAGTAATGCTGTATTTGAGTTAATTAATACCTGTATAAAGTATTTCTGAAACTAAACTACATTACCAAAATTAGTAGTAGGCTTTCTCCAGCAATGCAATGATACCAAACCTAACATACTATTTCTTGTGTGGAATATATTTATATTTGTAGTAGCATTTCAGTTTGAGAAACTTGGGACCAGAGTAATCTCTGTAGAAAGTTAATTTGGAACCATTTGTTTAAACATTTGTCCCCAAGCTTACTGTCTTCCTCAGGCTTTGTATTCCTTTGCCCACCAGGGTCTGTGGCTTACTTGGCACAGTGACAGACTCTGTCACGGAGAGGTTTTCTATGTGAAACTCATCTTGAGCCATTCTCCTAGGTTTGTTCTTTTTTTTCTTTCACTGTGGTGTTGTTTGCAGTGGAGTAAATAATCTGCCTTGTGTTTTAGAGGACACAGAAGCTTGTTTTAGAAACAGATGAGCTTCTTTAGCCAGGAGCAGTGTCTCATAAGTATCAGCATTGCCCAAGGGTCCTGCATCAGTCTCCATGTGATGACTGCAGTAGAGAAGACAGTGTTTATGCTCTTGTAATTTTTGGTTTAAATAGGTGAGGCAGTGGAAGAGGGAAAAAGAATAGTTAAGATAAATGATGTGGCTAAAGCCTCACAGATGGCATTAGTGCTTGGTCTTTAATTCTTCATCCAGTGCTCTTTCTGTTAGACCACTCTTCCCATTTCTGCTGCAGTTGTTGAATTGGCTTAACCTTCAAATTAGTAAGTTCAAATTAGTAACTTCCAGTGTCTCCTTTTGCCATATTTTCTGTTCTTTCTGCTTTCTCTTCTCCTATGGTTTTGCAGCTTTGCCTTCCATCTCTTGCTAAACCTAGATCCCACTGAAATCTGTTACAGAATTCTGAATTTTGCCAAATTAAAACTTGCCCCTAGAGTGTGCAGAACTCACTCCTGGAATTTGTTCATGCTCAGGTTACCTGCTTCCTTGAGCTCACTAGCTGATAGTTTGCAGGACTTGTTTTAGGTGTGACTTTAAACCACAAAAGGAGCAGGCAAAGGTGCAGTTGCTGTTTGTCGCACAGCTTTGGCTGCAGGCTTGCTCGGGCCAGTCGATAGGGAACTGTTCATGTTTCCAAATTCTTCCTTTCTTCACAGTGAGCTCCTGAAAGCAGTGCCCAGACTGGATTAACACCTCATTGTGGAGCACGGAGGGGGCTTGGTGTGCAGCTGCTGTGCTGGGATGGGGAACCTCCACTGCAGCCAGAATGAGGCACCGGCCCCAGAGAGGAGCAGAGGGGCCACAGGAGCATCATAGCTCAGCTCCCTGGTTTGCTTCAGGGACCCTTCCTGCAAGGTCCTTATGTCCAAATATCCTGGCTGCATTCTCTCAGTTAGTAAAAATCATTAAAGGAGGCCCAGAGCTCTTAATATTGTTGAGTTTCACCATTGTCATCAGCACATCACAGAAAAATAAGAGCAAAACTGCTGGCTCCTCTGTGAAAAGCCGAGTGTGGGGTGTATTCAGCTCATCCCATGCTCTGCCTTTCTGCAAACCTTAAAGTGGCTCTGACTCAGCCCAGGATCCTTATGCAACGTTCACCTGAACAGAGAGGGTGAGGCATTGAACAGAAATTGGCTTCTGTAATTTAAATTACTCAATGATAACTTTTAATTGCTTGCTTTCCAGAATCACCAGCTGCTGGGAGGCATTAGTTTTACTCTGTGTCTGGAGTATGTAGGCTGAAAATAAATTACTTCTTCTGGGCAGGTGCTATTTTTAGATTTAACACAGCAAAACTTAGTGTGTTGAAGAAATTATCCCTTTTTGAATAATGACATATTTTTCCAATTGTGATAGCAGCCATTAGTTTTTTTTTCAAAATTGTTGGGCTGCATCATAATTTTAAATAAATATTAAATGTAACTGAAGACTGTAGCAAAATATGAATTAAACACTCTAAATGTAAAGATTCTAAATGATTACTTATGAAATGTTAAAAGAAACAAAATCAATTTTTATTTGAGAGCTGTGATTGATATAATTTTTCTTCTATTGCTTTTTAGTTTAGCTTTTGGCAGTGTCTATTTGCTTTTGTTTAGCTGTCAGAAATAATCAAAAAAGGAACTGCATGGCAGTAAATATAATGTATATTGTATTGGCTATTAAACAAATACAAAAAGGACTTCAGAAGGACTGAGAAGGAAAACTACACAAACTCAAGGGAGTGAATTTTCTGTCTATACCTGCCTGAGATCTCTGAGTCCTTCTCTGTCAACCTGAGTAGAGCTGGAGGAAGGCTAAGGAAATAGCTTTTTATCACATTTTAATTCCTTGTTGCTTTGTCCTTTTAAATGAAAGTATTTTGAACAGAAGTGTGACTCTAGTATACAATCTTATTTTTGTGGACATTATGAATATACAAATAAACAAAATAATTTGCCAATGGCCTAACTGGAGAAGTCAGTAGCAGGGTGTTTTACATCTCTGTACATGTGTAAAAGGGAGACAATGTCTTATATGTCTTATAAACATATTTGGTTGGTAAGCAAATTCAGATTCAATGAGCTGTGATTGTCAAGGGTTGGCTAAATATTTTGTTGTATTTTTTCTGTGGCTGACTAATTGTATGTGTTACCTTATTTGAAGAAACTTTGCACTGTTTTGCAGTTTGCTGATACTAGGATATGGTTAGAAGCAAATGCTGTCAAAGCTCTTAAATGTCACAAACATTAAATTAAAGTAATATTTTAAGATAATCTGCTTTTGGTGAAATTTGTGCAACTTCTAAAGGTTTTATTACCATCACAGTCTTTAAATCTCTTGTGCTTTACAAATAATTAAAGTTCTGTGCCAATTGAAAATTCAGTTTCATTTCATTTAAAGCCACTGTTAGATGAAGAAAATATTTAAGTATTCCACTACTATTTTTTTCAATTGCAGTTCAAGCTTAATTATTCTAATTCAGATGGAGTGATGAATTCAGGGGTAAACTGGAGTAATTCAGGGGTAAAATGAAGACTTTGATTACCTGATGATGTTCTATTTCAGATATCAAGAGTTTTAGTTATTAAAGATTGTGCTCTTAGTGTCTGACAAAGCTAAACAGAAGCTCTTCAAGAAAATGTGTTTAAGAGAAGAACATAAATGTTCTGCAGGAGCAAAACAGGATGGCCAAATTCAACAGGTGTTTATAAACAGGATTACACAGTAACCTTCAAGACAAATGCCTTCTAATGCCTCCTTCCTCCCTCTCTTCTGCTGCAGAGCTTCTTGCTGGAAATGAGCAAACACGACCAACAGTTGTTCAGGCAAAGATTTGCCCTCATCTCCTTCAATTCCTTACTGTTAGACTACACTGTTTCCAATCCTTACATTCCCAGCTCCATTTGTATCATAAATAGTTTTTGATTCCTTCATTGGGGTATTGGCTGCCTTTGGCTTCCATATCTGGCTTTTTTTTGTTTTCTTTTTTTTTTTGTTTGTTTGTTTGGTTTGGGTTTTTTTTTGGTTGGTTGGTTGACTGGTTTTTTGGCTGGTTTTTCCCTTCTACCTTCCCCTTTCTCCAATTCTTCTGCCCAAAACTCTGACAAAGGGAAATGTAGGTTTATTCCTCTCTTTAAATATTTCCTTTCCCTGTCCTATGAGATTTTTCTCCTCCTGGCACAGATCCATTTTTGTTTGTTTTGCTCCTTAACTCTTCATTTACTGACACCCTCAGTCTGTATTGGCATCTGTGTCATGCCTGCTCTTGTCTCTTACTTTCCTCCTTGACCTGCTGGCCAGTTCTCCTCCTTTTATGTCTCAACTTGTTTTATTCCTGTTATGCAGTTATTTTTCAACCTCTTGAATCCAGTTTATTGCTGCTCTGTACAGTCTCTAATGACCTTCTTTTGAAGAAAGCTCTAAACCAGGATTCCATCCTCATTACTGACTCATTGTTTACCTAAATGTCACTGCTGATCTGCATGTAGCTCCTCTATTTTATTGTTTACTTATAAATTCTTTAAGATAGGACACTTTTATTTCTCTGTTTGTGCTGTATTTAGCTCAATTAGAGGGTTGTTTTGTGAGTAGCATTGTGAACTATTATGAAATTCCAAATAACTAATATACTTTTGATTAAAGCTTCCTTCCTCACCACCTTCTCCCTGGGTATTTGACCGGATCAAATTATGTAGGTTAAAGGTGGGATTGATAATAAGTAGCATTTTAAAATGGCCCAGCTAGTTATCTGCAAATGTTGGCTCACAAATTTGCATTGTGCTACAAATTTAGAGCAGAGTTTTGCTAATCTTTCTCATGTGAACTGACCTAGTTAAGTCAGTGGAGTGCTAATATTTGCCACACAGTAAGGATTTGGCTCATAATCTCAGGGAAGGCATTTGCATGCACTCTGGGAATATTGTCTAGGGTTTTTGTTAAAGGCTTCCTCCTCATTCCATTCCTCTTTATGAAATTGTTTTTAACTTAAAAATAAGAAGAACCCAGTAAGTGTGATTTGACCCAGATGTGATGCCTAAGGAAGTTGTCCATGAACCTCTCTAATGGTGAGTGGAGAAAATTATCTCTGGATGGAAGTTACAATTTTGGCTTCACAAAAAAATGTCCACTTTGCTCCTTGGAAAAATGAAAACACCTCTAACTGCTTAAATTACACCTAAAACATAACCAGTGTAGGCTCTAAATAACAGACCATAGGAATTGTAACATTTGAACTGGTTGAGGACAAATAAAGGACAGTTATTAGTGAGTTTACATGGAAGAGCAGGAACAATAAGGCCAGAATTTTCTCAACCACATTGGTCACATAAATGTAGATGTATTTACAAAGAAAATAGCTCCAGTTTTTTTTTTTTAGAATATCAGTGTGACTTTTTTGAGATTATACTCATCATTTGCATAATGTATTATCTATTTATTTTCAGTAATAAATTTTCCATATGATTATTTTTGTCAGAAATGACAGAGCACATATTCATTTTCTGTGTATTTGAAGACAGAAGTTGTTCCTATGCATTTTTACTGAAATATGCTGCTTGATTTTTGGGATCAAATGCCCTGCAGGGTGACATTTCTTTCAGTTTTAGGAGTCATTACAGTAATAGGAGGAAGCTTGTCAGTGTTACCTTCACAAGGGAATCCTCACTCTGTAATACATCAGGGACAAAAGGAAGGCTAAGGAGAACCTCCATTCCATGTTGGATGCAGGGGGAAACAATAGTGACAAAGAGTGAGGAAATACATGACCTACTTAATGCCTTCTTTGCCTCAGTCTTTAACAGTAAGGCCAATTGTTCTTGGGTACCCAGTCCCTTGAGCTGAAAGAACAAGGATGGGAGTAGAATGAAGTCCCCATAATCCAAGGGGAAATGATCAGTGCCCTGCTACACCACTGAGACACGCACAAATCTGTGGGATCCAGCTTGGGGGACCGAGGGAGCTGGTGAGAATGCTCACTGAGGCACCTCCATCATCCACCAGCAGCCCTGGGTAACGGGGGGAGTGGGTCCCAGCTGACTGGAGGGCAGCGAGTGTGAAGTGTGATAGAACCCATCTATCAAATGGGTTGGAAGGAGGATCCAGGGAACTAGAGGCCTGTCAGCCTGACCTCAGTGCCAAGGAAGGTCATGGAGCAGACTGTCCTCAGCAACATTGAGCAGCATGTACAGGACAGTCAGGGGATCACACCCAGCCAGCCCAGGTTCATGAAAGGCAGGTCCTGTTTGACCCAGTTCATCTCATTCTGTGGTGACCTTCTAAGTGGGTGATAGAAAGGCTGTGGATGTTGCTTACATGAGCTTTAGTAAACCTTTGATGGAGTTTGCCACAACATTCTCCTGGAGAAACTGGCAGCTCTTTGCTTGGATGGGTGTGTTCTTTGCTGGGTAAAAACTGCCTGCATGGCTGAGCCAGGGAGTGATGGTGGTGAATGGAGTTAGAGCTAGCTGGCAGCTGGTCTCCACTGGAGGTTTTGATTTGCTGGAGGGCAGGAAGGCTCTCCAAAGGGATCTGGACAGACTTTTGGAAGGCCAGGCAGTTTGCAGAGATGCTGAAGGGAGGTGACTTCTTGACCCAGACTGGTGTAACTATTAAATAGTTGAGAGTAAACTGTTTGTTGTACTCTTTGCCAAGGACTTTGGCGGAGTTGGGATTTTGTGTGCAGTGTGTTATGCTCATAGATCCTTTTGTCTTTGGAAAAACAAATGCAAGGTGAGAACATAATGTGTCAGGGAAGGGCAAAATAAACCAGCTCCATCACATAGATTACAACCATGTTGTCCAAGCTCAATATCAGCATTTGCAAGGCTTCCTTCCTCTGTTCTCAAGAGGACAGGACAGATACTGGAGAGCTGTGAGTACTGCCACTGTAGTGACTGATGCTCTCAATGCAGAAATGACATTTCTATTACTGAAAAATCTGTTCTGTACAGGTGCAAGTACAGAATAACTTCTCTTACTTTCCCACCTGCTGAAATGTGAAGGTTTTACAATATTTACTTGTTAGGCTGGAGATGGTTCTGTTGTATTTTGCTTTATTACTGAGAAAAGAAAGAAGGCCATTCTGTTGCTATTGTTCTTTCCCTCCCAACCTTGCTTATTTCTGAAATTAGATGTTTATCCCTGAGCAGATTTTTATGTAGTCCTCTACTTTTTTCAAAGTCACGTGCCAGTTTGTAGGAGTAGCAGGGTACTTGAATTTTCCTTCAAGAACTGTATGTCCTAGTTCATTAGAAAGAAAGAAAAAACAAATACAAAAAATGATAAAAATTGATACGGTGTTACACAAAATACTGTAGTAATGCTGAAAACTGAATTGTACTTTCCATATTCAGTTCCAGGGCCTAAAGTACAAGATTCTCTCTCCTCTATTGGTTTTATGGTTGTGGACTCCCTTATCATGCTGTAGTGGTGGTTTTGGTATACAGCCATTTGCTTTCTCTTCAAATATTTAAACTTCAGTGGTGCTTACCTTTTCTGAATACATATTTTCTGCAGCAAACAGTTCATGGTTTCTTGAATAGATACCAAAAGCTAAAGGAAACTGCTTGTCTGTTCAGTTGAAAGAATTTTGCTGTAATATAAACCATTAAGCATTTGGAATAAAGAGAAAGCTTTCTTTTATAATGCAAGTGAGTAATTTTCCTCTTCTACTTACTTTCATATTTCTGCATATATGTTTTTCAACACTGCTTTTCCAAGATGATGGGATAATGAACTGAGAGAGTAGCAGGTTTAAGAAAACCAATGACCTGCAGACATTCCCTTTGTCCAGCTTTTCTTTCCTGTACAGGAAAGCCAGAGAGGTGGTTCTTAAATACTTCGTTATTTTACATTTATCTACAAAACTGGGGGTAAAAAGATGAATAACAGCTATTTTGTCTTATGTTCTCAAAACGGTTGCCTTGCCTGTGACGAATCCTTTTGCACAGGCAGATATTTGGCAGTTTCGGTAGTATTTATAGAGGCTGACATTGAACGACTGTTGCTCTTGCTGCAGATGTCAGTAAGACTAGCACAAAACCGCGGCCGCATCTCCGTGTGCGGTACGTGTCCGTGCAAACGCCTTCAATCCGCTTGAAGTTTCTTCTCCCTCACCCCCTCCCTGAGCTCCTCTCCCTCGCCCGTCTCCGCGGCGGAGGAGCTGAAATAATTACCTGCAGTGTCATTTTTCACTTTGCTCCATGCAGATGCGGTGCGGTTGGGCCGCGGGCGGGGAGGGGCCAGGGTGATGCGGCACGGGCGTGTGACAGCGGCGCGGCTCGGCTCGGCACGGCCCGGCTCGGCTCCGCTCGGCTCCGTTCGGCTCGGCTCGGCTCGGCTCGGCTCGGCTCCGCTCGGCTCGGCTCCGCTCGGCTGCGGGCGGCTCCCGCTGCTGCAGCCCGGCCGCGCCGCTGCGGGGCCACTCGCGCCCGGAGTACCTGCGACACAACTGGGCTATTCTTTAACTGTGCGAGAAGTATTCCCTCCACGCAAGCTCCCTCCTGGCTTTCTGCATCCGTAATTTCTCGGAGCCGTCTTTCCCCTCCTTCTTCTTTTTCCCTTTACCCCCCCCTTTTTTTTTCTTCTTCTATTTTTTTTTTTTTATTTTTTAATTTTTCTTTTCCCGCTCGTTGTTCGCCCCCCTCCCAATCTGTGCTGCCTCAATAGCCCTCATTATGCTGTGCTCGGTGGCCCGGTGTGTTCCCCGCCTCTGCTAGGCAGTGGCAGCATGGATGGTGCTCTTGTGACGACCTCTGCTGATGCTATCAGTCCACTGCGGATAGGCATGCTGAGTAATCCTGCTGTAAATGGGCGAGGACACGGACACACGGAAAATTAACCACAGCTTTCTGCGAGACCACAACTATGTGACTGAAGGTAACATAAATGTTGTCATTTTTCTCCTGCATTGCATGTTCTATGCTGGGAATGCACTGTCATGTTTGGAGATGTAGGCTGTTCGTTTTTTTCCTTTTTTAAACGGGGGGGATTTCAGGGCGTTTTTTCTGTGGGATGTAGCAACAGAATCTGCCTGAATTTGCTGAATGCTGAAGACATTCTGTCATGCTATAGCAGTATATGAAAGTACATGGGCTGGAGAAGGTCTTGCATTGTGCTGAGTTTCTGCTGGTGAGGTGTGCAGCACCTGGCATTGAATGCTCAGTAGCTGCATTGTAGAAGATTGGAAGCACTTGATTACTAAAAAAAAAAAAAAAAAGGTTTGAGAACACCAAAGTAGGAGAAATAATCTGTAAAGTTAACTGTTTGCTGGTGCAATGAGGGTTATGCATCTCATTTTGGTAATTATATCCTGAGCATTACAGACATTGCTCCGTTGATTGTTCCCTAGAGAACTGTATACATTTAGAAGGCATTTAGAAGGGATATGTAGGCATCATCTTTTGAAATGCTGCTGCTTGCTTTCTGTTCCTTGTGCAAGGTACATGATAAAAGGAAAGGCACCTTCATTTTAAATCATTCAGTGACTTGTAGGTTATTACATAAAAAGGAATTTTCCTGCAGGTGACATACATTAAATGCTGAGAGAATTTACCTTGGGAACGTGAAATGGTTGGGTCAGGTACTGGTCTGTATTTCCTTGCCAGAAAGTTGGTTTAAGAGTAGGCCATTTTAAGATTGATTGAACAGGAGAAATGTGTTTCTAGGTGCTTGACTCTGCAAATATATCTGTATGTGCAGTTTTAACAGCACTTTTCAGCAGCAGAAACAGTAACTCGGTGTAGGCTTATATAATATGAACATACTTAACATCAGGGTCAACCAATACTCCTTGAGACACTGTCTCCAGATTCTGTCGTCATTTGATCAATGCTCAGTCACTTAATACTCCCATGCTGCATCCTGAAACGTGATCAGCTGATGCTCTCTTGATTATTGATGATTTGAATTGTTTTAGATTGGAGAAAACAGGAGGATGATTTTTGTCACACCAGGACCTCAAGGCAGGTTTTTCAGAAGAAAGATTAAAAATGCTGTGTCCTGTAACTGTTACCAGTGACTGGTGTAATTGCTTGCTAATCTTGCCTCTAGGACATTCTTTGCACTCTGGTTCATGTTTTGGTGCATTTTCAAATTTGTTTTGAAGTTTTGGTTTTGTTTTTTTTTTTTTTTCAGAATGATGATTTATGTTTTGAGATGTGGTCACCTGTTAGAAGGAACTTTGTTTTAATTTGTAAATTCATGCCTTGGATTCTGCAAAATGCACAGTGTAATTACTGCAGTGTACTTGATACATGGTGAATTTCAGATGTGCAGCAATGTTAAAAATTGAATTTTCAAGTCTCTCTTGTTTTGTGATCTGAGGAAAATAATTAATGGTGGATTTTTCAAATCCCAGTTCTTCTTTTATATAGGTCATGAGTGTTCTAAAAATTAGATGGAGATTTTTAGTAGTTTTTGTGACACTGCTGGGGCAAGTGTTAGATTTTTCTGATGTTTTATCTTCACTTGATACTTGGATCATAAGGAATGAATGCTCTTCTGTCATTGCACATGGAGGGGCTTGTCTGAAATGGGTAAAAATACAATTTGAGTATCAATGCTGAGCTGCTTTATATTTTTCCTGTGATCAGAAGTCATCATGAAATATGCTGCCATCTGTTCTTGAAATCTTCAGTAGCAAAATATTAGTTTTTCATCTCGGAGTAGTGTAATTCTTGTTGGGAATGCAGAGTTTGTCAGGTGTAATAGAATTCTTCACAGCTGTTATATCTGACATTGCCACACCTTTTAAAAGCTCTTGGAAATCAGGAGGGAATGGGTTTATCTGTGAAATTTTTCTGAGGAGACCTTCAGCTGCTCAAAGAGGAGCATCACGAATTTTAATTTCTCATTGATAGACTTAGTTAAAAATGCGTAATAATACATTAGTTAAACTGCTGCTTTAAATGTGCTTTGTTTGTTCTTCTGTGGGATTTTGTATTTTTTTTTTTGTTTAAAGATTTGGCTCCATGAAAGAACTTTAAGACTTCTCAACTGCAAAGGCGTGCAGTCCTTTCACAGGCCTTGTATTTGGTCCTGTGGCACGTTAAATGCAGTGTGTAGCAGCAATAGAAAGGCAGTAATGTGTTACCTTGTTATACTTCTTTGGGGACCAATCCAAGTTTTTCTTTGGCTTTTGTAATCCATCATTTAAAATGAAGAAATGCTTTATGCGGTGTCCAGTGTGTTAGTTACCAGTTCCTTGTTGTTTGTGAATAACCAAAATTTTATCTCTATTTCAGAGTTTTAAAGGCTTGGTAAGTGGTGTCCTCTGTCCTTGCTATTCCATGCAGCAGACTAAATTCATTTACAAAAGGAGGTATTTCTAACCCTTATATGTGCTTTCTTCCTCTAACTATTCACTGAGGAAAGTAAAGCCAGCAACAAAGATGAAGATGTGGGTTAGTTATAGCATTGCTTTACTTCTCTTCCTGGTTTACTTTTTCAGTGATTTAAAAGAGCCCAGACAGTCAGATGGCTTATGAATTCAGGGTATAGAAAAGCTGTGAGCCAAATCTGATTTGCTTTGCTCTTGCTTGTGGACTGAAGGTGTTCTTAACAAAACTGCTTGCTTGAGCAAAGTCAAATTTTATCTCTTTGATAGGTCATTATTTTCTAACATTGGGATTATCTGTAACAAATTTGGCTTTACCTTGACTATGGAAATTTGAATTGGTTTTTAAATCTCAACAATTTTTTGATTTGTTGTTATACTGTATCTGTTATACTATAATAGGCATTATAGATACACATATGACAACAGTGACTACCTGGCTCTGTTTCTCCTCTTGCATATACACAACTAAAGTGTGGCATTAAAACAAGCTGAACATGAATAATTTTGTCATTTAAAGTCTTTAAAATTATGTTACGGTTGCACAATGGAAAAAGGTGATTTAATTCCAGCTGCAATATACAATGATCACTTTCAAATATTTTGAAGTGCTGCTTTAATTGGAATTGTTTGTGTGAGGAAAATAAAAAGATCTGGTATGGCTTGTAAAGAAAGAGAGCAAAAATATCTGAGGCTTAGAAAAAATTAGCTGTGAGGAAAGATTGAACTTATTTGCAAAGGTGTTGAAACACTTGGATATATTTCCCAGGGAGCTTGAGTAATTTTTATCGCTGAAGTTTTTAAAAGCAGGTGACATAGATGTCTGTGAGAAATGACATGGGGATAGCTGAGCCTCCCGTGGGGCAGAGGAATGGACTAGATGACCTCTGAGATCTGTTCAGGCTTGTGATTCATTGCAGGGCTGTGTTTTATCTTAATTGCCTTTTGCACCACAGCTGTGGGAACCAGTTGCCCAGGAGGTGTTGGGTCAGTAAAATGTGTTATTTCCACAGCAACTGCAGGAGCTCTGAGGAGAGGGGAGAGGCACGGGAAGAGAAGGATGGGTTGGATGGGAGAAACATGATCCTTCATTGCTGTACAGAGTCTGTGGGGGAGAGGGCAAGAAGATTGCGAGCTGGGGGAAGGGGGACAGAAGAGGCTTCTGTGCTTTAGAGGGCAGAGGATGTCCTTCAGTCCTGGAGTCCCCTTGGTGTTACCTGTGCTTAAGATTAATGGTAAAACTGACAGGACTGCTGATAGACTTTGCTGTCACAGGGCCTTGGGATCAGCCACGCAGGATCTGATTCTGAGCAGTGAATTGCCTGGTGTGGTTGCTGTGTTCCTGGAAGGGGCAAAAAGTTGCAGGAATCAATGGTGCCACTCTTACTCAACTGCCAGGTTAATTCCATTGCTCTGTATTTTATTTATTTAACAATTAACAGAAATAATGAGCAAAATTTGCAATTCTTGCCAAACTGTGTTAAAGGATGTGTTTCACCTCCATGATCCCTAATTTATTTGGAGAAATTCTTCTCTGGTGGGTATGTATAAGGCATGTTGCAGGCTGCATGCAGACAAGTCTAGCCTATGAATTGATGCTTTTTATGGAATATCTCTGTTTTGGGAAGGAATAAAAAGATGTTTATACTTCCAGTTTCTGGAGAGACACATGTTCCCCCTTGGTCTAGGCCTGCAAATGCAAGTGGAGCCAGTGGAGTTGCACTGCTGCAGTGGGGCAGAAGGCGACCTGCGCTATCTATACACTTGTATGGCCAAAATGTGCCATTTGGTTCCATATGGCTTAACTTCTGTGAAAAAGTTAATCATGTTAAATGGTGTATTAATGTCCTAAAATATAATATTTGTAGAATTATGAGAATTAGCAGTGCAGCATAAAACATATTGAATCATAACCATGTGAAATGTTTATTATAGAAGATAAAGAACCCTTTTCTTTCTCAATGACTGTAGAGAAAAGTCCTCTGCAGATAATAAAAACAGATTTTGGAACCTATTTTTTTTCCTTAACGAAAGAAGTTAGTCTCTCTCTTCTTCAGTAATCAAAATTGGAGGAAATTATCAATTTTTACCTACCAAAATTTTATTTATGATCTTTTCTTTCATAAACATCTCAAATATAATTTGAATTAGACCTGAATACCTGAGGTATTAATTGGATGAATATAGCAAATAAGTAACACTCTGCTGGCTCAGGCTCACCATTGGTCAGTTTAGTTCACTGATTTCTTCTTATTAAGAAAAGTACAAGAGGTAACTCTTCTTCTGAACCTCCAGCAATTCAGGATTTACGTTGTGAATATTGATGATTTTAATCTTTTTACAGAACTAATTTTGAAACAGTTTTAGAATGGAAATTATTGGTCATTCTTAGTGCAGTCACTTGTGTTACTTATTTTTTTTCCTTGAGTCGAGGGCGAACAGGGGTAAACCTTGTCAAAGCATGACTTTGCCCCTTGTTAAACAGGATAGAGTTATGTCTTTCTGTGCATGGATTTGGTTCTTTTATTCACAGCGATATTCAGACGAGTGTTGTGAGTAGCCCTGAAGATTTGGATTAATAAGGTTTATTCCATCCAAGTGATGTTGCTGACTTTGTAATCTTTATTCATGCAGCTTAGTTGGGCGCAGCCACGGAGGCAGAGCTGGAGCATTGCTTCACTCTGCCTTGCACTGCAGCCCTATCCCTTTGCTCACTCACCCAAACCTGCAGCTTGGAGGATGTGGGGTTCAGCATCCAGGAAAACCAAACATTGCCTGAAGCTTGGATCTGCACAGCACAGATATTTAAGGCAATGTCTGCACGGGTGACACGGACCAGCAGTTCTCTCCAACAAGCCCAGAAAAGGCAGGATAGATTTGGCCAGAGTGAATTACACTGTCAGCTTGCCATGATGCAGCCTCAGCCACGCATTCAAAGTACTCCATTCATGCTTCATTTATTAGGCTCATAATATTGTTGTCTCTATTTTGCCTGCCCAATGTACTTGATGAAGAAATCATAAATCAGGATTGGGGTTAGGTTGTTGATCCTAGGCTGGGATTTTGGAGTTTCTCAGTTTGCTGTTCCCAGTCTTCTCAAAGAGCAGGAGTGTGTTAGTGTTCTTCTGCCTCCTCAGAAGAAGACCTGCCTCTTCAAGGAGTTTTAAGGACTGGTTGTTAGATTATCCTAAGAGGGCACTTCAGCCCACTCTGAGCTGCATGGGAGATGTTTCAAAGGCGTGCAGTTAACTTGGTTTGGCTCTTCATTTAATGTCATGTCCTCCACAGAGCAGTTATTCACCAGTGTCACATGTACCCTTACAGCTTTACCAAGTGTGATTAGGCTGGGCTGCAATCTTCCTGTTTGCAAAGGAATAAATCTCTGATGCTGGATCGGTGGTTTTGGTGGATTGCCCTTAGGGACTGATGGCAACCTTGGCTCTCTTTGCATGCATATGTAATCAGCAGATGATCTTGCACTCACCATCTAAATAATAAATGTATTTGGTTGCTGTATAGTGCTAGAGGTCCTGGAGAAGTGAATAAGATGTATTAACAGAAGAAAAGAACCATGTAGAATATTAGCTAAAGCTGAGCTCCTTCCATGACAGTGACAACAAGGAGCTGAAAAGAAGATAATTGCAGCAATCTGGAGCTTTTCCAGGTGCCAGCAGACTAGAAACATTATAAATAGATATGTTTATTGTATATTTAACTATATAGCTGTTTTATGTAATAAACTGAGCTACATATAAGCCTTAAAACCAAAAGTTCAGGACATGAGCTGTGCAATGTGTGTGTAAGATAAACATGGGCATTGAAATATAGTCCATGCAAGCTCACTGTGTCTGCCAGATTTTTTCTAATTGAAACTGACAGCTTAAAAGTATTGAATGATGTAAAAGTAAACAACATTGTGCAGGTAGAGTCAGTGTCATTGTTTACCATGGGAGAAGTTTATTTAGTGTATGTATCATTAGGAAAACTGTACTTAGCAATATGTTTTTTATATGTTTTCCATGTAAACAAATTAAAAACCCAGGCATTTCAGCAATACCTCATATGTTTAAATGGTGAATTTAGAGAATGGTAGATGTTGCTCCTGCATCCGTTTAAAATGTGAAACACTATACAATAACGCTGAATATTTTATAATGAAGAACTGACTATCTTTTATTACAGCCATAAAAAGGTAATCCATCCTCACTGTTTACCTTGTGTTACTACATCATTACTAGTTGTATCCTTGAAACTTTCCATCCACAGTTTATTTAATCACCATTGCAAGGCTGTGTCCCAAGAACTGTCTGCCAAGGGAACACAAAATTTTTGCTCAAAGTCTAATCTCTGTAATTTCAGGCTAATTTCCCTGTAGCCAGGGAAAGGTAATAATCTCAGAAAATTAGAGAAAGTTAATATGGGCACTTTTGGGATTTTTTAAACGAGAAAGGGTTTTAAATGAACTTCCAGCCCTGTTGAGGCACTTTCCTGATCAGCTATTTTATGGTTCTCAGGTTAATGCTGAGTTTGCCCTTAGTCATGAGTGTGGTCTATTTTACTCATTCCTGGTGAAAGTTCCCCAATTCTTTAGCAAGAACAAAAGCCCTGAGCAAAGCAGCCTTCTATATGGTAGGAGAGTTCCTATTCTCAGGAGTGTTACCTTGCTGAAAAGCTCTTGTTCCTGTTTTTATTATTGCTTCAAAGCAAATAAAAGCAGACTGTATTTTGCCAGTGAAAGACCAATAATAAAAATGTACATTAAGAGATTTGATTCCTAATAAAACCTCAGCACAATATGCCATGCAGTTCAGTGACTTTTGTGAATTATTAATATGACAGGGTTTGGGATCTGTATTGTTAAATACAGCAGTGTTTGTGTCTTTCATATTCACTGATCCATCTGTTACAAAAAAGAGAAGAAAAGGATGCAAACATTTGCATTATAATGACATTTATGTGTTTTACTTAGGATTACAGAAAAAAGTAAAAGACCTAGAGTTGGTTTATTATTCTCTAGTTCAATGCAAGTCTGATTAGAACTTGGTTACTGTTACCATACTTCTTCCTGTTTGCAGCGAGGTGTTGCAAATAATCAGTGACTGTACAAAATAACATCATTTGTGTAAATTTTGAGGCTAATGCTGCCTGTGGTAGTGCTGTTTGCATTAAAGATAACCATAACCTGCTCTGCCAGTTTCTAGTAGAAATAAAGATCATCTGAATTGAATTAAATGATTATTTATTTTATTATCTCAGATTTTAATGACTCCATATTATTTCTCCTTATTCTGAGATGTTAAATAAACATTTTAAATAGAAACAAAAAATAGTTTTCAAGCAACAAGCTGGTCACCAATTAGCAATAATTTATTTCTAGACTTTCATCCAGTCATGTTGTACTGTTTGAGAGGTTTCAATTTATGATAGAACCTGGCACGAAGTCTTTAATAAGATTCTGTAAATCAGAATCTGTTACTATTTCATAAATAATTTCTGATAGAATGTCTTTATTTCTACATTGTACTGTGATAAAAATAAAATTTTAACAACTAAAATCAGTAATAATATTAATAAATTAGAAAAATTCAGCAAATAGGAACAGTGGACTGGTGAGTGTAGGCCTGAATTGACTGCCAAGGTAGCACATGAGACTCTTCATCATGCTACATGTTAATTTGACACCCTGCTTGATTTGATCTCTTTTATTGCTGCATGCAGATCTGTGATATGGGAATAACCAGTACAAGATGGAGTCAGATGTGTATTCTATAGTGTTCTTTTGAATGGAAGATTTAGGTCAAGTATATTCTCTTTAATCAGCAGTGAAGATCAAAGTGGTATTCACATATGCAGCCTCTTTGAAATAGGTAGATGTGAATTATTACATCTTACAGAATTTCCTGGCATGCCTTACTAAGGGTGCAGTAAAGTCGTATGGATGATGGTTGTTCTCACTGCTCAGGTATGATATGAATAGCAATTTTCTGCATGTTAGAAGACAAGAGTGTGCTACACTCACAGGAGGTTTGTGGATCACTGCTACTGCATGTTTCTGGTGTGCCTGTGTTCCTCCCAGCTGCTGTGCCTGAAATGTGAATCTGGAAGTCCTGGAATGGCCGTGGAGAAGTTTTAGCACCGGGAGGCAGTAGGAGCTGGTATGGAGGGCACTGTCCTTCAAGTCCCACATGACTCAGAGACCTTTTGGTCTGCGTGTGGCAGCGCTGCTCGGGGGAGTGACACTTGTGACTGGGGCAGAACTTTCTTCCACCCCACCATGGTGTGAGAGCAGTGTCCTTGAACTTCTCATTTTCATCTGTGGTGGTGATGAGCTGCAGCTTTCTGAAAAGCTGTGTCCTTGAACCTGGATTTTATTTCCCATGGTTAAGTGTGGCCTTACTTGGGAGAGTAGACATTTCTGTGCTTCCACGTGCATTTCGGAGAAATGAGGGAAATAGAGTACAGGCCTTCTGTGTTACTATGTAAATGTTACAAAAGCTGCTAGCTTTAAAACAAATGAGTTGCATCTGTTAGCAGTTATGATATTGCAAATCAGCCAATTATATTAAAACTTCAGTATTTACTAGCTGCAAGAATTCATGCAACATCCCAATAAAGGGTTTTAGTTGCCTTAACTTTGAACTGTGGTACAGAAATCACTGCTGAATGTGACTTGTACAGAGTAAAAATGACCAGCTCTTTGTTGTGTTGATTTTTTCCCAGCTTTTTTGTTTAAAATTGTTTTCTTGAAAATATATTTTACTTTTTCCAACCTTCAAATTAATTTCAAGGCATTTAAAATTGAGGAAGGAAGTGGCGGAACGAAGGAGGGAAATACAAGCTATAAGTACACTGGAAAAATGTCTGACAGCTATCCTGGATGTCCCTGGGAAATGGTAGTAATAGTAGTAATGTTAAATGTGAAAGCAGAAAGCTTTGATGCTTCTGCACTATAAATAATTACTAACGAAGGTGATTGCCAGTGTGGAGAGGTGTTTGCAGAGGGATTCATTTCTGATTGTTAAGTGTAAGTATATTTAGACAGAAAATTATTTTTGTTCCTGAAAGCCAGGGAGTTGTTGTAAATGGGAAGAATTAGCAGTCTGGATTCCACAGAGCAAACACCAGCCTGGTTATTACAGATGAGACTTGATGAATGTAGTTATATTGAGGTTAGCACAGGAAGCTATTCCTATATTTTACATTTCAATGACTGAACTCAATTATTTTCTTTTTAGCAGTTGAATTTATACACTTTTCTTGAAAACTTCTCAGTTTGGCAGTCTTCTTTTCTGAAATGTTGCAAATATTTCAAAGCCTTTAATGAACCTCTTGCTAAGTCACCTTTGATCCAAAAATCTTCATTGAGAAATTTGTGCGTATGGGCACAGACATAATCCAACACAAAACCAGAATCCAAATAATTGGAATTGAGGAAAGGAATAAAAGAGCTTGCCAGAGTCTCCTATGCTTTGCCTTTAGAGTTTTTGCACTGCAGTCCAGATATTGGCTCCATAATCTGAGATTTTATTGTGTAAGTGAAACCCTGCAGGATTTTGCAAGGCAAGATATATTGGGGAAATATATAGCGCCAATACCTGCAAGTTTAAAATAAATACAAGTAACTAGATGAGACTTGACTACAGGAGACAGCAAGAGATACCTAAACATTTTCACAAGGGCATGCCATTATAGGTGGAACCTGCCACTGGGAGGTCTGCTGCACAGTTTAAGCAAACTTGAGGACAATTTTTTCATATAAAAACAGTAACTTCACTACTTTACATATCCTGGACAAGGAACTTTTTAAAGTCTTGTGTTTTAGCTTGTAAGTGGTGGTTCTTGTGAGTTTATCTAAAGAGTAGTTTCTTTTCAGTTCCTTGTTTTGTGCCCTGCTGAGAAACCTTCTGATGGAACACAGGAAGATTTTCCTTTTTTCAGAACCTGCTTTTATTGATGGAAGCATGAGCAGAGTTTAATGAAAGAGTTCAATAGTAGCACTTGGGGCTAAAGTAGAGATGGAGTGAAACACCTGTTCATCATAATAAAGTTCTTAAAAGCAGTAGTCCAACAGATCTCTTTAACATTTCTACAAATAAAAACTCCCAGAGCTCATCTCTTCAGCTGTGGGGCTACTCAGATAATTTCCATGGATTTCCATTTCTGTTTTCAAAACTAGCTGCTTTAAAAACTGTCCACTTTTTATGTTGTGTTTCTGTAAAATAACTGATTACTCATGCCTATATCAGATATTTACTGTGATATAAGGCATGAGCTGTAGTTTATCTGTGTTTAAGATCTTTTAACTCACAGACAGCTGTCAGACTGGCTATCAGATAGTCTTTTTTCCCAGTCTGATTCTCAGATTCAGTAACAGAACACACTTGAAGAACAGAAAGGATGCCACGTTGATCCGTTCCTATAGGTCAAAATTTGGGCTGAATCTAAAATACATCTGTTCCCCTAGACAGCTGACATGTGGTCAAGACTGGAAATTATGTAAGAGAGCATGAATATTTTTGGACTAAATGTCTCACAGGAGTAATTAACATTTTCCCCTGGTTCACACAGCCTTCTATCCAGGCAACAGATGGGTAACCTTTACTCTTAAACCTAATGGTCTGTCTTGAAGTTCCTTTTCATGTGCTTCTGGTATGTGTCTTCATACTGCTAAAGTTCCTTTGATTTCCTTTTGGCCACTTTCCAGAACATCTTTTAATTCTTTTTGTGAAATTTCCATGTCAGCTTTAATTCCTGCCAGAAGGCAACTGTTGCATCTCTCTTCAAACAGGACCTAAAGCTTTAAATTCTCAGATTTTCTCTCTCTGGAGGTAATACTCCCTGCTCAGACTTCAGAGACATCAAGAATATGTAGATCCAAGCACTGCTGGGGAGAGAAATAAGGACATGGAATTCCTTCCTTGACTACAATTACTCCGTTTCCATTTGCTGCTTGACTTGATTGTGGTGATGCTTGGCTTTTATCTGCAGTACTTGCTACTGTTTGAGTTCCAGGAATCTTTATTTTAAAAAAGTGTAGTCCAGCCAAAACCACAACCCATTTGGTACTCTCTGCCAAGTTCTTTCTGCTCTCTGTATGCATATCCATTGAATCTTGTGAGGGCAAGACCTGGAAGTGTCACTTAGTGCTGTTCTTTTACTGTCATTAAAGGACACAGATGTGACTCAGAATCGCCTTGGACCTGATTAACTGATCTGTAGATGACCCTCAGGTGCAGGGGGAAGGTCTTTTTTAAATGTGAAGAGTCCCTTCTTCTGCACCATTTTACTGAAAAGGAGTTTTTGGGGGGAGTCTGGCCGCCTTCTTGAGTAAGATCGCAGTTAAAAATATTCATATCAACAGACCTGGCTGAAGGACAGGGTCAGGATTTTATAATGTTATAATAAGGGTAAAGCCAATGGCATTTTCTCTGAGTTATTACTCACCTCTGAAGGCGAGGGTGGCTGAGGTTCTTGTTAATAGATCTCTTGCAGCAAATTAGAAAGAAATGACACTGAATGACAGTTTTTTAATATATATTGTAGGTATATTTATGTAGGGATTATTTTAGAATAATGGGCTTGCCTTGGAAAGGAGGTATGCAGCCATTTTGGTTATTGTCTATCTATAGTAATATAACAGTACAAAAGTATAAAGATACCACTTCAAAAAATACATAAAGGGAAAGAAAGAATGAGAAGAAAATTATAAGATTGGATAAGTGGAGAGGAAAGATATCACCCATCTAGCAAGGAGACTTGATTGTTGTTATTTGGTGTCTGTTAGTTGAAGTGATAATCTCCATCTTGATCACCTGGGAGTGGGGGAAGCCCTCAAAACACAAAGTTCCGTGGGTTAATAAATGTTTTATTTATGTCAGACATCTCTCCCTCACTGGGGGGGTTAGTTTTGCACTGTCTGATGTAACACTGTGGATCACATGCAGTCCTCTGATGGAATGCCCCAAAAATTAGGCAGGGGGGCACTCTGGGGACCTTTGATGGTTTATGACACCTTCAAAGGCACAGCAGCTGCCTCTCATGACAGAGTGGTTGAGCCAGTTGTGCCCCGTCAGAAGGGATGAAAACCTTCAGGCCTGTGGTGAATGCCCTGGTCCTTCCCAGGGAGAAGCTGTACAACTGTGCCTGTTATCGAGGGGTGATAGAAAAAGCATTTTCTGACCTCTGCTTCTTACCTGGCTTCTCCCTCCCATGGCTCAGACCCCAGCTTGTGGCCTCTGCTGCTGGGTGCTCACCCCCTCTGCCCCTGGGCTGGGACCCTGCAAACCCAACCTTGGCAAAGCACCCTCAGCTATTGCAAATGGTTGGTTGAGTCACTAACCATTAACATTTCAGTCCCCCATGCCATCCTGCTATAGAAATGGTAGTGACTAAATTAAATAAATTTTTTATTTTAATTTCATTTTTTTTTTTTACTCTGGTAAGTTTTAAAAAACAGACATGCACCACCTAGTTTTTGCTAGGACACTAAGGTTACTGTACATGTTTCTATTAAACAGCAGCAATGTCATCTTTAATATCCTGACAGGTTTTTAACAGCCTTTGTGTAATTGTAATTTAGTATCTAATGAAGTCTATTGAGAACCTGCCACTGGCTGGAGCAGGATTGGATCCAGGCTTTGCTCAGCTGTGCTCTATGTACATGTTGTAAGTCCAGAAAAATATATGTATGTATATACAAACCACATATTTTGTTTTTGTTTTAGTTGTGAGTTTAATCTTTTAAAGTCATAGAATGGCTTGGGTTCTATGACTCTCTCTAAGAGTCATAGAATTGCTTTGAGCAACCTGATCTAGCGGAAGGTGTCTTTAAGGTCTCTCTTAAAGAGATCTTAAAGCCACCTTCCACTAGATCAGGTTGCTCAAAGCCCCATCCAACCTGGCCTTGAACGCTTTCAAGGAAGATACACAGCTTGTCTGGGCAACCTGTTCCAGTATCTCACCTCCACATCTATTCTGCATCTATAACATGTATTCATCTGTTCTGCATCTGTTTGTGCTAACTACTTTGTAACCTTAGTTACTTTTCAGTACTACATTGTATATGTGGGGATGTAGTTTATAACCCTGGTACTGGAAGAGGTTTTTTTGAAGAGTTTATCTCAGTGCTCACCAAAAACCTTTCTGGATCCTGAGTGTGATGAATCTTCAGAGATTCAACACCATTTCTGGCTTTGGTTTTAGGACAGCAGTAGTTAAAGATGAAAGTGTGTCTGAACTCCATCTACCATATTCAGAATTGATAGAATTTATAAAGCTTATATTTTCCTACTACTGTCAGGAAATGTAAGTATATTCTGCAGTTTAGCATAAAAATTTCTGGGACTTAAAATTATGTGGATTTATTACTTTTCTTGGGATTTACTGCAATTCTGTTCATCAGTAAATCATATGCTGTCCTTTAACCAAAGGAACAGATTTTCTGTAGCTGCTGTGCTGTAGCTATTTAGTTATAATTTTGTTCATTTGCATAATGAGTTAGGAATTCTACTTAGAAATTCTCATACATAATATGATTTATTAAATTTAAGGTTAAAATCAGGGTTAAAATTATAAGTTGAATACTGTGACCTTAATACTGTCTTTGCAAGTTTCCTTAGGAGCTTAATGCATTCAGATTTATACTGACTTGAGTACAACCCATTTATTTTTCTTTGACCCTTTTGTCTGCTATATGATTTACTCATGCTGCATATTGTTTTCTTTTAAATACTGTTAAGTCTTTGCTTGAAGCAAAACTGCTCTCCAGATTTTCTCTTGGAGGTAATTTGCTCCAGGCTACTTTTTAACTTTCTGAAATGTAAAGTAGTTGCAGTTCAGGTTTTAATTGTATGTCTTTTTCTCCTTTCAAGAATATGCTGCCTGGACACATCACTTTGTTATTTAAAGGGCTGATAAATGTGTCTAAGTTGTATTAATTTATATGGCAATAGAATTCAAATTAATGCAAACAAGAAGATGTTTAAATGCATGAGTAGTATGAAAGGTATAATTAAATCTCTCTGAAAAAAAAATTACAGGATATTTCATGAATGTCAGTATCATAGTTTTAGCTCTTAAATAATTTTTCTTTGCTAGAGATAATTTTTAGGGTTGTGCCTAGTAGAACCTTAAAAATGTGTGTCTTAAGAAAACAGTAATTTTTTCCCTTCATTTGTCCATTTGGGTTTGTGCTAATTTGTTAGGTTCATATTATCCTCCTAAATTATGCTTTTACAGATTCCAGAAAGTTCACAGTGTCAAAATGAGAGAGAGAGAGAGGGGTTTTTGAGCTATGTGCAGGACATTTAGGCAAACGCTTAAGCTGATGAGGAGACTTTCTGTAGCTGGTGATTCCTGTTTAGAGCATTCCAGATTTCCTTGGTTGAGGACAAACCTGAAAGATTAACCCACTATAAAGGAACAGACTATGGCTGCAGAGTTTGCACAGTTGAATTTTTTGGAAGAAAAAGTGTGTGCCACATGCAGAATTACTTGCTTCAATTAATCAGTCTGAAAAAATGGTTAACTTCATCATGACCTGGTTCAGTCACTTGTGGAAGAGTGTTGAACTCTTGCTCACTGCTCAACATGTAGCCCCATCAGGGGTGAGTGGAGCATGATTTCCCTTTATTCTGGTCACTTTATTTCTTCCTAGTGGTGGGTCAGCATGGTTTGCTGATACAAAGCCACTGTTGGCTCTTTGACCTAGCATCCAGGATGACCACAGGTCCTTTGCAGATGGTTGCTTTTCAGCCAGATGTCTGGAGATCTTCTGCTCCAAGTGCAAATTTTTGCACTTGCTGAACCTTGTGAAGTCTATATAGTTGGGTTTAATTTGTTTTGTTTTGTTGGTTTTTTTTTTTTTTTGCCATTTCTTGCCTTCCCTTAGTTTGTAACTTGGAAGTGAAGCAGTGAGTTTGTAATGTGGATGTTTTAGATGTCTTACAGTGCACAGTGAGTATACCCTAAGCTTGGCTGGCACCAGAGTGAATTTTCTGTATGTTTTTTCATGAATCAGTGTATGTTTTTGGTTACCACCAGCTGCCAAGATTGTTTGATGTATACCAAATAGCCATTTGGCAAATGTCTATTTACACCAAAAGGCTGTTTATACCAATTGGCTATTTATACCAAATGACATTTATACCAAATAGCCATTAGGCATTGCTGCTTCAAGAAAGACTTGTTGATTCTTTTCTTAGTGAGAAAGATGGCATTTTAATCTGATAGCTCAAATAGCAATGGTGGAAATTATATTTAGTGTGCAGTGGACTTGAAAGAAATCAATATTCTTTTTAGTTTGCATAAAAAAAAATCATAGGTTCTTAGAAAAACCATACCATGTAGTATATATTGAAACTGCCATTTTCCTTTCTCTGTGGAGATTATAGATTAAAGTTCAAGTACCAGCAGTATAATTTCTGGATGTTGGGATTTAAGTATGGGCTCTGTAACTGTGATCACTGACATAATTCAGCTGTAGGTTTTATTTTATTTCACCAGCTGTAGGTTGAGAGAACAGGTGGGACTACAGTCCTCTCACACCTGCAGGGAATGGAAAAGGTTATGTTCGAGCACCACCTGATTGTTGCCACTTGGGAATCCACTGCTGTAGCCATAGATGCATAGATTCATTCATGTAAAGGCCCAAAATGTACTGCTCACCATTTCTCTTTCTAAGTCATGGCGACTGAAAGGTGGGTTTTCTTCATTTTTCAAAGGGAAGATGAACTGTAGAAAAACCAATGATTTCTATAGGACTCACAGGAAAATTTCTGGTGGAGGTGATAAGTCAGTCTGGGAGTTGTATTAGCTCTTATATGCACGATAGATTCTACATAAGATTTAAACACAGTATTCTATCTTATGTAGAATACCTGTTCTGGCTTGGATTTGGTGGCAGGATGCATGTTCATCCTAAAAATAGCTTTCTGTCATGGAAGAGCTTTCTGTTTGAATTGGACTAATCTCTGGAACGTATCTTCCTTGAGACAAAGTTGTTCTCTTTTTTTATTCCATGAATTACTCTCCCAGACAGTCAAAGTGATCCTACCTATTAGAAAGATCCCATGTGGTTAAAGTGCCTCTTGAAGTGCTTGGTGTACATAGGTCAGTGTAGACTGTAGGAGCCTAGAGAACAGTAATTTGTGGGAGAAAATCAGCATGATGTAAGCATAGGAAAGGCTCTTTGAAGCATTTAAGATGAAGGTGTTTGTTTTTTTGAACACTTAATACTTGTTTCTGAAATAAATGTACAGTACCATCAAAGTGTGAAAACCATGGAATGGATATCTTTGTAGATAACTAAAGTAAAGAAACCAAAATCCACACTCTGACCAATTCAGCTCTTGCTTTCAATTGTAGTGGTGCCCCTCCCCACAGTTTTAGCATTTATCAGTTTGCATTCCAGGGAGAGTAGATGTATTAGAAGTTCTAGTCCTTTCAATGATTATTAGAAGATATTGCCAAATATTTCAAAGCATTTGAAATCTTTTCACTGGAGATCTGATCAGTGCTATCAATGCATTGTTACTGTAATATCTAGATTATCCATCTGTCATGACCTTCTGGGGGCTCTGAGAGGGCTTTAGGCAACACCTAAAACCTAAGGTTGTCAGTTTCTTCTCATTTTGCTTCTTTCTGATACTCATTGTTTTTGTCACATAAAGAAGAGGAGCAGATTTATTAAAATTCCTGTTAATGATGAAAATAATCACTGTCTTAGAAGGTGAACAGAACATTGATCTGTAGTGCCCAGAACAGAATTAATAAATCATATTTATTTGAGCCAACCTGCTGTATCTTATATTTAAATATACTGGATTTATTAAATATGGTATTATATATGTGCCCAGTTATTATTTCTCTTGGAGATTTCTTTCAGATATTTTGGCAAAGTCTGTTTATAGTCATAGCTCATAGACAGCTATAATTATACTCCAATTAGAAGATACTGAGAGACAAAATGTTTCATTGCTTTGAATGGGTGAATCTGTTTGAAATTGGGAACTTTAAACAAAAACAGAATGCAGTTGCAAATAAAAAAACAAGAAGAAAACAGGCTGTTTGGCATTTTTAAGGAAGTGATTGATACATGAGTCTGTTTTGCCCAATTAAGACGTGGACAATTCTGTTTACCCCTACATTTACTCTTTAGTTTAAGTAATAGATGTAATACATGTATGTGTGGGTTTTTGGGGTTAATTTTTTTTCCTTAGTAGAGTTGTTCTGCCATATTATAATAATATTTTTCTTGTCTTGCTTTCCATGCTTTTCAGCAGTTCTGAATTATGTATAACCCTCACATGTACAGGCTTTGTCTTGTCTTTCAATTCACTTGCAAGATTAACGTTGCTGTTGACCAAAGTTAAGCAAATGCAATGAAGGCTGATATTTTTCCAATTAATTATTGGAAATTGTTCCTGCCTGTGAACATCAGTATTCAGTGCACACTCATACCAGAAAAAAGTGGTTGATCATTAGCTTCCAGTCCTCGGTGTCTAAACTTGACATTTCCTCAAAAAAAAAACAACCAAAAAAACCAAAATGAAAACATCATGGCACTACTGAAAGATACAGGGATCACTTTTGGAACAAACACACTTGTTTTAGTAGGGCTTTAAAGAGTTGGTTTGGAAATGAAAAAACATTGCATTCATCACCCTGCTCAAAAGAATGATATTTATTCATGTGTTTCAGATAGAGTTATTTTTGTCTCTCTCTCTCTAATGGACAGCACTTTGGGATATACAAATCATTTGAATATATGAATGTGTCATACTAAAAACTGGTGGCTGAAAACTGTTGCCCCAGCTGGAAACCATGAAAACTGTGGAAATTTTCCTTTTCTCCTTTAAAAAAGAAAAAGGTCTTTGTTAGGACTGATTCTTGTGGTAAGCCTATGTAGATTAATGTGGAAGTAAAATAAAGTGTCTCTATGGAATGGGTTGGACAGGAGAAGCAAAAGAACTGTTCCTCTATTAGGTAATTCATATAGTAATGGTTTCTGTAAAGAAATTTATGAAGAGCAGAAAACTGCCATTTTGAAAAGGAGGTAGAAGGGAGAGCTATTCAATGGTTATTTGTTCATGTCAGAGTTGAGAGATTATTTTAAATGTGATTTCCTTAATTATTTTATTTAGGCTGTCTCATTATGTTGGCTCTCAATGACCATATCTCAGCTTGCTACATAGGTAACTGGCAAGAGCATCATCAGCTCATGAACCAAAGAATCCAGCTTGCTGCAAACGGAGCTCCAGCAAGATGTGAAAGTAATCCAAATACTTCTGTGGGAACTGGGAGTTCTTCACCACACCCCAGAATGTACTTGCTCAAATCAGGCATTTTCAAATTCATTTCTTTTTCCGTCACTTGTAATGTCGAAGGTGCTGTCTGACAGCCCTGGAAATTAAGTCCTCTATTTCTTCACAGGACAGGTATAGCAAGGGCAGCAGCAATGCAAGCTTCCCCACACTGTCCTGCCAATGCTCCTCAGCCCAGTTCTGAAGAAGTCACTTCTGGAGGTGAGTGGGCGGAAGAGTCTCTGTGTGTGCAGAGGCTGCTGCAGGCAGTGGTTCCTGCAGCACGGGCTGCTGATGGAGGCTGGCCCCTTGTCCTGAGCGAGCCACCAGTCTTTAACAGATAATCACTTCATCTGTCGTAAAGCAGCGTGGGCTGGATTCGTTGAGGTTGCATTTTTCTGCTTGACTGTCGTCACATTTTGATATTTCTTTGTGGCTGGATGGCACCTGTACATTTTTTTTTTTTCTTTTTGCACTGTTTTGTTGCTAAAGGCTTTGTCAATGCTTTGTGTACACGTCTGGGAAGAGGCATGTGAATAACTGAATGCAGCCTGGTTGTAAATGTGGCACAGAAAAGCAGTCACTGGTGGCAGCCATGTGTGCAAGAGGAGCTGTAGGGCACTAGACCAAGAGGCATGCTTTGAAATGCACCAGAAATTGATAAGAAAGTGTATGTTGGTTTCCAGTATCTAAATGAACAATTAGGTTTCTGTTGCAAAGCCATATCTTAACCATTTCTCTTTACATAATTACTATGTAATTTAGATATTAACATCAATTAAGCTGGTAAACTAATGTTCCTTTTTAGATTATTTTACAATTAATGAAATCTGCCTATCTAAAGCTAGACATGCAACATTCTACACTATATGAAAATAAAGAGTGTGTCTTGCAGTTACAGAAGAGTCATCCAAACCACAAATATGTGATAAATTTTGTGAGAGGAATTAATGACTGATGCAGGTTTTCAGAACAACAATAATGAGTGCTTACCACTTGGGCAAATTAATTCCCCCATACATTCCTGGAGTTAAGCACTACAGACTTCAAATACGGTGAGAAGTATTCTGTTTTCAGCCAAATTTACATCTCTTCAACACAGAAATAAATCTGAAAAATGGGAAACAAAGGCTTAGCAAGGCTGTTAGGTCATGGTGAATTACTTTTCTAGTTTCAAATGCTGTGTGAAGGATTTGCAATGCCTTGATTGTAATTTGTAGTTGAGGCCCTTAAGTCTGTTTAACTCTGTTTCTATGGCTGTTTGTAAACAGGAGTGATAACAAGAGACTATAGCACAATTCAATAATTGTATAAATTTAGCATTGTTCTTATTTCCATGAGATCATAGAGTAAGAGGAGTTAATTTTCCTAGTCAAAGTAGACTTCCTGAAGAGATTTCTTAATTTTTTAACTTTAAAGGATATGAATCAGAATAGTATTCATTCCATATACAGCTAAAACAGTTCCTGACTTTTACGTTTTTTTAAAAAAATTATCAGGTAGCAGGGGCTATGGACTTCTCTTCATAATTAAAATTAATGACAAAGTCCTATTGAGAAGTCATTTGAGACTGATCCATGAAGTGGAAAAGAGTTTGAGGATCCTTGTCATGGGAACACATGGCATTAGGACATTTGCTAATAAGTCACTTTATTTAATGTTTGTATGGTGCCAATCAATCATGTGGATTTGATTTTTTTCAGCTCTTTTGCATGCAGTGCAGAGTGCTAATCTCTTACTGATGTTGACAAAGCTGTGGAGAGGTCCAGAGTGGGCCTCCCTCATACCTGAAGCCCAGAATTCAGCTCCAACCTCCCTCTCTGCCATGTAAACCTTTGAAGATAATTATATACCTTATCACAATTAAACCATTTTTATAATAGACATCATTTTAAATTCAAGTACAAAAATACATTTTTAGGACAAACACAAGAGTGGTCATAGAGACTGTTTTCTTCACACAGTATTTATTCAGAACACATATTCATCTGTCTCTGCATCTGCTTTCTGTGAATACTAATTAATACAGAGTCTGATTTTTTTTTTTTTATGCATATTTGCATTGAATGGTGGTGATCTAAAATAGTACACATGTACACCAGCACAGGGCCCAGAGCATCCAGAGCTCCTCATCCTGGAGTCCTGACTTACACAAATCTGTTGTTTCTCCTGGGGCTGCTTACTTGGGAAGAGGCTTTGCTTTACGTTCATAGTTACAGATCCCTATCTTAAAAACTTCAACAATAACTTTATCAACTTGTCTTTACCTCCAGTTATATCCTAGTGATTGTACAGCCTCTCAGAGCTTCTGCCCTGGGACTGGGAGTGGAGGAAGGTTAAACCAGTCTTTCAAGAATGTATATAAATATTTTCCTGAAGATACAGTAAATTGGTTTGAGGCTTCAGGCTCAGTTTACAAACTTTTTTTCACCAACCACTGGATAACAGAGTTTAAGGGACATAGTCAGAAATTTGAATCAAGAGTCAGAAACAAAGTCTGCAAAACAAGGAATAAGGAACACTTTAGGTTCACATTGAATAATGTGTGGTCTTTGTACAGCTGGGAAACCCCCATGCTAAAATGTTGTTCCTTTTTTGACTTTCTGTCTGTGAAGATAATATAGATCTGTGTTTATAATAGATCCAGGAAGGCCTTTGCTTATTCCCAGTCTTCTGGAGATACTTCTTGAAAAGCATTTCCCTAGCAGGTCTGGAGTTAGGGTGAAGTACCTTGCTCTGTTTGTGATGATCTGGAAGGAGCTGTGTAATTTTAGATTGTTCAAAAGGAAGTTTTTATTTGAGGCACCTAGAAATTACTGAGATAAAGCAGGAGGGAATGCTTTCTAATCAAAGCTTTATGCCACTGGCGTGTGTAAGTAAAAGGAAGACTAAAGTGCCAAAGCTATCAGAAATGAAATCTCATTGCTCAAATATCAGGCTGTGCAACTGCTTTCACAGACTTATCAGATAGTTATCACAGGCTTCTATCACATTATTGTTTAGAATTATTGGGACTGTAGGAAGGAATTTGTCACTTGTCTCTCTAGGTTTCATGAAGATCTGTTTTTGCTGTCCATTAGTCCTTAGGTTCACAGTTATAGTCCAGCAGTGTGTGACAAGATACCATTAGCAATGAGCAGCTGCATAACAGAGGATATGAAAAATGCTTGGTTTTAAATTTGTTTAGTATTCTACAGCACTGCTACGGCATCTGTAAAGGTTTAAGTGTTGCCACACATGGAACTCATTGCAGAACCATTGCTGTGAGCTCTTACAGGGCAGGGAATACATTTTTCTGTGCACACATAAAGCCAACCCTCCCTACATCTTTGGGTATTCCTGTGATGCAGGTAATAAATATTTATAACAAACTCAGTGCAAGGAAAAAACAAGCAAATAATCCCCCAATTTCCACAATAACTATTTCACCCATTTAATTACTTTCTTTTGAGTGCCTAGAAAATTTGGGCCTACTGAAATTGCTTTTGGGAGTGTCACCTTTAATCTTGTAGCAGAGCATTTGAAGTCAGATGTTGAAAACAGTTCAACCAAAACAAATGCCGCTTTACGCAGGATGAGACGTGCAGACAAAAAATGAAAAGGTGATACAGAATGTAAATCCTCTTTCAGGAGCCTTATGAGAATGCCATCTGGTTATCATAATGACAGCACAGGTAACCATCGTTCTCTGCATTCCATAAAATCCTGACTCACAAAGTCAAGCTACGAGATCAACTACAAAATCCCATGGTTTTTGTTTTTGTCATTCCTCAATTTTGAGGAAGCCTGATGAGACCTAACAGCTCAAGAGCATTGAGGCTGATGAAATCTAAATTTTCCATAAGTTTTTAATATTTTAGTATGCAGCAAATGAAAAATTAGCAGAGTAAATACTGAGACTCTGGAATTCTGAGATTTTCTGGGGCAAAAGGAAGGTTTTTGCAGTTAAATACTGTTTGCAGTTGCTTTCTTAGGCTCATCTACTGTACCTTTGGAGTTGATAGTGAATTTCTCCTTCACTTAAATGGCTGTTGTGCCAGGAGGCTGTGGATTTTTGTGTGTTTTCTTTTGCTTGATCAAATACTCTAGGCTCTTACAGGGAGATGAAGCAAATTAGGAAATATGTTCTTTTATAAAATATACTTAAGAACATGCTTCAGGAAAAAGAGAACTTAATTTGTTTTAAAGGACAGATGCATCTTAAAAGGCACTTAAATTTTAATCAATCCCTTAATTTTTATTAATCTGTAATGAAAAAAACCCAAGTGATTAAATCCCAGGAAACTGATTTGAACTTACAAGCTGAGTTGTTAGATGGAATTTAGAGGTTTTGCTGTAATAATCTATCAGATCCTATCTGTGTGCTAAGTGCTGAGTGACCTTGTGCCATTTATATTGCTCAAAAGAAAAAGAGCTTAATTTGATAATTAGGTAGGAGAGAATGAAAAAGTGTATTCTGGCAGTTTTTGACTGGGTTGGGAGAGCAATGTCCTGTTTGTTCTTTATGTTGGGAGCAGTGGAGATAATTTAATTACATTTGTTCTGGATAGCAATTGCTTTTTTAAAATACTTTTTTTTTTTTCTGAGGTTGTTTTTATTTATTTTTTTATTTTTGCTAGTTTTACACCAGCATTGTTGGTTTTTAAGAAAGGAGTCTCTGTGCTAGTTTACTTAATTTTGTAAGAGTGCTGGAGTGAAGGCTGCCTGTTTATGTCAGGTAGAGCACAATGGGACAGTGTTCTTTAAACTCCAGAACTATGAAAAAAACATTCAGAAGAATTGATGAGTAATTGGAAAGGAAACTTTAATTGTAAATAGATTTCTGGCATTGTGTTTCTCTTAGGATTTTGGGTATGTAATATTTTTGTTTATTTTAATAGGGTTTTGGCTGCCAAGTTCTGAAGGGTTGGGACGAGTTTGAAGGTCTGTTTGGAAGTAATTGATTTCAGTATTGTCTCCTGGCCCACTCCTGCCTGGTGGCCGATGGGCTGTGCTGTCCCCAGTGGTGCAGGGGACACTGGCAGGGCTTTGGGAGCCCTGGAGGGTGGGTGCTGCTGGGTTAATGCTGATGCTGCTGCCTCCTTCCCTCCCCTGCTTTCTGCTGCATCTCCCTCCTCGTAAAATATCCTCTTGGCTAAATGCTTGTGCAGAATAAAACTGATGTTATGGCCTGTGTACTTCGCCTTTCCTGGTTTTACAGCTGGCAGTGCAGTGACTGTGATGAGTGAGCTGTGAGCTTGCTGCTTCTACCCTTGAACCTGTTAGTAAGTGTACAGGGATTTCTTGTGTGGAGTAATGTCTGCTGGGGATAGTGCAAGTGTGTGTTTTCTTGTAACTTGGACTGGAATCTGACACAAGTTCTGAGCAGATCTCATGCTGATTTTGAGCTGAGCACTTCACAAAGTAAAGGAAACTGGGGAGAAAATTGAGTTGAGCCTTGCCTGCAAGTAATAAAATTTTTTAATCTGTAGTGCTGCTGGTTTCACACTGATAGAGATAATTATTTTCTAGTAGCTTCCTAATGATGGTATTATTTATACTCTTTGCTGATGCTATTAGCTTGGTTACATAGAGTCTGGGTGCTGAAACTGCTTAGAGATGAGGCTGTATCATAGAGATCTATTCCACACATTGATCCTGCCCTTGACTTCCCATCACAGGAACAGGATATGAATGAAGAAAATGCTACTGTGTTAAATTTTAAGTACAGAAAATCTCCTCTCTGTTCACAGCATCAGTATTGTAGTATTGATGTGCAAAAGAAACAGCTGAACTAAAGTTTCAGGCAGTTGGCTGTAGAACTGCATGGGAATGGGAGTGGAGAAGTGTCTGATACCAACAAATCAGGAAAAGCCATCATAAAACCAGCCTAAAGCCTCTTCCATCCTGGAGAGATTTATAAATGGTGTCAGCAAGAACATCTACTTCTCACCTGACTGGGGCTTACAGGTTGGCTTAGAATTTTCTTTGCAGAAGAGGAACTTGTTTTACATTGTCTGCAGACAGTGTGTCACCAATGCCACTGTCTGGACAGCCAAATGTGCCTTTTTCTTTCTTGCCTTCCATGATCCAAGTAAACATAAAACCTAAACTGAAGATTTGATGATAGGGAAGAACCTCTGTTGTTGCTCACTCTTTTAAAAGATGTGGTAATGTGCTAGAGGGCACAGAGCACTGTGGTATGAAATCAAAACATTTCCCTCAAGTCAGTACGGCTAATTTCAAATGAAGGTTTCCATGGGCTGTGTCTAAGACCAAGCATAATCTAAATGTTAGATGTCACTTAAAAGTATGTGATGAATAGTGGGATAGGGACAGGGATGCATGGTGGGAAGGAAGAGAAGGCTTTAACAGGAAAACTGTAGGGTGTGCTCATTTATGATCACCATACTCTTTGTCCAATACCACAGAGGAGAAAATCCTAATCATGCCAAGAGCTGAACAGCTGTTGCCTTTCCATATAAGCTGATGCCTTTAAGGGTGCATTTACAGAGAAATAGAGCTGGGAGCATGGAATGGGTACAAATAACAGGCCAGGTTAAGCCAATTAATCTCTGACTTTGCAATATGTATATATGCACATATATGTAAAGGGTGTATATCTGTGTATTTGTAGTATATGTTTTTTCTCAAATCAGGATAAGGTTTTGCATTTAATTTTAAATGTTTTCTTTTTCATCTGCCTCTTTAAATCTGGTTGAGGGAAACAGAACATTCTCTTACTGGAACATAAGCAGCTCTGCTATGCACTTCTGTTTTGAATTATTTGGGATTGTTATGTGTTTTTATAGTAATAAGTTAAATAAATAGACCTGTATCAGCAATTTTGAGGATATGAGCTTAGTGTGCAAGCATCTGTTGTATATATTTGATGTGTCCCCCTGCCTTTCCAATAAGCCTTTTGAGGTGTGTCTTTTCAGTATAGTTATCCTGCAGTGCTTGATAATGCTGACCATGGTTCTCTGATGACAAGCATAATATTTTGAAGGTATTTCTAAAAAATAAATTTATAAAAGATACATTCTTTTATCTGTTCAGTTTTTATCTTCTCTTTCCATGTAGCTTCTTGGTGTCTCTTCTGGTTCTATTTTGAGGACTCCACAGAATAAAAAAAACCTGGTATACTGACACCTTAAATATTGCTTGTGGTAGCTTCTACTGTTTGAAGTTTTTGAGGATAGGGAAGGACTTGGCAGTACCTGAGTGTGCATGAATGATTTCCTCCCCCTGCCCACCCCTCTGTTCTTGCTGGCAGATGGTCCTTGAAGGACTTGTGCCAGCCAGTGCAAGTCAGACTAGCCCCTAGGAGTGACTGATACTGGGCAGCCTTTCCACTGAGCTCAGCAGAACGAGCCTGCCAGTGAACCTGATCTATCATTTTCAAAGTTATTTTATATTTTTTGTCTCAGAAATCGCAGTAGCAACAGAACAGTGTCTTTAGCTCCCCATGAGACTTGTCAAACATAACCAAATATGAAATTAAATGATTGATACAAAGTAAATGCTTGGGAGAGTGTTTCCAGTCTTAATGCTGCAATAACAGAAGTACCTTTTAAAGTATAAGTATAAAGTATATATATTCACAATTTTTTTTTGTTCAAAACGTTTCCTTCTGAAAAAAAGCACAATTAAGACAGTTTTGCAGATTGGGACAATCTTCAGGATGCCAGTAAATGTTGCTCTGTAGCATCACTATCACTGCCATAACAGTTTTGTACAGAACTGTTGTGGTTTCACCCCCTCTGGCAGCCAAGCCCCAGGCAGCTGCTTGCTCACTCCCCCACCAGCAGGACTGGGGAAAGAATTCAAAGAGGAAAAGCTGGAAAACTCATGGCTTGAGATGAAGACGGTTTAATAGGGAAGGGAAGAGCCACACACACGAGCAAAGCAAGGAATCAATTCACGGCTTCCCATGGGCAGGCAGGTGTTCAACCATCTCCAGGAGAGCCCATCATGTGTAACAGTGACTTGGGAAGGCAAACATAATCACTCTAAATGTTCCCCACTTCCTCTTTTTCCTCCTTTTATGAACTGAGCATGGTGTGACATGGTCTGGGATATCCCTTTGGTCCCTTTGGGTCACCTGTCCTGGCTGTGGCTCCTCTCAACTTCTCATGTACCCCACACATCCTGGCCAGCCTGGCCATATACCTAAAGCAGAAAAGGCCTTGGCTCTTTGTAAGTGCTGTTCAGCAGTAACAAAAACATTTCTGTTATCAACCCTGTGTTCAGCACAAATCCAAAATATGGCCCCATAATAGCCACTGTGAAGAAAATTACCCCAGCCAAAATCAGCACATTAACCCAGATTTAACCAGAAAATATGTATTTAATAATTAATGTGTTCTTTTTGTATAAAATAATGGAACCTCATTTTGTGGATGAGAATTCCTCTTTTGTATTAATTCTCTTTGAATTCATATTTCTCATTCCTTTTTAGTTGTTCCAAATCCTCCCCTGAGCACTTTTACTCTGCCTGACCTCTAACACTGTGGATTAAAAAAAAAAAAAAAACCCAGATGGTTCACTTAATAGAATTAGGGCACCTTTAATTGTAAGGCATTTACATGAGTTAAAAATCCAGCAAAGAAAATAAACTGTCTTAATCAGTGGTCCTTAAAAATGACGTCTGCAGTTTCAGACAGCCATGATTGTGGTGTGACGTTGGATAAGTATCTCCCAGAGCTCCCACAGGCTGTCAGAGCCAGCTGGGCTACCCAAGCCTGAAGAGCCTGATCCCAACCTCTGTCTCACACTGGTATTTATCCCATACCTCCTGTTGTATGGGATAAATGGGTCTCTGTTGTAATTGCTGCAGTAGCAGGTGGTTTTCTGCACCTTTGCAGAAGTTGGTTTGGTATCTGCTCATCAGAGGTTGGTCCCCTGTGTGCCCTCATGGACCAAAGCAGGGATCTCTTTGTAATCTTGGGATGGCTATCCTTCAAACTGCAGAATTCCAGTCTGAATTCTGGGACTTTTATTGTCTATGACCAGGCTTGGAAGAAATGCCAGAGGTAAAGAAGAGATTATTTTACAGAATTGCTGGTAAAAATACTGCTCTTAGTCACATTTGATGGGGTTATGGTTTTAATTGCAGTGTATCAGAACTGATGGACGACTAAAGTTTTTTTTCTTTGAAAAAGGTTCTTCTTCCTTTGTACCAACCATGAAAAACCCTAACCTCAAGAATAAAAATTTCCGTGGACTTTGATGATGCAGAGATTTAATCAAATGTGTTGTTCAGCTCTGCCCTAAATCGGTATCAGATGCATATCTTGCTTGTTATTTAAGCTGTGATAGCATGGAGTCACTAGGCACAGCTGGTTCCATAAACACAGAGGGAGGTGCTTTCTGCCCGGAGGAATGTAGTGTTAAGTATGAGACAAGAAAGAGACAGTGTGAGGATATATTAAAACAGGGGGAACATGAGGTCATGATGACTGGTCAGCGCAAGAAGCAGCTGAAATAGGAACCTGGCTGCCAAGTGTCTTTATTTTATGGTAATTCATTTGTTGCAGTGCCCTGAGGAATATGGTTTGTTTTAGCTGAGCTCCAGAGTGGAATGTGGATCAAGCTGATCATCCAGTCTCTGAAAACATTCTTCACACTGAAAATATTCTCATTGCTCTTTGTCATTATTTTCTGCAAATAATGATGCAATAATAATAATAATTTCCTCTGTAATAACTGAGCAGCTGTACTCATAGTCAGATGTGTGACAGTGTCCTTGAATACCCTGGCATTCCAGTGATTACTCCAAAAAACTTAAACCAGAGAGCTTTGCTGGTTACCAATGAGCTATGAAAACATTTCAGCAAAATATGTAGAAATGCACATGAGGGGTCCTCAGAAATCTACAACATAAATGTGCAGAAAGAGAAAAATCATGGCTGTCATCTTCTTTGGAGAAACTTAGAGGGCTTCACATGGGTGACAGAGTCTGTTTTAGTGTGAGACGATTTGACACTAATGTTTTTATGTTTATTTAAGAGTTATGTACAGTCAAATTTGTCACTGTGTTGCGTAGTTTGAATGTAATGCAGTAAATCTATAAACCTTGTCATGGGGACCTGACATGCCTTAAGTGCTCTCTCTGTCCACAAATGGCCCTTTAGTGAGGTAAAGGACTGGTGATGCAGGGGTCAGGACAGAGTAAAGTGCTCTCCAAAGTGGCTTTTCTGCAAAGATGTTATTATCTTGTCGGCTACCACATTCCAGGCAGACTCAGTCTCTCCCCCTCCCTCTCTCTCTGATGGAATTCTAATCCATAACTGGTTCATAATCTATCCTCAGAGATTTTTTATGACTCTCTCAGTTATTCCTAGCTAAACTGTGTTTGAATTGAGTTCAGCTGGTCTCAGCAACAGATGTCAGGTATCACTAAATAATGAGGGGTCATGTAGGAGAAAGCCAAAAATGTTCACTCTTTCTGTAACCTTGACCAAATTAATGTTTTACTCGCTGCATGTTTTTCTAAATAGTTTTATATTTTTACTGTTAGTGAAATACTGGGAGCATGGAATGGGTACACATATACATAACATATGAATCTTGTGGAATTGAGTAAAATCATATTGGGAATGTGTATTTTTCGCAATTTGCTTTTAATTCATTTTCACACATTATTAAATTTAAAAATAAGAGAATTGCAAGTAGTGTCATTAATCAATATGTGTCCTGAACTGCAGAGCAAGTAATTTTTATAAGAGGTCAAGCCCCTGTGTTTATAATAAATCAAGTTCATTATCTTTTGAGCTTCCTGATTAAAGTAATTAGTCATTTATGCTGATACAAAGCCACCAGTGAATTCTTTGCTTTGTTTCACAAATATTAAATCTTAACTTGTTTTGTAAGGGTCGTTGGTTATAAACAGCTCCACATTGTGATGTAAATTTGTTGCTTTGTTAGAGGGGAAGTGGTTTGTGCCAATGCAAATTTAATACACCAAGCAACTCTCCTGCAGTTGGAAGAACCTGCCTTTGAGTCTGTAGCCTGCAAAATAATTTCAAATGCCCCAATGGGATGCAGCAGGTGGGGCTGGGCAGGCTGTGGGGGTAACTGGTGCTGAGGGTCTCAGGGCAGTGGGGTCTGCAGGCTGTGCTGCCCAGCAGGGCTGGGTGGGTTCCCCACTTGTGCTGGCAGCTGCCCACTCCCACAACCCACTGGGGAGAGCTCTGGGTGGTGTCATTTGCAAAATGTTTGGGAGGCTGAGAACTGAATGTGCCTTTGTATCTGCAGAATAAGGCTGTTACCTGAGGGGCTTCAGTTCAGAGTGCCACTGTCACTCCAGCTGGGTATTAAAAAGGTCGTTGCCAAGCAAAAATTAGTGCTTTTGAGAAAAGATTGTACTTCTTCCTGCTCTTCTTTAGCTGTTGGTAAGAATAGTCTCTTCTGAGGTAGGGTCAAATGCAGCTTAATTTTCAGTATGAAAACAATTGTGGTGCTCCAGAAAGTTTCTCTATTTCCAGGAATCAGTTCTGGCCAAGATGTACATGGCATCGTATCTGTAAAACTTGCCCTTACCTGGGAATAAATGCATACATTGAGAACAGAAGTTCAGAAGTCTCTTGGGTTGTTTTGTGGATTTTAATTAGGTGTACCTATGCTCACAGGTACAATGAAGCAGGATGAGCCTGATCATTTCAGTGTAAATCTGTAAATCTAGTTTTTCTTCTGAATGTCAAGTGTTACAGGACCTGTGAAAATACAACGTTAGAAAGCACCTAAGGACCTCGACTGCAACTCTTACTTAAAGAAAACAAGTCTTTTTGCTGCTTCGGTTTCTTTGTACAATTCCAATTCAAGGGTAATTGTAAGCCTCCAAATTCTTTCTTTTCATATTAGATTACATCCTTTAGGGTTAAAATAAGGGAAACCATTCCAGCAGTTACTTTGGTCACCTGCTGTGCAAACTAATAATGGCATGCTAAGCTCAAAAGGACTGTCAGTCACAGTCACATTTGAATTTCAGTGTTTCAGGAAAGAGACAATCAAGGGAGGGAAATTAGCTGAACTAGCACTATGTTGTACTACTTGATTTTTAAAAATCTACAGTCAATCAAATACATCAAGAATGGAAGGTGTGTTTGTAAGGAGGTACAGATTTGTTTACAGGATTTTTTGGTGAATTTTAATGATGCAATATTAATAAGGAGACAGTACTATAGGTTCTTTTTTCTTTTAGCATGTATTCCAGTGAGAAATAAGTAATTTCATGTAGGGTGAGGATTTGAGAGGTTCAGCTTGTAAAAGAGGGTAATTGTGACTAAGTGCAGGTTAACACATGAGCTCTGGCATTTGTTTTCCTGTTGTTAGTGATGAAACACTCAAGGAAGCTTAAATGTGCTTTAGAGAAAGAATTTTCATATGCTAGGACAAAGAAAATTGTTCTTTTCAGGGATTTATAATCATTCTGGCATTTTCCACACTAAAAGAAAAGATGGGTTACAAGAAGTTGTCTAAAAGGATGAACACTGTAATTTGAAAAGAAAATACGTTCTAGTGACTGTTCACCACCTGGATATTAATGTAGGCAATTACCAGGTCTTGCCTTTCAAACATTATTATGTTAGAGCAAAAAAAAAGCCTATATTGTATTTTATATGACCTTTCTAATACTATATATACACATATAGATTTGTGTTATTTGTCTCTAATTCACCAAATGTTTCTTATGTGTGGCTCAAGGCATTTATTTATTGCAAGGCTTCAAGCTGTGGTAAGCAAGGTCATAGATTAAGAATTGATTTCCACAGTTGCTCTAGCATACAAACTAAATTTCTCTTGGTTGGTTATAAAAACTACAGCTGGGTATAAATTCAGCTTTTCAACACTGTCTTGAAAATTAATGTTAAAACAAATGAGAAAATACTCTGTATGTATTGCATGTTTCATTTAGACCTTCAGCTAAAACTTAAGGAAAACAAATTGATTTTTTGCTGCAAACTGCTAAGTAAAACTATGCCAATAATAAAGATGGTGGGTTTTTTATTTCACTTGTGTTTTTCTTGTTATGACTTTATTTTTTAAATTCAGATTTCCTGTACATTTTCCATCAAATCATGTTTTGATCAATATCTTGATTAGTGCTTTTTTTTACTATATGCTTCTACAGCCATTGCTACTTGCAATAGGGATGTGGGTTTAAAATTAAATATAGCTTATCTTCTTTGGAAACAGTCCTAGAAGAAATAGAAAAATCCTGCTGTTTTATTAGCATTGTCTCTAATGTGAAACATGTGATTTTTTTAAACTGAAGACTATATTTAGGCTGAATTGAAAATTCACCTTATCAAGGAGATGTGTTCTGGTGGTGTTTTTATGGTTTTCTTTGTGGATTGTCGTGTTGGGTTTTGCGTTTAAGGTGTGCTTTGTGTTGGTAACAGCAGTAGAGCTTAACTGTATGCAGAAATCAATTTGTGTAAATGTCAAATTCGCTCTTTGGTGAATCTTTGCAGCAACACACAGATTCCTACTGACTACACAGTAAATCTCAAGTTGGAGAAATTGTCTTCTTAGGCACATCTTTAAAGAAAATATTTCTGATATCATACCCTGCCCTCTGTTACTGAGTTAGTATGCCTAGAACAGAAACAATAATATGCAGTTTGTTTCCAGATCACTGTCAACATCATCAGGTGGCTTTAAAAACACTACCTTGGCCTCTGCTGTTTCTGCACGTGCCATAGCTACTGCTTCTGCTGTTAGCAGAGGAGCCAAATTGCAAGATTATTTTTCTAAGATTACAGAGGATATTGTGTTATCTTGATGGGAATTGTTTTGCAGGGCACAGCCCTCACTTTACCCTGTGGCAGTGGCCCACAAGGGAGTGGTGTGGCAGAGGTTTCGTGGAACTCTGTTCTGCTGAAACAATGGCTGAATTGCCAATGCTTTTGCACATCAGTGCATGAAGTAACTTTTTCACAGTGGTCACAATATGCTTGTAAAGAAAAGCAGTTGGAAAGTGAAGTACTGTGTGATGGGAGCAGTAAAGCACTTTGGGGAGTAAAAGAGGTATGGATTTGAAATATAAACTTTCCACTAAATGTGGAAAAAACATTTCACTAAATGTGGAAATAAAGTACCTCAGAAATCACTCCTTTTGCCGAGTCAGATGGATATTTTTTAGGTTGTGAAATGAAACTGATCTTTAATGATATTTATGCTATCCCTGAACTGTATTTTGCAGGATTAGAATAGTCAGATCTCCTTTCATGGCTGTTCCCAGCAAACTGCTTTGCACTTGACCATATTTTGCAAAATTTTGAGTGGCAGCTTATTCTAATGTATTGGAAAGAGAGGATTTTGTCAGTTTTTAAAATATCCTTGTCTATAACAAACTTCCTTTTGACTTCATTGGGATTTCCATATGGAGATACCTCAAAAAATGCAGCTTTGTGGTGAAATACAGTGAATCAATTCAACTCAGACTTTCTCAGAATAATAAAGTCTCACTGAAAGCCTTGTTAGGCAGGAATTATGATTATCAAGTCTGGTAGCGAGGGAGGCTTGTTGTTAGTGTATTACTGCAGGACAACTCAAGCATGGTCATGCCTGACTGAATACAAGATTTATGCCCTTTTCTAAATTGTAGATCTCTTTTTTTTTTTGAAGAACACTGAAATATGTATGAAGAATTTTGGACTGATTCATTAACTTTGAATAAATTCCTACAACAAATGAGTGAAATGAAGAGAAAGGGAAAATAACGAGTTTAGCAGGACTCCTTGTGTGAGGTTGGCTGCCTGCAGAGACACAGGACTTACAAAGAGAGGTCACTGATAATTCATTGTAGATCCATTTGATGGTAAACTTTGAGAAGCATAACCTTTTCAGAAGCAGGTATGGCACTATCCTCTGAGATTTGTGGGCAGGAGTTGACTGTGTGCACCTGAGGAATGTCTGTCTAGCAGCAGCCTAGGAGTTTGGGCTTATGTAGGAATCCCACATGAAAAATTCTGTTTGAAAAGGTGTACCCACAACATGTATTTGAGACTACTGGGGTCTTTGAGTCAGCAGAGAAGTGTGCTGCTGTAGCGACTTAGGCACCCAAAGATGATCAGAGGGCTGGAGCACCTCTCCTGTGAAGACAGGCTGAGAAAATTGAGATTGGAAAAAGGAAGGCTCTGGGGTGGCCTCATTGTGTCCTTCCAGTATTTGAAGGGGGCTGTGAGGGAGCTGGAGAGTCTTCTAGTGAGGGGGACAAGGGATATGGGCCTTAAAATGAAAGAGGGAAGATTTAGGTTAAATGTTATGAAGAAATTATTCTCTGTGGGGGTGGTGAGACACCAAAACAGTGCCCCTAGAAGTTGTGGTTGCCTTATCCCTTGGAAGCATTCAAATAAAAGGACAGGGCCCTGAGCAACCTGGTCTGGTAGAAGGTATCTCTGGCCATGGCAAGTAAATGATTTTCAAGGTCTCTTCCAATCCATACCATTCAGAGATTCTGTGACTTGAGTCTTCCCTTTGCATTTTAATTCTGGCATATTTGTTATCTCAGCACTTGATTTGAAATGTAAAAAACTGTGGTCTTTCTGACTTTAATTGGAGAATTAAACTTGTCAAGTTCCCTGAAGATTTAATGTGTGCAAATATAAATATTCTTATCATACTCTGATTTTTGCAACACATTCATATGTTGTTATCAAAATGTACATACACTCCAGTGGTAGTATTATGTTTCATTAGTGGGGATTAATGCTGCAAAATCCAATATCTGCAGCCGGAGGGTGAACCACATCATTTCAGAAAGATCAAGGGACTGCAGTCATTTACATTTCATTGGGCTCTCTTGGATGCATATGCAATTTCTCTGCACCCCACTGTACAGCACTTGCAGCCAGGCTCTGGTCTGAAGGAGGTGACTAATGGCAGTAATTATCTATTGCTCTTTATTCTGCACATCTGCTTGGCAACATAACTCCTTGGCTTGGGTTAAAACAGCCTTGAAGCTTTTTTAACTACTCTGAGGAAAAAAAAAAAAAGTGTCTTGCAAGGACTTATGCATTTCCCACTTCATCTTTCTGCCTTGCTCTGACATGGGTGGTTCTGTGAACCACACTGAAGTAGAGGTTGTGAACTGGTCTTGCTGAGACTCTTCCTGAGCCTCCTCCTACCTATGTCGAGTTCCCTCAACACCAGAAATATCTTCCCTAAGACTTGAGTAGACATGTTCATTGTTTTTTTTTCCCCTCTCATGATAATATTTTCATCAAGGACCAGATGACAACACCAAGTGATGGCTGGCTCACGTGTGGCTTTATTCTGTTTTGATGGTGGAAAATGGGATATTCTGTATGATCTTAGTAGGGAGAATGTTTTGAATGAGCAAGATGATCAAACAATGAAACTACATGACCAAAGGAGCCCTGTAATGTAGGTTTCAAATGCTATGTACCTAAAAAGTAGCAAACTTGTTGCTGCATTGTTCTAAAACAACTTTACTCGTACCTCATTCTTCTGTGCTTCTCTGCTGTGGAATTTTGCCTTTGTGGAAGGGCTGACTTAAAACATTTCAGGTTTTTCTCTCTGTTGTATAAGGGGTAAATGGTCAAGCATGAAGCAATTCTTCACTAAGAATTCCACCTCTGTGGTTACTCCATTGCTGTGATTACATTTCAGCAGCTCTACATTCCAGTACTGCTGCATCCTTTTGCTTTCAGATTTTAATTAAAAGTTTTCATAGCCAGAGAACAGAACAATAGGGGGTTTGGTATGGGCTAACAGTGCCTTCCCCCACCACCCAAAGGTTCAGCTGTGAGTGAAAGGCAATTAAAAGCAATATTGGTGCAGATGCCAAGTGGGAAGAGACAGCAAACATGTAATAAAGAACAATTAATTTTTTTCACAGTGAAATGTATATAAAATAATAAATTATTTTAAAACAGGTTTTCTTCTGTTTATCATCTTTTAATCTTGGTTTTCCATAAAAATAATAATAATAATTTTGTCTCAGTGGAGACTTCATTTTCAGTTACTCTGTTAGTAATCATACACTGAAATGCTTGTAGTTTTCAGTGCTGATACTTAATTTTAGTAATCAGTCCTTATGCCTTGACTGTCTTGGAATTTAGTCTTTCCTACATGTACAAGTTTTAATAAAGGCATGCAGACTTCATTTAGTTAATCAGTATAAGGCAAAAATGGATAAGACACTTGATGGATTTTTCATAAGGACACACATTTTTGTTTACAGACAAGTGAGCACATTAGGTTGTGCAACAGCTGTATCTAAGTAGATGTAGAAGTAGGCATTTATGCTGGGCATAGATGATTTTTTTTCCACATATGCAGGCATAAGGCTGAGGTAAAAATGTAATGTTTAGTTTCTAGACAATGCTCAATGTCCTGTGGTCAGTTAGTTTATACAAACATGTTTCAGTATTACTGTGCAGGAGGACTGTAGCATTCATCATAAAAACCCAGATCTGAGCAGAATAAGATGATCTTTCCAAAAGCAAACTATCAAGAAAAGTTCTTACATTTGAAGGGCTGTGGTTGACTTTTTAAAATGATGGTTAATTGTTCATCTGACCTATTTGTCTAGAAAAAGTAGTACTAAATCCTGTGACATTAACAGTAGAACTTTGATCATGGGAATACAATATGCATTGCTTGAGGGCATTTGCTTTTATGAACAGGAACTGTGATTATTTATGTTCTTCTGAGTATCCTAAATCAGCATTTGGAGCTCAATATTTCAGGTGTAAATACACAACCAGAGCTTGATACTATTACTGTTGTATTTCATTCATTTATTTGTTTAGTATTTTAATATTTTTAAAATAAGGAATATGGATTTTTTTTTACCAAATTTCTGCAATGGATACTTCATCAATGGAAATCAGCATGATGGTGAATTTTCTGAGTCTCTCTTTGGCAAAATACAGTAGCCCACCTTCTGAAGAGCACACAGGTGGGTTTAGAAGAACGCCTTGAATTGCTGATTCAAGTTAAGAAGAGGCAGCAGCAGTGTTGGATGGCTGTGCTACAATTTTCCCTCTGTTGGAATTCTGCTCAGTGTTTCACAGTGCCATGCATGCTCTGTGACATGGCCTACACCTACACTGGCTCAAGCAGTGGAAAATCAACAAAAACATTCAGATGCTGAGAGAGATGCTTGAAGAAGCTGAAGAAACACAGTTCTTCTGGTGTGAGACTTCTAGGTATGCTCTTCTTTTTATCAACAAAATGACATAGTGCTTGAACTATTGATTTTCATTTACCTGATGTCTGAATACAGATTTGTTTATAGTATTTCTTGTTTTCTTGTGACAGGAAGTTGAAGAAGGGAATTCATGTTGAATGCAGGGCAGTTATGTTAATAAACTTTTCTTTTTCCTTTTGCCACACCTTCAATGAGACACAGTTGCATGGGACAGTTTGGATGCTTTCCTGGTGACATGGAAAATCAAGAGAAGGCCACAGACTTGCAAACAGAAATTAGTTGTTGTGTACTCATTCAAAACTGGCTAATACATTGTTCCATGACTGGCTCAGAATTACTAATGATACCTGAACAGTTTTATGTATCACATCATTCATATACTTGATCATTGTTCTCTCATGTGTTTTCTGTTCTTAGCCTGAGTTCATTTGTGGCACAGAGCTCTTTTTGGATGCATTTTCGTTCCTGTTTTCTTTTGTTTTAAAAATAATCATACTGTAAATCTTACACTTAGATGAGTGTTGGAGCTCATTCTTGCTTTGCTGTCTAGATCACGAGCATCTGACACATGACAGTTCTCCACTTGCTGCAAAACAAATCTAGTAACTCCATGCTGTTCTGATTGCTTTTTGTCTGTTTTTGCCTCTCAAAGTCACTAATGTTAGGATGTTTCCTGACTCCTTAGTACTTATTTTAATTAATTGACAGTTATTTCTCTTTTATTCAGAAAGAGAAGGTGCTGGTAAAAACTAGCTACATGGGGCAGTAATAACAAAACAATCAGCTATTTAGGTTCAATTTAAGGGAAAGAAATTTTGCTCCCTTCTCTTAAATAAAAGATGGGGTGGGTTTATTCTTTTGTCTACACCCATCCTTACACTTTCCTTCGTTACACTTATCTGTAAATCAAATCCATTGCTAAACTGAGATGCTTTCTTTCTGCCTATACTTAAAATAACCCTAGGAATTTAAGAAGATGAACACACATGAACTGTGTTTTCAGTCTGTGTAGCTGTTTGCAAACTGCATAAAATTTGGTTTTACAGTACTCACAGTGTGCCAGAGAAGAGCTAATCATGTGGATCTTTAGTATTTCTGCTAGTCCGGTCAGGCCGTGTGGCTGAGCATGAATCTCTGCTGAGGCTTTCCACCTTGACAGAGTCCTGCAATTTGGGCTGATGTAGCCTCTTTATATTGGGTGGAGGGTTTGATCTATGAATCACCATTGAATTTTCAAGGGAAAAGGAGCCCAGATACCCCTTGAAGAGATTGTATTAATATAAGGAGCTGCAGTGTTGGATGTAGAACTAGCTGACACACAGTCTTGGAAAGTTGAATTTTTAAGGGAAAAAATAACTGAATTTAAATTAATCTGTTGTATACCAGAGGTGGCTCAATGGCTTTGTTTTTGTTTTTATTTGAAAGATATCACTTGCTGGCTGCAGAGTGAGTGGATTCATCTTCCTTCTGGAGCCTGAGCAAATCACTCAAGGAAGATCTTGCTTTCTGCTGCATCCCCAAGACCATATGGAAGGGGAGAGCATCTGTGAGGTTGATTCTGGAGATGGACTGGGAGGTAGGGATGCCTGACACTTATTTTTGTGCTCCACCCAGATGGCTGGTTACAGGAATCCCTTATGACAATGGACCTTGGAATTTACAAAAAGCAAATGTGATGAAGGTGTCTACAGTTCATTGATTGTATTTTGTCACTTTACAAGCAGTGAATAAAAGTTTTTCAAAACAGCTGTGTCTTAGAGGAAGTGGTACATATAGACAATCCATGTTGTGAGTGTTATTTAGTCTGAGATGTCCCAGAGATAAGACAAACCCTAAATACCTACAATAAAAGCAAAGTCTTTTTTCTCTTTCTTTGTTTCTCTTTTTTTTGTGTCTCCTGCACTAACTCATAAGTGTTTGTATTTTTTAACTGGACTACAGGAAACTGAATTACATGATACTGAGTCTGTCTTCTATACTAGTGACCCATGTGTAGATGTAGACTTTTCAGTGATCTAAAATAAAGAGCTTTTGTTCTTATTGAGCTACAAGTTCTACAGGTGTCCTTTTACAAATTAGCTCACTTCATTGCTGTGTTTTATAATTTTCATAATAGGGTGAAAAACTTCTCTGAGAAAGTAATATTGCATATTTCTGCAGGGGAAATATGTTTGTGTATAATGCAGGGGATCTTTGACAAGGTGTTTGGATAGACTTGTCTGTTTTAAATTCCTGGTTTAACACAGCTTCTTCTGAGACTAACCAAGCAAACATCTTTAGTTTGCAGAAAACCTTGAACTGCCTAGGTCAACTCACTGTTGACCTCAGAAATCTAAGTATTACAGGAAAGAATGAGGCTCTACATTAAAAGGTTGTAATAACATAAGACTCAGCATGCTGCACATCTGTTTATTTGTTTAGATGTTTTTCTGTAACTGAATTGTAATCATGGAGATTATTTTTTGTATGAGTATACTGTGCTTGTGCCAAGATGCCTTCTTTTGTGTTTAATACTTCTGTAATTTTTTCCTGGGCCCTTGATGTATCAGCGGTACTGTTTAGTAGGAGGAGCAGTTTCCAGAGTGTTACCACTGAGTTTCCTTCACACAAATGAGTTGCTTCCAGACACCCATCAGTTGGGATGACATGCAGATATGTATTTCTAAACAGTTTACTTTTTTTTTAAATAAAGAAACTGGTGGTTCAAGTTAGTTTTAATATTTCTGATGATACTATTAAATATTTTGTCATAATAATAATTTTGTCATAATAATAATTTTGTCATAATAAATTGTAATAAGAACAGTACAAGTATTCAGACTCAAATGATGCCATTCTGTTAGGCAAATGAAGGGTAACAGAATCTTGGCATTGCCTTCAACATTCTGAGCCATTTGTGTTGCCCTCTCCCAAGTTTTGGAAACAGCTGAGACCATTGTTCTGCTGGTTACTCTTGAGCACTACTTTAGGCCTTACCATTGTGTACTTCAGTCATTGGACCTCTGCTGCATCTTTGTCATGGGTTTCGTGCCAATTTGAGCATGGAGGAATTGTTTCAGAGCTGACAGTTTTGTATTCTGGTCCTCCTCTCTTTTCCCAGACTCAAATTCCCTCTTTCCTTCCTAACTTTCCTTCCCAACTTGCCTGCCACTTTCTGCCCTTCTGAACAGAGCAGGGGGAATGGGGAATGAGTTACTCTGTCTGTCACATGTCATCTCTGCTGCTCCTTCTCCTTTTGCTCTTCCCATGCTCCATCCAGTATGAGTCTCACTCAAGGAATTCAGTCCCTCATGAGCTTTTCCAACGCAGGTCCTTCTCCACTGCTTCAGTATGAATCCTTTCTATGGGGTACAGTCCATGAGGAATGTGCTGCTCCTGCAGGCTACAGCTCTGGCCTGAAAATTGCTTCTGTGTGGGCTCCCTGCATGGGCCGTGTCTCCTTCCAGGAGCCTGCTCCAGCCTGGCTCTCCATGGGCTGCAGTTTCCTTTAGGGCATCTCCCCATGCTCAGTTTGGTGTTCTCCATGTGCTTGCAGGGCGGATGTTTGCTCCACTGTGGACTTCCATCAGCTGCAGGAGGACAACCTGCAATGTTGCAGTCTTCCCTATTGGCTGCAATGGAATTTCTGCTCTGGTGCCTGCAGAACCTTTGCCCCTTCCTTCTTCAGTGACCTTGGCATCTGCAGGGCTGCTTCTCTCATGTTTTCTCATTTCTCTCTCACAGATGCCAAACAGGTTTTTTACCCTTTCCTAAATATGTTATCAGAGAGGTCACTGCTGTCGCTTGTGGGTTCAGCCTGGGACAGCCTGGGACAGTCCAACACAGGGCAGCTTCTGGTCTCTTCCCACAAAGCCCACCCCTGCCAAAACCTTGCCCTGAACCCATACCCTTGCAGTAATTCCAGAGCAATATGCTTCTTCAGATTTATTCCTTAGGGACTTGATGTAGTTCTTAGAGGGTATTGACATTAAATGATTACTTTGATACGTTCCTAAAGTGATCACTTAAATCAGGCATTGAAAAATTATCTGTATTTAGAAGTGTTTCTTTAGAAACTTTTAATCCTTTTAATTATGGAGTGATATGACCATTAATTAAAACTGAAGATCAAGCTCTAGTATTGTTCTGCTTCCATTACTTGATTTTTCAACATTTAATCCTGTTTGTTTTGGCAAAGTTTCTGCACGTATTGATGTATATGTGGAATCAATACCATGGCACACATTTTAATTTGCTGTTTTGCTGAATTGTATTTTAATAAGAACCTGAAGATTTGCTGCAACAAAAGATATTACAGGGAGGAGACTGGGGAGGGGTCAAGTAATTTCTGTGTTTCTGTTGTGTTGTTGATATTATGCCAGATCTGATTTTGGCCTGGTGTTTTCACTTGTAGCTCTTGTTCAAGTAAAAAATCCTTCCTGCATGTTAGCAAGGCTGCAAGCCAGTTGCTATGGTATTGAGCATTCCTTTTTTATTTTTAACCAATCGGCTGGCTTTTGTAATGATTCAGCCCAGAATAAGAAATTGGTCACATAGGCTAGAGCTGTATCAAAAGAGCAGGTATTTTTGGCTTGAAGAATCTGAAGAGGTTGGGAGAATGGCAGAATTTAAGTTTCAAGAAAATATCACAATCTATGTTTATGGTATATATTGTCATGTTAACTAAATGCTTACAATGGTAATAAAAGGCATTTGTTCTTTTCCAGGATGATGGTAAAAATTGAATGACTGAACTAATTTCTCTATATTGTTTTATCATAATTTTTATAATTTCTCTTTATTGTTTTATCACCCAAAGGTGTCAGTAATTCCTAGCTAAAAAAATTATTAGTTTTTAAAATTCTGTGTCCATGTTTGGCTGCTTTTCATTGTGTTACTAAGTGGTAGTATGTTTCTGACAGGGTATTATTTGCTCATAGAAAATCACCAGACTGCTGCTTGTCTGCTCAGTTTTAGTGTTGCTGTTTGGCTAATCAGAAAATTCTGGACAACTGCTAGATAATCTATAAGGATGTTAAAGTTCTATTGATGCTGACATGTAGCTGGCAGTGCTGCAAAGACAAAAGAAAGACAAGCTAGAGAGAGAGATATTCTGATAGTTGAACTATTGCAAAAAGGAAGGTAGACTTTTGCTGGTCTTCTGAAGGTTTTAAGTTTCTTGGCTTGAAGGTGAGGTAGTTCTCCTACCCACCCAGGCTGCTATTGTATCAGCAGGACAAATAAAAGACAGAGCTTGCTTTATACAAAGCAACTTACTGCTGAACTCATGCCTATATCCAAAATGAAACGTTCAGATTTCAGTTTAGAAATGACATTTGTAAAAGGCAGTGCTACATACTCAAAGTCCATCAAGGTGTAGTGTGATGAGTATGTGGAAACCTGTATTTGAACATGGAAAAAACTAGACAGAGAAGGGATTTCTTCTAGGAATGTTTTTTTTTCCTCTGTGCTCTGTGCAATAGAGGGGCACAGTCCCTGTGGATAGCAGGGTATTCTGGAGAAGCCTTTGCCTTTTCCCTCCAGAGGTGTCATGGGAGCTTTTGTTTGCTCTCCCAGAGCCTTACATGCTACCCCTTCATTTCTGTATGCAGGTAATCATGTCCCACGGTGGACTAAAATGCTGGCAATGAATAATGATATCTCTGCTCTTGCTGTGAACAAAACCACCTCCTTGTTATCAGGGGTTTGACTAAGAAAAATAACTAAGTGATGAAATTGAGTCTTGGAGAGGCTTTAAATGATGCTGGTAGAGACCATGAGCTTGTAGAATTCTGTAATAGCTCCATTTCAGTATTTGAATTCCTCACTGTCACTGGACACCCAGGTAAAACTCATTGTGCAGCCACCAGAATAGTAAATTAGAATAGGAAAGCCACAATGATGTTCAGGAAACACAAGTTTCTAAGCATGTGGTACATGACTTGGCAGGAGATCAAGATGAAGATTTGCATCAGCTCAACAAACAATGAAAAATCCAACTCCCAAGATAGTACCAAAAAACCCCAAAGCAAAACCAAAACAAACTGAAAACCAGCAGAGCTTAAACCAGTCATGTCACAGCAAAAGGAAGAGTAAAACTCCTCTTTGCTTATAATGTGGAGTAAGTATTAATTTATTGCACTGGGATTCCTCTATCCTAATAGGTAGAACATGGATTGATCCTCACTGACTGTGTAGCTAAACAGGCTAAAGTATTTTTAGGTCTGTTATTAATTTATATTTATATGTTATTCTTTGTTGTATGTTATTATATATAACATATATAATAACATCATAAAGAACAAATAACAAAATAAATATAAACATATATATTTGTATATACATTTATATGTTTTTGTATATGTTATTCTTGTGTCAAATTATGCTTTAAAAATATTCATGGGACAATCTCCTAATGTTTTTGAGTGAAGCAAAAAACCCTAGAAAAGTCTGGGTGGATCAGCAAATATATTTTGAGTTTATGGGTTTGGATGGTCAATTTTAACATGTGTAGTGTTTCACATTTGTTTGTTGCCATTGGATGCATGAGTACATAAAACCCTACATCCAGGAGATGGTTCTTAAGCATGCACTTTTTACAAATGTGATTTTAGTGACAGAGTTCACTGATATTTTATATTCTGATACTTACAGTTGAGATTTTTATTGCTATATGAGCTTTTCATTGTTTATTAGCGTTTTTAACTTACTTTAGACAACTATATTCTAAGTTGCAAGATACATACAAATGACCAGCAGTCATTATGGCATTATATTATTAGAGTATGGCAGATCCTATTGCATTCTAATAAACATGGGACATTTGATATTGATTTTTGGGCTATAAATAAATTTGTAGGTGCAGGAGGGAGAGCAAAGAATGAGAATTTGTTTTTCTTGTACGTAGCCTTTTGGCATGCATTTAAAATGCATGGAGGGCACTTATGGAACGTAAGGTTAGTTTGTAACCATTCTGGGTATCAACACACCATGGAAGACATCCTGAAGGTGATTATAAAACCAAAATTTCATAAGCAACCTGCCAGTATTTGAGTGACAATTATTGTGTCTGGTCTGGATTTTCACTTGGTATCATATCTAGTGACTTTATTAAGGGATGATGGTTTGAAATGTAAATGTGGAAAACGTCAACAAATGGCTTCCAGAGAAATAATAGAAATATGACTTATCAGAGTTTTTGTGTAATTGTTTGCAGTAAATCAATACTTAGATTAGTTCTTCCAGTCGTGGCATAGATGATCTAGAAATAACTTAATTTGGTTTTGAATCAAGAAAAATCAATGATATAATTTAAAAAGTGTTGAGCATCTAAAATTCTTAAGCCAGAAAACAGACAAGAGTACTCAAGCTCTTGAAAGCAATTTCTGTGGTGTCCCTTGCATTTTAATTACTTTTTCAAGAACATTTATGCAAAATATTAATTTTGCTTGGGTTTTGGGTCATCCCTAAAGTACATGTATATTCCTATATGACTTCACTTGGAAATTGCCCTTGGCTAATAATTCCTCATGTCTACTTGCCAGCCAGCTTGCAAGGCAAGTCATGAAAAGAGTGGGATTTAATTTAGTAGAGCTCTGCCTTTTTAAGGGAAGTGTGATGTGAGAGATGGGAAATACCCTTAAATTTGGGTACATGAAGAATCCTCTGTGCTCTGATTTGTTGTTCAAAGCCATGGCTTGCTCCATGTTGCTTTCTAACAATTCACGTGTCAGGCACAGGCTGATAGTTCTGAACTGCTCAAACTGAATCTGCAAGTGGTGGTGTAAGTATTGCACCTCCACTGATTTTGGAAATTGTGTATTAGAGAGGTGGTGTCTGCATACCCAGAGAACTTGCCTCATTTCCACCGAAGGAATACTGTGGGCTTGACTCAGATTCACGGTTTATTAAAAGTACTGCTTTGAAAAGTGCAAATACAGTTGAAAGAAAACTCTCTCATGAGAGCTTGGTGCATACAAATACACACCTGAGTAACTAACTTGAATGGATTGTTGCTGTCTGAACTAGATTTACATAATGACAAATGCCTTAATAAAAAGAACTGCTTTGATACAGCACTTCATTTTTGTGAATTTCAAAGCACTGCAAATTTGAATATACACATGTGTAAATGACCATAGAAATCTACCTGGAATGAATAATATTCTTTTTTTCCTAGTCAGTGCTTGCATGTATTTCCTTTCTGATGTAACTTGTAGAAAAGAAAGGCTTTTGTAAAATGAAAGATGTGAATTAAAATGAAGAAGATATTTCTTCATGGGTCCATAAGATTTTTTTCTTTGATGTTATACAAACCTGGAATGAGGCTGCTACTTCAGACTGTTTCCTTTTGAATACCAATATTAGTATAAAATCCAGTTCCCTAATTTCCTCTCCTTATATTCAGATGATGGAAATACATTTATTTCTATGAAATAGAGCATTTAATTTATATGCTTGTGTGATTTTGTTTTTTCCTTATGACTGTTTCTTTCTCAATAGGAACATCCTGTCTTTAAAAGGGAAAGAGCACCTCTTCTCTAGATCCTGTAGAGTGATTTTGTGGGATCCATTTAAAATTCTTTTGACTGAAGCAGCTAATGCTTCTTGAAACTGCTTCAACAGTCTTTCTGTTGAACTGTTGGTGGAGGGTAAATTGATTAATCTGAGTTCAATCCTTTCAACAGCTATACCATGGGTTTCACATTGAGGAATTTTCAAGGTACTTAATTATTTCAGTGGCTTAGGTCAGGGCTGGTAATTCTAAAGTTAGTTTCTACCTCTTTGGGATTATGAGTATGAGAGAGGAAACTCTCTTGGCTCTCAGCTAATTGCACTGATGCAGGTGAATGTAGGAGCTAGAAAGATCTGGGCCATGGTTTGTGGCTCACTTTTGTAAGTCTGGGAATGTCCAATGAGGAAGTATTTTTCTATTACTGAAAGTGATTGGGAGAACAAGGTGCTTGCTTGCTTACAGGGTCAGCAGTTTTGTTCCTGCTTGAAAAATTGTCCTTAGATGAGGAAAGTTTTCACCATTTTTGTCTTGAATTTCTTTGTTTTTTAGGGAAAGCTATAAGGAAGCTTGTGCGCAAGGCGACTCTGGTGGCATCTAGAATCCTCAGATTTCCTTGACTGAATCCATCTGGGTTTAGCCCTAAATATAGTAGACAAGCTGCACTGCTTGCACTGATAAATTATATCTTCCAAATGATAGACCAAGGTACAGTCATGTATACTAACCGTTTTTGATGTCATTTGACTCTTGATTCTGTTGCTTTTTGGGTAGTTGTGACACTACAATTTGTCCCCACTCTTGTGGACTATCTTTTCACCAGTGCTCTTTAAAAAAATATTAAAAGAGACTTCTGGCCTGGCTCTGGCATTTGATGTTTACAGCTTCTTATAAGTCTGCAGCTTGGTGGGAAACTCAGCCTCTCCTGAGATTCACAAACTTGCCTTCAGTGGGCAAAGTAATGGGATTGTTGCCAACACAACTTTATTTGGTTTTACTACCCATGGAAAAGTGCAAACATAAATCAAAGCTTCCTTTTTGACACATAGTGTCATTTTAGTCTGTATGCTCAACAATTGTAAAATGAAAACAGACTATGTTCTAACCAAGCATAGATTTTGAGTATAAAATAACATCTCTATTATCCAAAGGAAAAAATAGATCAGTAAGTACTGCTCTAAATGATAGTTAATAATTAGGTTTCTAGATCTCCTCTGGTATCTCAGCTAGCTGTTGGAATGAACAAGAAATCTCAGTGCCAACTGGCTGCTTTCTGAGGTCAGAACTTCTCTTTGCTTTTTTGTTTAGGTGGGAAAATATTCTATCTCCTAACTGGGTCTTTCCTGCACTACAGTGACATAAATTTCATAATACAGAATGTTTAAAGATGTTTTTGGAGTGGTACTGTTAGTTCGCATTTTAAGTCTTTGATATCTGATAGAGTATATTCCTCTGTTTGGATTTTCCATAACATCTAAAAATTAAGACTAATTAAGGGGGGTTTTTAATGTCTTATCTGAGCATGACATTGGTTAAGTATTAATCCAGTTGCACAGACTATTACAATTTCGATTTTTATGTAGTTTAGGTATTGAGTTGGGAGAGTTCAAAACTGTCTTTTCTTTTGCCCAAAGACAGGGGGTGTGTTTTCTGTGTGTGCCTTCCTGGTTCTTTTGTGCTCCTTGTTGGGCTGCAGCTGTTTGCTGCCTCCTCCTTTAAATGCTGAGCTTTATCCTTACTTTGGTGTTGTGCCCAGAGGACAAATCCTTCCAGGGGCTTCTTCCTAGTGCACTAAGGACTTGAGAGAGAATCTGGGTTCTCCAGTGAACACTTGATCAGACTGGCTGGTGCCTTTAGCCCCCTGTGGATGTCCCATGTCCCTGTCTTGTCCCATAGCAACCACAGCCTAAACCACCAGCTGACCACAGTAAAAGGTCACACTCAATTTGTGAGTTACACACAGCTTGGAATTTGCTGTATAATGTCTGTGGTCTGTTGTCTGGCAAAATAACATTAGATTTAAAGAATGGGCGTCTCTGGTGTTCAGCCTTGCAAAATTGGTCCACAGATCATTGTTGTTTTGACTGTAATTGTTTTGAAAGACATGTACTTGCTGGGAGGTTAATGAAAGGTTTCAATAGTTGTGCTGTTTAATTTGTACCATGCAGGAAATAATTGGAGAATATGCCTATCTTTTCAACTGACAGCAACAGATCACACTTTGGCACACAGATAATTGATAAATTTTCTGTGAGTATCATTAGTGGACAGGAGGATGGCTAGATAATTTTTTTTTGCTGGATTGTGATGCAGTCTATGATGACATACAGATGGCTGTAGTGGTCTGTGTCAAATGCTTCCTTACCTTGCCCACTGCCAGGTTTTTGTGATAAGTCTTTATATCTGTTTTATATCTATTCAACATCTGGCCAGGTCAAAACATTTGAATAATAGAATCACAGAATGGTTTGGGTTGGAAGGGACCCTAAAGATCATTTAGTTCCCGCCCTCTTGTCATGGGCAGGGACACCTTCCATTAAAAGGTGAGTGAGGTAAATTAATTTTCTTAGTTCTAGGAAATTCTGATGGTATTTTACAGTGGGTTTATAAACTATTGTGCTTCTATCTTTATTTGCAATGCTTAGGAAATTTCTGAATGTCAAGAAAATAATTTCAGAACAGGAAAGGCCTTAAGAAAGGTTCCTTTTTAAGAGAAAAAGCGGGTACTACATTGGAAATATCTTGGACCTGGCAAGAGAATGAAAGTTAACTTTGTGCTTTGTCATGAGGCTCTGGAGTTTGAATGCCTGGTCTGGATGTGCTGGATATGGACAGGCTGTTCTCCAGCCCCTGAGAAGTGAGAGAAGAGAGGATGGCTGAGGTTCTCCTTTACCCCATACTGCACCAAGACTAGAGCATGAAGAATTTCTGTTGGCATAGAGAGTACTAGAACAGTAGCAAAATGCTGAAGATGGTTTTAAAATCCAGCTAATAAGTGAAAGTTTTAATAGTTGTCACTGTAGGACACGAAACAACACAAGCGCACGCACTGCTGCTCTCAAGGTGAAGGAAAAGGAAGTTTATTATCTGACTCAACATTTCTGAATGTCAAGAAAATAATTTCAGAACAGGAAAGGCCTTAAGAAAGGTTCCTTTTAAGAGAAAAAGCGGGTATACATTGGAAATATCTTGGACCTGGCAAGAGAATGAAAGTTAACTTTGTGCTTTGTCATGAGGCTCTGGAGTTTGAATGCCTGGTCTGGATGTGCTGGATATGGACAGGCTGTTCTCCAGCCCCTGAGAAGTGAGAGAAGAGAGGATGGCTGAGGTTCTCCTTTTTTACTGCACCAAGACTAGAGCATGAAGAATTTCTGTTGGCATAGAGAGTACTAGAACAGTAGCAAAATGCTGAAGATGGTTTTAAAATCCAGCTAATAAGTGCAAAGTTTTAATAGTTGTCACTGTAGGACACGAAACAACACAAGCGCACGCACTGCTGCTCTCAAGGTGAAGGAAAAGGAAGTTTATTATCTGACTCCAACATTTATAGTTTTCTAAAAGTGACAGTGGATTGGAGGGCGAAAGTGCCACCTCTCCAATGACACTGGACAAACCAACAGTCCATCAAATTTCTCTTCCTCCATGAAAGAATGCAAAACAATGAGTTATTTGCAGAAAGTGTGTGAGAAAGTTTGTTACAAGAGTGTAAATATCAGAAGGCTTAGAAAATCTTAAAAAATCAGGGCGACAAATAGTCACTAATTGCAGGATTTAGAAATACCTGAGACCCAGCAACATTGCTACTTTTAAATGAAAAACATGTTTAATGGAGTTAAGCAGCAAAAAGTTGGAGATTTGCTAATGTTTTTTGTCATTTGCTTTTGCATTTGCCTGTATAATCACAAACTGATTTTACACTAGCTTAGTAGTCACTAAATGAATTCATTATGGAAAGGTATGTTGAAAAGTATCAATGGCAAGTTTTTTCTGTCATTGTTTTTCACAGCTTGATCCACAAGGTTTCCCTTTATTTGAAAGGTCTTCAATATAACTGAGTTTTTAAAATTAAACTCAAGATGCTTCAGCTAGATACTAGCTGGAGTTAAAATGTGATTATATACACATCATGCTATTGGCTCCAGTTCTTCAGTGTTGATAAATATCATGGGAAGCAAGCAGGAGAGGATATAAATTTCAGGTGTTCATTGGAAGAAATTTCTAGGTTGGCTTGGGAGAGGATTGGCTGTACTGATGTAATAAGCACACGCTGAGACACCTTAAAGGAGAGAAGTTTTTTTGTTGGTGTTATTCTGCTTTGCTCTCTACAAGCAGTGAACATAACACAGTGTTTTGCTGTGTTTGCTCTTGGAGTGGTTCATTTTCTCTCCCTGCATGCCTGTCTGGAAGCAGAACGAGCATGGGTAGCAGCTCAGGGCTGGCTCTTTAGCAGCAGCTCACTGATGGGAGGCACCATCATGGGACCAGCGTGGAGCCATCCCTGAGCACTTCTCCCTGTGCTGCTGCTCAGGGTGCTGAGCTCTCCTGGCAGGGTGCAGGAGTGCAGGAGTTCATCTCCTGATGTGCTGCCACATCAGCGCCCTGCATTGCTGCGTCACCAGGAGACAGTGACCACGCTCCTTTGCAGGGCTGTAAATAAATAAATTATAAATTATAGGTCATAAATACACTTGAGGAGGACATCACTGCACTTTTTCAGGGCTGTGGTTATAAATTCACTTCAGGAGGAGGTCACTGCTTAGCCCTGTCTTCTTGCTCTTTCAAAAAGGCATTTTCACTTTCCTGTGTTACAGAGAAGGTGCTGACTCAGTGTTGTGCCATACATTTAAAGATTCCCAAAACCCAATGTGCTGTCACATGTCTTTCATCTGCACTGCTGTGGGTTTTGCCATTCAAATGTAAACATTTGATAACGAATGAATTTACATTTCTGGCAATTTACAAGCTTTGCGCTTCTCCTTTGTTTTAAAAGTGAAATACTTGGAATTTCCTGGGGAAAGTAGATATTTCTGACCTTTGAAGAAAACATAGAAAAGCTTACATCCAGTATAGTATTATTTATATTAAATTATATTTCTATACTTGGGTTTAGTGTTTTCTTTTCTGTTAGGGTTGTATTTCTTCACCTATTGATGTAATGAAGCCATTAGAGAGTTTACATCAGAACAGCAATTAATAAAAATTAGTTTTAATATTAGCATATAAAAAAAGTTATCTGCCACTTACTTGATGGGAGAAGTAACAATTAAAGAATTAATATGATGAATAAATAGCACTTGTGTTCGTCAAACACAAGTGTATTAAAATTTTGTATGAGCAAAGTTTTAAAAGTGACAGTTGGTTTCAATAGCTGATGTACCCTCAATATATTTAAAATTCTAAGCAACTAAGCTGATTTCTGCCTTCACAAGTTGTGTAGAGTGTTTGCATGTTTTGTGTTGCGGGTAGTCTGGACATGCTCTGGCTCAGACTAAAATATGAAAAAATGAGCAGATGATGTATTTTGCAGTTATTTTTACATTTTGCAATTTTTTAATCAGATATTTGTCAGTATAATTTACCTTGTTTGCTTTAATAGTCATAGTTAATATATTGTTGCTTGATTGCAATGAGGATATATTTATTTTCTGAATATTACAGAAATTCAGACTTAAAGGATATGATCAATAAACATGTAATAAAGTAAACATAGTGAAATGAACAAACAACAGAAATGAAAACAGAACTGAAAAAAAAAACCCAAACTAAAACCCCTCTCTCAATGTAAAATTGAAAAAAACCTCAGGTCAGCTTCTCTCCATTTCCTAAATAAAATCAATGCACAAAGATGAAGTAGTGCATCCTTTCTATAAAAGGTCTGATTCTGGAAATGGCCATTCAGGGGTCACTGAGCTCTACTTTCTAATGCTGTCAGAATATTCTGCTGAAAGGAAGAAAAACCCAAACCCTTAAAAGGATTGTTGAAGGAGATCTGCATTCTTTCTGTTAAATTTAATTAGAGATTTAGGATATGTTTATTCAAGTTTTACCCACTGACCCTCCTGACTGATAAATTTGCAAACAAGCATTATGTGTACAAGGTAACTGCTTTTGTCTCTGTTAAGCCTGCTGAACAGAAAGGCAGTTATGTTTAAATCATTAGGATGTCTATGCATATATTCTTCAGTGCCAGCATTTTCACTGATCCTACAGCATCAGTAAAAGGCTGTGTAAGCTCACAATATCTTGTTACAGTCTATGTTTACTGTGTGTTACAAACAATTTTCATGCTGCTTCTGCTGTGGTAAAATTGGGATGTTGTCATCCTACTCAGAAAAACTGTGTGCCCTAGGGGCACTGAATTACAGATTGGTGTTCATTCACATTGTTCTGTATATCAATTAATTCTAATTTAAGCATAAAACTTGCTAACAAAAACTTGCCTTTTAATCTAGAAGTAACAGAAGGCCCAGGTTAAATAGTGGGTCATTGCTAAGTCTGAGCCATAGGACAGTCTGTGGTGTTTGTGGGGGTTTTTTGGACTTTTTCAATTCCTTTTTGCTTCCAAGGGTCCTTGCTCTCCTCTTAGGGTTACCAGAGTCCCATGGCAGTAGTAGCTCCTGTGGAGCACCAGCTGGGGCTCCTCACAGCCTCCCCTGCTGGCTTTTTTCTGATGCCTTCTTGGCACCAGAACTGGCTGAAACCACACTGTTCTTGGGACACTCTCCTTGAGTCAAGCTGTTCCAACACCTGGTGTCAGTATGTGGAAGAAAAGCAAAAGAAAACAGAAATTGTGGGTGTGGAGGAACAAGAAGGCAGTCATTACCCTGAGCACTGTGTCCGCTTGCTGCTTTGTTGCTGCTGCACTTGCAGCAGAACAGAAGCTCAATAGGCTTATTGATGTCTCTCAAGGACTACAAATCCCTGTCTTCCGTGTCTGTTGTTTAATTCTTAATCATTTGTAATAAAATATTCAGCAATCTGGCCCGTGGAACAATACTTAGCTGATCTGTTTTCTCTACAACAGAAAACTAACCCAATCCAAAACCTCATCATATGCAGATATTGCAGTTACATAGCTCACTGAATTCTTCAGCAGATTTTCCCATTTGTTTCCTACTGATATGACCAGTATTATATTGGATTTTAATCCAGCTTGTGGAAAACCATTTGATAAACAAATGTGTTATCTAGGAAAATGAGCCTCATTTTATCAAAACTTTTATCAGCACTTTTATCAAAACCTCATAGGTATGGACCTCCTAATAAAATAGCTATGAGGCAGGGAAAGAAAAGACTGCTGTGGAGATGTAGTTTGATTAAAATGTTTTGGTAAAGAATCCTTAATTATTTTAAAGAAAGCCACAGTGGGGTCTTTTCTCCTGTGCTGATAAGAAACTGAGAAGTTTTCATATTGCATTCAGATGTGTGATGTGAAATGAATTAGTTATTAGCTATATCTCCCTGGGGCATGTGCACTATAAATAGCTTTTCCAAGTCTGTGGCTTTATTCTGCTCTGCACTGTATTCTGAAATTCAAGACCAGAGAAACTAGAGTAAAATGCTTCCATTCAGCTGCAGTCTGAAGCAGTGCACATAATACAGTTTTGGAGTTTGGAGATCAAGGTTTATTTATTTTTGTGGTACCCAAGAAATAGAGGACACCTTTCATTCACTAATCCCTCATTTTTCAGAGTCCCAGGCAAACCAAAACACCTGTTGTTTCTATTACATCTGATTGTTGCCAACAACAGCAAGATGGAATCTAAGTTTAATTATTGGGTAAGATCTATAATAGTATTGGTTAGGGTGCAAAATGGCTTTTTACTTAGGTCTGTGAAAAGCCCTTCCTGGGAAGCCAGATATCATCTGTATTGGCTTTAAGCTTTGCCATAGTAGCAAGCACAAGTGAACTGAGGCCATAAATTAGTTCACAGCTTTGAACTTTGAAAAGCAGTCGGATTATAAACCCAGAAGCCTGTGCTCTTTGTGCTACATGAATTCTGGCACATTGTTCATCTAGAGTTTTCTTTTGTGAGAAGTAAGGCCACTGTCCTTGCTTAAAACCTACCCTACTTTTACATTAACAAACCCAGTGGTCTGCCCAGGACAGCTCCTTGCAGTTACCAGAATCTGAGGGTGATAAAATTGCCATGAGCTTAGTTCTCTACCTTGTCATTCAAAATCCACAGAAATCCAGGATTATACCCTATGTGTTACTCTTTCCTATTCCAGATTGGAAAGGGATCACTGTGAGGAAACTCCCATGTTGATGTTTATAAAAGCCATAGCTGCTTTTTCAATGCTGGAAATAACAATTTGAAAAAAACCCTTTTCACCATGTATTGAGCATTACCTTGTATTTTTTAGGTCTTCCAGGTCTATTCATAGTTGTGTTAGGGTAGACTACAGCAGTGAAGGGTTCTGTGGCAGCCTCTGCCCTGAACCAGGCTGATCATATTGCCCTTGGAGTTGTGAACATCTGGTGAAGGGTTGTGTGTGTTCAGCAGCAGCAGTAGCAGTCTTGCCTTCTCTTTTGGGTAGCAGTGACTTTCACGTGAGGTACTGTGAGGGGAGTTTGTGAGTCAGTTGTGCAAGGAGGCATCCCCAAAAGATTTAACTACTGACCTGTGGCTTCCATCATTGCTAGGTCCTCAATAATGCATCATTTTTTAGTTCTCTTTGGTGTGTACACAGTTAATGGGTCAGTGCTAGCTGTTTAAATCTCAAAAATATGGGAATGCATATGAACGTAGAGGTTTCTAAAAACATGTGATGCAGCTTCTGATTTGAAACACAGGGTCACAGAGTGCTTCACTACACAAGTCATAAGTTCCTGGGCTTAAAGTCACCCAGTTGTGATTTAATTCTGGTTGGTGTGGACTCAGACTCTGAGTGAATCTGTGGAGCATCCTGAGCTATAGATGTGTTCAGATTCTTTGTGAATTCCTGAACCTTTGCTGAGCTGTGTGTGGAGATGACTTGTGAGTGTCCACCTTGTTTGCTAATGCTGTAGAAGAGGGGAAGAAAATGGCAGGGATTGAGTGAATACTCTGCCTATGATGAGGCACAATGGAAAAGGAGAGCCTTCAGTTTCAGGCTTAAAGCAGGGGAGTTTGAAGGCATTGTTCTAATTTCTACCAGGTGAGAGGCAAAGCTCGCCTGGGACTTTCAGCATCCCTGCTCTCAGCTGAGACCCCAGCCTGGTTGGTGATGGACAGTCTGCAACAGGATCTGTGCTGCCACCACAGCAGCTCTAATGTCTTCTATCAAATGCTCCCCCAACCATTCCACCCCAATTGCAGTCATTTGTCATGCTCTGTGTCCCTGGTCTCACTGGAGTCTGGCACTTTGTGGCATTACAATATTTTTCCATCTTGGTACCCTGAAGTTCAAATTACTACCATGCACCCAAGGCCCAAGAACTGAGTCAGGAAGAAAATAAAAAAGGTGAAGGATGGCCTTTGAGTGAGTAGCTGCAGTGTAGGGAGCTAAGCAAGTGTGCTGATCTACTCCTCTTGTTACATTATTGAGCAACATACTTGTTTATTTATTCAATAAAATGCTACAAGGCAAAGCATGAAATTGTTTTACAGTAGCTGCAAATTTTCTACTGAAGTGAAAAGTAGTAAATACAGGTTTAAAATATATTAAATATTTTCATGTATTATTGTATATTTTAGCTTTCTTGAGGATCTCTCACATGCTGCCTTGGAAGGATATATCATAAATATGATTATTATCCTTTATGCCAAAATGACATTGACATTGGTTGATATTCTCATGAATAGCATAGCTCCAGTGAAGGAAAAGGACAGACCTGATACCTTCTGTTTAAGTTGTCAGGGTTGGCTGAATTCTCAGTTAATTTAAAACCCTGCTTTATGGCCTCTATTACACAGGTTTCTGCTCCCTCCTTGAAATCTCTCTTCTGGAGTGACGAATGTAACCATAAATGTTGCATTTTGTTGAGGTTTTTTCTGCTTTATTCTATGTGGGTTTGGTTTTGTTCTTTTTAAAGCAGAAATTGTGTTGCTTCATAGGCTTTTAGGGAGGTCTTTGTACTTCTTTTGGCTTGTAATGTAGGTCTCTGGAGCTGGATATAAAAACAGAAGATTCAATTTTAAAATGCAAGGAGAGTCCTCATTTTCTGTGCCTGGCAAACTTTCTCTTTTATCCCTCAGCCAACTTCTATCCAGTCCACTGGTTCTCCTCCTCTGTGTCATGCTTGCTGACTTTCACAGATTAATTTTTTATGAGAGGTACTATTAAAATGACTTTGGAGAATCACATAAATTATCTCTGCAGCTTTCACTTGCTCTTTGTTGTTGTGTAGAATTTACTAATATTTCTCCAATGCAGCCTCTGGTTTCTAAATCAACTCCGAGTGTTTTTCTAATTTGTGCATTCAGTAATTTCAACTTGATTTTTTAATGAAGTAAAATGTCAAGTATCTTATGCAAACTTTAATCCTGGAGGAAGGGAAGCCGAGAAAGTGTGTCAGTTTTGCTTTGTTGTTTACACAGCAACCAAGTCTTCATGAAGGAATCTCACCTGAGCCCTGCCTGCCAGGAGCAGCCCTGGGAGCTCCTGTGTCATTAAGGTGCCTCTCTGAGGTGCAATTCTTTCTCTTTGTTCCTTCAAAATACAGGGCAGCAGAAAATGCTGCCCTTTGTTAGCAGAGAAAATGAGGGCTTGCTGCTTTCCTTCCTTGGGTTTGTTCCTGCCAGGAAAACAGACAGAGCTTCCCTTTGCATTTGCAGAGATCTGTCCTTGAGTGCTCAAATCTGAGCAGGAATTTATACAGGAGGAACATTTTGATCTGGCAAACATGAAGATGAAGGCCAATGTAAGCAGCCTGTCCTAAACTTGGAAAAGATTAACTGCTGTTGAGAAGACTTTTTTATTTGGGACAAAAATGATTAATGTTCTTTCTGTTTTTAAGGGTCAGTGAAAATTATGTTGTTTTATATATTTATATTGGGCAAAGCCATGCCTACAGACCTAAGATTTGAGTTAGCCATCTAATTGGTTCTGCAAAACAGAACATATTTTCATATCTAGAGGTCTTCTATAAAGTTGGGTCTCCTAGATTATTTTCATATTTATTTTTCTTCTAGTAAAATATTAATTGCTATTTATTGTTGTGAATGAATCAATTCTGCTTCATTGCTATTTAATTTACAGGATTAGATGTTATGTTTAGGAGTGGTGATTTAGGGCCAAATTCACCATATGAGTTTTTATTTTCTAAGAACCTTAAAATTTCCTTGCTGCTCACTTTTGAGCTGCCAAACTGAACACAAACCAAACCTCTGTTACTTTTCTAATGCAGCTCAAAAGCACCGCAGTTGATTTAAGGGGTTCCCAACATTTATGATTGGTAGGTAGTGCGTGTATAGGTATGAAGGTTAATTAAATCAAGAGGTGAAGTTTGTAGAACAGGGAAAGCTTCATTAGGCCCTGTGTGAAGTAACATGTACAATCTGTTCACAATACCCCAAGTGCCATTCACTGAGACAGTGTAATTACAGCTTGCACACACTTTCATTAGTTTGTGTTTCTTCTGCTGGGGTTGACATGTATGTTGTCTTCACTGAAACCCTGGGATGGAGGAGGGACTGCTCGCTGGTGGGCATCTGAGCATGCTGACATTCAGCAAGTCATTTTTCCTTTGGGTTCTAAAATGCCTTATCCCAGATGTAATTAAGCTTGTAATTCATCAGCTGGCACTTTTTTATTTCTCAGACTCCAGATCTAGCTAAAGACTTGTGCAATGGCTTTTCTTGTATAGCTTTTTCTTACTTTGTTCTTGTTGTTGTTGTTGTTGGGTTTTTTTTTTTGGTTTTTTTTTTTTTTAACAGGGGGAAACAATAATTCTCTTTCCCCACTGCTAGTAGTTTGTTTTTTTGTCTGGGCACTTTTTAAATTAAAGTTCATTCATGTTTATTGTAGAGCCGGATGTAATGATAATCTGAAGATGCAGTCTTTAATACACGCCTCTCTTTAATGTGCTTAGTGTTTAGGCAAGTATAATATCCAGGTGGCTGTGAAGATATGGGGGCTTCGGTGAAAGTTTAACCATACAGATTCCCAAGTGTTTCTTTTAATAACAATTTATGCTACTGAGCACTGTGAATGCACTTAAATAGACTGAAGTGTTATCACAAGTTCAGGCAAATTATGCATTTAGTTGATTCCCAGAGAAGGAGAATTGAAGCTGCAGTTAGGATCTCTGAAAGTCAGAGGCTGGATGCATACATAAAAACCTTGGAAATATGTGAACATAACTTAATATTACCCTTGAGATAAATCCCACAGTCCTATTCAGGTGAGAGAAGCTGGGGAAGCACTTGGAGGCTCAGGTCTGGAGACAGAAAAGCAATATTAATGAGGGTAATAAAGAGACTACCAAGGAGGGATGAATGATGAGCTTTATTGCAAATCTTATCTGTATGTAATTTCTTTATATTAAAAAAAAAAACCTGCATAAATGTTCTTCTGCAAATTTGCTAGACTAATGTGAGAAGAGAATACAGCATGAATATAGCAGAGGTAATAGTAAACCCAACCTTCTGTTGTGCTCTTGTTGTCCTACTAATATGTTTAAATATATTTTAAAATTTTATGTTTAGAACTACTATATTAAGACAATACATGTTGCATCCATGCCATGTGGTGTCCCAGCTCTGCCAAGCCATGGCAGCTGCCAGGGTGGTTGTGATCTGTCATCAGTTCTCTGGCTGCAGTCTGGAAACACTGAAAAGCTTAGGGCCTGTTCCAGAACTACTTTACCCTTTGTTAACTATTATAATTTTTTGGTATCTAGTAAAGTAAATATTAAAATATTTCATAGAAATTGCCTGCCTAAATTTTCTTGTGCCAGGAAATGGTGTTCTGTTTTGAGATGACATCCTGAGTTAGTATATGTGGTCTTTAGGGTTATTGATGGATTGTGTGTGTCTCCTGATTAAATGAGGTCTAATATTGTATCATACATTTCATGTAAGGCCATTCCACAAGAAAATCTAGCACTAAAACATGTCTGAAATTGTGCATGGACTTAATTAGATCTTAGCAAGGATATAAATTACTGCACAGACTTGGGCTGATGTACTTAGAAACCAGTGTCTGCCAAAACCACCCTAAATCATCTGACAGTGTTTCAGCATGTTTTGGGGCAGAACTTCAACCTTTGTGCAGAAAATGAAGAATTATAGGAAAGCAGATGAGGGAAAAAATGAACTAAAATGTCATCCATGTGCACCCTGTAAGTCCAGAGTGGGTCTCAGGGCTGCTGCCAACCAGGAGCTGTGGCAGGCACACTGTGAGGGGAGCAGAGGAGTGTGCCAGCTATGGCTTCAGGCATGGTGTCTTGTGAATTTATGCATTTGGGGTCTGTCAACAACTTCAGCTTTAGGATGATTCATAGAAGCTTGTAAAATATATGTACTTCTTAGTATTCTGCCTTCCAAAGGAAGGACTGCATTGATTTGAGGCTTTTATTTCGACAAGTAGAACATACATCATGACGGAGAGCACTTAGCTGTGTGTTCTCAAAATAAGAGGCCTAATGTTATTTATTCACTTCAGTGCCACAGGAGTGTATGATGCCTTATAAGTGATTAAAATGAACATGCCAGCAGAATTTTGTAACTTACACAGTGCACAGCAAGGGGTAACAAAAAAGGCAGATAAATACAGGAAGCATCAGGGTTACAGTGGCAAGAGCTCATGAAAATACTTTCATATACCAATAAAAGCTTTCACTTACACCTCACATACGTTTTCTCACTGCATGTTGCCTCTGTGTCTTGCTGGTTTTTTGATTTTTGGTTTTGTTAGCGTGTTCTACTCATGGATTTTGGTCCTGATACTGTTTCTCTTGAAGTCCCTGGAAGGAACTCCTAGTGATTTAAACAGTGCTGGATCAATCTCAGTAAGCAAAGACTGTAGGGATGTGGTAATGAAGAAGCTTGCACTTCAGACTTCTTTTAAAAGGAAGTGTTTTGAGAGAATGGATAATGAACTACCTGTAATTTTTGTTGTGCATGTAGTAGGTGTAATATTACATACAAAAAGAATGCATTCTTCCTCATGACTGCACAGATACAAAGTGGAAGGATTTGCTGTTCTTCCCCTGTTACTATCCTGTTCTAAATTATGTTTACTTTTTCTGTTTACAGAAAAATGTTTACTTTTCCACAGTGTTGATGTGATTGTTGTAAACATATGAAATTGTTTTGGGTTTGTCATTCTTTTTTTTTTCATTTTTCTTGATATAACTTTCTCTTTTATATGTCAGTTAGTAAAATTTTGTCATAAGTTATTTTCACTTATTGTCATTACTGTCATAATTTTTTTGTGGATAAGTGCATGAGTGTATATATATCACTTCAGTACTTTTAATCTCCTTGTTTCAGTGATACTTTGTAGCAGTTTCCTAAATGATTTGTGAAGAACACTGTTGTTATTAGCCTTATGTGTGGTTTGTTTTTAATCTAGTGAGGTTTTCCTTACCTTTGCATCATAAGAAATTTTCGAGTCATTATGTTTCAAATTGTTGTTTTACCATATCTATAATGTCTCCAGTTTTATGCCTCTTTCTTGTGTTCCATCTATCTACATTTATCCTTCTATTTCTGCCATATTTTTCAGTAATGTTATCATTTCTTCTGAGTTTACAGTAGTGTTTCTTCACTCTTAAGAGATGACATCTCATCTTGATGTGAACTTTCCTTAAAAGCTGTGTGCTGGCCTTGCCAGAGCACATTCTCAAATGCACAGGGCGAACAGGATCCATGTGCATTACAAGCTGTAAAATGTGGACAGAGGAGCTGTCTTTGACATCAGTGTCTGAGTAGCAAAGGGCAGAGTCTGCCTTGTTACTTGGACTGGTGTTTTAATCTGTACATGAAGCAGAGACTTGGAAGGGGAAGTGGACCTGTTTGTCTCTCTACAGAAATGCCATTATTTTCTGCTAAGTGTATTTGAGGGAGATCTTTTTTAACCATTCAGACGTGTAAATACACAGACATGCAACTCAGCACAGCTGCAGAAATATCTGACTCTCTTTTTTGGCCCCATGCAGAGATCCTTCCAAAATATATCACTGCTGATTTAGTTAGTGGTATAAACCTAAGAACCACCAAACAATACAAAAATATTCAGTGTATCAAATAAAAACAGATATGTTATAGAATATAATGAAATTTATTCACCTGTTAGTGTGAGTGCTGCACGTTTTTGATGGGTATAGCTATTTATTAAAGAGCTTGCCCCTGTGTTCCCAAATAGTGGATTAAATTCTACTAAGTCTGTTTAAGTATCTCCTTGCTCATAAATATGACATTTAATCTATTTACACCTTTCAACTGACTTAAAATGTCAAAAGATGTATTTTTTGTAATATAAAAAATTGATTTGAGGCTTTTATTTCGACAAGTAGAACATACATCATGACTGAGAGCACTTAGCTGTGTGTTCTCAAAATAAGAGGCCTAATGTTATTTATTCACTTCAGTGCCACAGGAGTGTATGATGCCTTATAAGTGATTAAAATGAACATGCCAGCAGAATTTTGTAACTTACACAGTGCACAGCAAGGGGTAACAAAAAAGGCAGATAAATACAGGAAGCATCAGGGTTACAGTGGCAAGAGCTCATGAAAATACTTTCATATACCAATAAAAGCTTTCACTTACACCTCACATACGTTTCCTCGCTGCATGTTGCCTCTGTGTCTTGCTGGTTTTTTGATTTTTGGTTTTGTTAGCGTGTTCTACTCATGGATTTTGGTCCTGATACTGTTTCTCTTGAAGTCCCTGGAAGGAACTCCTAGTGATTTAAACAGTGCTGGATCAATCTCAGTAAGCAAAGACTGTAGGGATGTGGTAATGAAGAAGCTTGCACTTCAGACTTCTTTTAAAAGGAAGTGTTTTGAGAGAATGGATAATGAACTACCTGTAATTTTTGTTGTGCATGTAGTAGGTGTAATATTACATACAAAAAGAATGCATTCTTCCTCATGACTGCACAGATACAAAGTGGAAGGATTTGCTGTTCTTCCCCTGTTACTATCCTGTTCTAAATTATGTTTACTTTTAAATTATTTGTTATGTTTACTTTTTCTGTTTACAGAAAAATGTTTACTTTTCCACAGTGTTGATGTGATTGTTGTAAACATATGAAATTGTTTTGGGTTTGTCATTCTTTTTTTTTCATTTTTCTTGATATAACTTTCTCTTTTATATGTCAGTTAGTAAAATTTTGTCTTAAGTTATTTTCACTTATTGTCATTACTGCCATAATTTTTTTGTGGATAAGTGCATGAGTGTATATATATCACTTCAGTCCTATTAATCTCCTTGTTTCAGTGATACTTTGTAGCAGTTTCCTAAATGATTTGTGAAGAACACTGTTATTATTAGCCTTATGTGTGGTTTGTTTTTAATCTAGTGAGGTTTTCCTTACCTTTGCATCATAAGAATTTTTCCAGTCATTATGTTTCAAATTGTTGTTTTACCATATCTATAATGTCTCCAGTTTTATGCCTCTTGCTTGTGTTCCATCTATCTACATTTATCCTTCTATTTCTGCCATATTTTTCAGTAATGTTATCATTTCTTCTGAGTTTACAGTAGTGTTTCTTCACTCTTAAGAGATCACATCTCATCTTGATGTGAACTTTCCTTAAAAGCTGTGTGCTGGCCTTGCCAGAGCACATTCTCAAATGCACAGGGCGAGCAGGATCCATGTGCATTGCAAGCTGTAAAATGTGGACAGAGGAGCTGTTTTTGACATCAGTGTCTGAGTAGCAAAGGGCAGAGTCTGCCTTGTTACTTGGACTGGCGTTTTAATCTGTACATGAAGCAGAGACTTGGAAGTGGACCTGTTTGTCTCTCTACAGAAATGCCATTATTTTCTGCTAAGTGTATTTGAGGGAGATCTTTCTTGACCATTCAGACATGTAAATACACAGACATGCAACTCAGGACAGCTGCAGAAATATCTGACTCTCTTTTTTGGCCCCATGCAAAGATCCTTCCAAAATATATCACTGCTGATTTAGTTAGTGGTATAAACCTAAGAACCACCAAACAATACAAAAATATTCAGTGTATCAAATAAAAACAGATATGTTATAGAATATAATGAAATTTATTCACCTGTTAGTGTGAGTGCTGCACATGTTTGATGGGTATAGCTATTTATTAAACAGCTTGCCCCTGTGTTCCCAAATAGTGGATTAAATTCTACTAAGTCTGTTTAAGTATCTCCTTGCTCATAAATATGACATTTAATCTATTTACACCTTTCCAACTGACTTAAAATGTCAAAAAGATGTATTTTTGTAATATAAGTGCCTCAATTCTTTTTGACATTATTTTCTGTAGCTCGTTTCATATGCATATCTTTCTTTTATGTTATCATCATGATGGTATTAATTTGGATGTGCAAATTAGCTCTTCATGATGTTGTCATGTCAGCATCTGGATTCAAGATGTGCTGTTTCATAAGCATTGCATCCTATTGCATTTCATCAGAGTCCCCCTCTTCTAATCTAATTATTCATAAGGAACCTTGGGGATTGTGCTAATGGGCATCTGAAGCTATAAAGAGTAATGAAAGTGGTTGTGTTACTGCTATGCAATTAAGTGTATACAGAATACCATTCATATAATTAAATTCAGATTTTTTTTTACCACTATTTTTCTCCTTTATAGTACATCAATTATTTCTCTGAAGGTAAAATAATACCAGTGGAGTTTAAGAGCTTTTTATGAGAATTGTAGCATTTATAGTGACAAAAGTTGATTTTTGGCTTTTATAATGAAAAGCTTCAGCAAGTAAGGAGATAGTTTTATGAATTTTTGATGTTTTTTTCATGTTTTATGTGAAAAGGTGGAGGGTGTTTGTGATTAAGGCAGAATTTGAACTGCTGGGAAAGCAAGGTGCATGTCTGGGGGTGTGTGAATGCTGTGTATTTCCCATTTAATATTCTGTCCATTGGTTTGATTGGATACAATACACATTATGCTTCTGCTGCTGGTAATGTGTATCAGCAGTCATTGCAATTTGTAAGTTCAGCCTGACCTTTGGTCCGGGTTCAGTTTTCTGTCTCTGTTCATTTGGATTAAGTGTTTTGATGAATGAAGATAAAGTATTTAGATCAACTAGTCAATATGTTTTCTGCTGATAATTCCATATTAATAAGTGCTGATGGTTAGTATCTTTAAGGTCTACTGACAATCTGATTGAAATCAATGACAGTTTTGCCTCATTTAGTTCAATGGGAGCAAGAATGAGTCTTTAACCAGCAGAAAATTATAAACACCAGTCTCTGTTCATGTGTCATTCACTACGAACAAGAGTTTTTATGGTGCTGTCAGGCTGAAAAAAAATCTTTTCTTTTTTGATAACAAAGCTGCATTTAGCTGAAGTAATCCCTAGGTAGCCTGTTAGAGGTGTTCTAGCTTTGTTATTCCCAAACAATAGGGAATGTGGCCTCTTGCTGCTTCCACTTAAGTAAGTAGTTGCTGCTGCTCAAAATAGCTTGAGACTGCTGTGCAGCTGAAATTCTACTGCAGACATCCTGCATTAACCTAGTTATCTTGAATTTCCTTGTGAAATTCAGACTTACTTTAATTCTGCAGAGCACATGGTATTAAATAGCTTGTGCAGTTGCTTTTTCCAGAGCACCAGTGACAGCCATGATGTTCCATGTCAGTGAAAGAGGCCCAAGCATCATGACAGCATCCTCCATCCTCTTATCTTTGATTATACACAGCTGATTGGCATCTCATCCTGTTCTGAACTGCCTTAACCATAAAAATCCCACTAGCATTTTAAAATTGCTCATCTGCCAGGTAACCTACTACAAAACTGAGAGGCAGCTGCATAAAACAACTCTTCCAGGGCATCCTTTCAGTTTCTCCCCAGGTACCCACCGGGAGAAAGGAGCTGTGAAGTTTGAGTGAGAGTTTAATAGGTCCAGTCCTGTCTGACCAAATGGCACTGTGGCTGAGGGGGACTGACAGCTTCTCTCTAATCATTGCTGTAAAAGCAAAAGGAAAAAGGAAAGAGAGGTAAAGAGCACAGAAAGCCTCATCTCTTGGCTAGATTTTCAGGTTGCTTAGGGCTTTAAAGGTCAAATGCAATGCCTTAGGTTAGTGCCTCCTTAATTATGAGAGGACAACCTTTAGAGCCCAGGAAGGGCACACTTTTGGCTTTACTCAGCAAGTGTCTGCACTCTCCATTAGTTCATGCTTTCATACATTCTTCAAGTATGGCTGTGTATTTGTGGGTCATTAATCTGCCCTTACAAAGACAAATAAGTTTTGCCTCCAAGAGAATAGTTATATTCATCTTAACTTCCTGTACAAAATACTCATGGTGCTTGGTCATCAGTGATCTGCAAAGTCAGGTTAAGGCTGCCAGATTTTTCTACCATGATTAAAAACTCTGATAAAATATCTGGTGAATTTTCTGGCCATTTTCTGCAGTTGGTCATTGCTCTTGAATGAAACTCAGCATTACTTTCACATGCCTTCTAAGCATGTTCTCTGAGATAAATGGCATGTCTGAAAATCAGTAAATGAGAAAAGAAACCCTCCGTCCATTCAAACAACCTTTTTTATTTGTTTGTGAGTTTTTTTCCTTTTTATTTTATTGGTAAATTTTAAATTTTTTATATTTTTGTCGGTTAATTTATCTTTTCCCACATAATTTTGACTTTCTTTGATTATAGGCTAAAATCCTTGATTTTCAACTCTAATGTATTAAATAGGGACCAGTTAAAATAGCATTTTCACTGGGTATTGGTTGCTTTCTACTCCCCCTATTGCTTTTGCATATTTGTGTCTTCCTGTCTAGTATGTACATATCTTTAATCATCCAAGTAATCTTGGTTAATGGACTGTATTTCTGGATGTTTACCTCTCTCTTTGAATCTGGCATGGGGTTAGTCATTGCTTTGTTAGACCTGACTTCAAATAATATTTTGTTCTAGCACTTTATATACAGATTATTATCCTAATGATGCTTAAGTTTAATTTTGTGCAAATCAGATGGGGGGGTGTGCTGCTGCCCGTTTTTCACTGTCAAATCAGATTCTGTCTCTCCTTTTAAAGCAGATTTCCACATACAAGTTCAAATCCCTTAGATAAAGAATATGCTCATTTACAAAGATTGTAATTGATTTGTGGCCCTGTTTTTAATACTTTGCACTGTAAATGACATCCCAGTGGACAATAATCATCATACAGATGTTTGAAAGCTCCTTCCTGCAGAGTATGCTAATTGAAGTCTATAAAGTGTCATCGGGCTGCGCATTGTTTCTAATTAGTACAAGGCAGTTTCTCTTAGCTTTGTATAGTTTTGCTGGCCTCTTTCCTTCATCATTTTACCAGCTGGCAAGTAAATCTTGTCAGTTACTAAGAAAAAAAATCCAGATTTTTCTGTGTGCTTCATAGCGTCCTGCTTTTCTTTACCAGAAAAATAAAGATTTTTGTATGGTTTGATTCTGACTTTCTGAAGCTATCAGTAAGCTTTTAGCTCCAACAGGCCACGTACTACTCTGACATCTTTTGAAAGACTCCTTATCTCACATCATCAGGAGAAACATTAGGATGACAATAAATTTCTTTTCTCATAATAGGGCATTTATGATAATGATTGTCATTTGTCTAGTTTCTGAAAATGGAATATTTTAGTGACTGCTTGATGGTTGGATGTTTATTGCAGGCAGTTTCTCAGGGTATACAATCAGCAGTGCGATGCAAGTGGCAGATAAAAGGGTCTCTTTTATTGAATGGAGCTCCAAATTATGTGCAAAATTACTGGAAAAAGAAGCTTTGCTGCCTGTTTCAGCTTCCCTTTGTGAGTGTACTTGGGTACAGGTCAGGTTCTGCAGTTCTTTTAGGGAGTGTTGGATTGTGCTTTTAAAACTCTGGTAAGTACTTCCCTCTGGTAGGTTAATTTAGCCTAAAGTAGTGTCCCTGTATTTCCTCATGTCTTTCTGAAAGAATTTTTTGCATCAAGTAATCTGGGAGTTTATAGGACTTAAAAAGAGAGACAGATTTATAGAATTTTCAGGCCTTGGCTGCTTTCTTCAGGCCTTCATTCTAAGCATGGAGGAATGAAACAACAGCTGGTTCTCTTCATAGGACTCTGAGGCAGGACCCATGGTTTTGGTTTTAAAGTAAAATATATAATTTTCCTTTTCATACAGTGAACACCTTTTCTGAATAGTCAGGAAACACATTCAAAATTTGGCATGAAGCATTATTTAAACATTTTCCTGTTGGTTTCAACTGAAGTTCACTCATAATATAAAGATTGAGGAGGTTCCAAAACACTCTCGTGAACAGCTAACATACAATAATTTGTTTTTTATTCTGAGACATCAGAATAAACAGAAGATTTAGGAGGCTGACTTGATCCTCTCTGAATGACAGCATCCTGAGGAAATAGTTTTCTTTCTTCCAGTCTTTGTTTTTTATCTGAGAATGATAATGTGATACATCTCTTTCTTCATGACTAGGTTCTTTTTAGTGTTTGGGGGGAAAAAAGTACATGACAGCTGTGATCTGGAGAAGACACAGTCAAATAATTAAAGTAGAATGCGCTACTGAAGTTGGAAGGGATCTGCAATGCCCCTATAGTCCAACTGCCTGACTCATTCATGCTGACCAAAAGTTAGACAATGTTGTTAAGGGCATTGCCTCTTAAACACTGACAGGATTGGGGCATCTACCACCTCTCTGGGAAGCCTGTTCTCATATTTGCCCACTCTCTCAGTCAAGAAATTTTCCCTGTTGTCCAGTCTGAGCCTGCCCAGTTGCAGCTTTGATCCATTTCCACATGGCCTGTCCCAGGATGCCAGGGAGAGGAGATCAGCGCTTCTCTCAGGAAGCTGCAGAGAGCAACACAGTCACCTCTCAGCCTCCTTTTGTCCAAACTAGACAAGTCCAGAGTCCTCACAGGACATTCCTTCCAGCCCTGTCACCAGCTTTGTTACCTTCCTCTGGATGCATTCAGAGACCTGAACATCCTTCTTGAATTGTGGGGCACAGCACAGCACAGGTGAGGCCACCCCAGGGCTGAGCACAGCAGGACCGGGCTGAGCACAGCAGGACCAGACTGAGCACAGCAGGACAGTGACCAGTTTTACCCAGTGACCTGTGTTACCCAGCAGGAAAGTGCCCTGTGTTACCCATCAGGACAGTGCCCTGTGTTACCCATGAGGACAGTGCCCTGTGTTACCCATCAGGTCAGTGACCTGTGTTACCCATCAGGTCAGTGACCTGTGTTACCATCAGGACAGTGACCTGTGTTACCCATCAGGACAGTGCCCTGTTCTGTTACCCATCAGGACAGTGCCCTGTGTTACCCAGCAGGACAGTGCCCTGTGTTACCAGCAGGACAGTGCCCTGTGTTACCAGCAGGACAGTGCCCTGTGTTACCCATGAGGACAGTGCCCTGTGTTACCCAGCGGGACAGTGACTGTGTTACCCATCAGGACAGTGACTGTGTTACCCATCAGGACAGTGCCCTGTGTTACCCAGCAGGACAATGACCTGTGTTACCCATTAGGACAGTGCCCTGTGTTACCCATCAGGACAGTGCCCTGTGTTACCCATCAGGACAGTGACTGTGTTACCCATCAGGACAGTGCCCTGTGTTACCCAGCAGGACAATGACCTGTGTTACCCATTAGGACAGTGCCCTGTGTTACCCATCAGGACAGTGACTGTGTTACCCATCAGGACAGTGCCCTGTGTTACCCATCAGGACAGTGCCCTGTGTTACCCATGAGGACAGTGCCCTGTGTTACCCATGAGGACAGTGCCCTGTGTTACCAGCAGGACAGTGCCCTGTGTTACCCATCAGGACAGTGCCCTGTGTTACCAGCAGGACAGTGCCCTGTGTTACCCAGCAGGACAATGACCTGTGTTACCCATTAGGACAGTGCCCTGTGTTACCCATCAGGACAGTGCCCTGTGTTACCCATCAGGACAGTGACTGTGTTACCCATCAGGACAGTGCCCTGTGTTACCCAGCAGGACAATGACCTGTGTTACCCATTAGGACAGTGCCCTGTGTTACCCATCAGGACAGTGACTGTGTTACCCATCAGGACAGTGCCCTGTGTTACCCATCAGGACAGTGACCTGTTGTGTTACCCATGAGGACAGTGCCCTGTGTTACCCATGAGGACAGTGCCCTGTGTTACCCATGAGGACAGTGCCCTGTGTTACCAGCAGGACAGTGCCCTGTGTTACCCAGCGGGACAGTGACTGTGTTACCCATCAGGACAGTGCCCTGTGTTACCAGCAGGACAGTGCCCTGTGTTACCCATCAGGACAGTGCCCTGTGTTACCCATCAGGACAGTGCCCTGTTGTGTTACCCATCAGGACAGTGCCCTGTGTTACCCAGCAGGACAGTGCCCTGTGTTACCCAGCAGGACAGTGACCTGTTGTGTTACCCATCAGAACAGTGACCTGTGTTACCCATCAGGACAGTGCCCTGTGTTACCATGCAGGACAGTGCCCTGTGTTACCCAGCAGGACAGTGCCCTGTGTTACCCAGCAGGACAGTGCCCTGTGTTACCCAGCAGGACAGTGCCCTGTTGTGTTACCAGCAGGACAGTGCCCTGTGTTACCCATCAGGACAGTGCCCTGTGTTACCCATCAGGACAGTGCCCTGTGTTACCCAGCAGGACAGTGCCCTGTGTTACCCAGCAGGACAGTGACCTGTTGTGTTACCCATCAGAACAGTGACCTGTGTTACCCATCAGGACAGTGCCCTGTGTTACCATGCAGGACAGTGCCCTGTGTTACCCAGCAGGACAGTGCCCTGTGTTACCCAGCAGGACAGTGCCCTGTTGTGTTACCAGCAGGACAGTGCCCTGTGTTACCCAGCAGGACAGTGCCCTGTGTTACCCAGCAGGACAGTGCCCTGTTGTGTTACCATGCAGGACAGTGCCCTGTGTTACCCATCAGGACAGTGCCCTGTTGTGTTACCCATCAGGACAGTGCCCTGTGTTACCCAGCAGGACAGTGACTGTGTTACCCATCAGGACAGTGCCCTGTTGTGTTACCCATCAGGACAGTGACCTGTTCTGCCTGCCTGGCTGTGCTGTGTTTGATGCACCCCAGGGTGGGGTTTGCCCCAGGGCCACTGCTGGCTCCCTCTGAGATGCTGTTGGCCAGCAGCTCCCCCAGACCCTTCCTGCAGGGCAGCTCTCCAGCTGCTCCTCTCCCCATTTATTGCTGTGCCTGGTGTTACTCTGTCCTTTGTACAGAATCTGACATTTTTGACTTTAGAAATTCCATCCCATTCATCATAGAGCAATGCTCCAATCTATCTAGATCGCTCTGCAAGGCTGATTATAGAAATCCTCCTCATTGTTTGTGGTGGAAATTGTACTTAATCCCCACAATCTACTCAATATGGTACTGCATTTTAGTGGACTTTCCAGTTAGTGTAGAGGAAAACCTCTTTCTCCAAAGAATTTGATGCTAATTATTCAAGTGCATAGGAGGCTATCAAACTAAAAACACCAGGTATTTGATCTGAGCTGGTATTCTCAGAAAGTACAGTGATGTACTGAAGTAAAAAGAGGATTTTTTTGTTACTTATAAATATTGCATCACTAAGGGATAGCAGTGTAAAATAAAAATATTGTTGTAGAGAGCCAGCTTCTTCCATGGTTTGGAAATGGTGCCAGGGTCTGCATCTGTCCTCTTCACTGCAGCGTGAGCCCTGATGGCAGCTGTGAGCTGGTGCAGGCAGGGATAAGAGAATGTCTCTCTTCACTCAACTAGGCTTTGGCAAATTTACCAGCATCTACTCTGTGGTTGTGACTTGGGTAATAATACTTTTCCCTTATCACGGTCCTTTGAACAACTAACCAGCGTGTTTCTCCTCTGTTTTGCCTCCGAGAAACCTGTCAACACCTTTTCTCTTCATTCTGTATTTAATGGATGTGTCAACATTGCTTAATGGAGGATGGTGAAAAGGTGTGTTTTGTTGTTAGCTCTGAGCAGGCAGTGAGTCCTGGCAGCAGTGATGTCTGGGGCACAGCCTCGTGCTGCTGTTCCATTGGCTCTGATGCCACTTCAGTCAGATCCAGCTCAGATATTCCTCTGCAGTGTTCCTCTGCAGTGCACAAATGCTCCCTCATGCAAACAGTTCAGAACCATCTCAACTACATATCCATAATTTATAATTATAGTGGGACTAAAATAGGCTTGAGGCTTCAGTTGGCCTCATGTCTCAGAGCTGCTGTGTTGCAGCAGAGGCTGCTCTGCCTTGAGAGCGCAGCAATAATTACTGTGGACTGCATTTTAACAGCCAACGATGATTGCAAGGCACAGCTTCAAGGATATTGGGGGAGTTTGGAAGCCTTGTGCCTCTATCAAGGGCTTAGGTGTCTAAATGGGATCTGTGTGGGCTGCAAATCGGCCTTCTCAAGCAGAATGGCTTCAGGAGGCATGGCCTTGGGGACGGTGCCTGCAGATTTGTGAGCCACCACCATTCGCTTTGAAGCCCCTCCAGGTTTAAGGAGCCTCCTAAGGAAATTCCTCTAGGTCTGTTTTTGTACAGGAGACAGAAACCTGATTAGTGATGTTTATTTTTCCAGATGATTTTGGTTTTTGACTTTTCAATTTTAGTGATAGGATGAAAAAATTTACATTTTGCATTGAACCTTTTGATGAAGAAGGACTGATTTTGCTTAGTGTTAAAACATAGGTTTGAAGCTTTGAAGTCTCTGTTCCATAGCTGTAAACACAGTGGGAATGGTCTGATTTCCCACTTGCAATATTGCATTATTAAACTGGAAAGAGCTTTTAGGGCTGTTTTACATAATGACTGGGTTCCTTGCATGCTGCTGCATTTAGAAATAAAATAAAAAAAACCAGAAGCTGCCTGACCAGCAAATGGTTCCTGTTTTAGACATTGTCCATAGCATTTGTAATATTTGCTGCTCTGGTCCTGTTATGTAATTCATGTCCATTGGGAGTATCCCAAAACAGGGATGTTTATTTCCTGAGGCTGTTAACAGTGTTTGAAGTCTCTTTATCAGACACAGACTGGGGAAAGGTGAATTGATTTTTAGTGTCTTCTGCTCTTTAAGTAATTTTTTAAAGTGAGTAATTATAGAAACACAATGCATTTAAACTTGAGGGCAAATTTAACATTGGGTTTTCACACTGCAGCTGTCTGGAATCCAGTGTTTCAGGGCCAAGAGTTCATCTATTTCCTGACATAATAGGGTGATTTAGCATGCTTTTAATTTTAAGTGTGTGAGCAATCCCATTTTTCCTCACATTTATTCAGTTGAATACATGCATGTGTGTAGATAGATAGATAGCTAGATGGATGACTTTGGCCTTTAATGAACTGAATCTTATGAAACAAGCTTTTAGACCAATCTAAAGTTATTTAAGCCTTTTATTAGTATAATTTTCACATACATATCAAACCTCATAACAGTAGGGTGATAGTAAAGCTGATTCAGTTATCCTGTTCATTTTAGACAAGCTTGGGAGCAGACTTTGGTCTTCCAGCAGTAACAGGAACCCATATTAACACTGAAAAATCTGGTTTTTATCTTCTTGGATCATCATGTAAACTTGCTGGAGAGATCTTGATGCAAACAAGAGCTGCTTGCACGATCTTTGGACTTGGCTTTAGTTTACACACTTAAGCCAGCCACACAACCTGAATAATTCTGAGAGGTGACAAACACTGATTACAAGGGATGCTTAAAATGAAGCTAATTTATTATGATATGCATGATCTTCATCAAAGAAGTATTAGGCATTCCCAGAAGTCCCAGAGTTATATGATCTTGTGACAGACCCAGAGGCAAATTCAGAGTTGTCAGCTGAATTGCCTTTGGAGCCTGCCAAGCAAACAGATGCTAATGTTAGATGAGTGTCTACATGGCTTGCCATGGAGCTCCCATGACAGGCAGCCAGCCCTGTGTGTGACCTTAGCTTGCTGGTCCACTGCTGGGAGTCACAGAGGAAATGTCTGGTGATGCGTGAGTTAGAGCTGTCTGCTGCTCATGGTATTTGAATAGAGTTTATTTGGATGTTGTAGTCAGAGTCTCTGATGAGATTTAAACACTGCCATCCACCCTCTTGGGTTACAACTGAGAAAGCAAACACAGTTTGTTTTCCTTGTGCTAGTTCTACAGCTCCAGAGCCCCCTGTATGCTGGGGAACCCCAACCTCTGCCAGTTGCAGTGGGAAACCCTAATATAATCTGGCATGGCAGAGCATGACTGTCCCTGTGTGTGTGCCACACTGGTTCCTGGGAGCTGCCCTCACTCACTAAGTGCATCTGCCTGGGCAAGGTGGGTGTTTGGGAGCCCTGGGACCAGCTGGCACAGAGACGAACATGGGGGTGACATTCTGCAGCTTGCAAACCACGGTGGCCACGTGTGTGCTGCTGTTGAGAAGTGGCCCTGCCTTGCAGCCTCTGAGCCATGCCAGGGTGGTGTCTGGGGGAGAGCAATTGAGTGCAGCCAAAAGCCTCTCAAGGTCCTCTCTCTGTCAGTTTAGCAGTGTGAATCATAGCGCTGCACAGCCCAGGAACGTCCCGGAGCTCTGCATTTGCTGGCACAGACAGGGCTGTTGTGTCTCTGCCTGCCTTGTCTCTGTGCTTGAAGACTCTGGCTCTAGCCCAGCTCCAGCCCTTCATGATTTTTAATATTATATGCCCCTTGCTTCACCCAAAATCCTGCTCACTGGGCCTTTTTCTCCCTGGGTGCATGCTGTTGTGAGGCTTTGTTTGTTGGGACTCCATCAGTATATTCATTTAGCAACATGCACACTCATTTGAGCTGAATATAGGAACATTTAAGTCTCTAGACAAGTGATTAAGGGCTTTATTAAATAGAAATGTTTTGCTAAGCCACAGCATGGATTATCTGTCCCTTAGTATGTGTATAATCAAAACTGGTTCTCTGATCTTGGATAAAAACTCTGGAGGATCTGTTTCGTTTTTTTTCTTTTGTGTAAAATGGGAATGCTGACATTTCTTTGCTGACTTCCTTGGGTTGCTGTGGAGTTTAATGCCCACAAAGTGCTTTGAACATGAGAACTGCTGTGACAGAATTACTGAGAGCTTTGCTTCTGGAATTTAATTGCTTAGTTAAGGGTAGGGGGGGAGGGGGAAAAAAAGTTCAGAACCAGCTGGCAGTGAAATTCTATTGAAGTTTTTATGTAATATATGGAATATAACATTCATATGGAATCTGGTTATTGAGAATTTTATTTTAAATTTTGGATGATTTTTCAATAGTCTTTGATATATGTGAAATTAATTATTCTCCCTTAAAATTCTAAATATGGGTGGGATTTTTCTTGGTCTTTGTTTTAGAATAGGCTTTTAGCAAAACTTGACGTTTTCTTATTGTAGATCATTGCAATCATTATGCACCAGCATAATCACTCCCGACAGTAAAAGCAGAATGAGTGTATATTAATAATTTGTGTACTTCCCATTTTTGGCTTCTATTTGCTCTGAGATGGAGGGTGAGGTTCAAGGTCTTTCTGTGCTCTCCATAAAGCCTGGTTGCCTAGCATTTTTAACACTTGGCAGCACCATTTCTAATCTGTGAGGAGCTGGCAGCCAGGCCGTGCAGCTCCTCAGTGGGAAGTGACGTGGAGCTGAGCCCCAGCTCCCAGCTCAGGCAGCCTTCCTTCTGTGGCTACCAGTTCAAACCTCTCTCTGCAAATTGTAAATGCATGATGTGATGCCCATGGCAATTTTTTCTCTTTTGTCCTTCGGTGTGGGTTGGTAAGAGGAGTGGACTGGCACATTTTCTAAATATATGCATGTTTATCAAGCAGAGTGTTTCAAGCCTGTTACTGAATCCTTTGCTTAGATGAGGGTCTCATCTGTCAGCAAAGAAAGATCTGGCTGCAATTTTGTTTTTCCTTTTTTTTTTTTTACCTCTCTCCCCTGCCCCTCCCTGAAATCTCAGAAGAGTAAATGACTAGCATGTGTTACACAATGTAAGCTGTGAAGAAGATTTGAGGGAATGTGAAATTTAGAAGCTTTCTGTGCATATCTTTATGCTAAAATAGATACTGATCTGCAGTGTTTTCTTAGTTTTAAGCATTGCTTGTAAGAATAGATACAAGCAGAGTTACCAAATGGCTTTGATTTACTGAGAGCAGAAGGCTTTGTAGCCTTTATTTTGGTCTTGTTCAGGCTGAACAGGATGGAGGGGTTGCTGCTCCCCTCTTTGGCATTGCCAGGGCTGAGGACCTGCTGGGAGCAGGGCTGGAGCAGCCCCTGCAGCGCCTGTAGGTGCTCAGGGCGGGCTGCAGGCTCCCAGCACAGAGAGGATGCTCAGGGACTGCCGGGCTGCAGGGCCTGCCGCCAATGGGGGCCCTAAATGGGCATTGGAAGGAGTCCTGGGAAGCTTTTTATCAGTCCAGTGCATGGTGCAGATTAAGAAGGCACAAAGCACTGCACCTGGTGACTTCAGCAAGGATAATATTAATAATATTAAAGGATAATATTAATAATGTTAATTAGCCATTCTGCCTTTGCAGCCTTGCTGGTCTAAGCAGGTCACCTTGAACGCGAAGACACTGAAGTGCATGAAAGCTGTAGCCAAATTTTGGAGAAATGTGTCCTAATTTTCAGCTATGCTACATCTGACAAATGTTCCTTGACCTTATTTACTACTTAAGTGGTTGGAAACTTTGCATTTACCTCAGTGGGCAGAAGGTCAGGTCTCTTGGGCCTCTTTTCCTGGAGGCCTTGTACTCTGCCGGCAGGAGATGGGTGCCAGAACCTCTGAAATAAGGGCTTTGAGCTTTTGAATGAGGAATACATATGTGGGAGGGTCAGTTTATGAAACTGAATCTCAGTGACTTGTGTTCAGTATAAAGTGTTGTTTTAGCATAGAACACTGAACCCAGATAATCTATTTTACATATTTGTCCTGTAAGCAGTTCTTTTCTACATTGACTGTGCTCTAATAGTTGATTTTTCTAATTTGAGAAATACAGCTAGAAATTAGCATGTGATTAAAAAGCTGTTGAAAAAATTTTCTAGGCTCTTAAAATAAGCACATACAAAAATAGTGGAGGAAAAACCCAACTCCATTAAATTTCCAGGCTAGAAAGAATAAATCGCAGTGGTCCTGTGTACTCATAGAGGGCTAAAGACTTTGGGTTTGTTTTTTTAGATTCTATTTTAAGTGAATTTTCTCTTTGAGAGAGCATTGAGCATATGTTCAGATGTTCTGCATGGGAAAGTGTTTTCCTTGGTCCCTAAGGATAGAGATGGATGGATTTGTGAAACTCAGCAGTCTCATACTGGTCTCATGGTCACCTAAGCCACCAAGGTGTGTATGTGTAGCATTTCTAAAATCCAAAATTTGGAGATTAAAGATGAAGAAAAGGGAAAGATTAGCACAATGCTTGCCAGGATTTGAAGTAAGAAAAATTTGTTGCTTCCATTCTTTGGGGTTTTTTAACTTTTATTTACTATCATACCTAGCTGAAGTGCTCCTGTTTCAAGGAATCTTTCAAGACCTGGTCAGCATTCAACTGTGTGGGTTTGGATTTCATGTCAGGAGGAGGTTGTATTCAGGAAAAAAAGGTCATAGTTAGCCTGATAAACCTTGTTCTTGCATGACAAGATTAAAAGGAGCTGTTTGATTTTTGCCTTTGATATATTTGTCTGTGTTAGCAAAGAAGCTAGGCAAGGTGTCAGTTAACAAAATTACCACCTGAAGTGTAGTGGACACCCATCTCTGGATTTCCTTTGAATTGATCACCTTTTTTCAGTGATCCCTCAAGGTTTTCCAGATGTTAGCAGTATCTGTGTTCAAAGTTTGCCTTGGCCAAAATCTGCTTCCTGTTGTATTTTGCCCTGTCCCTACATCTGACATGGTGCACACATTTGCCATTTTCCAGCGCAAACTCATCAGACTTTAAAGCCATAATAAATGAGGAAAAAAGCAAAATTAAAGATTTGCCAGGACGACAGATAATCCTAGGGGTGAACGGCAGATAGATCCTTCTTTTCAAACTACTTCTTTTCTGTTGTAATGTGTTCTTGTACTCTTTCATGCTTTCTTAAGCTCTCATGTGTCCATGTAGTTTCTCAGGTGTGTTCTTTTGCACCCTTCATCATAGTTGATTTTGCTTTTTTAACATTTGCATGCTCTCTCCTTCTTTGCCATCTCATGCATCCTTGTGCTCTCCTTTTCCTTATTTTCCTCATCTGGCCATCCAGCTTGTGCACATAACCTGTGTTGATTTGGTGCCTTGGAGAAGCAATTGGGCAGTTTGTGTGTAGGACAAGGAACCTGTATCTGGGTGATGTGGTTTAGGGGTTACAATGGTAGTGCTGGGTTGATGGTTAGACTTCATCATCTTAAAGGTCTCTTCCAGCCCTGATGATTTGGTCCTGTGATGCTGTGTCTTGTCTGCCCAAGAGTGGAGTTGGATTTCTGGTGTTTTGGTTATGGGTGCTAAAGATATGTTAAGTATATGTAAAGAATAAGCCCAAGGTGGATGGTGTGATGTGGGAGAGTTTGCATTGGGCTGGCTTGAACTTTGAGGATGCTTCTAACATCCTACAATCCCTGGATCCAAGATGGTGAATAATACTACTGTGGCCCAAAGTGAATGCACCTTACAGAGACTGCTGCTTCAAGCAGGAAATGTTTCAGTTGTCAAGGATCTCTCTGGCAGCTATTTCAGAAAAGAAGGCCTTCATACATTTGCATACTTTATTTTCTAGCTGTTTGAGGAAACCTTTGAAACTTCAGCTTTTAAAAAGGTATCAGTTTTTTTCTTTTAATTTATTATTTTTCTTTCCCCACTTTTTTTTTTCGTTTTCTTAGTCTAGACTAAATTCTGACAGCACAGCTCTTTGTATTGGCTGTCCCTTCATTCCAGATACTGTAATACTGCTCCTCTTTTATTTGCCATTTGTCCTTTTGTTTAATGTTTCTCTTTGTTGCAAGCTTCTTTGTTGTTTCTTCCAGATTATTCTCCTCAGGGACTTCTGTATCAGTATGACTGAACATGGCTTGCAGCCATGCCAGATTGTGCTGTGATCTTATTGGATTTCACAAACCAAGGTTAGGCCAGGTCAGAACTTGGTTGAAATAACGTAGAATACAGGATTTTCTGCTAGCCACTGGGAGCACACACAACAAAAACCTGACCCAGATGTTGATTCAGTCAGCTCAGGCTGGCCATGCTGACTGCTGGCTGTGATACTAATGCCAAGTTCTGACCTGTTCTGGCTGGTAGGATTTCGCAGCTTTTTTCTTAGAGAAGAGTACTGTTGTTAATTCCAGTGTTCTGGCCCATTCCAAATCCTTTAATTCTCTATTTGGATTAAACTGGAATTCAGTTGAAGATTATATTCTCTGATCTTCTTTTCCCTGTACTGTTGCATGATGGTTGCCCTCAAAACTTGCTGTGCTGTTCAAAAAGCTGCATTTGTGCGCTGGATGAAATAATTACAAAATTTTCTTTGTTTTGCTGATCTGCTGAAGCAAAAAAAACCAAACAACAAACCAAAAAAACCCAAAAAACAAACCACAGTCTTCAGATGAAAGATTCCAGAAAAGTAGAGATTTTTAGTAAAAACAACACATGAAAATTACAGTTGAGCTTTTCTTAGGGTTGCTTGAAGTTTCTGACCAAAAGACTGTATGAGGATGTGTATGTTCAGAGTTAGCTTCACTGAGTGCATATTAGCTGGAAAATCGCATGCTGTTACACTTGAGTGCCCCAAAATGATAGGAAGATTGAATTTTTTAATTTATTGTAGAGGTATTGGGACCTGTTGGTATTCTGTATGGTTTTTAATAGCTTATTCCTTTAAATAAAACTGTGAGAGGCTAGAAGGTGAACATAGAAAAATATGTAATGGTGAAATAAAGGCCAAAATTAACTTGGGTTATGTGTATCAACCTTGTTTCATCCCTGCACTCAACCTGAGGGAGGGCTGCTGGAGGGTTCATTTGCCTGCATCCGTGTTGGAACAATACTCATGAAATTTTGGAAAGAACAGTACAGCCAGCTTGATTTACATTGATGTGCCCAGATGTATAGTGATGGACTTAGATCTATCACAAAACCTGAATATATCTAGCTAGGCAGAGCCATTAACAGCATAGCCATTAAACATTTAAGGAGTGTAAATTGTGAATCTGCACAGGAATTAGTGAGGTGTGAAAGGGCAGGGGTGACTAGGAGTCAGTAAATTAAATACCTCACAGGTTGGATCAGGAAAGGCCTCTTGTCAGCTTAAGCTGTAAAGTATTGTGATGTCTTTCTGTGTAGAGTAATGTAGTATCTGTCTGTGAATATGTCAAATAAGTTTCAGGATTCAAGTCTGTAATGCATTTTGCATACTGGGACAATTTACTCTGGCTGGATGTGGACCAGATAATCAGGTGCTTATGCTCCTGGAGTATTTTCATCTTTTGAAAGTTTTGGGTCTGCTTTTCTCAGTCAGCACCTGTATACTGAGGGAAAATACTGAATATCTTGACTTTTAAATCCAAGTTTATTTATATTTCTGCATAGGCAAAAGGGAAAATTTAAAATTGGAGTAGGAAGATTAATGTTCTATAAAAGATGGGATTTACAGTTTGATTGTAAGCGTTTGGCATTGAAGTTACCCGTAATTATTCTTAATAGGTAAATTATCTCTGTCTCTGATAATCCTAATTGTCAGTGCAAAGCTTGGCACTGCCAGCAGAGATATGGAAGGTGTAGTGTAGGAGAAGGCTGGAAGGAGTCTTTCATCTCTGCCATCCCTTGCCAAGGGCTTACTGTACATGCAAATTCATCAGCTTTTCTATTGTGGTGCATTTATATATCCTGGAGATGCTGAAATCTGGGAATTAATTGCTCTGTGTGCTCAGGGGGCCACTTCTGCAGTGGGAGGATCTGCAGGATTGGGACAGAAGTGGCCGATGTTGCTACAGCATTAATAAATACGTGGGGGAATGTCCTGCAGAGGAGTATGAAGAGCTTTGTTGATTGATTCTGTCCTTACCTCCTCTGTTTTAGGAAGAGCCAGCCTGGCAAATCCTTTGTAAGAAAGCAGCATGACTGATGTTCACCTGCTGAACAGATATGCTGGATATGTCTGGGGGGATGGCGGGGTGCTGGTGGCTGTGCAGGGGACAGATAGCTGTTGTTTTCAGCTGTTATTTACAGGATCAATAAGACTGATTTTCCAATCCAAGGATAATTTTTACCAACAAGCTACATAGTCTATAAGGTCATAATATTGGATCTGCTCCTTTTCAGAACAAGTTAATTTAAAAATGATAGGTAGTTTCCAGCTCAGGATTAGTTTTTCTAATAGAAAGGAGAGATGTATCTGGAAGATACACCTTGAGAAGGGGTGAGAATTTTGCCTCAGAACAACATTGTTGCACACTGCCCACAGTCCTTTTCTTTGAACAATAATCATTTACCTGTGCATGATATTTTAATGACAAATGCAGTATAATAAGAAAATGCAGAGCTGTTTTATTACAGTCCTGGTTCAGTTATTATGTGCAAATACTGCTGTGGACTTTACTGGGCAATGACAGATGCCCTCTGTGAAGTGCAATATATTTTATGACCACTGCCACTGTAGAGAAGAATATTTTGTGATGTTGTGGAACTATCCCAGGCCAGTAGCAAATGAATTCACACAGGTATGTCCAAATGCCATTAATTCCTATTGCAGTTACTTTATCTTATTTTTTTGTGACCTGTTGGGAAAATCTCATGTACACAACTCATACATACACACATATTTTATACTGCATTTCTCTCTCTGCCTTTGTCCTTCTTGCCCATTGCACACTTAAGATAAGGCACACTTTAAAAGGAGTATCAGCATGAGGCTTCTGCAGTTGTCCCTGTGTGGTTGGGGTGAGATACAGCTTTGAATGAGTAAAATCATGCAGCTGTCATTTTATAAGCAGGTGACCACACCTACATCAGTATGAATTCTGTAGGGTGAGGAGAAAATAGCCAGGAAGTGTTCTTCCATTGGAAGCAGTCTGAATGAACTTAACATGCCAGAAAATTTGATTAGAATTTTAGGTTTTAGAAAACAACCCTTTTTATTTTTGACATCAAACTCAACCCATTGCAAACCCCAGAGCATCATGAAACATGATCAGAGTCTCTTTCCTTTTCCTACACTTTGGTATGTCTCAGGGTTTTGTAGTTGTTATCTATGAAATATGCAGTCTGTGGAAGTCCAGATAAAAATTTCAATAATTGATAAAAATCAAATGCCATTACCTTTGAGAAGCTTTGGGTTCAGACCAAAAATACTCTAAGTCTTCATGTGCCATTTTTCTCAAAGTCTGCGCATCCATTTATGGTTCCCCTTTCTTCCTTTATATATTGGAGTAGTGGAGGAAAAAATGGAGGAATGTTGGTTTGATTTAGAAGAATTTGATGGTGAAGATATGTTTAAAAAAAATGAAAAGATATTTTTCTTTACTGTGATTGGAGCAAAGTTTTCCTTTTTTAGATGGTAAATAGTTTATAATGTTTGAGTGAGAATCTGGCTTTTGGATGGCTCTGTTGCTGATGAGAGCTACTGGCAACAGACACTTTGTAACACTAAACTGCTAGTTTATTAAAAGAATAATAGGAACAGATGTTTTCAATTCATAAAATGCATCAAGTAAATGGTACATCCACTTGTTATTTCAATTCCTTTGAATTTCTGTGAACTCATTTGGGGCTAGGTTCTCAAAAGAGCTTAGCCCACCGTCACTTCATTGTTCTCCCTATAAACTGATGGATGATGAACGTGTTTGGGAGCTGCAGCTTTTTATGCCTAAAGGGGAGCTCCTAACTACTGCCACTTCTAAAATCTGGCCCATGTTTCTGATGAGTGAATACTGATCATTATAGAGGATTCATACATGCAGTCTCTGAGTAATACCCTGCATTTGCCTGTGATTGTATATATGAGGTTTCTTAATTTACTACTGCACTAGGCATTTTAATTCAAATTATGCTAATAGTGTAGGATTAACTGCAGATTATGATTCTAGCATGTACAAACAGAAGAACCAGTTCTTTAACTCCTACAGCCTTTTTCTCCCTCTCATCCTGATGTGTAGTAATTTGTGCTCAAGACTGGCCTCAGGTTTTGATGAGGTTTCTTGTTTAAGCTGATGAAATTACTTAGGGAAGGCAGTTGTTGAAAATCAGGAAAAGAGAGGCTGAGATCCTTTTTGTCTTCTGATGACACGTTTTTATGGTGCTGAAATGACTTTTTGAAAACAGTGATTAGAACAGGCTCTTGCCAGCCCTGAACAGTGAACAGTTCTGGTTTTGCCTTCTCTCCTCAGTGGTAGGACAGGCTGCACGTACTTTGCTTTTGCACTTTTGACTCCAATGCATATTTGAGAAAACTTGCTAGGGGGTTATGTTAAAATCACCAGAAAGCTCGTAAAATAAATAATACATGAAAGAGAACTGATGTTATATTGGTCCTTGCTAGAGCATATAGCAGGAGGCCAATTTTGTTTTTTGCCAGTACTGAAAAAACCCTTTATAGCCACCCAAGATGGCTCTTCTTGGAGCATAACCTCTCCAGAGAGCTTCTCCTCCCCCAAACTGCAGATGTGCTGGAAACACAAATTTGCCTCTTTAATGTTTGCACTTGTTTCATTAGATTGTAATGGCATGCAGCCTGTTTGCATTAGTGAATTCATCTGTATTCCTTCAAATCCCTCATTCGTTGCATTTTTTGTGGAGTGCCTGATATTTCTAGTGACTTTGTGTTGTAGCAGCAGTCTGAAATCTGCCTTTTTTCTCTTTCTTCCTCCAGCTGATATTATTTCTACAGTTGAGTTCAACCACACTGGAGAACTGCTGGCTACTGGTGACAAGGGGGGCCGAGTTGTTATATTCCAAAGGGAACCTGAGGTATGTGGGTTACCAATGCCATCCTCAATAGTCTGAAAAAACCTGGCTTAAATTTTTAACCAGTCTAAAACCTGGCTTAATTTTAAACACTTTATTTAATTGAATGTACCTGTTTATAATCTCAAGATTCATTAAAACAGAGTGTCACCTGTTCAGAGAGGAAGTGAAATAGAGTAAGGATTTTTAACTCGTAACTTTGCTGTCCCAAACAAAAATGCTCAAAGCTCCAAAATTCTGATATAAGAAAAAAGATTATTTTTGTTTTACTTCTGCCTTGTTTAATAGCTTTTTCCTGATGATGAAACCCTATTCTATTTAAAACAATACCTTCACTTACCTTTATGTTCCACTTGTGAACTCCATTCATCTGCAGTATTTTGTGTAGAGGTCTTTTCCTGAATAGCTGATATTTCTTCAAAAATTCTAATATTAAGTGTTTCAATACTCACAGGAAATTTCACTCTTGATGAAACAAATCTGTCAATATAATCTTTTAAATGAGAAATTAAATTAAATATCCAATATTTTTTATATTTCTAAGGTTGTTTATACACCTTTCCTAAAAGATGAAGATATATTGCTGTCATAAACAATGTTTCTGTTGTTCTTATTCCCCATAGAGTAAAAATGAGCCTTACAATCAGGGGGAGTACAATGTTTACAGCACTTTCCAGAGCCATGAACCTGAATTTGATTATTTGAAGAGTTTGGAGATAGAAGAAAAAATAAACAAGATCAAGTGGTTACCACAGCAAAATGCAGCTCACTCACTTCTATCAACAAATGGTGAGATTGATGAGAGTATGCAGGACACAGCAGTATTTGCTTTGTGTGTTTTAGTGCTGATGTATATATTTGCTCATTTTAATCTACTGTTTTAGTAATTTCCTCTTTCAGAGTTTACCAAGACTGTCATACTGCCTCTGATATCTGTTGTTTGTGTATTTTATTCATAGAATCATGACGTTTTTCCAATTGATTATTCATAGACATTTAAAGAGCTGTCCATTTTTCTGTTAATATGCAGTGTTATGCTGAAATAGATCATGTGACAAAGGCATCACCCTACTCTGCCACTTGTGTTTCATGGGAAATATAGAATTTTTTCTGCTGTATTTGTCATAATTTTTATTATTTGTGGATGCGTAGATGAAGGTCGGTGGGAGAGATTAATTTATTTTTCTTTTCATTCATTATCATCAGAATAGTTTATTTCAGTTCTAAAGAGGTACACAAATCTTGGGAAGACAGAAGGAATAATTCTAGGGTATTGACTCATATTTCTGACATGTGTAAAGCCTATTGATGAAAGAAGGCAGTATTATTACCAAGAGGGGATATTCAGATATGAAATAAGGGGAAAAAGCTGAATGTAACCTACCATGAATAGGTGTCATTTAGGAAGCATTTAGACACCCACAAACTTCATTATTACAGATGATGCATGACACAAAATACCACAAAAATGGTTTTAAATTTTAGATCTAATGGTAATCAGAAAAGAATTTTTTTCTTCTAGAAGTTTGAGTGTAATTGGGAGTTGCTGATAAAAAATAGGGTAAACTCATCTTTGGGAAACTGACATAATATAAAGGATTGTTTTGCATTAAAATATATAGCCTTAAATAATGTTTACATTAATTCAAGGTAGATGATAATTTTTTAGGCTTTTGTAGTCTGTTTTACCTGAAGTTGCCTTTGACTTTTTGGGGTCACTGTTACTTATTTGAAATGAAATACACCTGTTACAGAGAGGTGATTTATACTAGATTAATGATTTAATGACTTTATGAAGTTTATTTCTACTCTTCTCCCTTGATTAAAATATCCCTCACCCCTTCAGATAACTAAGAACAGCTTCTTCTGAGTGTGTGACAAAAAGCAAATTACTGAAAGTGAACCTCTCCCTTTTTATTTTAAAGTTTGTTTTTTGAAGCACAGAGGAATACATCTGAATCCTCAGATAAATCCTCAGATAGATCCTCAGATATCTATAACTTGTGCAGTTATAGATCATAGATTACTACATGAGTTTTCTGGTTTATACTGTCCTGAGAGGGGAGAAAGGAAGAAATAATCAGACCTAGTGCTGCTGTGGTTAATCCAGTTTCCACCAACAGTGAGCAAGCCCTAGGACCTGGAAAAATACTTTGGCCTCTGCTTCTCCCCCTTAGTTTTGGAGCATCTCAGCAGATCCCTCCAGGATGAGGAGAACAGAAATGGTTCCACTGGCACAAGCTTTGGATTTTGGCTTTGAATTGCAAAACATTTGCATGTGCCAGGGAGGATTCCAAGCTCCCTGGCACAGCAGGGCTGAAGTCTCAAGATTCACCTCCTGGCATATTCTTAAAGATGGTTTTAGCTTCAGGGTACAGACAGCCCACGCTGAATTATTCACTGTCTCACAGATTAGCTGGGAGAAGCCTTTGACAATATATATCAATTCCATGCCTATAAAAAGGGATAATAATACGTTTCCTAACTTGAAGGCACTACCTGTCACACACGCTCGTATTGGACAGATTGTAAAAATATCTTGAGTACTGTTTTTTGTTTACTAAATTCCAAGCCTGCTATTTTAATGCAATTTTTGACATTTTGTTCTTTGATGATTTAGGATCTAATGCATGGTTTTTTACAGAAAAATGAGAATTGTGAAACAGCATCCTCTCCACGTGCTCAGGTGGACAGTGCCCACTGATGTGCTGGAAGGAGCATCCTGCTGTTCAGGAGCATGGGGGGAGAGTCAGTCTAAATCTGACCCTCAGTAAATGAGACTTGCCCAAATCTGTTTCTCTCATTCTGAGGAGGAGTTTTGTCTGAAGTTTCTGCACAGGTCACCTCCCTCAGAGTCAATCTTGGTTCCTTTCCAGTTCACGTTATCAGCTAAGCTTTGATTGTGGCATCTTAATTAATGGAGACAGAAGGGAATCACCAAGGTTTTCAGAACCCACTGTGGATTTACAGTGCTTGCAGTTAGCAAATTTGTAGTTTTCACTGTAAATGAACTGATTTTGCAGTATAATAGTAACAACTTATTATGATTTCTTGGTATCTTCTGTACCAGAATATATTTGGGCCACTTTCAGTGTGAGGTGGATCAGAATTTACACAGATTATTTCATCTGAGGATTTCAGACTGCTTACCAGACATTAATTAATTTTGACTTCACAACACCTTTGAGACTGAATGCTTAACCTTACAGAGCTGTTTCTGTTTTTTCTATATTTTGCAAAAGATAAGTGTACTTAAAGTTTCTAAGAAATATTTAAAATCCTGAGGTAGATAAAGGAAAAGAAACCCTATTCCATGATAACCTTACCTGCTAATAAAACAGTTTTCACTCAGGAAAGAGGTAGATTTATTAATAGCAATCAAATCTAACAATGGAAAATTGTTTTTGTTTTTTCTTTTAATTCATTTTACAATTGCTGTATTTATAATTTTTTTACTAGATCAGCAAGAATGCACTATTTACGTGTAATAAAATATCCAAGGGCATGACATGACCTATGTATATTTTTAATAATTAATTAACATGATATACAATACAAATGAAATTTATTGAATATTTAAAAGGAGCTTTTTAGTTGCAGGTTGAACTAACCTCTTGTTCAATTCAGATTGACTGTAATTACGACTTTTTTTTGCGTGCATATTAGCATATCAATATCATTAAGAGATACAAAAAATGAGTAATGGAGGGATTGATTTTGAAACAAAGAAAGTTCAAAGTTAAAAGTTGCTACAGAAATGTATATCAATTCATGTTTTTCATATATCCTGTCTTTAAAGTAGTTTGTACAGACATTTAGAAGTAGTATTTGGATCAGCCACACTGAGGAAATTATTATGCTGTGCTATGTACTTGGGGAAAGAAGGGTAAATGAAGAAAGTGGGATGAAATCAGAAACGATGCAGGAACTGAGGTTAATAAATCTGTGCTGGCAGCTGGAGGGCAGAAGCTTTGGGAGGACTTTGGCTGCTGCACAAGCAGATGAGTGAAACAACCATTAGAATCTCAGGGACAGATCTTTTGCAGAAGAGTTGGCATTGATTTTTGAGTCTGAGAAGCTTTAGGATTGGCAGGTTAGGAGCACAACCACAGTGGGAGTGGACAATCAGCATTAGGAAATCTGGAGCTTCAGCTTGTACAAAAAAAGCCCTGAAGACAAATGCAATTTGAAATGTTTAAAACATGTTTGTTGGTCTCAGAGGCTCTTTGCTAACTGAGACATCATTACTCTCCCATTATGTACTTCACCCATCATGAGAAAGGAAGAGCCTAGGATTAATACATTTTTCTTCTTCTCTCTCTTGCCATCACAACACATTTCTCTTAGTTTGGTTGGTTTTTTTTATTTTTCCTCAGTTATTTCTCAGCTGCTCTCCATTGGGAGGGAGAAATGCCTCGTTTTTTACACATCCTTTCATTTGCAGGAGCTCCTGATGCTACACCAATGCACCACTGCCCATTCCCACAGTGGGCCAGGAAGGGGTCATTGGTCTGGCTGTGTACTCCATGCTGTTCTTGCGCTGTTTATGAGTAACCTAGCAAACTGGCATTAATGCCAAACTGGTTTTAATATTGCCATTATTTCCTTGCCAAGTCACATTGATAAACTGAGCTTCAGCAGTGAGCATGGGGTAGTTTGGGTTTGTCCTGCCTGCAAATTGCCAGGCTGGATTCATGAGCAGCATGTGTTCTGCATGGTCTGCACAGTCTGTCAGGTGCCAGGAGCCCCTGACTCAGGGTGAAGATCTGGGATGTGCTTTATGAGTATTTTGTCTGTGGGCAGCATTTTCTGGATGTGCAGAGTGAAGTGACCCAGACTATTTCAGCACAGGACTTGTCTAAACCAAGGTGTAAAATCTTTAAGGAATATATTGTGAAAGGTGAGTGACTGCATTCAGAATTCCTATGCTGACAGTTGCTTGTTTTTTCTTCTAAAGATAAAACAATCAAATTGTGGAAAATTACTGAAAGAGATAAGAGACCGGAGGGGTACAACTTAAAAGATGAAGAAGGAAAGCTTAAAGATCTTTCTACAGTAACATCACTGCAGGTAAGCTTCTGTCCATGTCCAAAATTCAGTTGTTTCTGTATGAAAAAGGTAGTGCTAAGTCAGTAAAAGATTTAAATATGTACCTAGTGCTAAGTATTTATATGATAACACTAACTAAAGCTTTAGCTGACTGCTAACTGTATTGAATCTGCCACATATTTGCAAGTCACAAATCCTTTAAGATATACTGACCAAAATAAGTATTTTTGAGAGTTCATGTTGGTTTTATTTTTCCTGATAAAATTCTCTTATTGTGACTTAATGTGCTTTCATAAAAGGTTCTTTAACCTCTTGCACTGGAAGCATTTTACTTGTATTCAATTTTGAACAGGGTTTGTGCCACATTAAGAGCAACTGAGTTCAAGACAGTACACCGAATTTCAGTTTCATCTTTTTTCTGTTTTATAAAATAATTATTTTAAGAGTGGGATTTGCAGTAGTCTGTGCTCTGGTAAACCTGAGATTCTGCATTGCTGAAAAGATGCGATCGTGGAATTTATTATAAGCATACGTGATCATAGAATTATTGGGTTTGGAAAAGACGGTTGAGATCAAGTCCAGCCATGAACCCAGCACTGCCATACTCAATAAACCATGTCCCCAGGTGCCACTTCTACACATCTTTTAAATACCTCCAAGTCTGCTGACTCAAACACTTCCCTGGGCAGCCCCTTCCAGTGCTTGACAAAAATTTCAGTGAACAAATCTTTCCTAATATCCTAATATAATAACCAATATAATCCAATTGTAATCTAATAACCTTCCCAGTGCAACTTAAAGCCACTTCCTTTTCTCCTGTCGATTGTTTCTTGGAGAGGAGACCCATCATCCACATGTTAATGTAGATTTTTGCTCTCAGACTTTTTTGGCTGAATTCTCTCCAGGTGTTTTGGCAAAGGAAGTGGCTAAAGGTCAGAACTGGAAGGCTGTTTATACAAACACTAGTACGTCTTTATTATTGAAAACAAAACAACCCAACAAGTCTGTTGGGAAAAAAAGCTTCCAAAATGTAAATATGACTACCTTAATGGAATATTTATCTATTCTGTATGACTGGGGAAACAACAAAACTATTCCAGACTGCTTGTAGTCTGAGAACTCTCTGAGAACTCAGCATCCTCTTGAGGGGAAGAGGAAAGGCAGGCCCTGATCTCTTCTCCGTGGTAACACTGACAGGACCCCAGGGAATGGCCTGAAGTTGTGTCAGGGGAGGTTTAGGTTGGATATTAGAAAAGGTTCTTCACCCAGAAGATGGTTGGGTACTGGAACAGCTCCCCAGGAAAGTGATCACAGCACCAGCCTGGCAGAGTTCAAGAAACATTTGGACTCTGCTCTCAGGCACATGGTGTGGCTCTTGGGGATGGTGCTGTTCAGGGAGGTGAACTCTGTGATCCATGTGGGTCCCTTCCAACTTGACATATTCTGTGATTCTGTAATTCAAAGGCTGAATTTTGTTTTGTTCCTTTAGTAGAAAGTGAAACTCAAATGTTTCAAACCTGAAACTCAAACTCTGTGTTCCTCTTTTAGACTACCTTGTGGGTTGATGTTTCTGATGCATGTTCAACAACATGGAATAGTCCCAGTCATGGACCACAGCTTTACAGTGTTTAATGCTTTATTGATAGGGAAAAAATTGAGTGACTACTTGTTGAAGCATGACTTTGAAGTGACACACAGAGAAGTAACAAGGGCACATTGACAATTGATAATCTGTGATACTGGCTTTTCAGGGGTACATGAGTATGTACAGTATATCATGTTGGCTTTGTTTTGCAAGCCTTTATTTATTATATTTCTCTGAGATTACAGCCTTTTCACTGCGTGAATATTTGGAAAGAGAAACATCAAGTAGCAAAACAAATAGAATTAAATTATTCACAACTAAGGGCAAACCCTTTAGCAAAAGCCAAATATGAGTGCTTCACTGCTTGCCAGAGCCTCCTGCAGATGTGGGACAGTAGCTCCTGCAGTGGGACTGAGCTGTTCTGGGGCAGCTGACAGTCCCTCCCTTCCCACAGCCCAGGCTTTCCATCACTCTGTCTGCCTCTGGTCTCTCCCTTCTTCCTTGGCAAGCAAGGCCTTGCCCAGCAGTTAATCCCTGGGGAAGTTCAGCTTATGTACATTGCCTAAAAGTCTTATAATATCACAGTCTTTGAATGCTTTCTCTCTGTTGGAATTCTCATCATCCTAGCAAAACAGTATTGCAAGTCTTACTCTCTTTCTGGTTTGTGTTTTGTGTTTTTTTGGCAGGTGCCTGTATTGAAACCCATGGATTTGATGGTAGAAGTCACTCCCAGGAGAATCTTTGCTAATGGTCACACCTATCATGTCAACTCAATATCTGTCAACAGTGACTGTGAGACGTACATGTCAGCGGATGATCTCAGGATTAACCTCTGGCATTTAGCCATCACAGACAGGAGCTTCAGTATCCTTTATTCTGATTCCTTGCTCAGTGTTCATGTTATTAGTGGGCTTAAGAGGACTGTTTGAAAATATTTTTTCTGCAGGTTTTAAAATATATCTTTACTTACCAGAATCCCTATAGTATTTGTAACAGCAAATGCTGAGATATTGTAAGAGACAGCTAAGAGATTGAAAAAAATCAGGGAATTTTATATAAAAAATAATGGTGTTGGTCAAAGACATTTAAATAAGAAACAGATGCCAGCTGAATGGAATACTCTCCATCTGAATAGAATACTCTGCACTGTCATATCCTGAAGACATTTCATGCTGAGATACTGCACCTTGCTTTCCTGCAAGGTCAGTCCTTATCCTGTCCCTGCCCCCCATTCTCCATTATCCTGCTTCCCACAGCCCTAATGCCCGAGATGCACAGTTTGGGGGTGAGGCTCAGCTGCTTTCTGTGAGTTGTGTCTGTGATTAATGCAGGCATTGATGTTTCAAGTGCTGGTGTTACCCTGAAAGCTCTGTTGTGAAGTCATTCTGGCCATCTGTGAGGCTGCCCCTTGCACTACAGCTGGGTGGCTTGGAGGGGGAGCAAAAGAGAATGTAGCCATGAAAAGTGATTCTCTGTGTTTTGCAGAACATAAATAGACTGGTAAGAAGAGAAATAGGTTATGGGGCCAGGTCAGAATGTTGTATTCCTTTAGTGATTTCTTTTTGGGTGTATCAAAAAGGATCTAGGAGAATATGTCTCTGTGGGTTTATATGAGGGACTAATAGATGTCAAAGTGAAGTTGTCCTGTTGGGGTAGATCTCCTCAGAGAAGGCACCAATGTGATTGGGATGTTCTTCATGTCTCTGGTGATTTTATTTCTTCCTTTGTGGGCCAGGTCATCTTTGAAATTCAATCCATGCTTTGCTAATGTCACAGTGAAACAATGACCTTTAAATCAAACAACACTTAATGTCCTTAAAGAATTACCTTTGCAGGGTCAAGTGACAGATGTCCTTACCCTGGGGACTGAATATCTGAATATCTCCTCAATTTGTTTCCAAACTCATTCTGTTTTTCTGTCCTTCACCTGTGTAGATTAAGCTTAATAGGTTCTCTCTTTAATATGACTGTATATTTAGGAACAATTTATATGTGGTACTTCAAAGCCCAGCTATGTCTGCCTTGACATCCAAGCAACTGTACTTCTACTCTTTAGTAAGACGATCATAATGATTTGCCAGCACAGCTGATTGGAGCAGCAGTGTGGCTCTGACAGTGTCCTCCTCACAGCAGATTCACCCTCCAGACTTATCTGTCCTGGACACTTCTGCATGTGACTGTGCTGTGTGTCCTCCTCTGTGTGTCCTCCTCTTCCAAGGCGGAGCAGTGGGTCAGACCAAGCACAGTAACCTCTGTACACCTGTGTGTGATCACCAGATCACATTCCAGAATGCTAATGCAAGATAGAGCTTTGCCTTTGGCAAGTCCTTTTGTTGTATTAAAGCTATTTAATCATCTATGGATTGTAAAGACAAATGTTCCTGAAAAGTTCTGAAAACCAAGTAAACAGTTGTTATTATAGTTCATGAGGACAACATGAATTATTAGTGTAATTTGCCACACTAAGAGCTTACTGACAGAAATATCAGCAGTAAATGAATAGCTGTGTGGACTTGGTTTCAAGCATTAGCTCACTGCTGTGGTTGAATATTTAGTGATAAAATGTCTTTGAGGGTTTCTGATTGATTCATTGATTTAGCTCTTAAAACATGATAAAGTTTATAATGACAGACTCATTTTCTGAGTATGTTCTAAGAATGATCATGAGAGGGAAGTTGAGAGTGTGTTTTCGAGTTTTAGGATAGGAAACTTTTCCTGTGTCTGAGACAGGGCTTTGGGATTCTTGGATTTCTGTCCTGGATTGGGATACAGATATTGCTGCTTCTTTTGCACTTGAATGAAAATCTGTGAGGACTGTGATGAGAGAGTTCAAGCAGTGACAGGAGATAACACCAGGTAATGGGATAATCAATTCTAGGGGCAAAATGTTCCTGCTGAGGTGCCCATGGTGGCAGCAGCTTGGCTTTTGTGGCTGGGTACCTGTATGAATTCAGGAGAGTAGGCTGAGTTACAGAGCCTGTACCCACTGCTGTTTCAGACAATAAAAGGTGTACCTGTCTGTACTCAGTTGTCAAAACCAGGTCATCAGGCAGATCACTTTTACCTAATTCTTTGGTTAACAAAAATTTTGACATGGGTATTCCAAGAGAAGGTGAGATAGTTACAGAATATTGCTAAAATTGGAGAATTAACTGGGAGGCCATGATAACTGAAAGATGGGGATAAGTTCAACTTGCATCAGTCTCCTGACAGGGATCTTTTTGTCCATACAGAGCCCTCTACATCTTGTAAAATTGCAGGGATGTGTTTTTCCCTGGATAACAGAAAAACAGCTTATATAAAAAATCTCCTGGAAGTGGATGATTTTCTGGTAAAATCAGTGGGTGTGCCAGTTGCAAGTAAGACTAGACACATTAAGGTGGAAAAATTCTGCCAAACAAACAGTTTAAATTATAAATGAATGTTGCTGGGCTTGGTGCCTTCTGTAACTCATTTACAGGGATAGGCAGGAGGAGGCTGAGGCTGTTTTAAAATGCTTCTTTCACATCTTTTTACTGAATGCAAATGGGAAATGAAGCATCTTGCTGTTTTACATTCAAGGCTTGATTCCTTGAAATGCATGTTTAAAACAATAAATAGAAAACATTTTGGTTTGAAGTGGATTTTGTTAATAAGGGATCTGGCAGGGATGAGTATTTGTCTTTCAGTTTTCCCTCAGAGGCAGCCCTGCTGCATATAATGACCTCCAATCTGCTTACCCGAGAGGCTGGTTGTGACAATGACACAAACAACAAATACAGTGGTAGAGTTTCTGGACATTCACTTCATGTCTGAACATCTTTACAAACTGCATGAGAAATGCTGGAGAAAGACTGAATCAGCATCAGTGTGTTTAGGTATTTTACAAGTAAAATACTTTGCCCTGTGGAATTTAATTTGAGAGCAGTTTGGCTGTAACCATTGTTTTAGCAGTTTGACAAATCACTGATAATTTTTTATTTCTTTGAAAATACAGAATAATGGAGATCCTTAAAGTAATTCTCTTTCTGTAGTCTTTGGGAAAATATGTTAAATCAGCTTTGCAGAATTTGTCCAGAATATTTACCTTAGGTAAAGCCTTAGGCAGATAAAATACAACTAGTGCTTTTCTTATTTGCTTTTGTATTAGTGTAAGCACTAACTGGGGTGAAAAGCAGGCAAGTGAGTTTATGCTGTGCCTATGTAAATTTAATGAGGAGTATGCAAGACTTCTGTACATTGCTTCCCACTTGCAAACAGATCTGCTCCGTATTGTTTGGGCAGGAGGAGGCAAGGGAGGGGAGGAGGTGAGAGAAAAGGAAGGGGGAAGGTTAGCCTGGTAAATAATTGCACATGCTCGGATTTTCTTCAGTAAAAGGTTTCATGTGTTTGGTTGTGTCATGGAGAGTGAGTCAGTGACCTTGATGATGGGTGATATTCTGCACTGGAAAAGAAGTAAGGTAAGGGTTGCTGTATTTGTTAATGCTTGGTCTGAAATGGTTTAGCAGTGTTGCCCACAACTTAAGTCTTTAGATAATCATCTTGGGTGAAATGAATGAGAAAAAGGGACTGCCAGGAGCATACTGATAAGGCTTACTTGCCATTAGCAGCAATCTTTGGACTATCTAGCTGCACTAAATATTCTTTATGAGAATGTATTTGGATTGCTCACAGAACTATGTAGCTCATAGCACTTGAACTCCCTTCATTTCCTGGTAGCGCAGTATTTCACTCTGGAGGCTGTCATGGCATTGCTATGGAAACAGCATTGCTGTTTCCAGCATGTGCTCATCTTGAGACTCATCTTGACTAAAATACTCATTTCTCAGTCAGATCAATATAGTCCAGGGTTATCCTGTTTTAATAAAAAATTCCTTCTTCTGTGTCCCAAAAGGGTTAAGCTAATTAGCAAATCACCATAGGGCCTTCTTGCAGCCTAATGTATTCTGGTATTTGAGGCATATCTTGGGTAGTCAGTTTGTTAGGCACCATATCTTGGGAAAATGAATTTACTTAAGGAGTAAACAACAGGAAAAAAATAGAAAAACCCAGAATAACATGGTACATTGATGGAGACCAAGTTTGTGGCAGCCCACTGTGCATCTGAATGTAGTGCATGTACAGGGCAAATACAGAGCTCTAGTGAAATAGCCAGCCTTACAAAATCCCCGTCCCTGCCTCAGTGCTAAGTATGTGAAAGCTAAACTGAAGCTGATCTGCAGTATTGTCTTGTTATTTGTGAAGGAAATTTACACCCTTGAGTGAGATAAAGCTGTTTGTGTAAAAATGCCTGAGTGAGGATGACTGTGCACAAGCTGTGTGCACAAGGAGGCATTTTCTGTGCTCTCAGAAGTGTGTCTGCACTGTGTGAGAAACTGCTGCCACCCCCACCCACTGCACTGTTTGGGAGATGGCAGACCTTACTTCTCTTCTGAGAGCTCTGCCTAAGCCATGTTAGCCCTTCCTATTCTCTCAAGAAGTGTGTGTCAGGCTCTGGCAGGTATTTAAAAGGTGAATGTTGTACCATGGAGTCATATTCCAGCTGAGTTGCTACTAGCAACTCAGTTTGAGTAGCTTGTCCTCAAATTTGAGTTCTTCTTTTGCTCTTTACTTCTCCTCAAATTTGAGTTCTTCTTTTGCTCTTTACTTCCTAGAGTCTCTCCCTCTCCCCCATGCACTGTGTCTGTCTCTCTGGTGAAGGAGAATGAAGATGCCTGCAAAGCTAAAATCAGGTCTGTAAGTTAGAGGATTGCAGAGGTGCCATGTACACTGATCCCATGGTTTGGAGAGCTCTCTGATGCTAACTCTTGAGAAAGGATTGCTTTGCCTTTCTCTTTAAAACACTCCTATGTGAACAACTGAGGGGGAAAAAAGCTTTTCAATGAGCTGATTAGATTCTGGGTTGATGGGATTCCCTTGCTAGACTCCACTTTTTCAGAACAAAATACTGTCTAGTAAAGAGTCTTCTACTAAGAGTTGGCCGTGGCAAACCCAAAGACTTTCATATCTGACTTGTAGTCCTTAAGCCTTGTAGACCCTTGTCCTTCCCAAGAATTTTCCATTTATGTTACCCTTATCTGAAGCAATGGAAAAGTTTTTCATGAGAAAAATTACTACAGTAGAGGGAAATTGATTGTTCCCCATTTAGCAACAATTCACAATCTATTTCAGGTTGTTTTAAAGTGATGTGATTCTCAAAGCTCTGCAAAATGCCAAGTTCCATTGACTTTGCCTTTCAACTTTTGGGTTTGAGATCTTTTCAGCATATTAAAAATAAATTCTTTTGAAATGAATAAAAATACATTATTTTGAAATTGGCACAGATGCCAAATCACCTGGTAATTTGAGGAGCATTTACACTGGTGTAGTTCAGTAATAACTTTTGCTAAGATGTAATTAATAGATTAGCAGCAGGTGCTGTGGTTCTTATACAGGTTTTATTCCTAATGCTTGTTATTTCTGTGTCAGCAAAGGTATGTGTGAGGGGCAACAGTCATAGATCATACACTGAGGCTTAGGATAGGGACAAACTCCAACATAAAGCTCCATAAAGTGCTGCTGATGGGACCACAACAAAGTGCTGTATAGATATGATGGTGTTAAGGGTACTTAAAGGAATTCCTGAAATAATGAAAAATAGCCCCTTATTTTTGGAAAAGATTCTTAATTAATTAAGTAAGCAGAAAGCATAAGCAATTCAGATCTTCTCCAGAACTGGACACAGCCCTCGAGGTGGAGTCTGCGCAGAGGGGAGCAGAGGGGCAGGATCCCCTCCCTTGGCCTGCTGCCCGCACTGCTTTGGGTGCAGTCCAGGGCAGAGTTGGTTTCTGGGCTGTGAGTGCATCCAGCCTCTCATCCAGCAGCATCCCCAGGTCCTTCTCACAGGGCTGCCCTTGACCCCTTCATCCCCCAGCCTGTGTTGATACCAGGGCTGACCCAGGTGCAGCACCTTGTACTTGGCACTGTTGAACCTCATGAGATTCTCTTGGCCCCACTTCTTGAGCTTGTCCAGGTCCCTCTGGGTAAGTCCTTGGTGTGTGTTTTTGGCTGCGTGTTAGGAAAAATGCAGTAGGGATTCTTTTATTAAAATCACACAAGAAATGTTTTTAGTGTCAGTCTAGGGGTGAAATTAGTAAATAGGTAATGGTGGTAGGTAAGTAGGTAATGGTGATAGGTAAATAGTATGTGTAACTGTAAGTTGTCATCTTCTCTGAACTGCATAGAATCCCAACAGTAAATGGAGCCTTTCATGAACTCTCAAAAGACCAATTTGTAAGAAAAATTCTCTGTGTCTCCAGTGCAAAGTACCAAGAGAGATCTGCATTTCTAGGATCACTTAAATGTCTTTGCCTAGTAGGCACTAATGTAGATACAGCTTGTAAAAAAGGCACTGAATTGTCTTCTGCTTCTGTTCAGGTAAAACTACATCCAGTTCAGATACAATATTATTTCTGATGTGGTCATCATTATTTAGAATATCTTAATTGAGTTCAGCTTTTAAGCTTTTCAGAGTAAGAAAAGTTCTGTGTTCATATGTGAGCTTGTGCAAATTGCATTCTTTATCAGTAGCTGTGTAATTCAAATACTAGATAATAACTACAGCAGTAAGGCTGTGTGAATGGGCACTACAATCTGCACCTTGCAGATTATTTGTTTTCAAGAAGTCCAGAGAAGTCTCAGCATCTTTTAGGAGATCTCTTAAGGATCTATAAGTTCAGATTTAGGGAGCTCTGAAAACCATGACTAAATCTGCAGAAGTGGTCTGTCAATACTTAGTTTGGTTTTGCTTTTTGCCAGAGGACACTTTGTGATCCCTGTCAGAAACAATTGCTTTTAACTATTCTGATTACCTTAAATTGACTCCTATCCTAGGAATTTGACTGTCAGCCAGTCAGAGGGAATTGGATGACAGAGCATGACTGATAGCCAAAGGAGCAATATCAGAGCTAGTTAAGCAGGATCTTAGCATTGAATCCCTGAGTGAGATCCTCCTGGCCGTGCAGCTGAAATGTGCATTGCAGTGAAAGCAAACAGTGCATGGCCTGAGTGTGTGATACCAGTGCCATCAGGGCAGGGGATGGCATTATGGAAATATTCCCTAGCTAGCCATCCTCCAGAATAAATAAATTGGAACAGTTGAATCTGGCTGTGAAAAACCAATTACAGCTGAGACCTTTGCATTCTTGGCAATGACCAGGCTTTTCCTTTTTCTGTAGCTGCCTTTAAAGAAGTTAATTTAAGGTGATTTGAGCATAGCTATAATCTTGGGATAATTACAGCACTGTAGATTTATTGTTTAATAGAAATATTAATTTGTTAATCAGAATACATATTTTTCTTAGTTTATCACTCCTGTCCATACACAACTTGAGGTATGTGATTGCGTTATTCTTTTAATGGATTTTTTTATCTAGCCCTCTGTCTTCTCTAATGCAGTTGTCCCCAGACAGACACCCATACCTGTGATTTCATTTCTGCAGAGGTAAGGAAAAACATAGCCTGAGACATTAGAATAACTTTACTTTTTGAAAATGTATAGTGAATTGTAAAAAGGAAAAGAAAATTGACTGGAGTTGGAGCAAATGATAGAGAATAGTGTGAAATTCTGAGCCCGTAAAAGCCATTTCAGGATTCCTTAATAGTGCATTAAAGAACACAACTGAGATTTCACTGAATTCATGTGTTTGTAGAGCAATCTAGGCAATGTGACTCTAGGAGATACTTAACATTTTACAATAGGTGCAAAGATGTCTTTTCACAGATCTCCACAGAGCCAACTGCTTTCCAATGTAATAGGGATGGTAGCAAACAAGTCACTCTTTTGTATCAGAAATACTCTTTAAAATATCATTATCTCAACCTTTCTCAAGTTTATTGGTATGGAAGAGAGAAAGAACATATAATAGAGCTGAAATGAATGTTAGCATCAACCACCAGATTTCCTTTTTCACCACAGTAATTTCAGGTGTTATCCAGAATCTGGGATCCTTAGGAGAGAGGGATTTGGGAAATATGTCAAAGAATATTAAATTACAGATAAAGGGTCATGTCATGGAACTGATCCTCATCTAAACAGCACTCCTATTTTAGTGTAATGTGACTGCAGTCAATGAAGTTATTCTTGTAGAAATGGGTAACAGGATTCAGTCCAAGATTTATTGTCTTAACTAATTTTATTTCTTCAGCTGATGAGTTTTAATCAGTGTGTTGTCATTGTAGAAGCTTTTAAATTGCATGCTTCTGTTTCCCTCTGGATTAATTTCTCATTGAAGCATTTTGAAAATGAGCCATTCTCTGTTGTCACAGGTGCAGTTGGTGTATCCAACTTGAAAAACGTGTATTATGAATTTATTGAAAGTTAGACAAAAAAACCCATTTACACAGTTCTAGGTACAATTATATGAAAAGATAATGTATAAATAATTTAATCAGCTCTGCCAGAGGGGAGAATTCTCTTAAGTGAGTCTAATTATTGTAATTCCCATGCGAGTTTGGACTTGAAATTAACCTTGCAAAGCACAGTCTTTCTCAGAGTATTAACATAAAAAAAGAAGAAACTATAACTTGTTTTGCTCATTAGCTAAAAAAAAATCTTTAGCTTGAAGAGTACTTATACAAAGACAGATGTCACAAAAATACTGATGGGGTCATTTCAGGTATTTTCTCAAGCTTGAAGTCTGTACCTGTGTGTTCTGTGTGAGATGTCAGAACCTGAGACCCTGGAAGCTTTTCTCCCTCTTAAGAGAGCTGGGACAGTCTCATTAATGCACACATTGTTTTGTGTTGTAATAATACACATTTGTAAGGACCGCGTGTGGAATTGCAGGGGTTTGCACCTTTGGAATGGAAATGCTCTGTGAATAAAGGCCCTATTTTAACTTCCACAAAGTTATAGCACCAGTCTTAAGAGTAAGTTGATTTTGACTGTTGTCATTCTGCATGCTGATAGGCATTTTTGAAAATCCTTTCAAGTGAATTGAGCAACCAGGTAATAAGTCCTGCCACAAGATTTTATTCAGGTGTCTTACGTAACACAGTATAGGCAATTTGAATGTAAATTTTGTGTTTTTAAAGTAGCTATTTTTTCAGAAGTATCTGACTATTTTTGAAGATAGTTTTATTTCATTGCTTCCATAAAAAGCATGCAGGGAAGGGGAGAGATTTATGCTCTGAAAGAGACTCCTAGCTAGCTAAAGTTTACAAAAATGTATCATTTGTGACTCAAATTGAAAAATCAGTAAAAATACGGAATTTCCCCAGCCTAGTGTGGTACAAATACTACTGTATTAGGGTTTTCTGGAATGTATATGAAAGAAAAGTTGCCACCCAAATGCTCTAAAGAGTGTATACCCTCCAGCTGGAATTTCTGTGTCTTGCTTTTATTTAAGAGACAGATCTTCCTCAGCTGAATGGGATTTTAGTAATTACCAAGAAGAAATTTCTTGATAGGAATTATGTGTTAGCACATAGGTTATTCTCACTAAAAAAAAAGAAAGAAAAAAAGAAGAAGAAGAAAAGAAAGACATTTCATTTCTTATTTCCAATTTATGTGGGAAAAAATCCCTGGCTATTTTTAAGATGGTGTTTGGAGAATTTTATATGTCATATTTCTCTGTACTACCAGGGACTCTATTCAGTAAACTAAGTAGATCCCTCTCAGTTTTCTGTTAATGTATTTCAGGAAAGGTTTGTGAACAATGCGATTATATTGCTTTTGTTTATAAATTATCCTTGCCTTATTAATGTTGAATCACTCTTTTCTTGGAACCTTTGCTGGTGTGTAGTACACGATGCCACTTAACCACACCACGTAGAACAACACTGCCTAAGAGAAGCTCAGCTCAGGGACTTCATAGTGCTCTTCTATTAATAATTTATTTGTACCTGAGGCTCTTCTGGTATTTGTGTTCCAAGTGTAACATCAAGCGTGCCACAGTAGTTTCAGACAAATCATAATCAATTAATATGCAAATATATGAGCTAAATATGACTTTGTAATCTTTCAGTGACTGACTGCAGGTGTGTATTTATGAAGGCAGGTCTTCTTCTGATGATTCATCCACTTAACTTTTCTTTCAGCTGTGTATACGCAGATAATGATGTCTTTTCTCTTGAAAATTTCACTCTGCATATGGTTGTTGCTAGAGCAGGCATGTGACTGTGTTTACAGTTGAAACTGTGGGTACTCTTTTCAAAAAAACAAGCCAAAAATTCAATTCCTTAATAAAGTTTTCCATTATCTACTTCTAAATTCATTATTCTCTAACTAAATCACTGGTTGCATGTGTAGGAACAGGCTCCTCTATGATAAAGTTTGGATGTGACCGGCACCATTTAAAATGGTCTCTTTCCTAGCAGTGCTACTCTGCACTTCTCTGCTTTCAACATGTGGTCAAATGTTGCAGCTACTCCATATGCAGTTTCTCTTATATAGTACAGCTGTTTTTCTGCAACTTGCATACTGCAAAGTCTGATGTTTACTGAATTTATGGCAGTAAAAGCAATTTCCAAAAATTTTACTAAGTTTTATATAAAAGATGTTGATTCTTTTTCTAGTAATATTTATGTAATGGAGATTCAGGGCTTTCTTGCTGCTGTCTGTTTTTATCCTACCAAGATAATAGGAGTGAAAAGTAATTCTGATGTTGCAAAAATCAGAATGAGGTCTCCCAAATTCAGAATGAGTCTGTAGACCAGTTATGCATTCTGGGAGAAAGTTGCAAAAGACAAATGTAATAATGAGAATAATAACAACCTCTCAAAACCAATTAATCAAGAGAACTGAGTGAATACTGCCATGACTGGACAGCTGCAGGTAGGGAGGAGAGAGCCACTAGATCAGAATCCAGTCTTGCTGGCTCTTAACTTTTGCCAAGCCTTTGCCACTTCCTGCCTCAGTTTAATTTTCTGTAAAACATCAGCACTAATACATTAGCGCTCTAATTTGCTTTAAACCTAATGAATGGAAAATGTTTCTAATACTACTTTGAATTTCTTGCTATATACCTCCAGTTCCAAATGAAACTTGAGACAGAAATTCCAGAAGTTTCAGCTTTGTCTCAGAAGTTGATATTTAGGTTACATTCTTGAACAACTGCTGTCCCATCATCCTGAGGCTCCCTGGTTTCTATCAGCTGCCAGATAAATCAGTAACATTTTGGTCCTAAACCTATAGAGAGGGTCTGAGTGTTCACCTTTGTGATCCTCATGTGTTGTAAGTGTTGTGGTGTTAGAAGGCAGAAATAGAGAGCAAAACTAGTCATGACTCTGGCTGGAGCATTGCATACAAGACTGTGAGGAGATGTGGGCCACGTAAATGTGAGGCCATTGCCCAGGAAGCATCATTCCAGCATGCAGACCTCTTATTAGCCACACTGTATAAAAGTGCACTGCCCATAATACAGGAGGATGTACTGAATATATCATCCTGTCTCTGGATGAGCTAGATCTCAACCTCTTGTTTAGCTAACACGGCCAGTTTCTCTTTTGTGGCTAGTTCTAGCTGAATAGATGGAAAGTTTATTGCTACTGCAGCCTTTTAGCTATGACCATGGCTTTCCTTCTTCCACTAACAGCTCTTTCTCATCTAGCTTAGCCTGTAATCCTTGACTTAAGAAACATCAGAAGTCCACAGAACTGTGTTAACATTACTTAATCTCTTTGTATGCTCTTTGTACGTGTTCTTTGTGTTGTGAGCAGTCCCTTTACTTTGTGTTTGCACAGCACCTGACATAATTGGCTATGGTTTGGCCTTCCACAAAGAGCTAACAAGCCCCATAGTGGTTTTTACGCTTTCTGTATCTCATGATCCTGATATGAGGAAAACTACAGAAGCCTTTATACTATTGTAATGGTACTGTCAGAAAGTCTTTGATAATGACATTTTATTTCCAATCAAAATCAAGTCATTTAATTTGGTATTTTCAGCAAATCACCACCAGTGTTAGACTGTTGCCAAAGTTCCCAACTGCAGTATGATGTCTGAAGAATCACTGTTATAAATACCATGGAGTAAAAATGGATTGATATCTTACATAAACAGGTATTAGGTACAACGCAGCTGGGAGGAGCACACACTTATGCAGTTCATGCTTTTGTGGTCCAGAACAGTCAAATGATACAGAAAATGTAATTGCAACTCGCTGGGCTTCTAATAAAACCCATAAAGTACATGATTTTAGTGGAGCACTGGGCAAATGCCGTGTGATGGAAAACATTGGCACTGTGGCTGTTAGGAGTACTTGGAATATAAATACTCTCTTTGCCTAAGGTAAAACACTGGAATGTAAAGAAAGGTCACATCTATTAACCTATTGACAGTTCATTTCAGACCCCTTGACTCTTGGACAACAGGCCTGAAATAGAGAGCTGGAGAAGCTGGACCCTATCCAATGCTGTCCATACTGCCAAGTGATGCCTGTTGTCGAATTGTCATTCAACAGTGAAAACATACAGTGTATCTATAAGAAATGGGAAAAAGGAGTGAGTTGATGCTTATTTAAAAGTTAGGGCTTGCTTCTTTCGTTGATAATAAGTTTGATGTAGTCACATCATGATGTTTGGAATTCGTTTTCCCAACTGGCACATGGTGTAGGAATGCTGTAACCATCATGTAGGAAGTGTAAAACTGGTAGAGCTTGATTTGTAGGCATCACAGTTCCCTCCTTGTAATGAAAATAGTGTGCACTAAATGACTTGCAGGGGAAACCACTCAGAGAAATGCTTATATTAAAAGTGTAGAGCCTCAGCAGGACCACAGTAATCAATTACTCTAAACTCAAGCCCTGGCAGCTTCCATGAATTGCTATTGATTTCAACTGCTAGTCAGTGAATCTTTCTCAGGCTAGGCAGAAATGTAGGTGTGAGATGCAGACAAAATTAGTAACCTGAACAAACCTCTGTGGAAAACACAGGGAAGTGCCAGGTTTGGTAAGATCTGTTATGCTGAAGGTTATTTTTTGAAAGTGCTTAAATTTGCAAAAACCCAAGTCCCACGCAGGGATAAAAATGAAGTGTCATATCAGCATATATTGAAATAAGAAAGATGAGAGTTTTGTTTTTCTTGCGAAGTTATTATGGAAAATTTTGTCTGGCTTTCTAAAGAAAGCCTCTCCTCCTCCATTGCAGTTGAATAAAAGGGGAGGGGGGGCAAGTAATTTTTTTTCTCAAGCCTTCTTCTGACCATAGAAACAATTTCTTTCTTGTAGTTAACTCACAAGTCATTTAAAAATTATTCCAAAATAGTGGTAGAAGATATAATCCTTTATATGCCATAGCTTGTGAGCTACAAATTTATTCTCTACAAAATTCAGTTTCTTGTAGAATTCCTTGATGGTTTCAAGAAGCAGCTATTTCTTTATGCATACTGTTCACTTCAAAGGGAATTTAATCTGTTTTGAGGAGGCTGCTATGTTTCCATTATCATACAAGAAAACTTATTCTGGGACCTTTTTTGCTCAGCAGGAACTCTGTGTATTTTCCACATTCTCATTATACATGTTTTGGCATGAGCATAAAGCGGGCATGCTCATTTATATTCTAGCTGATCAAGAGGAGAAGTCTGATTAATATGAATTTTGGATCAAGGTGAGGGTCAACTTTGTAACCTGCAATAAAAGAAACTTTCTGGAGTAACTTCTCCCAGAGGGGAATATTTCTGTTAGATCAGTGGCCCAGAGGCAATGGAACAAATTTCCTGCCTCCTGTTATCCTCATTTTGCTATCAGCTGCACAGCAGCAGCACACAATACTGGATTAGAACTAAACACACCATAAACTGAATTGTGTACTCAGATCACATTCCTCACACTGCATATCATTGCAGGTTGTTAATCATGCCTTTCCTTATGCTCTTTCCTTTCTCCTCTCTGAGTTTTTCTTCTCTCTCCCTCCCCTCCCACTCAGATCTTTCCCTACAACCTCCTCGCAGCCAGACCCTGCCCTGCTCACTCTCCTTTGTTAAACTTCTGTTCTTGAAGGGGAAGGACTTTGGGGAAGTCAGCTCAGCCAAAGTGAAGGCTGCATTGCCTTAGAGTAGCTTTGTTGCCTTTCCCAAAATTGCCTTTCCTGGTGTTATGTTTGCCCAATTATCCCCTCATAAAAAAACCAAACAATATTTGAGATAGCAGCAATTTTCATTGAATAATTTAGAAAATATATAAAGAAGGGATAATTTGGTTCTAACAATAGCGCATAAGCAAAAGATAACCGCGGGGTACAGAGTGCAGGGCTTCTGGACCCTTGCCACCTCGCATACGAGCTTGCCAAGTGAAGATTCCCCCCTTATATGCCATGTGTTAATACCATATTCTCCCAATTCCGGTTCGTCATGTACCTATCTCCGCCCTCATGAACACCTTTACTGCGCACGCGCCATCACTCAGTTCGGTGGTCGCACCAGTCTTTGGGGGTCGTCACTGATGAAGGTTTCGTAGTCTTCCTCTTTGTCCTTTAATTCACCTTTGGGTTACACATGCGCACCAAGCCAATACATCGTAAGCCAAAACTAATATATTACTACATCTGAGCATCAAAACAATAAATCCCTTATAGCTGGCATTTTCCTGGGACCCAACCAGGCTCTACCCCTTTTTTGTTCATTTTTAGCAACATATCTCCAACTTCTGTCCTTGAGAACATCTGCCGGAGGGGTAGAGCCCCTCCTCTCCCTCTCTTCTTTTTGGCATTACAACTTTTCCCAAATATTAATTATTATATGATAGGCCCTGTCCTTGTGAACATCTGCTGGGGGGGGGGTGGAGTCCCTCCTCTCCCTCTCTTCTTTTAACATTACAATTTTTAACCATTTTATCTATTCCCAGATATTAATTACGGTACCAATATTGATTACTCTTTCAATTTTATCAGCACGAATCATACCTATTTATCACACTGGTCTTGTAGTTCTACTAACCCAACTGTGAGAATACCATCTCTCACCATTGTAGTTGCTGAGTGTACTCGACCTTTTCTTTCCATTTATTTATTTTATTTCCATTTATACCACCTTTTATTTCCATTTTGCTGTGGAGAGCATCCATAAAGTCTGCTGCCTCTTCATAGCTTTATCCTGTTCCATGGAGCCAAGCAGTGGAGGACAGGTCTGGTATGTAAGATAGGAAACAGTTAAGGGGGAAGGACCTGTTCTCTTTTTTGCAAGCAAGAAGATATTTTCCATTCCTTGTTTGAATGTTAATGAATTAAAAGACTGCCAATGCATTCTAGCCCATCACTGGTGAGGTGCAAGTTCAACCTTCCCTTAGTGCACGTATCTTCCAGGGATCAAAATGTCTTGTTCTTGTCAAGCATGTGTGGGAGTCAAAGCAATGTGAACATCTTTTTCATTTTTAGGGGAAATTTCTACCCAGAAAACACAACTTTCAACCCAGAAACACTGACTTTTTTAGGACAACAGAATTCTATCTAAGCACACTGCCAATGGTGAACTGAGCTCTCTGTTCTTTCTGCCTTAGATGCCTTTGGTCCTAGGTGTTTTTTGCATACTCTGAAAATGAAACAGATGACATGTGGTACATCAAGAGTCAGATGTGGTTGGTATTTCAGAGGTGAGGGCAGTGGAGAAGAAGAAAGAGCCCCCCTCAAGACAGCCCTCCACGAGATCTGATTGCAGGGAAAGGCAGCAGTGTAGGAGACAACTACAGATTTGTGCTCTTACCATAGTTTTCTCTTTAGCAGTGGAATTTTCATTTAATCAGTTTCTCCCAGATTTCCTCTGTTTCATGCTTTTCAAGTTCACCAAAGGCCCTGTTTCTGAAGCACACTGTCTGGTCCAGGTTTTTTTAAAAATTTTATTATTTTTTCCTGCTATGCAATGCTGTGCTTAAAAGGAAGACAAGACACAAAGGGAAGATAGAAAATAGAAATGAGAAATGTCTCATGGGAGATGCTTGCCCTTACCATTTCATGCTAGTTTAAATACAGTTCCCACACATCACATGTCAAGCTGTACTTGATTGTTTTCAAATAGATGGCAAAAATCATGAGAGGAGGAAAATGTTCTTTTGTGTAACATATTCTTCTTTTGATATATTGGGTTCTGTAGCTGTCAAAACAAAGGCTGTTTTTCCATCTATTATTACAAATGCATTTGGGGTAAATCTCATCTGCAACTCTCTAGTCCCTTGGTTGTTTACTTCAATATATTGTTACTGTTTTAATTTTTCTAAATCTAGTGAAATGATGAATTTTCAGTTTTGCTATGGTCCTCAGTAGGCAAATGAGATTCTTTCTCAGTGGAGATTTAGATCATGTCTGGAAATGCAGTATGTTTCAAGTATTTTCTGCTTTTCTGGCAGGAGGATGGAATATTTAATTTCATTATTCGTTATAGGTTTATTCATTTTACACAATGAAAGGAAATTCATCAATAGTGTCTTCAGCATCCAGAAGAATGATACTTACCATGACTGTTTCATATACTCCATTTATATTTTATATCTTTCTCATCACTCAGCAATTATTCATCTCTCTGTTGAGAGGTAAAATTCCTCTATTGAGTAACCATAATTTCTCTGAACTCCACAAAGCAATTCAATCTCTGAAAGCAACTGCTTTTACTTAAAGGTGTTTCTTGAGACAAATTCACCAAATACACATAACTGAATAAAGGTTGTATTTTTCTGTTGATTTTCAGGATTATTTAGTGATGCTTTATAAAAGAGCTAAATCAATGTTTCTAAATCTTAACATTCATTACACTTTTATTAATCTTGATGGATTCTTGGAGATGGATGCAAATGTGATAGTACAAGTAAGTAGGAATGTAGTTAAAATGCAGCATTAATTCATTCCCAGTTGTTATTAAATGTCACAAGATATTAATAGTTTTGCTGATATTTTCCTTTCTAAACCACATGGGGAAAAAAAGAAGAAAAAAACCAAAACCACAACAGTGTGATATATGCACAGTCATCAAGATAATTATCTCTGAATCTTTTGCACTATTTCACTGCAGTGAAATTCCAGACCTATATTTTTGGGAAAGATCAAAGTATGGTGTGTTAAGGTTGTGATGGACTGTATCCCATTCCCACAGAAATCAATCAAAGGTCTTTGATTGGTCTTCCATTTGGGAAGTGGTCACAGTGGGAACAGAAAGAGGCTTAGTACCATGATATATGATTTCTCTCACCATCAATAAAACAGATTTTCTCATTTATCTTATCCTCTGAGATGTTTAAATTTTGAACGTCAGCTGATTCAAATTTTATGTTCAGGGAATGCAGGCACTGAGATGATTTGTGTTCAGGGCACTGCCCTGGGACTCAGTAGATCTGGGTTTGTTCTGTCATGCATTTCCCAAGTGATCTTATGCAAATCCTTTATTGCTTCTCGCACAAACTCATCAGTAAAGCAGGGTAATGTTACTCTTCTTGTTTGAAGGATTTGTTAACATTTGGATGGCTTATCTGCAGCAGACTGCTGAGGGCCATGTGAAAATGCACAATCTTATTTAAATATACCACTTTACATATATATGTATATCCATCTTTCATTTTATGCTTGTGCATCTATTGCTTTCTTCCAGCCCCCTCATGAGACTGTTACTTTCATTCTTTTCTCTGTAAGCAATCTTTCACAGACTGGCCTCCTCCTCCAAACATGGCTCAGTGTGGGCCCTGGGCTTTAAGGCAGGCAATGTGTACAAGTGGATATGGAGAGGCACCATGTGAGTTACACCTCATATGGCGTTAAAATCTAAAATCTTTGGTGATCTAGCTGACAAGTTTTTGCTTGGGAAACTAGATATCTGATTTATTTTTGTTCCAGATGATGCTCACTTAAATGATTCAGGTGTACGATTCTCAGTCAGAGAAATTCATCCTGATTTTGGCAGTGGATGTCATTTACATAAAAAACCACAAGAATGCAATTTCAGATTCCACTTTGTAAATATTCAAATAGCAAACCTAATATTGCATGGATTTTTTTCTAAAGGAAATTGTATTAGTATATATTCACCCAAAATTATTTGTATAAATACTTCTGTGGCTTTGTAAAAAAAAGCCACCTTTTTTTTTCAGTCTTTTACCTTAACCTATAGATATTTTTTAGCTTAAGTTGCATAATCATAAAAGCCAGTGAGCCTGAGTGGAGTGAGCAGATCTGAGCTGAGCATTTTTCCCTCTCAATCAGCATTATCTGGGATAGAGCAGTGGTTTCAATGACAAGTACAGGAGATATAGCTACCTGTTCTCTTTTAGCTTCAATGAAGAATTGAAGTGAGATTTCTATGTCCCTGCAGCACTGTTTCTTTGCACAGCATGGATAAGTGGTGACCTGCTAATGGCATCTGCAGTAAAACCATGCAGACTTTGAGTTTTACATTGCTCTTTGGGTTTGGTATAAGTGGGCCAGGTATGGAAACTGAAAACTGTGCTACTACCAAAAAATGGAGTATATCTTAAAAAGCATTACGTGTGTGTACATTTGCATGCTTCCTTCAAGTAAGAGTCATGGTTTACGTGCATTTTTCTTGATGAAACTTCCATTCAGACATTGTAGATATAAAGCCAGCCAATATGGAGGACCTGACAGAAGTGATTACAGCCTCTGAGTTCCATCCCCACCACTGCAACCTCTTTGTCTACAGCAGCAGCAAAGGATCCCTGAGACTCTGCGACATGAGGGCATCAGCCCTCTGTGACAAACATTCCAAGCGTAAGTCCTGGCTCCACTGAGCCCCAGATGTCATTAAAGTCTCACATTAAAGTCTTAATCACTGACAGCACGTGGATGGGTGCATAGCCCAGTGTATCAGTTTCTCACTTGCAGGCACAACAAAAAGAAAACAGCAAAAAGAAGAATTTTTTTCATCTGTGCAAGTATTAGCTATGAACTTGGTAACAGTTGTGTCTGTGACTGGTTGCCCTTACAGTTCTTATTGCAGGGATCAGTGAAAAACCCAGAACTCTTAATGAAATAGAGAGGATTCCTAACAAATCTAAGAGGATGAGGAAGTATTTAAGTAGATGAGCATATTGGTTTGAATACACAAGTGTGGTTCTCAATGCTAGAGCAAGTAAATTTTGATTTTCAGACTGCCTTCAAATTTTGAATCGGTTTTCTGAATTAGGAAATCTCAGTATCCTTCCTAAAAATGTAGCCCCGCATTCCCTAGATGTGTTTTTTCAACATTATGTCTGGAAAAACTCAGAAGAAATGCAGTAAGTAATCAGGATGGGTTGGGGGAGGGAGGAAGGAGGGGATGAAAAAAAATTGTGTTGGTTCAGAAGTTGTCACCCGTCCTACATGATTTCATGTAGCCTGTGAAGTTTTTAGATGAACCACCAAATCATGATAGTTCATATCTGAAATGTACATGAGAAAAAGGAAGTAAAATTTTAAAAGTTGTGACTGACTTTGTTCTCAAAGTAAAAGCTGAAGAAAAATGCTTGTTTCTATTATCTTACTACCAGCTCTTTGTGGTCTAGAGAAGACAGACCGTGGTTCTTCCCACCAGTAATCTGGCAAGCCTGGGCACTCTGCCCTGTGCAAACCACCCTGTCTGTTCCTAATCTCCTGAGTGAGACAATGCCCAGACAAAGGAATCATGTGGGTGGTTGCTGAGAAGCTGAGAGCCTCAGGAATGAGCTGTGGTGGCCCTGCTTTAGCCACCTTCAGGGCGAGGGCTCTTCCAGGACACCTCCATCTCACAGAACTGGGTCATCAGCCTCTTTTGCCATGCTGAAACGTTGGAAGGAAATTCAAGAGAAATTCTTTTAGTACCAGAGCACATAAGAGAGTTTATGCCATTTAGTGCCTACTTGAACTTGTTTGAGAGAGCAGATTTTATTAGTAGGGGCAAGAGGGGAGGAAAAAGTATGCAAAGATTTAAATGAGAGGTAAGTGGTGCATAGATTTCATACACATGCTGTTTTAAAACTGAAGTGAATTTAGTAAAAAGCCTATGACTAGGCCTTTTGAGTGCAAGGAGAAATGCACATGCTCAGAACCTCTTAGGATGTGGTGTTCAATTATAAAAAATAACCTTCAAGGACAATTTCCTGAGCAGAGAAGTGCTTTACCTTTGTTAGCTGCATCTCTTGTACTTGTAGGGGGAATTCAATACCATGAAGTGAAATGTAAGCATGACGCAGCCTGACAGTGCTGTGAGTTATCCTGTCCCACTTAATTGTTTTGTTCTGTAATACTTCCATTTCTTCCTGCTAATAAGGCCTCCATGGCCCTGTAACTCAATGCCAAATGCCAGTCAGAACTTATTACAGCCACAATATAGCAACACTGGATGAAAGAAGGCATTTTATGCCAGAAGGGAGCTCAAGGTCTAATGGTCATTGATTAAACCCCATTTTCCAGATCTATGAGTTAGAAAATAGCCATTTAATGTAGCATTGCTGCACTGAAGTTGAGTCAAGCTCATTGAGAATCTGAGTGTGTACAGTACAAAATTGATACAGCAATGGCAGAACTTCCAAAGTGTTAAAAGGAATAGGCCCATGTAGTGCTGATTGGAGTGGTTTCATTACAGCTCTCAGAGACAAGCACAGTGAATTATATAAAGCCCATAGCAACCTAAAAGGATATGTCCAAAACCAGCCTGCAAAATCAAGTTATTTGATGATTGTCTCTCTGGTCCCTTGACTGTGCATCTGATTCCTCTTTACAGTTGCTGAATTTAAAGCTGGTGCATATGCATTCTGAGTACCCTGCTCTCCTAGCTTGCCTTGTCTTTCAGTCTTTCCCCATAAATGACTTCACTTTTCAAGCAAAACACCACAACTGGAGTCTCAGTAAACCCTCACAACGTGCCACACATCCCTGCTTTCTCAGCACAGTCTAGTATCACTGTGTGCTGTATTTCAGATGCTGTTCCAAGATTTTAATGGATATACCTATTCTTAGAGATAAAAGATACAATATAAGACTTAGCAAAAACACCTGGAAAATGAGCATATGTTGTGAGCTTTTTCATTTACTCCTTTTCATCTTATTTATTTAAATCTCTGCAGCTCTCACAAAGTCCATTGCAGCTCTTGGGGGAGAGCCCTTCCATTTGTACAGGTTTAGAGAGTGCCATGAATAATTACTGTGCCATACTGTAAAAATAAATTACATATTAATGTCTGTAGTGTAAGTCAACCACCACAGGATGTTAATAAATTATGTCTTGAAGATTTCTGGTTTTCTGAGCTTAGTGGCAGAATCTCTGTTTTCAGCATTAGTGACAGCAGCACTACAAGGTTTCCCTTATAAATCCTCATGGCTTTGACATGGACAAGATGAGACTACTTCCATATGTACTCATCCTTGATACCTATGCTGAGATTTAATAGCAAGCTGCCAATTTGTGGGATGAGTTGTAATGGGGGGATATCTGTCCCTTAGAAAAATTATCTCAGACCACCAAATCTGTTTACAAGGCAGTGAAAAAAATACCAGGTCAGTAGCTGAATTTTAAATGGTCATTGAGATTCTGATAAGGTGTGATAAAATGTGTTGTGTCTCTAATAGACTACCTGAAACTGCTTCTTATAACAGCTCTGTAACAGAGTCTGCAGTGCTGAGTGAGGATCACAAGAAAATCTTACGCAGTTATTGCAAATGTGCATCAGGGAAAGACCAGCCTGTAACCACAGAGCAGGTACATACATAATGCTGTTCCCTGTTATTGTCAGACTTTGCAAGGAGTGGGAGAGGATGCCACCAAAAATGTTCTGGAGAGGAGGTGCCAAAGAGATGAGCATCCCTGCTTGTTTAGAGTATTAGAGGAGTGGGGCTGAGGAAGGTGTTCTTGCACTCCACAGTGTAATAGGTAAAGATTAAAATTATGAAAGTCAGATTCAAGCAGCAGCAAATAGGGAATTAATTTAAATAATATGGAACCTTTCACCTAAATAGTGTACTTGCCAAAGATCGCCTTTAAGATGTCATCAGGCAACATGTATGGCAGTGCAGTGTAGAAAAAAGGCAGTATATGGAAATCTGTGTCAGCAGCAAAAGTATTGTTGTTACAGCAGTCAGCTGGGAACATTGAAGAAATAAAATAATTAACCCCCACCTCAAATTCCATAAATTTTTATGCAAGGGGTTTAGGTGTCAAGGAAGACAAGCATAGGAGTACAGTTGCAGTAAGATCATCAGCATGACTAAAAATGTACTTACAGCAGCATTTGTTCAATTAACAAATAGTTGCTAATTTGGTTTTTAATTTTTTATTGCTGATATTATGTTCAGAGATCCTTGTAAATGTGCATGGAGTTAATATCATTCTTCCAAACAGCTGGTAGGCTAGATGGGTACATATGGCTGCTTCAACAAATCATGCAATAAAGCAGTCAGCTAAAGAAAACTGAGCATGTGAAGTCAGAAAAAAAATAAAGTGCTTTTTCAGTAGTTCATCAGAATTATTAAAACTATCGTTAAATGGTAAATATAAACTGTAGAGTTATGCAATATGGAAATTTAAGCCACTCAAGACTATAACTCCTATTGATATTTCGTATTTAAGATGCCTTAACATCTTAAAGTCATTGCATACTTCAGAAGCTGTAGTAATTTATTTAAATTCTGTATGTTGCTTTAAGGGTTTTTTACTATTCATTTCTTAATATGTATTTGTAGACTAAAACCCTGTTTCTAATTATCCATTACCCATGTGCAAGGTTTACAGCAAAATACTTCGAGGAAGGAGGAGCTGCAGTTTCAAGTTTATTGCTCTGTGTGCTACGGTGATCTTAAACCCAGGAATTTTGGGACTGTATAGCATTAGGCTCTGTCACCAGGAGCTGGTGCTTTCTGCCCTGCAGACAGACTTCTCAGGCTCGTGTCCCTTTCAGAGCCCCCCTCCCTGTGAGCACAGAAGGGTTTGGAGGTGTCGGGAAATCCCAGCCCACCTTCCCTGAGCAGAGCAAAGCTCTCCGCTGGTGCATCCCAACCCCACGGGCTGGACAAGCAGGATCTTAAGAGTGTAACACGGTTTCCAGGTTTGGTTTGTGACTCAGAGATGCCACCCAAAGATGAAGGGGGTGGTTTTTCCGCTGAGAGTCCTTTCCCACATTTTTATTTGAAATCCAGGCCTGAAAGAAGTGCCAGCCTTTCCCCAAGGATAAATGCCACTGTCCTGTCAGTCAGGCATGTAACTCAGTTGGGATATCTGCTGGGCTTTGTTGAGATTACCTTTGATTTTAAAGAATTCAAATCGTGGAAGCAGCCAAGGCACAAATCAAGGATAATCTACTTAAACATGTTGAATTTTTAAAATTAAATTAGTTATATTTACCAGTTGTTTAAAGCAGGTTGGGATTTCAGAGACAAGACACCTTTCAGACCTCTGACTGAATATGGATTATCTTTCATTTGCAACAGAGAACAACCAGATGCACAAAAAAGCCTGTGACAGACTATCCCTGCTGGATTTGCTAATTAATATTGACCTTTCCAAATGAATGATGCTTATTGTCTGGCTGAAAAAGAGACAACTTGTTTTTCTTCTGTGTGAGCTTTACATCTAAAATACGCTTTTTATTTCTGCATCTGGTCTCATGTCAGGTCTCATGTCATCTGAGAGAGAGACAGTCATTACTCCCCCTTTGTGCATAGAGAGGCCTCTGTCAAAATGATGTCCACTTCAGGCAAAATCTGCAAGTTTTCATGTGACAGGAGTGAAACTTATCTGAGCTCCTGAAATGATCTGACCCCGTGCTTGATGAAGGCTTCTTCTCCTTATCCTAATGCTGGATTTATTTTTAAGCATGCACTACAAAGGCATGTATGCATTGCTGATTTTATATCCCCAATGAAAAAATGTGCCCATATCCTGACAATATTGTAATTATGACTGTCACTAAAGGTCTGTTACTACAATTTCATGCATGCTAAACTAGACCCTGGGATGGATCCTTCCTTGTACAGGAATCCCACTGAAATTTAGTAACAGATTGCCTTTAGCATGGGCTCCAAAGCTTCCATTCTGCTCAGTTTGGATGAATGTAGAAAGACATTTAAATAAAGACATTTAAATAAAGACATTTAAAACATGGCTAATGAAAATTCAAAAATGTTTCTACAGAAATGCAATTATGTCTATATATTGTTTCCTCCAGTTGTGCAAGAGATCTTAAAATTAAATCTGAGGAAGAAAAAAACCTGATTTATATACTTCCAGCTATCAAATACTAGGAGGAAAGAGAAAAGCCTGAAGCAGTGGTAAATGATTTATGATTGAAGAGGTGTTTCATTAACCCCATCTCCCCCAACCACACAGAGATAAAGCAAATAATTGCTGGAAGATTGATTTAATTATTCAGTCTGTTAAAATTCCTGTCTTGTTTGTTTAATTTTTTTAATAGCAGCAAATACTGCTTTTTAATGTCTCATGAAACCAGCTTTCAAGATCTTATTTCACTGGGGGAAAAAAAACCCCACTTATCACTAATCTTATATATCAAGATCAGAAAGACTTACACATCAGTTTGGCTGTAGAGCAGCAGTAGTTTTATGTCCCATTAACTCCTTGGGATTGCTCACAACACGTGGCATTAAGCATGCACATAACTCTTTGCGAGACCCAGTTTAAAGAGGCTTGATCTTCTAGATTGGCTTTGTGTTTTTTTTCAATTCCTGTTCGCTCTTTAGCACCATTTCTCTTTATTAACAAACTCAGTGGCAAAGTTGTATTAATCTGAGCAACTCTGTAGTGAAGCTCCCACCCACTGATCTTTAGCTATTGATCTGGCTTTGCCTTTCAGCACTAATGCACCCTCCCTTGTGGTTTGTGACAAGCTGCAGCAACTCAGTGCAGATGGTAAAACAGATTCTTAAATATTGATTTGAGGCTCCACTTTTAAAAGCCATGCTCTCCAGAGGTATTGATGAGAAGCCTGGTTTTAATACTGGGTCATTGGATAAAGGAATGCTGGATGGGAGGTGAAATTTCAGACTCGTGGTGTGGAGGTAGGGTCAGAAATTTGCTTTCAGTAAAAGGAGGAAAATGAGATGTGTAAGTGACCAGGGCACAAAGAGGTGCCCTCTGAATTCTATAAAAGCGAATAGGAAATTGCAATATAAAAGGATACTTCTTTTTAGTCTAAAGCAGGATAAACAGCTACAGGCTACGCTAATGTAAAATGTTAAACAAATGTGTCTCACAAAATAATTGTGTTTTAGATTGCTTATGAAAGCAGATTCAAAAACTCCCTCTCATGTATAACCATATTAATCAGTGTAGACTAAGAAGGCAAGGTTGTCACATTAGCAGAATATTCTATTATTGAAAGAGAATTTCCAAGGGAGATGAATGTATGAGTGGATTGGCTCAATACAAAACAATAAAACATTCAGAGATAGTGGAAGATAGAGTAAAAAATACTGGTAAATCAAATTATTATCATGAATAATGAAGCTAAGAGGTATAAAGAGACCATGACTTTCAATGGGAGCTTGCAGTTGGGCTTGATTCACTTAGAATGAACTCAGGTACTCTTTTGCATTAAATTCTAAAACAGATTTTAAACAGTTCATAAAAATGACCATACCTGGGCAGACCAGAGGTCCTTCTAGCCCAGTTCTGCCTCTGATATTGGCAGTAGCAACATCAACAGAAAATGCAAGAACAGACCAAGTATAATCTTTACCCTCTCAATTTGCACCTGGAAGCTTGAGGTTCAGGGACCTGAGTGGAAGTGAACTTACTGCATTCAGCAATACTTAAATGGATGTTTGGGGTTTTTCCTTTCCTTGGAGTTGGGCAGTTACTCTTGAACCTGTGTGCATTTTTTACCATTCAATATCTTTCAGGAGAGTCTTTAGTAGTTTAATTAGGTGTAGAATGAAGGACCATCTTCTCTCTGCTTACCCTGCCCTGGTTTCACGTGGTGACCCCGACTTGTGGATTGGAAGAGACAGAGTACAAAGTGAGCTGTCGTTCCCTGTTCATCCTTTCCATGCCACTCTTAATTACCACCCCTCAGTCTTTCCTAGGCTGAGAGACCCCAGTCTATTTAGCCATTCCTTGCAAGGAGGTAATTTGGTACTTCTGGTCATTTTTATTGCCCATTTTTATGTCTCCTTGAGATCTGTACCATATCAGAAATAAGTTCAGAACTATAATTAACTCAAGATGTGGCATTTCTTGAATTAAGCACCAAAAAAAAAAAGCTTTCTATGTTGAATATTAGTAACAAGTGTCATGTACTTAAAAAAAGAAAGAATAATAGTATTTTCATAGAAGCTCAAATTAAACTTAGTTCAGGTTTTTTATATTAAATTATGAAATATGTGATAGAGCAAATCACCTGGGAATAATGCTAATTTGACATTTAAAATAATAAAGTATAGTTAAATAATTTGTCATTTTGGTTAAATTTTTTTATTTACCATTTATTAGGAAAGCATATTGGTTCTTGCTTCTTTTCCTCCTGTGGCTAGTCTGTCAAGACCAGTGAAATCCCATACATTTCAAAGTAGTTTTCCAATATGTTCTAATCAGGGATTGCAGCCATTTTCATTTGGGATCTGGAATTAAATAGGGATTTAGTTCAAATGATAAATTATTTGGCCTGGGACTGAGCCCATTTTGTGTGTTTATGAAATTAAAGCCCCGTGAGGGATTACCTGATCCACCCCTGGTATTTCCAGGTCCAGTTGAAATTCACCTGTTGTTTGTGTACCAGTATAACCCAGATGTTTATCTGCAATAAGTTCTTAATTTAGTCTAGCTGCAGAGTGTTTACTTGCTTATATAATAAAAATGAAAAAATTGTTTTTCCTGTCATGTTCCACCAAGTAACAACAAGTACTGTAAAATCAGAGATTTCCAGAACAGGATCCAAACTATAAACAGTATCCTGTTAAAAAAAAAAAGATTTATTAAGTTATTATTTGTTTGTAAGTAGAAAGAAAGCAGTGGTTTTTTTTCTTCCGCTAGAGAGAGTGAGCCTTTAAAGCTGTTTATAATTTTATCTTATGACTGATGGAATTTCTTACAAAATCTGTGGAGCAGATTTCTGTTCATTTTCAAGTTTTCCTTCTTGTGATGATTTCAGGAGGAATGCAGAATTTTCTATGCTATATCAGATTGTGACACTGCACCCACCATATAAGACAATTTTAGCATTATTTTTAATATTTCTTAAAGTTCACATATGCCAGAATTTACACCCTGCAACGATTAAAGCTCTGCCCAGCTGCTTGTTTAGAATTGAACTTGAAAATTACTTGGGGTTAGATTTTGTTTTTCTTTATTGGATGTCCCTTTTTCACTAAGTAGCAATTTCAGCTGTGTGGAATCGGGCTCATGTCAATGGGAAGTTGAGGTGGCAGCACCTGGGACCCCCAGAGTGCAGATGAGAGCCACAAGGAGTTAGTGCCCCACGCTTCTTTTGGCTACTGCCTGAGGCACCTCCTTTCTTTTTTCTTCCTGGCCAGTGTCTGGGAGGGAAGCTGTGAAATGGACCTTTCCAGCTACTCTTGCTGTTCCTGGCCGTTTTATTATTTAACTTTAGATATCTCCGTATTAGAGACGCCTTTCCTATCCACTGGAAAAGGAAAGTCTCCGTTCTGCATTAGATCAGAGAAATTCACAAGGAAACGAGAATATTTTTTATGAGGGATAAGAGTTTGTTTTTCAGCAGATGGTATTTCCTTTTAAGAAAGAAGCAGCGTATTTTTATGCTACAGATTTTCTTCAGGATTCAGGAAAACAGCACTCTGGCAAGTATCCTTCAATGAACCCATCCTTCTCTGCAAAATCTGGACTTCTACAAGAAGCCACTGTGGTTTTTAACTTGTGAGCTGTGCCGAAAGGAATTGAGCATTTTTATTTCCCTAAGCAGCCTTCCCAGTTTGCCCATGTGGCTGCTGGTGCCATAAGGGGCAGGAACAGTGTCTTCCTGGCAGGCTCCTCTTGAAACACTGGCTGTACTCAGGGATGTTCTCTGCTTTCCTCTGTAATTCCATGGTATTGCTCCGTGCCAGAGTCCTGTCACATTTATGGCTGAGCAAGTGTCACGTGAGAGCTCAGCACATCACGTCATTTGTGTTCATTAGGTGGCTAGACAGATAACCTCGTGTCTTTCATGTAATTAGCACTGTGACCATTATCAAGAACAAGAGAAATGAAAGTTAAATACCCTTTTTTATGGCAGGTGTTTGTTATTAATCATTTAATGGTGAAATTAATTAAAGAATATGATAGAATCTGTAATCAAATGTCAGTAAAGTTCAGATCTAACAAGATTTAGATACAGAGAAGTAAGCTAGCTTTGAAATCTCGTGTTTCAGGTGCTGATTGCTCCTGGGCACAAGAGCAGCCTCCAAAAGTCCAGACAGTAATAAACAGAAAGTTCTTAATTCATGTTTTGGAAACCATGGGCAGACCCGTGGCTTTTTCCTATCAGCTTGGAGAGGTCAGGGCTGAATTTGAATTGCCTGAAGTCTGAGTCACAAGGCTATCACTTCACTGCTGTTCTGTCTCCAGTTGCTCCACCTGTATTAGGCCAGCTGAAGGAAGATTGTGCTTTTCTGCAGTAGGTGCATAACCTTGTGTTGATGCTAAACCAGAAATAGCCAAGCCCCAAGAACACTCTCTCACCTTCATTTCCTGAGGCTAATGCCTTGTTCTGGTTGCTCAGGCAGATGCTGGTGGTTGCTGAGCTTTCTCTTCTTTTCACTGGGAGCTGCTCCTCAATTTCCTGTAACAATTTTCCTGTGTTGGTAATGCTGACTAGAGGAACTATCTCTGAAGAATTGCTGCTACTAAAATTTCTGCTGCTGTCTTTCTTTCTGTGGTGATATGAGACTTTCCTGCCTCTGTTAGTTCCACAGCTCATTAGTCTAAGTATTTCTACTACTTTATACAGTAAGCATAGAAAAACAATAAATGGGGCAGATAACGAATGAAATGGTTTAATCTCATTAATTAACAAAATGCAGAACATTCAGGTACAAATATCACTCCTCCTCTAATCACTGGGAGTTGGATGAGCCATATAGAGCCAAGTTAAAATATATCTAAGCTATAAATGAAGGTGTAGTTCAGTTAGAGTGGGTTTTGGTGTTTTCTTTCCTGGTTTTAATAGCAGCTTCACATCATAATTAGGAGGATGAAATTCCTGCAAGCCAAGTTTGTAGTTTGGACAGATTAAAGGGAAGAGGTATGAGAAATGATAATTGCTTTGTGCTCATCAGACTTCTCTTGAAAATCTGACAGGATAATTACAGAATACCTGCTTTGCAGAATGTCTAGGCAAAATTTTAAAGAGCTATTTAAAGTTGTTCATTTACAGTCTATCTGAAAAGTTTTTTACTCTTTTTGAAGTAGTTCATTGCCATTCAGATGTGTGGTGCATATTTAAATATAGACCTTATTCTCATGTGCCTGCCTGGCTGCATTCCACTGCCCACCCCCAAAGAAAATTGCCCATAATTTTTTGCATTACCCCACACACTTCACCCACGTACTCACCCTTAACTTTCAGCAGAACATTATTTCACCTAATGGAAACTAACCTTGTTGCTTCCAACAGTCTGAATCATAGTCGGGGATAAAATAATTGAGAGAGAAATGTTCCTGTGGACTATACAAAAAACTTCACTTTGAATGACACTAAAAAGTTTTTCTGCTTTCAGCATGCTTTCATGTTTCATCACATGGCTTTTCTTCACCTGCTTGTGAAACTTGAAGTTCACCAAAGTGCCAATTTTCAAAGAATATTCTAGGCGTGGGTCCCAAAACCCTATGATTTTGTGAAGTTAAAAGACCCTGAAAGCCCAGCTTTCTACTGAAGTTCACCACAGAGGTCACTTGGATCACAGGGCCACAGACACCTGCAGAAAGACAATTGCTCTAGGCACCCCTGAGGTAGGGGTAGAGTCATCCACTGTCATTATTGTGTCCAGCTGAACAGGGATGACCAGTCTCACAGCTCCAGGAGCTGGATTTTCATGTATGAGCATCGTGTAAGCAATATTTCATGACCTGCTGCCTTGTCAGATCACGCTGAACTGCTGACCATCACATTCAGGGAGTTCAGTGCTTTCCAGAACTGGCAGCAATTGCACACCAACAATGTGGTTCATGCATCCACATGGTAAAACCCTGTCTATTGTATGCTCACCTCTCAGGAAGGGGTAATTGCAGTTTGCAGTTGATTTTTAAAGTTCTTGTCCTTAGTCTTGGATGCCTTCAGACATGACCAGTGCAGCCAGGGCAGCTGGTTCTGGCAAGCAGGGCAGGCTCTGAGCAACCACCTCTCCCAGGGATGCCAGGACAAGTGACAGCACATGTACACACCTCTCATGTGTCCCTGTCACATGGGGATTTTGGTTATGTTGGGAAATGGAGTATGCAGACCCCAGAAAGGATGAAGGCATGAAATGCCTTGCTATAGGTATCTGTAATCAACTAACCAGTGTACTTGCATAATTTCCCAAAGCCATGCTTTGAGTCCATAGCTATAACATTAATTATTGTAATGTTTAAAGCTTACAGTTTGTACTTTTATATAAAGTTAAAAGAACAAATTAAGTACTGGATATACAATTCATTCTATATCATGTTCCTTAGTAGATTGAATTACAAGAAATGCATACTTCAGATTTTACAACAGAGCATTTTTTATGCAATTCTGATTTCTGTCTCTTGCTTCTTTTTCTTTGAACAGTTTATGAAGAACCAGAAGACCCCAGTAACAGATCGTTTTTTTCAGAAATTATCTCTTCAGTGTCAGATGTCAAATTCAGTCACAGCGGTAGATACATGCTTACAAGAGATTACCTCACTGTCAAGGTTTGGGATCTGAACATGGAAACAAAGCCTGTAGAAACGTACCAGGTAGGAATCTCCTACTCTTAAAATGCAACACGATAAAAGGATCTCAGTGTTCAAAAACTGGATGTTTCTGTAAACTTCTCATAACCTTATCTGAGAAGCAGCAAGCTAAGAGAATTAACCAAGGTGGTTAAAACCCTCACAGTGGCATCCTTATAGTAGGAAAAGAGCAATTGCAGCATTAGTAAGGAAGTGTAAAGCCTGGGCAGTCAAGGTAACTCTCCCTGTGGATTGGGCTCTTGAAAGAAACGATTATTCTAACAAGAGAAATCATCTCTTCACTTTGGCATCTGCCTTCAAATGATGTATTTCACTACTAACATTTAAAAGGAACTGAGGAAGGGATTTTGTGTGTTGCTTAGCACTCTGCTCCTGGTGGGACTGCTGAAAGTTTACACCTTTGTCATTTCAGAATTACTTTTTACCAGTTGATCCGTGTGTTTCTCCCTTGTGCCATGCTCTTGAAGTGCTCCCTGTTAAACCCTGGCATCACCACTGACACAGCAGCTCACAAATGCCAGACAGACACATCTGGTTGCCTAAATTCATTGAGATATTATCCAGACAAAATGCCAGTGGCTCCAGCCAGAGCTAAGTTTGTACTCTGACATCTGTTATGTTTGGCAATAGAGGGCTGAGCTTACATTTTTTGACTCTGGCTTGAAGAAGGAAAATATGTCTGTGACACAGAAACTGCTTGTTCTGAAAATGCAGTAAGAAAAACCTGTTAAGTTACCTAAAAAAGTGTATGCAAAGTAGGAAAAATGCCATTTATCCAGCTTGTGCTGCTTACTGAGAGACAATCCTGTGACAGTGCTGAATAGGTCCCTTGTTTTCTGTGTCTAAATAATAGCAGGTGGGATACAGTAGCTCACAGTAATTATAATTAAGATTGGTTTTAAAAAAACATGATGAGAATTTGGTTGCATTTCTTGTCAAAACAAGCAAAATTTTCCAGTATTTTTTATCCAGCATTTACTAGACAGAGTGAGCCCCAGTGTTTTTCAATGCATCCATTACATTTTGGTGGATAGTGTTCACTGCTCAGTGTGTTAATATTGGAAAGTCTGAGCCTGTTTAAGTCTACAGAATTGGGTTTTCTCTTAAAATGGCTTTAAATGCTGAATGTGCTAGAAATGTTGATATGCTGTGAAAGTGGAGTGGGAAGGTAAGGGTGAGACTATGTTTTATATAATAGAATGGAATCCCAGTTTTGGGGAGCTTAGGTAATATATTACTTTATACCTATGCTAATTTAGTAGGCAGCCTTGTCCCTGGGGAGGAATAGCTGGTCAAGCCAACCTGTTTGTCTTGATTTTGACACCTGCTTTTATTTCCTCATGTAGGCAGCTGTGAAACAAGCTGGTCACTTTTAAATCAGTCTGGCACCCAACAGGAGGGCCAATTAAAAAGTTATATTTCTTCATTCTGAGATGGGGAAAAATGAGTACTGATAATTGCAGTCAGAAGTTTCTAGAAAAAAAAACCCACAACAACAAAACCCGTGATATAATATAAAAAATATAGAGTAAAATATAACAGGCTTCTTAAATCTTTGGATTGCCTTTCACTTTCAAATATTTATCCTTGTAAAGAATATACAGATGTGTTGCTGGGCATTGCAGTAGACTAAAGGAGAATCTGGAGCTAGGGGCCTTGGAAGCCAATAGCACAGGATTCCATAGGATTCATGTGATCCAAATCCTCTGAGAACCTTTCATGTTTTTAAACTACAGAGAGTAGAGAATTCTGTCCTAAGAAAAAGTGGTTTAAATTACTCTCTTAAATAATTTGTCCTAGAGATATCTCTCTCTTTCACAAACCTAAATCTTATATATCAACTTGGCAATTTCTCAAAAGGTTTTTTTGGGGTAAATCACTGTAAAGCAGCAAATAAACCTAACATTTTCAGTTATGTATCCACATAATTATGATGACAATACATCATAAAAAGATTAAAAGGTGTTCATTAAAAGATTGATTTTCTCATTTCATCCACTGCATGGTAGGATATTGCCTAGCTGCAATAGTGTCACAACAGGAGATTTCACACAGGAGAGTTGTAATAAAGAGCAGAGTCCATAACTGTACTGCTTCATTATTAGCTTCCAGTTTCAATATTAAAAACCTGACACTCAAGAATTAATTCCTCATACAGGTTCTTTTTCATATCAGTGCTGTGGCTCAAACAATGCTATTGCATGGAGCAGCTGCTGCAGCCCTGCTGAACACATTATCTGCTGACAGCGTTTCAACATGATTTTCTCCTGTTTGTTTCACACAAAAGAAAAAAGGGCAGGGTTATGGTCACTGGACAGCACTAAGAGAGCAGTGCAGTGGAATGGCCAGAGCTGGAGTGTTGCGAGGTAGCCCTGCCTAACAGGCTGCTCTTGTGATGTTGCCAGGGGAATTACCCCAGCAGAAGCCTTAGGAGCAGCAAGGTGAGCACATTCATAGCTGGAAATAGCTCGATCCACTTTGGGCAGGGTCTGTAGCACAGGGATTTGGACCAGTGTGTCACCTACCAGTGGAATTCCTGGTTGTGTGTATTCAGTCCCAATAAAACAGGTCCCTGTGTAGATGTGTCGCTGTGTTAGTCCAGAGCACAGAATTGCTGGATAATTCCATGAGGGTCAGATGTTGCAGTGAAGAAAAGGTCCTTGGTAATTAGTGAGGAATGAGTTTGGTTTGCTTTTAAGTACTATTGATATGTGGTAAGAACAAGGTGTAACAGACAAGGCAAATCTGATCTTACCCTCAGCTGGTAGAAGCAGATGAATATGGAAACAGTTAAAATTAAGTGTTCCTTACAAGTAGTTTTTCACAGTCTCTCTGAGGGTCTGAATGTGCTCAAATGTGGAACTCAAAAGGTCCACACAAAGAACAAGGTGGTTGTCCAAGGCAGTAGGGTGAGTCTGACAGTCTTGACAAGGTAAGACATCTGAGAGAGGCATTGCAAAATCCTTTTTGACAAAGCTGATGGAAAGGCACAGCTCCAAGCTGTGGACTTGGACACACTTTGCAAAGGGTGTGTACATGGCAGTGGTCATGACAGATGGCTGCTGGAAATCATAACAAGAGAAAGACCTAGAAATGACAGTCAGGGAGGCAAATGTGATCGGCTTCCTTCTGCCTTACCCAACCTTTCTGTTTCTTCCAAGTATGGGAGCTCACAAACATGACAAAGGAAAGAATTCCAGTTCTGTAACAAATTACACTGCTAAGATAAAAAGGTTTTAAGTAAAGAGAAGGGGAAAGGATTTAATTACAGAGAGTGTAGGAGACTGCATCAATAGTAGGTGTTCTGACCTATTGCTCACTGTGATGGTAAATGCATTTAATTGTGGAATGTTCTATCTGCCATTTGCCAATTAATTGCTGTATAAGACATTGTCTGTTAATGAACGGTTCAGTGTTCATTTATTAATGAAAAATTGATCCATAACTAAAATTTATAATCCTTAATAATCTTACATTACAAATATTCTTTGGATACTGTGAAATTTGACAATCAAAAATGGGTAAGTTTAAAGAAAATGTAAGTGAAAGTTCATTGTCCCTCATCTATAACTTGATAGAAGTTATTTTACTAGAAGAAATGTTTGTGCCCTCAGGCCAGAGGAGGATGCTGGGCATCCATGAGCAGGAACAATCACTGGACTTGCAACAACCTGCAGAGCTAAATTACCCCTGGGCCATTGGATTGGTGTGTTTCTCCAGGAGGTCTCATCTTTGTTTTACAGTTTCTAAACAGCTAAAAGAAAATATCAGGAGTGGAAGTGCATTAGTAAATTTATCTAGGCAGGGATTTTGTACCTTTTTATTTCCTTATGAAATAAACCAGATAATCCAGAAGAAAAACGAATCAAATTAAGCAAAAGACTGAAACAGTTTGCATGAGATCTCTTTGTGATAATCCTTGTTCAGCAGAGATGTGTGGCCTAGAGGAGAGAGATCTTTTGCTGGCTACTCTCACTTTTATAATTAGTAAGTGAGAATTTGCAATGTTGCTTTTAAGTCTCAGCCAAATAGGAGAACTCCTTGGGCTAAATTAATGTTCTTATATGCAGCCTGTGCAATTACAACCTTGTGCTGTATTTGACTTCTAAAATACCTTACAAAAATAAATATAATACCATAAAGGTTCTTTTAATAGAGCCAAGTTCTTTCTGCCATAAGTGAGAGTCCTCTTATCTTGGAATATGGCATTTTTGTTACTATTTAAATTAGATTTCTTGCACATTAATTAGCCCATCTAGGGTATCAGCTGGTGAAATGTCTCTGGGAATTAGACTAGCACTGAGAAAATCACCCAAGCAGGAAACAAATATGTTGAAGAGGGGTGGTCTGCAGCCTGCTGAGGGAAGCCTGTTTGGTGCCTTCCTGCAACAGTGATTCTGTAGCACCTGGTTAACTGGGCTGTGGAAAAGTACAGTTAGCTTCTTTGGAGCTTACACAGCATCTTAAACACGGAGCTACCAGTCTATGCAGCATATTTTGAAAGTGAATATGGGAGATAATGCAAAAAGTAAAGGGCTGGTTGGTTGTGCAGTTTTGTATTTTCTTTGATTTCAGGAATAACAGTTATTTTCTTTAAAACAGGTCCATGATTACCTTAGAAGCAAGTTATGTTCCCTCTATGAAAACGACTGCATCTTTGACAAGTTTGAATGTGCAAATTTGCAATGTTGCTTTTAAGTCTCAGCCAAATAGGAGAACTCCTTGGGCTAAATTAATGTTCTTATATGCAGCCTGTGCAATTACAACCTTGTGCTGTATTTGACTTCTAAAATACCTTACAAAAATAAATATAATACCATAAAGGTTCTTTTAATAGAGCCAAGTTCTTTCTGCCATAAGTGAGAGTCCTCTTATCTTGGAATATGGCATTTTTGTTACTATTTAAATTAGATTTCTTGCACATTAATTAGCCCATCTAGGGTATCAGCTGGTGAAATGTCTCTGGGAATTAGGTTAGCACTGAGAAAATCACCCAAGCAGGAAACAAATATGTTGAAGAGGGGTGGTCTGCAGCCTGCTGAGGGAAGCCTGTTTGGTGCCTTCCTGCAACAGTGATTCTGTAGCACCTGGTTAACTGGGCTGTGGAAAAGTACAGTTAGCTTCTTTGGAGCTTACACAGCATCTTAAACACAGAGCTACCAGTCTATGCAGCATATTTTGAAAGTGAATATGGGAGATAATGCAAAAAGTAAAGGGCTGGTTGGTTGTGCAGTTTTGTATTTTCTTTGATTTCAGGAATAACAGTTATTTTCTTTAAAACAGGTCCATGATTACCTTAGAAGCAAGTTATGTTCCCTCTATGAAAACGACTGCATCTTTGACAAGTTTGAATGTGCATGGAATGGATCAGACAGGTAATCAGTCCATCCCTCTGTCCATCACTGTCCTCATTTGGCAAAACACCTCCCATATGATGGGGAGCAAACCAAAAGTAGTTACAGGTGATTGTTTTCCACATCAATCTGCAGAATCACAAGCCAGTGTTTGGGAAGATAGAAGATTTGGATGTTTGTGCAGCTGTGTCTGCCTTAGAAATGATGTATGCCTAATGACCTTGGCTTGTGCCCTAGGGGAAAAAACCCTTCAAATTACGTCCATCTTCACCCAAATCATAAATAGGCTGCAAAAGCTAAAAAGAATGATTCCAACTCACAAAATCCCACCAACACACTAAGGAAACCTACATGATCCTGTATTTGCACATGAGCTACCTCAGAAATTCAGTTCCCTTCCTGGAAGTGGGTGTGAGGAAGGACCGTCACAGGCACCCACTGATTCTCTACCAACTGCTGCCCCATGACACTTCTGATATCTCCCTCCATCAGAGCAGTCCCTTTCCCTGTGCACTGATGGAGACTTCTTTTTATCTTGGACATTGCATCTTGTTGAGCATTTTAATGAGAAATGCTAGAGCAAGTCAGAGAGTTTGAGCAAGGATGGAGTGGGTTAATGCCCTAATGCTGGGAAATGGTGGCAGTGCTTTTTGGAGTAGGAATATGGTATAGCTGAGCAGCCAGGAGGACTGGGTTAATAAAAATGGATAAAATCCAAGAGTATAATGCAAGGTGAGGATTTGAGTTAAAAAAAAGAGCACAAAGCTTCATCTTAGCAGTTGGAAATAACTCCCGGGGACATTCATATGCTAGGTGACTTTGGAAGGGATTAGCAGCCTGCAAAATGCATGTGAAAGAGCACAGGAGCCAATATTGAGTGACACACAGTGACTCCTGGTTCAGCAGAGTCTGGAGCCAAGAGGCAGAAGTTTGGCTCTGAGCCTAGAACTGCTCCTTCAGCTCAGCCTCTCCTTTTGGAAAACAGGCTGTCTCATTGTACTGAAGCAGGGCTACCCACCCTGGGGTGGGCAAGGGCTGTGAAACAGGCAGTCTGAGACATCTGTGAAAGACAAATACGATCCTTGCTTGAATGGGCAAGACTGGGCTCTCCAGCAGAGAAGGGAGTAGCGGTGACATTATGTTAGGCTCTTATTCAAAAACCTTTGAACTGCATTCACACATTTCCTGTCCCTCATCTCCAAGGTGGATGAACTAATCCAGCAGATGGACAGCTGCTCTAAAGAAGAGAGGCCAGGACTTTGGTTTTCATCAGCTTAGCAAAAGAGAAGCCAAGATTTTACTTGCTTGTAGTAAGTATACCAAGGAGATACACATAGGGAGGAAGAGAATCTAGCTAAGACAAATGTGCACAACAGCAGGCAGGTGTTGAGAGTCAACAGGTAGTTATAACCTGGAAATTAGGGGTAGTTCATACCTGTCCAAACAGTGACAAGCTGTCTTCCCATCCTCAGTGGTGGAGATACAAGAAATCCAGCTGTTCTGATGGTGGTGCTCCAGAAATTTGTGAAAGCAGTTATATGTAACCTTGTTTAAAGTTACAGGTCTGAATTTGAAAGTGCAGAACAAAATCTCTTCTAGTCCTGTGCTCCACAAACACAGATCAGTGTTATGCTGTGCACTGGATAAGGGGAACCTTCTCTTTGGACTACTTTCCTTTGCTCAGTTCCCCTACCTGCCCAATGGAAAGATTCTGTCTTTGCTAAACAATAAAACTTTACCCTTGTATCATTAATTCAGCAAATGAAAATTAATTACATAGATGGATCACAATGAGAAAAATACTTCCCAGATTGCTGTCATTGCAACTTGAGCACCAGCTGTTGTGGCTTTGTATGGTCAAAGATTGGGAATGACTCACAGAAAGTTTAGTGGAAGATACAGGTTTTGGGGCTTTTCTCTGAAACTCTCAAACCAATGCATGAATAATTGTTCTAGCTGAAGGTTTTCTCAGCATGCTCATGGCTTGAGTTTGGCCCTGTCTGTTTTCCAATAAATGCATTAAATCTTGTATTTCTATACAAAATTTAATGCATTTATTGGAAAGCAGACAGTGCTGGTTCCTGCCTAAGTCTGGCACAGCACAGCAGTGCATTCAAATCATGTAGATATTGAGAAACTTCGAAAAAGATCGAGGACTTTTCAGGTATTTACAAACCCTTTTACTTATCCTTTATGGGAGTTTATAGTGCGTTTTACAGGTTGGGCAACCACTTACTCCCAGGCCTAGAGTCCCTCTCCTCTGGGCAGAAGAAGTGCTGCTGTCCCCATTAGTGTGCTAAGACCACTCTGTGGATAGCTGCCTGCTAGTAATGGAATTCTTGTTCAATATCAGGGTTTAAAGTGAGTGTAATATTTTCATTCCTACTTGACAGATCAGAAGGATCAATGCAGGGAGTAATTATTAAGTGGGAACATTAGATTGTGAGGGCTTCATTTATTGTACTGCCCAGACACTGAGGCATTATTAGTCATGCACAATTACCAAACCCGTCACCAAGCACAATGTGCTGCTCTTGATTGTAAGAAACTCTCGACTAGAGGAGCTGGAAATATTTGACAAAAGAAAAGGGCTCTCTTTAATTTAGTTATTTCTTTTTAGGAGTCAAATGTATCAGAATTGATGTTCATATTTTGATTCACTCCTCTGAGCTCCTTGCTTTATGAATATGATAAGTATTTCTGTGTTACCAGAATATTTTTTTATTGGAGGACCATAGTTTAAATAATACTTAGATACTGTTACCTCTTAAAAACCAGTCCATTTGAACAGTAAGGTCTCTTAATTTGAGTCTCTTGGTATGCAGCTTTAAAAAAAGGTCTATTACTAAAGGTATAGGTTCCATACTGACAATTGCACTCCAAAGAGATGCTGCAGTACTTAGATTATTAATGCATCTATGCAACAGTAATGTCTGCAGTTCTAAATGTATTGGAGACTTCAAAGCTATAATGACAATTTATAGTGACAGGATTGTTCAGTTAAAAATGAAAGTGTGTTTATTATTTAGGTGAAAATACTTTGTATTAAGTTTTGTCATTACTAAGGAGTTAATCTAGGCTGTGATAGAACCTGATGGTGAGGCTGTTCCCAAAAATAATCAACATACGTGAGCACTGATTAGAACGTGATTGATGCTCAGTTACCCCAATGAGCAGGAACTAATACAATCAGACAGAGCTGATCTCATCTGCTGAAGGGCACATTAATCACTGTGTACTTTGGCAACAATGGTCAGGGGAGGGAGCCAAGCAGGGGTCTCACACTAATTCATCCAGATGAGCATGTATTATCTGTAGTTGAGTATATTACACAAAAATCATGCCATCTTTATTGTGTATACATCACTACGTGGCTGTGTAGAATACGTGAGCTCTACTTACACAGCAATTTAATTTAGCTCTTCCATTCACATCCAAAGTAAAGTCTTTTAATAATGACCTGTAGGACACTGTTTTCTTCCCACTGTTTTCTTCCCACTGTCAACAGCTTTCAGTTTTACCTTAAAAAAGAAGCACTTTTGTAGCTTTTTGTGAGGTAAAGAAGCCAGAAAAAAAAACCCAAGTAAAACCTCAGTCTACAAGATAGCAAGTGAATACCTTAGTTAACTGCTTTTTTTTTTTAAGATTTCAAATGAATGGGTGTATAGGACCCCTGCCAGGGAGACTTCTAACCACCATCATGTAAGTGATATGCTGCAAGCAGATGAGTGAAGTCACATACAACTGTTCAGTCAGTCCTTTCCTACTGAACTGTCATTCATCCCCCTGAACATCCATCAGCCTTCACTCCAGTCAGGAGGAGTTGGCAGATCCCATGGGATGAGATGTTAAGAGTCTATTCCTGTCTGGCAGCACACTCCATGCTGGAGAGCGAGGAGACATCATTTTGTTCTCAAAGCTCGGCATGTCAAATAAGAGCTTGGAAGTACTTGGGGATCCCTTGTTCTTATTCCCAGTCTTATGCCAGCTGTACCAGGGTGCCACAACCCCGAATCCAAGTCAAGTGTCTCAAGTTTTTCTAGCAGCCTCCTCCCCAGGTTTAAATAAATTCCTTCTTTATGATGGGGAGTCAGTGACGTTACACAGCACAGCATACAGGAATATTTCCCAGTATTTCAGGAGTTCCTCATTGCTTGCAACAATGCTTCCTCTTTTCCCTTTGCTATAATAAATCCCCCATTTTATTCCTAAGAAAAATGTTGTTTTTTTCTGGAATCAACCCTTTCTTTCACTGGGTCAGTTTGTCATGAAACCAGATCTGGTGGACCTTACACATTAATCCTAGGAGGCTGCAGCTGTTCTGTTCTGCACTGGTACATGTGGCAGTGAAATACTGAAAATTTAGGGGCTCAAAATATAATTGGGAGACAGTTTCAGGTCAAAGAAAAGGTCCCTTTTAATGCTGGGTGCCGGAGGGACATCTTTGCTGGTATTTGCAAGCGTGGGGCAGGCTCTGGTGGAAGCTGCGCTCTGAGTCTCCTCCCCTCTCGCCTGCAAAGCCCAAGCCTTGATTCTTGCCCCAAGGAATAATATTCTGCTGCCACCCCTGCACTGAGGGGCAGCACAGCTGGGCTGGTTTTGTGTTTCTGTCACCCTTAAGCAGGGTGTGTGCAGGTCCTGGAAGCCCCGCTCTTGGTATTGCCAAACCATCCCATGGCCCCCATGGTCTCGTGGGCAACAGGGAAAGAGGGGAGCTATGAAACGAGCTGAATTTCTCCAGGCAGTAGAAATCTGCAGGTCCATAAAAACTTCTCCGCATCTGGGAAGACTAATTTGTGCCAGAGTTAGCCCAAAAATTTTCAAAGCGCTAAATAAACCCACAAAAAAAACCCTAAACAAGAAAAACAATGCAAAACAATATGAAGCAAGTAATGGTTTGGTTTTTAAGCAAGCCTTAATTCCAGCTGATACCCCAGATCTTCAGGGCAATCCCTGACATCCAGGAGTGCAGCTGAATGGAGCTGTTTTGATGAAGGCTGTTGAGTGCAAGGATGGCTGCAACAGGGATAACATTTAAGAGGTTGGTTTGAAGTATGTGAATAACAAATCTGAGAAATACAGAGATATGCCAGTTCTTAGTGACTGACATGTTTGATGAAATCTCATTGCCTAAAAAGTATTATGCAATATCTCATTGCATGTTAGTAAAATGGTGAAAGTCCCTATTCAAGTGCCTTTGTTAAAGCTGGTGAAGTAGAGAATTTGTTGACCACCCAAGAGAAGCAGAACTTTTTAGCAAGGAAAATCCCATGCTGAATTATTTCATTGAACAAACTCACTAACAAAATCAAAATATTGAGACTCGGACGCTTAAAAGTATTAAAATAATTCAAGTTGCTGAAGCCATCAGTAGCTGAGAGGCTGCTTCTCTAAACCCTAAAACTCTGGCCCTAAATTAAACACCAGTGGTACAATGTTGGTGTTATTTAATAAAATCATTATCCATAGATAAACATCTGCTCCTTTTGAGTACAATGCAAAGAAGAACTTTTTTCTCTCAAATCCTTTATTTCAGACAATTTTACAGATTGAAAATCTACTTTTAGAAAAAACAACCCTACCTGAATTATTACTGACTACCAGATCAATGTGGCACAGAGTGAAGAAGCCTGAACTGAATGGGAGGGGTACAGTTAATGTTCTGCTAATTTGGGAACTACCTCTCCTGCCCAAATGAGCTTTGGTTCTTGGGGATTTGCTGTTTCCCCAGCCTTCAGCCCAAAGAAGGCAGGGAAGCAAGCCAAAACACCTGGAGAGCCAAGCAAGTTGTCTTCAAGGCTGGAGGGTAGGGGGTGAGCAGAAAGGCTGAGACTTACAGAAGTAAAAGACTTGAAATGGGTGGGGAAAGGAAGACAGCAGCAGATAAGGCAGGTTTTTGTTTTAAAGGTGTAGAGCAGGATAGATGGAAATGAAAGAAAAGGGGAGAATGAAGAGAGGGAGAAAGGGAAACCTATCTGGGAAATGTGTTAAAGGCAGAATCAGAATCTGAGTTGAAGAAAGAGAAAAGAGAACAGAACAGTGATTAGGGAGGGAGTGAAAAGTCAATAAAAGCAGGGCTTGCTCTTGTACTGAGTTTTCCCTTTCACCTTTTACCTTCTGTATAAAAAATACATTTGTTACTCTTGGTAAAGAAAAATGGGGGGTAAGAGTGGGCTGCAGTGACCCCACACGAGGGCTGAATTTTGGCAGTGAGGTGACTCAGATCATATCAGTGATAAGTAACTGTGCCCAGTGTCAGAGCAGGCAGGAGGAATCAGCAGCATTTTGTGTTGTCACTCCAAACACACAAACCTGAAGAATTGCCAGGACCTTGCTTGGAGCAGATCAAGCAGAGGGAGCAGAGAACGCTCCAGGTGCTCTGCAGAGCAGCCCCGTGCTGAGAGGGAAGCGTTCCCTGCCTGGGGCAGCGCAGGAGGCTCAGCTGGGGCTGTGTGAATGCACTCCTGGCCCTGCAGGTATGGGGTGTTTCTCCTGCCAGAGCACTGCCTGGGCTGCAGAGGGTGAAATGCCGGTAATGGCAGTCATGCTGCAGCCACTGAGGGGTTTCCCTGCTTTTCTGTTTGGTGTGTTTGGGAGGAGATGAGGTGTGGTGTTGTTTTATTTGGGGTTTTTTTGTGACCACGCTGCCTGTAGCTGTGTGTTTTGAGCTGGTGCAGTCAGGCTGCAGCTCAGCTCCAGCTATCAGTGCTCCTCAGGGTGCACTGGGGTGTGTTCTGATGCCACAATAGCTCTGCATGGCTGAGATGGTGGTGCCTCTGACCTTGTGCAGCACAGCTTGTAAACCTGCCTTCTAAGGAGAATTAAAGGTGGAAAATTACACAGAGCTTCTCTGGGCTGCTGCCTTACACACCTGAGAAGCAGCATGGGCTGTTTTGAATGAGGGGCTTTGGCTTCTTGGATCAGCCTCTCCTGCAAGGGTTTTGTGCAAGCCCTTGTCATAACACTGCTGTGCAGAGCAGTGTCTGGGAATACAGAACAGACTCTTCCTACATTTAACTACAATTTATATTCCATTATTAAAAAAAAAAAAAAAACAAAAAAAACCTGCTTATCACATAGACTCCATTATTGTACATTGTATTTTCCTGAACAGGAAAAAATTGCAGGCTTACATCTAGTTTTCACTCTCTTTTATTACTTTAAGCAGCAGGTAAGGTTGTAATCCATCTGTCTTGGTGACCTTGAACAAGAATGGACACTTTCTCATTTACATAATGCTGTTTTTTACTGAGCCATTAAACTGCAGAAAAACAGGGCCAGCATGAAAAGTACTCATCTACATATGTTAAAAAATAACTGCAGTAAATCCAACTGAAGAAAGCAGACTTTAAAAAATATGTGAGAGTTCAAGAAATTAAAAAGCAAATGGACTGTAGAGGCAGTTTTACTGCAAGCAGAACCTTCTAAAATAAGACCCTTAACAAACACCTCTCTCTGCATTTGGTGCACTGGTTCTCTGCCAGCATCAAAGCTGCTTCCCTGACAGTTCCCACTGCCATCGGAGGGATGCTCCTCTTTCCCCTGGGAGCCACAGCTCTGCAGCCTGGGGCACAGGGGTGCCCCAGCCTTGTGAACCTGTTTCAAAATTTTGCCTGGGGGAAAATATACAGATGGACTGCATCACAAATTGTGTGTGTTAGTGCTGAGCTATGAAATAACCTCGACTTTTTCATGTTGCGAATAACCATTACAGCAGGAGCTGTAATGACAAGACATGGTGATTTGGAAGGAATGAAACATTTGATTTACTGCTGTTGATTCAATTTCTGAAATGGGCACTAATCTTGATCAATAGGCTTTCTGCAGCTTCTGGGATACATTTTATCAAGCTGTCACGCTGACTCCTGTTTTTTAGCTTGCGAGGTTGTTAACTTGTGCCTTGCTAGGCGGGATTGTGCCAGGCCTTTTGTGGGTGCAGAAGGAAAGGGAATTATCTCTGCAGGCAACCAGGGGTGGGTGCTGCTGCTGGAGAGCAGCAGGGAGCTCCCTGCCAGGGCTGGACGGGGCTGGGTGTGAGGACAAGAGCCCCTGTGCATCCCTCCATCACCGAGCTCCCTGCAGCCCCTCTCATGGGATGAAGGCTGTAGGTGAGCTCCTGCCCAGGGCACTGTGTGCTGAGTCTCCGTGCTGCACTCTCTGGTTTGCAGCAGCTCCCTTTGCACTCCAGGAGCTGCACAGAGCTCGGTGTGGGACCATCAGGCTGCAGTATGGCATCAGCAGACCTGGAAGCAGGGTGGAGCTGGGTGATGCCAGTGTGCAAACCCAGCAGAGCCGCTCCAGGTACCCTGCAGCAGCTCTGGAGCCTGCTCTGCTCCCACCCCCAGCTGCAGCCACAGCTCACATTTGTGCTTTTCCAGTGTATCATTCATTTGTGTTCCAGTCACTCCTAATGGCCCCAAATGAGATCAGGGCAGCTCTGGCTGGAGGCTGTGCGCACACAGGCCCTCCTGAATCACCTAATCCTGTCAGCTGGGGAGGGTCTGTGTGCTGGAGAGCAGGGCTCTCCTGTGCCTCTGAGTTCTCCAGTGTTCTCCCATATGCTCCATGTTTCCCTGGACAGTCTGCTCAACACAGATCCCCCCCAACAGCAAAGTGTGAAAGCAGCTGTCATTTGAGATGGAGGTTTGTTTATTAATGCCACGCACGTCAAATATGTTCTTTTGGGCTCTATTAGAAAGGCAAATAGTTACTGATTGCCTGAGTCTTAAAACTGTGCAGCTTTTTCTGTGGAGACCTGACCATTTGGGGTGGATAGCCTCTTACAGAATGGAAATTCAGAACACCACCACCCTGTTTGGGGCTGAGATAGGAGAGGAGAGAACAGCCCTGGTTTTGCATATGGAAAAAGTTCACAGGGGATGAGCTTTCAAACAAGGCTCTGAAACCCATGATTATGCTAATCCAATAACCTAGGGGCCATGGATGAAATCCTGAATTCATTAAAGTTAGTGACAAAATATCCTCCCCTAGGGACCAGGGGAATGAAGCAACTGGCAATCTATTATTTCAAACTGCAAGCTGACTAATGAGGTAATTTTTATACAGATCGAGGTATGGTTTTTGTCCCTTTCTCCCAGACCCAGAAATATATCCTGACATGATGTTTCATTCAAACTTCACATAAGAGATGCCAGAATCCTAACACCAGTGTGTTTATTTCTAAGAAGCATTGTAGCTACAAATTTTCATGATGTCTGGACTTGCAAGATCTGTGGCTTCAGCAAGGAGAAGAGTTTCATCTGTAAAAAATTTACATGTACAAAATTCAGTGTGTTTTTTCAGAACCTTTCAAAATACCCTTCTTCAAAATACTCTAAAATACATAATTATGTACTAAACCTTACTCTTGTATCAAAAGATTTGAACTATGTGGGAAATTTTAAGACTATTTCTGTAATCATGGTTAAACTCAACTGTCATTAAAGGTAAAGTTCTAGAGAAAGGGAAAAAGCCTGAAATTTGTGATCCTAAAACACTCCTTAATCCTTAATCACTATACATTATAAAAAAAATTGGGTAATTAAAAATAACTTATTAAAACATGTTGCTTTTATTATCTTCTGATGCGATTCTCATGATGTCAGGGAGCAGACATTACTTGCTGTAACTGTAATTTTCATTGAATAATATGGGAGGGGAAGGCATTGGTAGAAGAAAACTCTTCATTCTGGGGAGCACTGGGAAAAACCCCTTGTTTTCCTTACTCTTTCCCATCTGAAACCAGAAGGCAGCTGACCCTAAGGTCAGACTTGTCTGTCCTGATCCAGTCATGTCGGTAGGCTTTGCACAGGCTGCAGTTTAAGTGCCTTTGTTGTGCCTCTCTGTCTCTCTGCAGTGTGATAATGACAGGTGCATACAACAACTTCTTCCGAATGTTTGACCGCAACACCAAGCGGGACGTGACCCTGGAGGCTTCCCGGGAGAGCAGCAAGCCACGAGCCATCCTCAAGCCCCGGAGAGTCTGCGTTGGAGGCAAGAGGAGGAAAGATGACATCAGTGTTGACAGTTTGGACTTTACTAAGAAGATCTTGCACACAGCATGGCACCCAACCGAGAACATCATTGCTATAGCAGCGACAAACAATCTGTACATATTTCAGGATAAAGTGAACTCAGAAATGCACTAGATTTATCAATATCCCTCTATATTTACAAACCAGCCTCTTGAGAGTTGTAGAAGGATGTGATCTTCACAAAAATTGTGGCTTCTGTGGTGGGATTTGTAGGTTGCATCCTTTCATCCCTCAGCCTGTATCATTATTGGTGGCAAGCCAATTCTTTTCCATCACTGCAACTGTATGAGTAAAAGGCACGAGTGCAAATCCAGTACTGTGGTCTGTATTGGTTCCTTTAAACAAACAGGGGTATTTGTTCAGTTTAGGAGTGTTCCTGAGGAGGGCTGAGGCTCCTCAGCCCCTGTCCATCCTTTCGAGGGTCTCAGTGCTTTGCAGGACTGTGGTGTTCTGGTGCCCTTCCTGCTTTTGCAGTGCACAGCATTTACCACATTGTTAGAGCTTTTTGCCTCAGTCTCTTGATTGGTTTTTTTTTCCAGTGCTGTTTTCCTGTCTTTCAATTAGGCTGAGCCTGTTTGAAGGAATGAATAACCACATCCCCTTAGAGCATGTGGCACATTGGAGGATCTTATGAGAGCTAGAGCTGGAAGCAGAATCCCTGCTGGTGAAAAGCTGCCCCATCTCACCCATCCCATTCCCTTCTTTACAATACCCTCTTATTTATTTATTTATTTATTTAATTTATTTATCACATTACTTTGTGCTATGCCTTCCCAAGTGACTAAGTGACAGACTGGTATGGTTACTCAGCCAGCTTCTTTTAAGAAGTTTATTCTCCATGGTTCTCTTTGCTCTGTTTAAAACAATAAGTAGCATCTTCATGGTGTGAGGGCTATTACAAAACTTGGCATTGCAACTCTGGAGGGCCTGGCTGGTCAGACACAGCCTGGAAATTCACACACAAACCCGTGCTACCATTTGGGGTTGGAGTTCTGGAAACCATGGCTAGAAGTGCTCTCCTTGAAAGCAGCAACCAACTTGAGTGGGAACAAAGTTACATCCCTGCTGGACACTTGATAAAGTCCTTTTTGTTGTTTGCAGGATGGTTATGTTAATCCTGGCCTTTGGGGAATACAGGCAGTGCCTGGTGTCTGTAACTGTGAAAGGAATGGTCCTGTGAGAGGCAGCACCACTCAGTGAATTTTAACACTTTGAAATGAGGCCACTTCTGGGAGACAAAGTTAGTCCTGGAGAAACACGAAAATTGGAAAAATCCAAACATAACAAAACCTTCCTCCACAGAAATGCTGTTAGATCTATCTCTGTTCTGTAATGATGAGTGAGGTAAATGGAAAAGGAAAGTGCACACAAAGAAGGGCATGCAGGAATGCTATGGGAAGGGTGCAGTGGGCAGGAAGTCCTCTTAATCCAGGAAAAGAAAGTTCTGCTGCACCCTTAATAGCTCTGCAAGAAAATTCAATATCCCAAAGGATTCCTACTCTAACCATGAATAAAAGAGCACAACTCACATGACATGTTAATCTGCCCATATTAAAACTCCTCAGAAAAAAAAAAAAGTCTTTAAGCCATTATGCACTGATTTCTTGGTAAGTGGAGAATGTACTGATGAAGGGATCTGCATGCTTTTGTATTTTGGTTTGGGGGAAGGGTGGGTGAAAATCTGCTTACAAGAAATAAAAAAAACAAAGTCTAGAGCTTTTATATGACATCTCAACACCACACCTGAAATCCATCTGTTTGAAGTTTTCTAGATCAATGCTGTATATTTTGTGTGTAGAAGCACAAACACCTGTGCACCAGTTTCCAACCACACGAAACACATACAGTATGAAATGTTTAGGGTGATTTTAAAGGGAACAAAGAATGTTTGTTTATAAAATACTGTGTGCTGTAGCAGGCATGGACAGTATATGTACATATTTATTCTAATGAAATTTAACAAAATTGCTTTTTCCTTTTCTTTTTCCTTGTAAAAAGGTTTAAGAGTGTGGTAAATTGTATAGAGAACTTGTTAATGCCAAACTACTGCTTCAAGGGTGTCATACAATTTCTTTGACTTTTGGACCCCTCCATTAATCTTTGCAGCTCAAAAAGAAAAAAAAATGCTATCAGCTCATATTGGCATTTACAGCTAGAGAAACTGTAAAACATATATTTAGCTTTGAACATTCTCAAGTAAGATTCTATAGATAACTTATTATAAAGCAGATCTTAAAGCAACCTTTTTTTTTTGAATTTAAAGTACCTTACTCTGTTACAGCTTTGGGTACCAAAAAGAACATGTTAAAATTAAATAAACAAATATATCTTTGGAGCTTTATAAAACTAATTAAATACCCAACCAAAATACCATTAAGCAATTCTAGAGGAAATAAATAGAAACCTTTCAAAGACCAGTTTTCCGTTCCTGTCTTTGACATCTCTGTTACAGGTCGGTTTCCTGGTTTCTTGAATGTATGGAAAGCCAACATTGTCATTGTGAACGTTTCCAACTTTCTTTCTCTTTTTAGTTTGAGCTTTCAGTGGTGTAGAGTAAGTGATGGTAAAGTTGGTAAATCTGATTGTTTTGAAAGCTGTTGTTCATGGCTGCATTTTTTGTGTTGCACAAATTAGCTAACTGTTGTTGAATAAAAATATAAATATGTTAATACCAGCTTTTTCAATAAAACTACAACCAAAAAAAGGCATAAATAGATGACTTCAAGGCACAGCTTATTTTTAAGCTAGGCAAGAAAGAGTTGTTTTAGCTCCTTCTACAGAGGAGGAAGAGTCGCAGGGATCAGGACATGGAGGGCAAGCTACTGTGGGAACCTCCAGTGCTGTGGCAGGTGGAGGAGGGAGTGCATGCCATGAGTGGGATGAGGGTGTTGTAGGGTGAAGAGTGTGGGCAGAGCCAGCAGAGCTGGAGACATGTTTTAGGTTCAGCCCTGGGACCAGCTTTTTCTTTTGCTCATAGTCCTGGACTTCAGGAGTCTCGAGTCTCCGTCGCCTGCAGATGGAATCAGAGCTGTGCAGTGTGAGTTGACACACGAAGTCACAGGTAAAAAATGGCATTGGTGTTGTCACCAAGACTGTGGGAGAAACAAAAGCCCTCCAACAACATTTTTAGTGTTAGAGAATCAAGGCATTACTTTATTTCTGGTCAGGATGTTGTTCTGGCCAGGATGTGCAACAGAAATAATTTCATTCACACATACCCCAGGCGTGCAAAGGAAATCATTCCATGACACATGAATTTTACCAGATTTTTCACAGACTTTACACAGTCAAGACCACAAAGATTCATTGGTTCAATGTTCATTGGCTCCAAGTTATGCAGTTCTTAGTATTTGTTTCCTACGGGATCTGGATTTCTTCACCTCTGATGTTAATTAGGTCCTCACTCTTTGATTTCCATTTCAGTCCTTTCTGGACCAGGTGTCTCCAGCCATGGCAGGGGGCAGTGTCTGAGGTAAATGTCTGTTGATGTTCTGCTGATAGTCATTGTCTTTTTAGGTATCTTTTGGCCTACTCCCAGTCTGTTGAGATGTTAACCTCCTCAGGCCTTCACCTGCTGGAACAATGCCCTGGAAAGAAACTCCAATTCCCTTCTCCTGGGGCAAAGGTGAACACAGGTTGGACTCAACGATATCAAAGGTCTTTTCCAACCTAGTTCATTCTGTGATTCTGTGAAAACTGGCTAAAGTTATAAAATAAAATTTGAAAAAATCAAACTTGGTATATTTTCCAACAGTGCCATCACTGGCCGGGTTTGAGACCTTCCAGCCATGGAAGTGCATCAGGGATGTGGCCAGGCCAGCCTCCCAAATGAGACTGGCCCAGGTGACAAACCAGAGTGCTACCAGCAGAGCAGCATCCTGCCTTCTCCCACCACTAGATCTCTACCACAGGGGAAAATAAAATATAATAATAAAAACCAAAACATGCTGGCTTGGCACACACACTTAAGGCAGGAAACCATTCTCTTTCCAGTCTGAGCTGATGCCTGACTCTCCGTGGTGATCCTGACTCTTGCCCCAGATGTGGGGCAGCTCTCTGGAATCTCAGTCCAAGGCAGCTGATCTTGCTTGTACCAGGGATGAGAAGCCTCCCTCCATCCCTACACACAAGTTAGACACTGAGAGGCTGAGGCCTTTTTCTGGATGCAGACCAGAATAAATTTGCCTCAGCTGTTACATGAGGCAGAGCCTGGCTTTGCACAGCTCTCCCAGAGCTTACATGCTAATTTTTTTCACCCCTTTTTGGGAAGACACAGTCAATCCCACTCATTTAGATGGACAAATATGACTAGGCACTGAAGAGAGGAATCTCAGCTGAAAATCAACACATCAAGCAATACACTATTTACCTTTCCAGTTTCCCTTTTCATCCCCAAATACTCAGTAGGAGCAGGAGCCAGATGGCTCACTAGCATGCCTTTGAGATTTTCACAGCATTCTTAGCAGCTACATAAGGCAATTTAACCCCTTGTGGCTTGGGGGAGATACTGGCATGAGCCACCTGCTCCTGCTGTTTGCAGCCAGGAAGTTGTCCTGCTTTAAGTCTGTTGGAGCCTTTGGTTGTCCCTGATGAGAGGGCAAGTAGAAGGATTGTTTGCCTTTATATCCAATTTTCAGTAACATTATTATCAATTTGCTCCTGCTCCCAATAGGAATTATTTTCCATTTGCAGTCTTGTCAGCAAATTGTATTGAGTCTAAAATTAAGAGCATAAAGGCACTTGCCTTGCTCATGTGGCAGAACCAGGATTACTGGAATGGGCCTAATTTTATAGGGACGGGGTACGTTTCTTAGGCTTTGTGAAACCATTAAATGGTTTCTGGAAATTCTGTACAGGCCAGCTCTGAAAAGGTGTGCTCTCAGAGTGCACCATGGAAAAGCATTTCTTAGCAGTGAAATTTTATTTTTATTCTCTCTCAAGCTAGATGAGGATCAAAATTTGCTCATGTGAAAGTGAACACAACTCTTCAGGCAGTTGTAGATCCTAAATCTGGCCCATGACACAAAGCAATTTATGTGGAGCACCTGACTGTGTAAACTCCTCAGTTCCCTTAGCTCTGAAAGCTGCCATGAGTATGGATCAGCCAGGCAGGGTACAACTAATTACTTGTCTTTCCCTTTGCCCATTGAGGCAGTCAATGAGCAGGACAAGACCCCTAAACCAGCAATTCCATTAAGCAGTCATTTCAAGTATCATGACAATGCTGTACATTGTTTTTATAACATGGCTGCTCAAACAAATAAACCCTACAGCAGTGACTCGATCAAAGTATGCAGGGTGGTTCCCTGGACGGCCAGTCCGTGCTGTAAAACTAGTACTAATCATATTGCTAACATGCATGTCCCATGCAATAGCCTGATCCAAGCAGATCAACTTTAAATACAGCTCTTTAAATACCAAACTCTTCAGCTGGCAATAGGTATGTGAATGTGGCACTGTGTCTGTCCTTCAAGGAGAATACTTAGCTCAGAGAACTCCAGAAAGCCCATCACCATCTTCTTTGGCTTCATCATCATTTGTCAAACAGGAGAAACAATTCTGGCTGGGGGGGAAAACCACTGTACATTATTTAAAAAAAAAAAGTAACTGAAATTGGGATTTGGGTGTCAGATCGGGAGAAAATAGGTTGATATTCCTCCATTCTGTACCTGTAATCTAAATTCTGCCCCAGCAAGACACCAGAGTGATATTCCACTGTCAATAACTTCTGCTAACACCCCAGCTCTGGCAGGTTCTTGGTTTCATTTCCCTTTGGTGAGGCTTGAACACCTCCAGCAGCTCTGCATGGTGCTCTGGACCATGCTTTTCCTCACTTTAATGGGAAGGTGCAGAAAGAAGCAGAGGTTTCCCATTTAGGAAAGATCCCACCATTGTGATCTATTTGGAAAACAGAAGGGGATGCTCACAGAAAATTTATGCACGTCTTGGACTGCCATGTGGAAGAGGTGGGGAGGAAAACATTGCTGGTTCAATTATCATCCTCTGACATCTCTGCTAACACCTGTCCAGGATGAATGGCTGCACACTCTGTTTCTCACAGCTATTGATCTGCAAACCCAGAGAGATTTTGCTGCATCAATTGAGCTCTGTCAACATGCTCAAAATATTCTCTGCAACCCTCACAGGTAAAGACTTACTTTAGCATGAAATGAGAGATAAGCTGCACTATTTTATACCACCTTCCTCCACATATTTTTAAGGCTTCCTTTTGATAAAATATTTGGCTATTTTGAGCTTCTATTATAATATTGCTAATGAATTTTGAGGAGTCAAGTGCTACTTTTAAATCTGTATCTCCTAATCACTTTCTAGAATTGCAAGAAATCTCTCGCTGCACAATTTATCCCCAAGGTCTTGTCAAACCTGTCCCAAAACCAGACTCTCCTGAGATCCACTCTTCATTATCAAAGAGCAGAGAAGATGATCCTTGCTTGTGAAGGACAATTGAAGCCTGAGGCTATCTAAAGAAGGGGAAAGAAATATTTCCCTTGCTTCCTCTACAGAGTCAGTCCCCAGTCTTACTCCCCACACTCTCCTAGCCTGTTGTGCTGCCTGTTCTCTCTGTGCTTTTCCTTCTACCACATCCTGTGACTCCCCAAATTCTCCCTTCTGCCTTCTTCTTCAGCCACATACAGTGGCCAGAAGTCAGGAAAACCCCCCACTGGACCAAGCCCAGCTGCTCAGGCAGCTGCAGGAGCAGTTTCTCACTGGTCCAAGGGAATGGCCCTGTCAGCTCCCCCTCTCCCGGGCTGTCAGAGGGGAAAGCCCCATTTGCCAGAGTGCTATATTTCAAGTGGAAGTTCTACAGAATTGAAGAGGTTGTATCTTAGCAACCACAAATGCATTAAGAAAGCAGTTTAACCGTTTAAACCTTCAATTATAAAATCCACCACAAAGAGGCAGCTGCTGTGCATCACACAAAGCCTGTGCAGCGGTTCCCCAAAACTGCCCTATGCACATCCACCTGCCAAAGGCACCTGGGTGGACCTTCTCCCTTCCCTGCACAAATAAGAGGGTGCTGTCATGGCCCACACCCACATCCTTTGCTCTCCTGCAGGAAGAGGAGTGGAGGAAAGGTTTTCTCTTTTTGCAGAGAAACCCTGAGGTTTTGTATATTGATCTTATGCCCATAGGACCAAAGCAAGATCTTCAAAATTTTCCAAGGGGAAATAAAGGAGTCCCTTACTCCTGGGATTCTAGACAGTGAAAACTCAGGGTGAAATAGGCATGGGGTTGTGATCCCTTCACAAGAGGTGCTGTGATGCAGGAGCTATACCCTGATTTGTGCAGCTTAGAATCCCAATCTTTTCCCTTCCTGGGTAGTACCTTAATTATCATTCCTCAGATACACATTTCCCCCAGTTCTTTTACTCCAAGGGTTTGTGCAACTGGAGTCAGGCCTCTCTGCTTTATGTGGACACCCCATAAACAGCTGTTTCAAAGTTTCCTTACCATGCCTACAGCAAACCTGGATTTCATCCTTGACCTGACGAAGTTAGAACAAAAACGACAGGGCATCTGCAAAAGTTAGTTTAGAAAATTCACCATTTTCTGCCTCAAAAACTTTCTTGCCAGTATTTAGTGCACATTCTGTTCCATTCTACATCGTTCTCAATGGCTGGATCCCAGCTGTGTGATGACACACAGGGGTGAACCCATTGCCTGCAAAGGGAGCTCCAAGGACTGTTGTTAATCCCTCCAAAGGGAGCTGCCTGAGAGGAACACACAGCAGGGGTGCTGCAGAGTCCCTCATCCACAGACTGAAAATGTTTTGTGCAGAAAGGTGGGACTTAATCCACAAGCAGCCTCTGAGGGCAGTAGGAGCACATCTAGCCCTGCAAAGGCAGGACTTTGCCCAGCCCACAAACTTCTTCTTCCCCTCCTTCACTCTTATAACCGATCTTCTAGGTGTAAAATTTATCTCGGGGCTAAATAGACAAATGGGGATATGAGCATCATAAAGCCACCCTAGGACAGATGGGAAAGGTGGCATCCTTTGTCTTTCTCACTCTTGCTTCATAGATGCACCATTCTGGAGAAATGTAATATCATAAACAAAGCAAAAAGAGAAATTCTGCCAGGGCAACCACCAGCCCCAAAGAGTGTCCATGCTAGTGACAACTGTGATATAAGGCACAGGCACACAGGTGTACCCACCTGCACTTAAAGACTGTGTACATGTAAGCTTAGACAGAAGAGCTGCCCTGGGCTAGAGAAACTTCAGGCTGTACGACTGAAACACTCCATGGAGATTCACTTTTTAAACAACGATTGAAGATCAATTGAACTGTTACTAGAAGCAGTATTAGGAGAGATTTATGAATCATCCATTTATAACAGTAGGAAAGCATCTTCTGTAAAGAGAAAACTGAAAAATCCATTTATTGCAAAAGCAATTGCTGGGTTCATCATCTGTCTCTCACACTGGTGCAAGGGCACACATATGGGGAGTGTGTCAGCCATGGACTGCCTTCAGTGAGCAAGTTGGCAAATCCCTGCCAGTATGTGCTTTGAACAAAATTTAAAAACAAAAAAAAAGCAAACAAAAAAAAACCCACTCTGAATTGTTTTGTATTGCATCTTCTGGACTGAATATGTTTTGATCTTGGAGGATTTTTTTAAAAGGTTGTTCTTAGAATAGTCAGACAGCGATATCCATCCTGACCTTCACATGGCATCTTTGCCTTTGATTCTAGACAAATTCTTGATCAGAACTTGGTCTGTAAACTACTTCCAAAGCATCTAAGCCCTATTAAAATAACATTTCCATTACCTAATTAATTGTTTGAAGCTGTTTTCAGTGATTGTTTATTGAAGTTATAGTTTGTCACCTGAGGCAACAGCATGGCTTGTTGTCGTGGAAACATCTCTGCTGTCACCAGCGATGAATAGGGAGGGAGGAGCGGGAGAGGAGCTACAGAGGAGATGCTTTGTTGAAATGCCTTGCTCTTTAAAGTGACTAAATTATTTCAGATAAAGACAGGCCATGCTGAGATCGACAAACACTGATTCCTGGGATGTTATGGGCTCTGTGGGCTTGGTTCAAGCCCTTTCTAATTTAGCATGACACAGCTCCTGCTGTCAGGCACTGCTGTCTCCCGTGGTTAACAGCAACATTTACAGGGCCCTTCCTGTTGCCAAACTTGCTATTATTGCACAAAATCCTGCCATCTACAAAAATAGAACAAAACATCTCTAGAAACCTGCTGTCATCTATCTGTTGGATCTGTAAAAGATGAAAAATCAGTATTGCAGAATTTCTCTTATTGGCCTTTACCTGGTGTGTGATCTTACCACAAGTTTTCTACATTCCCAGATCCTTGTGCTAACGAATGTCCATGGGTATCTCAAGCAAGAGTTGCAGTTAGGTAGAAGCCATGCTGATTTAAGGGAAATTCTAAGTTTTTATTCAAGTCTGCCACAGATTTTGTCAGTTTCTTGTGCAGATAACAGAGAGTTAATAAAAAGGTTTAAGCTCTGATAAACCATGATTATTATTATTTTTTTGCTTCTGAGACGTGCAGATGCAGGAAGAAAACAGGGTTTTCACCAGCAGCACCATCAGGACTGTGTTTTGTCACTACTTTACTAGAAGCAGACAATGCAGATTGATGCTGACAGGCATATGAGATCTTAGAGACAGGAACATTCTCAGAACCTGTTAAGCTGCAAATCAGCTAGGCTGCACTTTTCATAAGTTTCATATGCTGTTCATTTATCATTGTGCAGTTTTTTTTATCATACAGAAAAATAGATATTTTTCCTCCCTTTTCATAGTCTTGGATTGCAGGCACACTCCCCAATGATGCCTTTGCTTGGCATTTGTTTAACTTCGCTTGCATCTGGCATGGAATCGGCTTCACAAATGGTTATCTATTTTTCATAAGAGGGTTTTTTCCCTAACTGCATTTCCGCTTGGAAATGGAGTAAAACCAGACCCTGAGTCTTTTGTTCCTTGGCGGTGCCCTCTGGAGACGGCGGCAGAGGGAGGAAAGCGCAGCGTGAGCCTGGAGTGCCACCTGATGGCCTGGGAGGCAAAGCGCCAGGTGAGCTCTGCCAGCTGGGGACACCTGCCCTCTGCAGCCAGCTGGGGACACCTGCCCTCTGCCAGCTGGGGACACCTGCCCTCTGCAGCTGGGCACACCTGCCCTCTGCCAGCTGGGGACACCTGCCCTCTGCAGCCAGGGCACACCTGCCCTCTGCCAGCTGGGGACACCTGCCCTCTGCAGCCAGCTGGGGACACCTGCCCTCTGCCAGCTGGGGACACCTGCCCTCTGCAGCCAGGGCACACCTGCCCTCTGCAGCCAGCTGGGGACACCTGCCCTCTGCAGCCATGGGACACCTGCCCTCTGCAGCTGGGGACACCTGCCCTCTGCCAGCTGGGGACACCTGCCCTCTGCCAGCTGGGGACACCTGCCCTCTGCAGCCAGGGGACACCTGCCCTCTGCAGCCAGCTGGGCACACCTGCCCTCTGCAGCCAGGGCACACCTGCCCTCTGCAGCCAGGGCACACCTGCCCTCTGCCAGCTGGGCACACCTGCCCTCTGCAGCCAGCTGGGGACACCTGCCCTCTGCAGCCAGCTGGGGACACCTGCCCTCTGCCAGCTGAGGACACCTGCCCTCTGCAGCCAGCTGGGGACACCTGCCCTCTGCAGCCATGGGACACCTGCCCTCTGCAGCTGGGGACACCTGCCCTCTGCCAGCTGGGGACACCTGCCCTCTGCCAGCTGGGGACCTCCTGCCAGGGCACACCTGCCCTCTGCAGATGGGGACACCTTTCTGCCAGCTTTTACACCTGCCCTCTGCAGCCAACATACCCTCATGTATTTTTTTCTGCAGCCAGCTGGGGACACCTGCCCTCTGCAGCCAGGGGCACACCTGCCCTCTGCAGCCAGGGCACACCTGCCCTCTGCAGCCAGCTGGGGACACCTGCCCTCTGCCAGCTGGGGACACCTGCCCTCTGCAGCCAGGGGACACCTGCCCTCTGCAGCCAGCTGGGGACACCTGCCCTCTGCCAAACGTGCCATTTTCTAGCAAAAAGCCCTGCACAGCAACCAGTGCAGCGAGGCTCCAGGCAGAGATGTGCTCTCTCTGGAGGTCAATGGCCCTGTGTGACCTCCTGGATGCCCTAGGACTGGCTTTCCGACTTTTTAAAGAACATACTCATGTATTTTTTAAAGGAAAGCTATAAGCTGTGTTTCCATGTTCCTGTTCTGCATCAAAACTTGAAGTTCAAGCTCAGTTATAGGGGAGGAAAAGACAAGTTTTCTCAATGCTTAAAACTTAACACTTCCCTTTAAGGGGAAGGCAACTCTCATCTTTTCCACATCAGGCTATGATTTATAAAAGGAACTGCAGGATGCCAATGATTTTTTTTTTTTTTAGAGTAAAACGCAATTAAAGCTTTTGAGTAATAATATGAAAATAAATGAAGCATCTTAATGCATATAAACAGGGATGTGATTTGGTGTTTGGTTTCCAGGCATCCTATTTGCACGCAGCACTTGCTCGTATGTAGGTGCCAGGAGCAGGTATGTTACCCTCCTTACAAGTTGGCAAATTGCACCTAATTTTTGCTGCATGGATTAATACATTTCTAGCTCAATGGCATAGCTGTTGGTTTTCCTTCATATCCATCTCCTGTTCAAACAATTGCAGCTGTGAATCTGAGGTTGGAGTGCAGCCTCTTTCAACCTCCTTCAGCTGTTACTGGATGTGAGCCTTACCCTGAGAGGCTGCAATGGGTTTCAGAAGAATTGAAAAGGTATTCACTATCTGGAAATTTCTTTTGCCTTTTCCAGTGGAAATAGAGAAGCCAGAAGGCAGACAAGCAGCTCAGTGTAAGAATACAGGAAAGCACTGCACTACCCCAGTGTAACACAGAATGCTTTGGGTTGGAAGGGACTGTCCTGCCATGGACAGGGACACCTTGCACTAGGCCAGATTGCTCAGAGCCCCACCCAGCCCAGCCTTAAACACCTGCAAGGACGGGGCAGCCACAGCACCTCTGGGCAACATTCTTATTACCCTGTGTTACAAAAAAATTGCAACAAATTCCAATTAATAACAGCTATTGCATAGAACTTAAAAACCCATTAGTTCTAGGAAATAAAACCACGTTAATTCCTACAGTTCTGCCATTTTTTTCTCTGTGAGAACAAGGCAAAACTCTGCATTCTTGCCTCTTGCAAGTTGCTGTTAGTCATTACAGAGTGGGCTCTTAAGTTATTCAGAATCTCTCTATGTGTTGTGTTGTTTTTCTGTGCTTATGGAAGAATGTACCAGTTTGGAGAACAAGCAGTACTTTCTCATGTTACATTGAAGATGAAATTCAAATGAATATTTTTTCTAAATTCTTTATATTCTAAATGCTAAAGCTGAACTTACAGAACAGCTGAACCTAATTTAGAATTGTCAATAGCCATGTAATCTCCTCCTCCTCTTTCATTAATTAATACTAATTCAAAAGACTGAATTACCAGCCTAGAGAAAGGGCACCTGCCTTTGGAACTGTTTATAATTCATCATATATTGAAAACTGAGTAAGAAAATAATAAATGTAGGAATAATTGAACAGCAGGTGCCAGATTCTGTGCCTCTCCAGCTTGGAAGATGAACTGGTTTGGAACACAGAGATGTAGCAGGAATGGAACAATGTTATTTTGTGCTCTGTTTCTTGCAAGGTGCAAAATAAATAGAGGCACCCTTTGCAAAAACACCTTGATTATTAAATTCCAGCAATTTTGTGATTGTCAGTTAAGATAGACTTTAGAAAGGAAAGATTTATTTGGTAAAGGTTTCAGAACACTGCATACTAGATCGACAAGATCCATCAAGTCATTAATGTACCCGCTTTTTCCATAAAAATTTAAAAACACCAAGGAGAAACACTTGAGAAATAGCATTAAAAGGCACTATTTTAAGGTCTTGAAGTAAAATTTGCTTCCTCTGTCCTTTGTGGCTGCACTGAAAACTGAAAACAGATGGAAAATGACCCTCAATGTGCCACTGTGTAAAACTTCCCACCTGTGCTGAAAGGAGGCACTTGACAAATTCAAGTATCCCCATCAATCCATCTCTACAGAGCACATGGATTATTTTTTCCTAGGACCTAGCTAATTCAGAGTTTGGCATTGGGTGTTTTTGTTTTCTTCATGTAAGTGCATCAAGGGTAATTATTCAATATTGAATCTGACCAATATTGATAAGAGTATTTTTGAATGAGCTTTCCCCCTCTAGGAAATAGAGGAACTAGAGATTTTTAACTAGTAATTCAAAGTTTTCAAATTTAGTAAAAGCTATATGCCAATATCCTCTAACAACTTCCACCAAAAAGGCTGCAAAACAAGTTTCAGAGTTGTTATTATGATACAGATGGGAACTTAGGTACCAAAATTAAGCCTTTTCTCTTAAAAAGCAACTCATTACAAAGAAATCAAGTACTCTCCCTCCTCTTGCAAAACTTCCCACATCTGACTTGAGTCACTTTTTCATTTTTAAGACATGTACCAACTCCTTCAAAATGCACCACAGTAAGTCAGTAAGTTGACATCCAAACAAAGGGTAAAAGCTAAAAGGAGAAATTTTAATATTAGTTCTAAATGCCAAGATTGTTGCCTTTTTTTTCCTCCTGACAAACATATGAATAGAAGTTTCCCAATTGTGTATGTATGTAAGGGGAAAAGTTTAAAAACTTAAAAGCTTTTGTGCTTATATTTCAGAGCCAGGAAGAATGTTTGGGTATCTAAAAAGAGCCTATGGATGTTCTAACAAAAGGAGGAGAAAGGCCTAAATTTGGCTTATTTCCAGCCAAAATGGAAATAGGGTAAGGGAAGCTGTCAAAACTTGCATTTACTTTCTATCTTTCCTTTATTTTATATATAGGTGGAAACAGAGATACTTGGCAAGTTTTCAAAGCTAGAAGCACCCTGAAGATATGGTTTTACTTCACAGATCTTCTGATGGGCTAAAGCATGACTGTGGGGCTTTGGATGGTGGGAGCTTCTGCCACAGGCACTGGGCAGCAGATCTGGAGGTGCCTTTGGTGTCCTCCCTCCCAGCTGCAGCCCTGGCTAATGCTCAAGAGGGTGCTCAGAGCTGGCATGCAGCCATTGCCTCACTGTCCCCAAAAGTTTCCCCTTCTCCACCAGGTTTTCATTGCTAACCTTTCTCCCTGGTCCTGGTGATGACTGACACACAAAGGCAAAAGGGAATCTAAAGCAGGCTCAGTGGAAGAGTCAGGGAAATGGCAGGATGGATCTGTGACCTGATACTGTGATACACAGTGGCCAGAAAAGGTCCAAAGTCACACCAAAAGCAGGGGAAGCACTATGTGCAGACTGCACAGCTACAAAAACTTGACCTGCCACACCAGATTTTACTGTTGACTTCAAAACCGTCAAGTGCAACTGCAAGTATCTCACATCAGAATATTTTAAACATTCTAAATGGTACTTTTCAGTGAGAGCTGCTATCAGCACAACACAAACTGGTCACAATGTCAAAGCATAATGAACAAATGTTGTACCCATTTAATTCAAGTTTGTACTTCATGTTTATTTGCAAAATACAAATAATTAAACAAACATTCTATTTCCATTTCCACTAGAGACTTTTAGGTATAATTTCAGTTGCTGTGGCTTGTCCATTACTGACACCAATATCTCAATACCAGCCTTGGTATTTGCCTTTCACACACCAGCATGGATTATACCTTAGTGTAACCAATCAGAACAAACAGCAAATTTCATACACAATATTTAATGCTAAGTAGAAGCCTGGGGACTTTGTAAAACCTTGCTGGGGTGTGAAATGTTGTGCCCTTTCAAAAAAGAGTGGTCACTATCTTCTGGACAAATAGTGAAACAGTGATTGCTGTACGCAAATATTACCACCAGGTACTGACTCTAAGATCACTTTTTTCTAGAAAACACCAAATAAATACAAGTAATAAATGCAATAAAAGCTATTGTCAGTTACCTATTCTAAACCATACCTGTGAAAATACAAATGGGCACATTGTGAATACTTAAAAGAGTAAAGTGCTTTTAACACTGAGCAAGTGAAACCATCTAGTGTTGTACCACAGGCAATATATCCATTTTGGACAGAACAGTTTCCATGCAATTAGTCAGCAGTGATCCCCAGCATTCATTTACAATATTAAAGTACTATATATTACTTCAGTCATACAGGGTTTAAGGTCAGGATATGGTGTGTACACTGGCAAAACTCAACCAGTGCTCTATATTATATTAGCACACTGTCTGAGCATTGCTACAGCAAGGTAGATTTTTGTTGGGTTTTTTTTTCTCATAAGGAGCCAAACCTTTGGTAGTGTAAATGCAGTGGACGCTGAAAATACCACTGAACCAATATGGGAGCACATTATGCAGCTGACAGGAATGGGAAGAAGAAAAAATCAAAAGCAAATTTAATGGCTTTATGCACTGTGCTCCTCCAGTCCTGCTCTATTTTCACGTGCCTCCCTGCAGGTAAGAGTTTAGACATGCAATTCAAGCAAGTGATTGCTTTCAGTTCAAAGACAGGCCATTTACTGCCAAGACGACCCTCTAGAATTGTGCTGAATTCAATTATACTCCCTTGCCTCAAGTTCAGCAACACTTTTTAAACTCATTGCTTGCCTTCAGCACAATATCTTTGGTTATATCATCCTCCTCTATAGGCTTGCTTCCATTTTTGCTACTGAAAGGCATGCCCACAGTTATTTCAAATTTGTACCGATCAAACATTTTCATGTGGCATTTATGCTTTGTCAAAAACTTCAGACGACACAATTCTTCCTCCTCCAGTGTAACATTTTTGGGATCACAAAGAGGGTAGGTTTCACCATACAAGCATCTCATCCAATCACCAATAAAAAATGGAAGCATATTTATCGCAGATTCTGCACTATTGTCGATTTCTGTCACACGCACGTATTTGAACCGCCCGGTCCACGTCACTCGGTGTCCTTCCAGGTGACTGCACAAAATCTGAGTACGTGCCATGTTGGTCTCCTTCCAGGCCCGGGGTCCACAGAGGAAACCATACTGGTTCCACGTCAGGGTGGAGTTGTAAACTTTCATGCCTTCAGATCGATACACATAGAACCAACAGAACAGCACCACAGCTGTAATCCACACCAGAATGAGTTTCACAATGGAGCTCCGAGTGAGCGATTTCACCACTTCAACTACAGAGAAGTTAACCTTTGTCCACCATCGAAAGAGCAAAGGAACAGCACACAAAACCAGGGTCACTACAATTTTCATGAGCTCCAAAGACAAAAACCACTTAATGAAGTGGACAAGACACATCAGAGCAATGCCTACACCCAGCACTGGCAGGGCAAAGAGGAACAGGAAGTAACCAATGGATGCACGAACGAGCCCAATGCCAGAGGACTCCCGCAGAATGACCACAGAGAGCTCACACCACATAAAGCACACCAGGTATGGGACCAGGTAGCAGTAGGTGCCTTTAAAATTCCGTAGTTGGGCCATTCTAAAGAAAAGATAGAACAAGTACAAAAACAGAAGGCAGGGGATGCTTACATTGATCACAAAGAAATGGCCTACAGGAACTGTAAAGAAGGTTTTCCCTAAGAATTTCAAGTAGCCAAAATTCCCAGGTAATACCTGCAGTAGGGATAAGCAACCTGCAGCTGTCTCAGTCATTAATGCCCTTCGTGTGTAAGGCTCTGCACAGGTGCTTAAACTCATGTAACTTGTTACTGTGAAGAAAACTGAGACAGTAGCTAACTCTGAGCATGGTATACAGTCTTTGCTTGCTATAGGGAAGGAAAAAATTACAAAGAATACTGACAGTAAAAAATAAAAGTACGGCTCTAAGTGATTCCACCCAAAGTTCACCTCAGCTTGCTCAACATCTAGGTTTGGTTCAAAACGAAGCAGTAAGTCAGTCAAAGCACGGAAGTTTTCCCAAGCCTTACTGTCCTGAAAAACTTTCAGTGTGCAAATCACCATAGAAATGAAGGACAAATAGAATATGACTAATGGAATAATGAAGGCAAAAAAATCAATTGTCAGATTACTGATGATGAAGAAAAAGATGAGAGCATTGATATGGTGTGTTGGAACAATGGTAGACAGCCAATGCATTCCTGCCTTTGATGCAATATCTATAAGGTATTCTTTAATTTCCATAATGGCATGAAGTGGATATTTTACAACCTGGAAAAAGAGAAAGAAGCATTTTATTAATGAGCAGTTTTGTATCTTTACATCACACACATTCCTAGCTGAAGCAGTAGCAGCCAGTTGGCTAACATCAGCTAACATGAAAAGATTTATATTTCAGATCAATGCTGCCAATAAAAAAAGATTACTGCGTCTGAGATTATTAGCTCCATTTTTATTAACTCAGTCACACGAAGCTCAGAGACAATTTTGATTTCAGGCAAGATGTATTTCATTACCTTTGACACATATAATTAAATGGCTTCCTAGTCAAATACTCTGCTCTGCTAACTTCATACTGAAGATAAACTACATGGCTACAGCCCTGCACTATCTTAAGTCATTACCTGAACTGCGAGTACCACACTTTAAAGCATGTAACTGCCACATTCTGCAAGGATTATGCTGTACATTCTATGCAGATACACTGCAGGAAGTAGTGCCTATAACTCATATGCACATACAGAAAGTCTTTACAGCTGCAGTTTTATCTTTAAAGAATCCTTGCCAAGCATCTAAGGATGCAGCTGTCAAAACCTGTTTTGGAAGCAGCAGCATTATGTTAAATTCAATTACTACACATTTACAGATTCTTTTAACTCCACAACAGTAACTGTAGAGGATCTTAAAATTCTGCCCATTTTATGTGGCATTTTCAACACAGTCACTGGACAACAGAGAAACTGTTGGATTGAATACTCTCCCTTTAACCAACCATACTTTACGAAAGATGAATTAAAAGGTCCTGGATTTTTTTAAACACACATTCAAATATTGCACAGGAACATTAGATGCTGTAGTCAACCCTCTTTCCCCCATAAAATGACAGTTTTTATGTTTTCCCAGATTGTAAATTTTTATATTAATTAGTTCAAGGGCAAAAGCCAAGAATGCACCAGCAAATACCTGTGGTACTGTGATGAACTGGGACAGCACATGCCCCAGTGATTTGGCCAAAAGCTTGTTTATTTGTGAAGGCATCTCTGTTCTTCATAAAAGCATCTCTTTCAGACAATTAGCCAGGCAAAAGCTTGGGCAGAGACACCTTTCACTCCCTCCTTTGTCCCCACCCCTGCAATATGATAATGGGCAACAAACTTACAGCAAAAACTCAGGTCAGTAACCACACACCCCCTACCTTGCCTAAAATTTATGCCAGTATTGAAGGCATGCACCTTTATTTTCCCTTCTCCTTTCACTGTCTAGAGAAATATCAGTGTAGAAGCTAACATGAAGTTTCATCTTTCTTGAATTCCATCATAACAGAACCTTTTCATGCTATGGATAATTTTTCCCACCTGCTTGCTCCTGTTTAAATTAGAAAGATATGAAGCATGTAACAGCATCTATAATAAAAATAGGGCAGTGATGACAGGTACATTTAAATCCTCACTGAAGATGTAAACAAAGTAGATTGACCCTTTACAGGGAAAACTGTTGTCACTTTCTTTTAAATATGTGACTCATATATACCAAACCTGAAACATATATATGAGGTCAAGTCCAAAAAGAAGTTATAGCAACAATTCTTGTGGTGATCTATACAGACTAAACATCAGGATTGAGAGAGAAGTGCAACTCCTGTTTTGTCAGTGATGCTTAAGAGGCTGTTCAATAACCTGTTCCACATTGCCTTTTTACCTTCAGTCGTAAGGACTCTTCCCTGCCAACTCATCATCTTCCTCTTCCTGCATAATCAGGTTGGATGGGATGATTCCCTTTGCATACTTCTTGGTAATTTCAACAAAGTCATCCAAAGCAATAAATTTTTTAGCTAAAAAATAAAATGAAAATTTGGACAAATTTTATCACAACACTGTATTGATTATGAATTGAATATTAATTTGCTTTCCTGACAGAACCTAGTCTACAAAAACGGAACTACTGACAATATAGGAATAACAGAACCTTTTCATGCTATGGATAATTTTCCCACCTGCTTGCTCCTGTTTAAATTAGAAAGATATGAAGCATGTAACAGCATCTATAATAAAAATAGGGCAGTGATGACAGGTACATTTAAATCCTCACTGAAGATGTAAACAAAGGTAGATTGACCCTTTACAGGGAAAACTGTTGTCACTTTCTTTTAAATATGTGACTCATATATACCAAACTTGAAACATATATATGAGGTCAAGTCCAAAAAGAAGTTATAGCAACAATTCTTGTGGTGATCTATACAGACTAAACATCAAGATTGAGAGAGAAGTGCAACTCCTGTTTTGTCAGTGATGCTTAAGAGGCTGTTCAATAACCTGTTCCACATTGCCTTTTTACCTTCAGTCGTAGGGGTAACTCTTCAGGACTCTTCCCTGCCAACTCATCATCTTCCTCTTCCTGCATAATCAGGTTGGATGGGATGATTCCCTTTGCATACTTCTTGGTAATTTCAACAAAGTCATCCAAAGCAATAAATTTTTTAGCTAAAAAAATAAAATGAAAATTTGGAGCAAATTTTATCACAACACTGTATTGATTATGAATTGGAATATTAATTTGCTTTCCTGACAGAACCTAGTCTACAAAAACTGAACTACTGACAATATAGGTTTAACTTGCAACTTGTCCTGAGTTCTCTGCTGAAAACAAAAATTTCCTTGAGACAGCAACATGTATAATACTCAACATTTTGTCAAACCTGCAGGTCCTACTTATACTGGTAAGTAGGATAGCAGAGTGAGTGAATGTAGCTTATCTGCAAGGATTACACAGGAAAAAAGACTACTGGATTACGGCGCAGTTTTAAATCATAAACTATTGTATCTGCTTCAGAGAAATATCCAACAGCTGCATTGGAAAGAAAGATTGTACAGAAGCAGCAATCAATTATCTGCATGTCACCAACTGAAACACTGACTTCTGATTTGTCATTTAGCAGTCATTTTCTGAGTTCAGAAGTTACAGACATAATTATGCGAAATACACAATTATTATATCTATGAGACTAAATATAGATTACCTAAAGTGTACTAATTTAATATGCTATGTGGCTATACAAAGGGCCTCCTCCAAACTGTATCAACTGTGATCTAAAACAGCTACCAGAAACAAAACAGACTTTGCTCTGTTTACATAGAGACAAAATTCATACCTCTGCCCTGGAAGATCCTTGTCCACCCCAGTAGTATAAGGGAGGCATGGGGTTACTACTGAAAACAGGGAAATGGCAGGACAGAAGATGATTTATACACTGGTTCAAACTCTTTGCACCCAGTTCTCTACATTAGCATGGATTAACTGGTTTCTATGGCAGACAAGCTTGATGCTGTTTGTAAAGGAGAATAATTAACAGCAATTTTTTTCCATAAACTAAAGCAAATGACATTGCTGTACACATGAAAGAACTGAATGACAAAAATCTGTAACACACCTCCTACGCAGTAAATTTAACTAGTTAGCTGATGCAAAGATATGAAAGCTGGTTTTCTTACTAGAGATTTTAAAGAGACAGATAACTGCTTCATTAAATTCAAAATCAGAGGATTAATGGGTTTGAGCCCAGAAAAAAATTTAATTTAAATATGCTACACTTATAGAAACAACATATAAATACTTCCATATTTAAGACTGAAAACACTGAGATACAGAGCAAAATAAAGTATTTGTCTCAAGATACATACTAGAGGAAGAGGAATGCTAAGAGTTCAACAGAAAATCAGCATCTTACAATCTGTCTTTTGGGTTAATCTCACAATATGGATGCTGTCTATAGTTTGGGCTTTTACTACTTCTCCTCCTCCATGCATGAACCCTTATGTCCCACAAATACCATCTGGCATGCCTCCAAAGAAACAAGAAAGGATTTATTTTTGCTAACTGTTCTTACTATTCACAGACTGTAAGGCAACTTTACTTGCATCAAGAAATCCGTGAGACTCTTTAAGCGTTTTGGTGGGCTTCAGATTAAGCCTACTATGAAAGGTCATCTAAATTTACTGTCTTATTGGGAAAAATATGCACTGCTGGAATAGTCTTATTGATGTAGAATCAGCAAGCAGAACATTAGAACCTCATAAAAATACCTTAACAGCACTTTTACAGGATCATGGGACATCCTGAGAAGGAAGGAGTTATTAACTTACTATGTATAGATGGCCTATCCACTGCAATGACATGCACCCTCTCAGGCATGCAACAACTGACCATTGACAATGTCACCTCTAATTTTCTGTTTATACCTCCATCAAGGACAACCCAGATCAGACATCTGCAAACACGTATCTGGCTTAAAAATTATCTTCCAAGTACTGGCAATATGCTAATACTGAAAGAAGAATCTCCTCCTAGCAAGATAAATGAAGAAAATAAGTCAGAGAAGTAAATGCTCAAGAGTAATAGTTTTCTTGTTCCTCCATGAAAAAGTAAAAGCTCTCTAGAGAAAATATCTTACCTCCTACTTTAAATGTTTGATGAAAACTTTTCATTTTTAAATGTCGTTAGTGTTTTGTCACCCAAGTGTCCTTTAAATTAATATAAAAAGTGTATTTTGTAATTTTGTAGATTCTACTTTATTATTCGTAGACTTTTTTCAATTTGGTTATTGTTAAGAACACGAACAAGGCCAAACTTTCTCTGGAGAAAGATGTTCTCGTCTATTAAAATAGCTGGAAGGAACAGAGTACCCAGGATAAGCCCAGGCACCCACCAGCGAGCCAAAAACAGAACAGTGCGCTAACCCCAGGTGCACTGAACTCTGCCAGAAAGCAATTTTCCAAAAAGAAAAACCCTGACCCCACACAACTCCCCATTTATAGCCCCCTCAAGTCCAGGATTGGTGCATTTTGGATCCGCATGGTGATTGGTCCATTTCCAGGCTTCCCATTGGTTTTTAACGCTGTTCATTCTGGACCAATCGTTTCTGCAGGGCTTTGAATGATTGGTCAGATCTTCCATCCAATCCCTCTTCGACCTCACCTTGCCCCGTCAGGCCACCCTTCCGCCAAACCCTGGACCCTTCTCCTAGAATGTTCTAATTAATAACCCCCCCACTCTGAACATAATGCAATTAATATAACATAATTAATACAATAGAATTGAACTATACCCTAATTTAACGTAACTTTTACCTATAACAGTTATGACAAATTCCCCTGCCTCCCCCCTCCATCCTAGGAAAAGGAATCAATTCATATCAATTTCTGCCTACACTTACACATAGGTTTATTTACTGCCCTGCTATTTTATCTGCAATTTAAACCTTAAAAAAATGAACTCATATTTGCCAGTTCCTTTTCTGATAACTCTCTGAATTACTGAAGAATCCAGAACAAAAGGACTTGCTGTGCACTCACTTGTAGCAGCACATGCCAGTTCTCCTAAAGGGATGGAAAGAACCCCAATGCAACACAGCTCAAATGAACCCAAATACATCTGCAGTATGATACAATGACTGGACAATGAAATTCGACAGTCTTGTCCTTGAAGGGCTGCTTCTAGCTTGCCAGAAGTGGCAGCCAAGTCACAAAAACAGCTGACATAGTCTCACAGAAGGTTTGATAGGACCACAAGCTTGCTTTCCAAATTATTATTTCTCACATCCCTTAATCCCTTATTCTCACACCTGTTCCTCTTTTACTTCTATGTAAACTAATGAAAACTAAAATACTCTACTCTTTTTTGGAGTGCTATTTTTCAAGTCACCTGTGTAACAAACACAATCCTTGAAGGTAAAGGCCAAATTTACCTAATGAAATGTAAATCTAATCTTTCAAGGAGTTTAAACCTGCAAACCTCCAGATTTGACTCTCTATTCCATGTATGACACTTCAGTTCCACATAATCTGAACTACAGATGTATTAGTAAATAATATGCTGTGTGACATTTAAAAGTGCTCTTCAAGTATTGATCTAGACTGCACATGACCTATTCCATATGACTTAGTGCACTTCAAGAAACTGAGGTTTTCCTGACAATCAATGATTGAATCTTATGTTTAATATTTTTCTTGAAAAACTACACATGATGCATTGTTGATATTAATTTTCTTAATATAACACTTTCCTCCTAAAAGCCCAAAAGCACATCAGTATTTCTAACAGTTATGCCAGACTAAGAACTTTAATTTCCAATTCCCACCTCATCAAACCTTACAAAACTCACAGACTTAGGTCTACAAATCTGACCCTGTATGTGTTAAGGGGTTTAATTCTTTGCAATACATGAATTAAGCTGCTGTAAATAATGAAAGAAGTATCTTGGTGCATCTTCCCTAACTTGTTCATTGAACAAATATGAAAAGACAAATATTAATTATAAGGGAAGAGCAAATGGAAGCAAAGCAAATAGAATGGAGGATCTGTCTGCACTAAATTGGTGCATAATTCATTCCCTCACTGTAATCAGAAAGACTACTGCATTTAGAAGTAAAAAAAATATATTGAAAGTGAAAATTTTTGCTGAATAGACTTTTGAGTGCTGAAAGGCCAAGAATATAAAAATAACAAATGACATGCAAACTCCATTTAGTGGTTGACTGTAATGATGATGTCTTCTGTGAGTTCACATGCAGATCAGTTATTTGTTTTCCAAAGAGAATAAACTGACACTATCAGTTTATTGCAATCCAAAACTTCTACACATTCTTAGTCTGGCAGCACAAAATTGTTTTCCAAAGCAAACTAGAAACTAAAACCAGTGGCCAAGACTGAAAGTAGCAGCATGCACTCACATTCACTGTTCACTAATCGCTCCAGCATCCTTCTCTGCTTCTGCACAGACTTTGGGACTGGGCCAGGCTGCTTCTCACCATCTGTTTCAATAACAGAAGTCAAAGCAGTCAATTAAAGTGATCAAACAGTAACTGCAACATCTGGGGAATGGTATTTCCTCAAAGTAAGGAAAAGACAAACTTACATAGAAACAGATAACAAGTGGCTAGTTTTCTATATTCCATTACTGTACTAGAAAAAGGAACAGGGCTGCCACAGCTAAAATTTAGTGCTGTAGTGGCAGAATGTTTTGAAGACTGAATGTGTAAACTCAAACATCTAGAGTGGTATCATTAAGATGACTGTTAGAGAGAAAAAAAAATCAAATACAGCAGAGCCATAAAATACCTATTTTCCAAAGACAGTGAGTGATAAATTTATTTTAAATATATGGTCAATTGAACAAGTGCTGAAATGACCCACAACCTACACCAACAGTGTTGGTCCAGAGAGCATAGTTATTAAAAAAGGGTTAGTCTTTGACAGAGTTACATTATCTTAAATAGATTGTACATTTACTATTATCTCATTCCTGATTGTTCATAAAGCCCTTCAGGTTTTGAGCTGTACTGTGCCCATAAGTCTGTATTTTATCAATACCATAATTCAATTCATGAACAAACCTTCATTGTCAACTTGCCCAACATTTTCCAGCAGTTCAGAAACTGCTAATTGCTTCTTCTTTTTTGGATTTAATTTCCAATACATGACCAAGGCAGCTTTTCGAACAGCCCTCTCCAAGTCAGTCTCAGATGTTAACTTTTTCACCTCTTCCTCATTCTCAGAAGTTATGCCTCAAGAAAAGAAAAAATACATTACACACTCATCCCACACCCATGCAGAAATGATAGATTTTCTCACAATTTATTTTTCTCAGTTTAGTCTGACACTTCTCAAGTTTCAGTCACATTCTGACCATCTTAGTAAATTACTCAAATGACCTTCTGTGTCCATTGCTTATCAAAATCTAATCACATTGCTTAGGTTTAAACTGTACTTCAAAGATGTGCAAGACTATGCGTTATACTATGTCTTGCTTCAACTTTTGAAGCACAGGATCAGGCAAAAGGTAGTGCAGACAGGCATGGATGATACGCAAAGGCACCAAGAACTGAATAAAAGTTGGTTTTCTTTTTTGTTTTGTTGGGTTTTTTCCCCCCCTCATAAGAGTTCAGATAGTCGGTGGACCAGAAGAGACCATTCCAAGCACGAGAAGTAACATGAAGGAAGATGAGAATCTTAAAGTGGGAGAAGACAGAGAACAAGACCGATTAGAAGAGAGGTTGGAGAGGGGTAAAAGAATGAAACAACAGCAGATAAGTAGCTGGTGTATGGTTATATATGCTCTTCAGAGTCAAGGAAAAGAAGCTTCCATGAAAGGTTAGGAAAAGAAGAACATGCAGGGATTTCATTAAGAAATTCAAGCAAATAACTAACAAAAACGCTTTAATAAGCAGTAGTGGCAATTAGTGCTTTTTAAATTACCTGTTGGAAATTTGTTAGCAACTGCCCACACAGTTTTGCCACGATCATTTCCATCATACCTTAACAACTCTTTTCAGAGTACAGTACTGTTTCAGATAATGTGGGAAGAGCAAGCAGGAAGCCTCAGAGAACCCATACCTCTTCTGTCTTCCAGGCATCTACGCAAGAGTTTGACAGCTTCTCTTCGACCTTGCTTAGCAGCAAGGATGAACCAGTCAACTGCACTACAATTGTTAAGTTCTTCATCCTCCTCTTCTGCTAATTTCAGGAAGTGCTTCCCCACCTATAATAAATAGGAAACAAAATTCCTTCAGTTACTAAATTATGTCTTTCTTCTTCCCTCCTACCCCCTGGAACTAGGCTAAGATAAATTCTCTCTGAACAAAAGGTCAAAACATTTGCTCCTAGCACTAAAGAACATAGTTGTAAGCTGATCTTCTGATTGGAAAGATCTGGAAGAACTGGAAGCAAGAAGGAATTGCAACAGATTTGGCCAGGTCAGTGAATCCGTTGCTGTCGGTGTTCAGGCATCTGGCAGAATCAAGTGAAGTTCAGACTGTTAAAAGTTTTCTTGAATTCTTTTCCTCCTACAACAATGACCAGACAATACTGCTGGTTTCATTTTAGAGCCAGAAAAAGTAAGTGTAATATAATCTGGTGCCAGTGACAATCAGAAATTCAGATGAAGCTATTGACAAGGCCTTGACATGGAAGCAGGCTTCAAGAAGGGCAATCCCTGACTCACACCAGTTCAGTCACTAAAGGTCACAGCAAACTCATGATTATTTGGTGAATGAAATAAAACTAATACTGCTTAAGCATCAAACAAATTCAGTGAAAAAGCTTATAAAAATTCTCCTATTCAGGATTACAGAAATTACCAAGCAGGTGTATGTATTACTGTTTTACAGGTTAAAATAAACCCTTTTTATTGTTTTACAGGTTAGAAATAAAACCTTTTTTCTTCTGTCTAAAAATTAAAATATATGAAAATGTACTAGTAAATATATTTATGCAATGGCATGAAACACTTCTGCTTATCACAACACAAAGCAATAAAATTACCAGAACTACTGGGCATTTTATCTGCATACCTCAAGAATGTGGAAAATGTTTTTGCTTGGCTCACTGCACTCCCCCTCTCTCTCTGTAATGTTACTTCATTCAGCTACATGATAGAAGCAATTAATGCAATACCTTAATAGCTTTTAAAATCCACAATATTATCTGCTGGAACAAAAAACCCTGTTTGAAAGGTTCTCTGAAACTTTCATTTGTTACTGCATTATTTGTTATTGCCACTAAAGGTGACTGAAGAAATACTACTGAAAGATTAATAAATCACATTACCCTAATGTAGATTAAATGGAGTGATATAATATATATATATATATATATATATATATAATTATATAAGACAGGTCTTTCTTCTTCCAGTAAAGTTTATTTCTCCAACCATTTAACTGGTTTTATACACTTCACTGAGTGTTTCAACAACTTCCACACGGAGACTTATTGGGTAGACATTAAATCCTTAGCACATACAGTGAAGCTATCCAAAACCATGCAGAAATAAGGAGAAAATTGGACTACATAATCCAAACATTGATTACAAAGTCATGCCAGAGTTCAGTGGGAGGTGCACACCAAGAAGAGAGTGTATGAAACAAAAAAAAGAAAAAAGTCTTTCAGCAATTGCACGGCAATCACTCAACTGCAGATGTGCCTACAGCTATTTATTTCAGAAAGGAATTGTTTGAACAAGTTATGGCAAATAACATCCATCTGACAAGAACAGGTGTTTCTTAAGAAGGTTTATATTTATAGCCATTGAGATTTTGAGCAAAACTTCAACAGTAGCAACAATCACACAGCTCTTAAGTTTCTAAGGATGTTTTAGGTATAGAAACATGTATTGCAACATCAACTAACAGTTTGTGGGACTAGTCATAGCATGAAAGGCACATAGCACAGGCAAAATTATAGCATAACCTGTTTTATGACTGAAATGCTTTTTGGATTGTCTGTGATTCCAACAGCAATACTCCTATATCAAATCTCCTGAAAATGGCTGCAAAGCTCTGGCCTATCAAAGGAAGAAGAATGGATGGGAAACAGTGTTAACCTCAAATCTGTCATTTAAGTGGTCTGGGATTCTCTGTTTCTCATGAGCTGAAAGTGAGAAATAAAGTCATACTTGGTAACAGCTTGGCACAGACCCTCACACTGTACTTGTCTAAAGGTTGCTCCCATCTCTGCCTTTGCTAAGTGAGCTGGTCATCTCAAGCAAGATGTCCCCCTGCAGGCATCCTCTGGTTAAAGACACAGAACTGCCTTTTCTCCATTACAGAATTCCAGCTGTGGGTGTTTCATTTATGCAACTGCCATACATTTATTTCTTGATTAAAAAAATATACATAAAGTGATAGTAATACATGTTGACAGCCACTCAGAGTGCATTTATTTCCACAGTCATTGCAGAATTATTTTTGAATATACACAGAATAATAAAATAACTACAAGCCATTGAACCAGCTGATTTCTTGGGTTTGACTTTGTAATTGTTAACAAACAACACAAAAGTGGCATCTCAGCATCTCATTCATGCTCCTACAAATGTGAGAAATTAAAATACATTTTTCTAATTGATTCTAAAGGAATGCATTCAACCATAGAGAAGAAATAAATTTCTTTTTGGGTTTTAAAAACTAAAAGCTAATTCTCTTTCCACAAGTAACCAGAAATGTGACTGCATAAAAAAAGAAACTACTGTATTTTAGGCTCCATTTCAGGCAGTCAATTCATCCTGAGTGCACACTGAAGCAAAATTGTATGCTGTATCTTTTTATGGTAAGAATCCTATTATTGTGTGGGAGTAGAAAATGTACACAGTTGAAGAGATAAAGGAAGAGAATGAAAGTGGAATTAATAGTGAAGGAGAAAACCCCCATCATTTATATACATATGTATGCATCACAGACTTAGATTATGTAAGTATTTCTGAGTATTCTTACTCAACTGGAAATTATATCCTGAAAGAATATGATGGACTTTGCTTTCTTATGTGTGGAGGAATAGAGCCAAAAGATGGATTTTACAGCAATGAGTCCCTCAAGGATAATGTTTCATCCTCCACAAAGCCACCAGCTGTTTCAAAGTGGGGAATTTGGTACTATCTCAGGTTACAACTCCAAGGTCAGCTTGCCCCTCAAACAAGTTGATATAGAATGGAGAACAAGCCAGCAATGCCTTTTTTTTTACCAGCTTTAAAAGAATTATTTTCCCATCCCCACCTCTGATTTTTATTTACAATAGGAGTGGGGATCCTTGGGGAAAAATCCAAACCACCAATGAGCATGTAGGAGACTGCAACCATTCCTATTTGGCATCAAAGCTGAATTTGGAAAAGAATGCTCAAGTAAAACACTAACCAGGTTAAACACAAATTAAAATCCTTCTAGAAAATTTTGAGCTATTTATACTAGACCACTATACCAGGCAATAGAATGCAGTGGAAAACTGGTATGAGTTTTCTAAAACCTAAGGGAAAAGTGAAGTGCTAACAAATGCAGGACAGAACTGATACTATTAATTCAATTTTATCTGCCATTAAATAAGTAAAAGATTTCAATAAACATGGGGATTCTTGTCTAAAATGGGTAATTCAACAGAGAAATGGTATATGAGCAAAATATCAACAACCAACCTCTGTCCCTGCTAAAGCACCTCAATGGCAGCTTCCTCCAGAGTCCAGCTAAGAGCCCTGGTATCTTTGTATACAGTGTTTTGAACCAACAGCATTCAACAGTCCCTGTCTGCACAGCTCCCCACATGCTTCTTTAAAAAAAAAGAAAAGCAAAATCAGGTCTGTACCTTTTCTAAAGAGTTGGACCTGAAGCCACTCACACTCTCAAGGAAGCAGCATTTCTCAAGGCAGAGAAACCATATGGCATCACCTTCCTTTAAACAGTTTAGCATCTAAGCAGATACAGTTCAACGGAGGAAGAGATAATAGTTCTGCAGCAGGCAGTGCTATTTTTGGAATGAAGAGCAAACAAGACTGGACAAAAACAATATATAATTACCTCTGTTTGTGCTTTTGGTTCTCCAGCTTTGGCCCTCTCAAGCAGGTCTTCAAAGAGCACTTCAGGTTCTTCCTTCATACCCTCTATAAATTAGATAAAGAAAATTGTTTACTAGCAATAGTTTAAAGTATTTTTAAAGTTGTTGCTATATGTGGTTGAAGAATTAAATTATCATAAACAAAAAATCCAACATAGGGGTTTTGCAAGAACAGTGGAAATTACCTTATTATAATATTGAGTCTCCATCTCAGTACTGTACTTCAGCATATTTACCCTTGTTATTTGCTACATGCCACAGGATGCCACAGTTTACAGTTTCTCATTTACTTCCAAAAAATGTGTTTCTCAATAGAATATTCATTACAATAAATATGAGCACATGTGGAACATGTAATATGGATCAGCTTTTGTACTATTCCTGTTCTCTTCTTGATATCAGTCTTTCACCTGTCAATCTCTTTATTTAGCACTGGAACCTTTTCTAGGATTTTGAAAAATTAATCAGCCTTTAAAACAGTGTATTTGAAAGCTCAGTCCCTCAGTCTCTAGAACATATAGAATCTAACAACAATTTCACCACTAAACCTTGGTTTTTTTTTTTAATTTTTCTCCACACTCCACCTTGTATTTTATTTCTTTCCCATCTACCTACAGACTTAAACAATTGGTTTCCTTCAAAAGCATCATACTGCTCCACCAGTCAATCACAAAGAGAAACTTGAGAACTTTATCTGATATCCAGTGTTTGCAAACAACATCATGCTGCGTGCTACTTAATGAATAAATAGTTAATAGCAAAGCTGATGAAGGCCAGGACTGCTGCTCTTTTATGAGATTACTTCTCATACATTAGTTTGGAAAAATTTTAAAGAGAAAAATCAATACAACTTGTATGCTTTAAGTTGGGTAAGAATGGACAACTGACCACTGACTCAGAGTTACAGATTTACTAACCAACCAAATTAAAATTATAGTGAGAAAGGCAGACCCAAATTCTACACTAAGCACCAAAGTCTGACCCTATTGGCATTACCCCACACAAACATTCTGTGACACTTTGTAGCTATGTCCTGAGGGCAGCGGCAGCACGAAATTGTGCTTGGGAAGCAGTTCCCAGATGCAGGGAAGTGACTTTCAGGCACCACTCAAATCAGAGTCCCCGCCTGACTGGGGCACAGCAATGTGAGCGGCTGCCCTGCCAGCTCAGGGGCCAGGCACTACCAGCTCTGCTTCAGGAAATGGCACGAAGGAAGGAATCAATCCCATCCCACACGATCTCCTGAACAACGGGGTCACTTGCATTCTTTGACATCCCTGGTACTGGGACCATTTTTAAAGAAGAACAGGCTACAAGCCAACACTTTCATTAAAATGGATGTATTTAACAAGAGCAAATCATGAAGTAAGATTTCTTCTTCACCATGCCACAGTTTTGTCTGCCAAGTTCTACTTGGAAAAGTTCTAATGCCAGATTATAACATGTTGTCTGGCTAAACAAAGGCACATAATGAAAAATAATTTTCATTTAGTACTTGGTCTTTTCAAAAAGCTGTAAAAATATTATTGTAAAATAGGCAAACAACATCCCAGGAAAATTAACTACTTAATCTCGCCCTGATATATAACCAACGTAATTTGAACTCTAAACAAGTTAGAAGCCTGTTTCCAGATGGCACCATTAACACCAGCAAACATCATTCAGGGGCTCTCTGCTAACAATAAACAGGAAGTTACAGGAAAGAGCATAGTGTTTGAAAGAAGCGAAATATTTATCTACCTACCCCACTCAAATGAAACAAGCTGGGCAAGGCACTACTTTTCTTGTTTCCTCCTGTGCTTTCAAATTCATCAAACTCTTTTGCATCAAAATTTCTGTACTAGAGGACCTAGGAATGCCTTTTGTTTTTTCTGCTCAGGGTTTTCTACATGTTGAGAACACCACAGATATTTCAGTTATACTCTGGATAATATAAGAGGCACCATTGGTAAGTCAGTGTTAAATGATAAAGTGGAATTTACACACATAAGAAAAACAACAAACTACAGAAAGCAGTTTGCTAAACTGATAAAAGCTCTAATAAGAAAGGCAGTTGTCTGGCAGCTTATTTGGCCAAGTCTCCTCCTTTCTGTCCTGTTCCACTTGGCACACACAAGAGCATGGCACAGCTCTGACCCCTTTTAGCTCTTTTTGCTCAGTAGAATGTGTTCGATAAGAAAACGTACTTCAAAAGAAAGCTGAAGAAACAAAATGGGAGAGTTTTACAACACCAGCCTATAGTTACTTTATTGCAATTACATTGCAGATTAACATGTACATAATGGTATTTGCAAAGATGATGGGAAAAAATGAAAAGCTAAATATGTGCAGCCTTATGGTGAACTACCTCCTCCAATGAGAAAAAACAAAGGTTGCAGTAAACTAGCTGAACTTGTTTGTTCTAACAGAGCTGACTGCCAGGGGAAAGAAACACTTTCTGCAGTTATTTTCGACCTACTGCCCAATCTCTCCCACCCAATTATCAATTCTATGTACTTGCACATGTGACCTATGAACATAAATAACAGATAGTTAATTAAAAATATGCCTGTGGGCTGATTCTGTAGTTGCAGGGTAAAGGTGGAGGAACACGTTGTAGAGATCAAATTTGGAATATCTTAGTATACAGTTCTTGTAACCAGCAATATTTTTCCTCTGCTTAGAAGATAACCAAGAGGATAATTAAACAGGCCAAGCATGAATGACTCTAGTTTCATGGCTGCCATTATCAATCTACTTTTTCATAAGGTATATAGGTCAGCCTCTGAAGGTAAAAGGTCCAAAGCACAGTCAAGGTGTGTTTTAGAACAAGGATGGCCAACACATTCTTTCAATTCAGCTCAACACTGAACAAACAGCTACACAGGAGTATATGCACCCCCCAAAACAATACCATACGAAGTGATGACTGTAACTTATCACTCTTGTTCTTAAGCATGTTTTTAGTCAGAAAATGTCTTGTGTATTCCTCCCACATAAGAGTATTGCAATGGAAATGCTGTCAGTGGAACCTTTTATTTTCCAGATTTGCTAAGAACTCATACCTTTTTAATGTCAAATTTAACTCTGTCTTGAATATAAAAAATTCCACAAGACAGGAACACTCAACTTGCAAGACTTCATATATCTTTAATGACAATTAAAATTGACTTCACTAGCTGTTTTGTGTCAAGTGTGTAAATGCAAGCCAATGAAGTCTATCAGTCATTCAAGGCTCACTAGCACTGCCGTCATTCAAATGAAAGCAGGCAAGAGAAAGCAGAAAAGTTTAAGACAGCACATAGCATTTATACAAGAAATTAAGATCAGGGTGGTTAGAACTTAATATTTGCTGTAGTTCCAACATTGCCACCAAGAACTCAAGACTGTGTAAAGCTTAGTTCATCATCACGCTGCGCTATAAATCAGTTCCCAATATAGTTAATTCTACTTTCCCACAGACAGATCATTCAACACAAACTAGTTAATAGATATTCTAACAATAATGTTAATAAAATTTTAGTTGTTTTGCATTTTTTATTCTGTGTGATAAAATCTTAGGTTTAAGATATAAAATGAGACTGCATACTTTTTCTATTTCATTTAAAAAAATGGAAAAAAATTATTTGGGATATGCAATGTATGATGCAGGTGCAGATCATACTTTGCTGCATCTATGTAATCATGGTACAGAAAGACAGATACTTTTTGAATCTTTACACATTGGTTGTCACATTGACCACATAAAGTAAGATTCCAGCTTTGTTGCTGTAAGCTCGAACGGGAATTTAGCATTCATTCTATCATAGGCAGGCATTTTTAATATTTATATTAGGTTTTGATCAGAAATAGGAAATGTTTAAAAAGGAAGTATTTCAGTTTCTTAAGTACTTAGCTGGGATGCAATTATTGTCCCTTACCTCTGAAATTTAGCTATTAAATCGACAAAAAGGCAGTCAATACACAGTAGGGGATTAGTCCAAGTGAGATTGTAAGATACCAATTCTTAAAATTTTAAATCACAAAAGGAAGATGCCATTACAGGTTAAAGATTAAATAACATATCTAAACCTCATTTTTTTGACTATATTGAAGACTAAAACCCCACAAACTCTTCAACATTCATACAAAGTTTTGAAGAATGGACCTACACAATCTAGACACTAAATATGTTCAAAGCAAAATACTTTAAAGACAAATAAAATAAACTGGGGTTGTCACAAGATTTCCTTCCCAGTATTCTAATATACATCAGTAATAGATTTCCAATCCTTTAAACACCCTTAACATACACAACTGAATCACATCACGTGAGCATCACTGTAGTTGGCTGACTTGCTGCAGTGTCTGATCACATATTTAGCAAAAACGTTTTAAACACATTTTAGACAAACACTGCTTCCCAAACCTCAGCATTTTTAGTGAAACTGCGTGTAACACTTCCATTCTTGAATTCTGAAATCTTTAAAGGCACATAATAGTCCTTTCATGTAATGGAAGATTTTTAGTTGTATATATAGGCACACAAAGTGGATCATACACTCACACCCATCACATAGAACAACCTCAGTTTTCTCAGTGCTCTTCTAACCACAAAGAATCACTGCCTTCCTTCAAAAAATCTACTAAAGTTATTTCAGGCAGAAAGAATCAATAGAGTGCAAGCTGAATAATAAAAGTGTTTGTTGATTTACTTTCCTACCAACACAGATTAAAGCTCTCAGCAGTGGATTTACTCAGCTCAAGGGAGTTTTAGCCCCTTGCCTGCTAAAATCACCCCTGGCCAGGTGCACACAGTTTTTTCTTAGGTCACAGCTACAGCCCCTGAATTCCAGATTAAGCAAGAGGTCAAAGACCATTAACAGGGAATAAGCAAGAAAAAACATTGTATTTTGAAGGATCACAATTTCTTACGCCTTTTGAGCTTGAGATTTTATTTGTTCACACAGTTATTGGAGGCCAGCCCCATGACAGTCATGCTATCATGCACAACAAATAATTTTTTTAAACAAACACAAGCTGCAGACTTCTAAGTGCTTTGAATGAAAAGGTAAAAACCTAGTGAGAACAGGATAAAAGGAAAACTGAAAGCACCCTCTCAGACGGGAAGCCTGAATTCCAGATTAAGAATGAAAAAGAGGTCAAAAACCATTAACAGGGAATAAGAGAAAAAACATTGTATTTTGAAGGATCAAATTTCTTACGGAAAATTTGTTCACACAGTTATTGGAGGCCAATGACAGTCACCATGCACAACAAATAATTTTTTTAAACAAACACAAGCTGCAGACTTCTAAGTGCTTTGAATGAAAAGGTAAAAACCTAGTGAGAACAGGATAAAAGGAAAACTGAAAGCACCCTCTCAGACGGGAAGCAACAATGAAACTTTCATACAAAATATGTAAGTTTAAAAGAAATTACAGGTTTTACAAGTGAATATTAAAGCTCATGGAAACTCTACTGAACAAAAGATTAATGCATTAAGCAACACCCACACAAAGAGTATGAAGGAAGCCTGTATGGCATACACACTTTATATGATCATGACTTCATACATTCATTTGGGCTCACAAAAAGAATTGAGAGGAATGTGCAGTAGGAGGAGGATAAAACCCAAGTGCTGGTAAGAATGAAGGATCTAAGATGACAAGATATAAAACAAGATTTCTGGATTGGCCCTCCCATTTTATAGTACAGGAAGTATTCCTGAAGTGACTGAAAACAGTCAGGAACAGCTAAGCATATGCACAACAAAGTAACATGTTCAGTCCTACCCAGCAGGAACATGCCTCCAAGCTCACTGAGCACACACCTAGGAAAATATATAACCATTTTCACTATTCCATGAGAAGATCTGACAGTTGACACAGATGAAAATTGTTATCTCAAGGTGGCCCAGCAAAGTGAGCCAAGCAGTCTTACAAATGATCTTGCAAATTTTAAGTTTAGGTATAGAATTTAAAATATAGTTTCCTTAACCTTTTGTTTGAATAAACATGACTAAGACAAAAAACAGAGCAGCAAAAAGGCCAGAAAGCAAAAACAACAACAACCCTCAACTACATCTGAGAAAATTATGCATTCAAAAACAAGATATGATTTTAAATGTATTTAATAAATAACTTTATAGATTCAGTAGTTCCAACTAAGGAGGATACAAAAAAAAATTTACAAACCTATTTTTTCCCTAATTAAGAAAAATAGATATACTGCACTGGACAGGTGGATCCAGCTCATATTTACATCTCTAAAGATAAGGAGCAAGGCTTCTCACATAAGTCCTCTAAACAAATTAGAATGCAGGTTACATGGAAAAGTGAGAGATTAAGAAACAGAATATGAATGAAGATTAGAAAAACACAGCTTTCCTTCTCCCAGGGGAAAGATTATCAGTTTAGACACACAGGGATATAAAATAAGGCCTAAATCACTCCATAAATTTTTATGAGTGAAAAAAATAAAGGGCTAATACCAAGATGCCAAAATCTGTTGATGATTCTGTGTTATTCAGGAAAAAACAACAACAACAACAAAAAAAAACTCAAGCAAAACCAGCAGAAGGATTTAATGACCAATTAAGTGATAAAAGGCTAGATGAAATGCAGCAAACCAGGAAGGCACTCTATCATTGCACACAGTGATAAGCTCTGAACTATTATCACTCAGCGTAACACCTTAGAGTTGTAACAGTGTTTTATGAAAAACACAGTTCTGTGCTAATAAGACACTATTATCAGAGCTTTATAACCTGGGGAAGAAAGTGAGGACAATGAAATGGAGAAGGCAAATAGTCTATTCAGTGTCTTTCCAAACACAGGAACTCAAGGGCATGAACAGATTAAAAGTATTCGACCAATGCCAAATATTTCTATGAGTTTACAAAGGCTTTTAAAAAATGTTTAGGCTGCAAGTAGCTAAAGAACATTCTAAATGCAATAAAGGACAGCAGTTGCACTGCATTTAGAAAAAGCCCCCTGGCTCTAACAGGTGTGCTAGAGCACACAAACAATGTAAATGATTCTCAGGACAAAGGTAGCAAGAATCTTGAACCTGACAAAGCCTGTTACCAATCTCTAGTATTAGCACTGAGCATTGACAGCAACCTCTGTGAGCCTTCCTAAACACACCCATGCTAGCTCAGGTGTAAGAAAAAGCTGGATGGCATCCAGAAGAAGAAAAATTGCACTTTATGTTTTCATTAGCTTTATTCCAAAAGCTCACCGCTTAACTTCTGTGGTTTTTCTACTTATAAGGAGTCACAGGATGTCAGGCATCTCCCTCAGTGTCACGTTATTAACTGACAGAGTAATTGAGATGTTTGATGGAGCAGTATGGAACAAGATTTCATCCCCAGGCATTTCTACCAGCTAAATTACTGGGGTGGGAGCAGGGAGTGAAGAATGTCTTCTTTGACATTAGATTTTCTCCCACATATGAACAAATTTTCTATATACCATGAAGATCACTGATGTCTGAACTGAACTTTGCCACATTGCACAGCACTGTACTTACTTGGAGCTTCAGGCATACATCACTTTACTGCTTTAGCAAGAAGGCTTTACTGTAATTGAATCTGAAAGGGAGTACTGTCTCAATCACAAGGAAAATTACTTGCTTCTACTGTGAGTGGATACTAGCATGAATAAACTACATTCACTGCTAAACTCCACTCCTCCCACCATGCTCCACAAGGTAAGATGAACAAATGAATGTGTAGGTGGAGATTGATATGGCACAGAAAAGACAGATATAGAATTATTTGTATCTGGAAAAGCCTCTTCTATGACTTCCATTATCAAGAATTGAAGATGGATTTTTATTTAACCTTTTTTCTGTTTAGGAATTTCCATAAAAATATGCCTCTGAAGTGCAACATGCAAAGCTTAATAAAAGTGCTTAAGTAGTACTTCCAGATAGGTTCCAACTGTTCTACAATTAAGTTTAGAATCACAAAAGCAGTCTTTGCCACAAGTTTCATCAGAGAAAAAATTAAAATGCAGCTATATAATCCAGCATTGGATTAGGCTGAAAAAGAAATAGCCAGTAAAAGGTCAAAAACATGCTAAGAATCCTGAGACAACAGAATTTAATTTAGGGTGGTGCACCAAAAGATCTGCATCACCTTAACTATTACCATAAATATTTACAAACACAATCAGTTTGCTGGAAGCCAGTCAGTTTTTAATACTAATTTTTCATCCTCAGTTTGCATTCAACAGCACTGAAATATGTTCTGTTCCCTAGACTTCCATGCTTTTGGTAGAAATAACCCAAAATGAACTACATGAAAAAGCATCATTTGGTTTCTTACAAACCAAGCATCCAACTGCTGAAGACAACCCACCTGCAAAACCTCTGTGTTTGCAAACTACTTTGAGGCACTGGCATCTTTCAGCTCTGCATGACTGAGTGGCATTCTCAGACAACTGTTGAAAGGGAATCCTTCTCCTATAGCTCAGTTTTCATCTATTCATTTCTCTATTCATCCAGTATTTACCTTTGCTATAGCACAGTCAGAAAATGTTATAGCTTCTCATGAAATCAGTACATGTTTTATTGCACTGTTCAAAACTATGATAGGATTGTATTGGAATCATCTGGTTTTACTGTGGTACTTAAAAAAACAAAGTAAAAAACAAAACCCAAACCCCAAAGCATGACTGAATCATCAGAAAAAGACCCTGTCGCAAACATGAAGTAGTTAATTTATGTTAGAACAGTGATTTTTCAAAAATTAAATATACTAGCTGAAGGAAATCCTTTTGTGGTGGATTCTCAGTAATAGCTCATTTGCTAGTATGAGGGAAACTTTATAACATGGGAGGAGAGGTAGCAGGCAACAAGAATGCATGCACCTACAAAGTAAATAATCAAAGCCTATTTGTCAAGAAATAAATAATCAAGAAAAAGTAAGAAGATGAAAACTTATGGGGGTGCCTGTCCATGGATATCAACCAAAACAGGCAGAGCAACACATTTTGTGCACAATCTGCCTACAAGGTATTTCTTTTGGAGTCATGTCCTATATAATACATCCAGTTCCTTTTGGAAGTGCATGGTGGTAATTCTGATAGTGTTACACTGGATTTTATGCTTCTTTCTGTAAGCACAAATCTGGTAAGTTAAAAAATCAAATTCAACAATTTCAAGGAACAGCACACAGCTTTCTATTGCAGATTTTATTTTCAGTATGAAACAAGCTTTCTAGAATTTCAGGCACTCTTAGAAGGCATAACACACTCAATACAAAATAATTTCTTTTGTTAGAAGACGCTATGTAAGCTCATCTCCTAAGTGAAAGATGTCAGATCGCCTCCATTCATCAACAGCTAGAATATGTACAATTAGAAAATTTGATCTGTACATTTTATACCAGTAAAGACAGGTTCTAACAGCTTTTTTGTGTCACTGGATTGTATTGTTGAGCCTTCAGTGCTCAGGAGAGCCAGCCTGAGTCTCCAGAGAAATCCTCCTACTCACTTTCCACAAGTTCCAAAAGCTCAGTGGTATTGTGTGCAGTAACTGTGTAGGAGTGAAGTTTCTGGAAAGAGTGACATTCCACTTAAAAGCTGGCATCAAGCATCATGTCATAAACATGATTTGTACATATCAGTTATAATGACAGAAGAACTGACTGGAGGAGAAGAAGAAAAATACTTTGCTCAACAAACACCAACGATTTGAAAAAAGGTTTTATTAACATTAGATGCTTAGCTGCTCATCTACAAGTGTTGAATCCTTTCATCCATTCAGAAGCCTCCTGAATTCTTAACTGCATAATAAGGGCTTGGTACAATTAAAAGTACATTGCATGTTTTTCTTTTATGCCTTTAACCTCCATGATCAGATCTTAAGACAACTCTGCTTACCCCAAGAACAATTCCAAGTTCTTATACTGCTACACTTTGGCAGGCATTTGACTTTAAAAAGTGGCAACAGCAATGGGAGAGAAGGGAATAACATTTGTTTACAGAGCTGTTCAAGTCTAGGATTCAACTCTACTTTCTCTGGGAGGAGCAATGCATTTGTAGATATGGTAACAGTCTTAGTCACACCACAATGGCAAGTCATCAAATAGCATTAAATTGAACTGGGAACAACTTCTGCACCCCCACAAAATGAACGTAAATTGTCAGGAGATCAATAAAAAAAAGGCATGTAGGTGGAAGACAAAGAGTGATATTATAGACTATAAATTTTAAAAGTGGAGGAAAAACCATTCTTCAAATCTGTATTTTTCTAGTGTAGCTATTACTGTACAATGATCTTTTAAAGTCATTAAAACAATGTTATATGTAACTAATGAGCCAGTCCTGCTGCTTTTTTCTATGCAGGCATCTCTGACTGAATCCTTTATGGATGAGCTGGGATAAATCTAACATAAATCTGCAGTTCCAAAACTGTAGTGTTAAAACTAAATTAGCATTTTGTCATTTCTTAGTTGATAATCATCAATATTAACCATTTCCACTAAAAAAAAGAAAGGAGAAAGCAATGAAAAACTGTGCGAGAAGATGAGACCACAGAGCTCACCAAGCCCACATATTTTTGTAAGTGCAGACAGCAAGTTATCATAACAACCTGCACAATGCACATGGAATTTCAGCAATTCTGCAGTTTGAGCACCTCACATTGACACTCCAGCAGTCCATTCGCTGTCAAAACAGGTGCCCTTAAAAAAGGAACATTCCAACTTTTTAGCAAATCCACAAATCCAGTGACTTAAGCATTTCTAATAATTAACTTTTCAAAGGATTAGCTTTACCTGCCAGTTTGCTGTTCCCAGTCTCACCTTCTAACTTTCACAATGAAGTGGGGCTGCTGCTGCTGCTGCTGCTGCCAGGGGCCCTCCAGCAACACAACAGCTCCAAGTCTCTCCTTGATTACAGTACTGGAACAGGAATTTGTCTGCACAGTGGAACACACTGAAGGAAACTGAATTGGAAGATTCCAACCACTAGATTAAATTCTTAAGTTTGCACAAACAGAATGTGAAGTCCTTCACACCAAAGAATTTGTAGGGCCACTCCCATTTCATTACATAATTCACTAATATGAGTATAGCTCTTCCCTTTCTATGCTCCTTTCTTTCAGCACCCTGGGACTATGCTAGAAATTTTGGTATCATAAACAGATTAGGAAATTGATCCACCTGGAAAATAATGGATGAAGACTGAGCTAGAGCACCTTCCATAATCTGGTTCATCATATGAATGTAAAAAAAAAATTGATAGCAGTAATAGTATCTTTGTTATCAACTAAAAAACCATTAATGTATTTCAAATGGGGGAAGGGGGAAGGATGGAGAATGTTGCCTCCAATAAATGGGTGTTCAATCCTCCTCCCATACCGGGTAAAAATACCAGCATGTTACTGACAATAGCAGCAGACATGAAAAAGCCTACTTCCATTGTTCTGCACCAACAATGATGGTGTCCCAAAATTTTATCAAAAAATACAGTCATTAACTTTTGTTTGGATAGAATCCTTTCTCTCCCACAGCAATGCCTGGCAAATGAGCTTTCTAGGAGCCTGAGTATTTAAAGGTAAAGTTTGAAGGGGCATTATGAACTGACAGATAAATTGTTAAGTAATTAATACTTCAAGGCATAATCCTCCCCTTCAAATAATCAAAGGTTTTTCTGAGATTTCTTCAGGCTTTGCACAAACACTTCAGTTTGCCTCAAGAGTTAGTCTGTAATAGCTAACTGCCAAAAAGTAAAAACACAGTAGTGCTAAAATAGAGCTTTGAAGCAAAGGTTCTTTGTAACCTTAAGTGGAAGAACACTTGGAAAATATTTGTAAATTAGAAAGGTTCCCTATTTGTTAGCTATCATTTAGCAATGCCTTGGAGACACACTGTTATAAATTGTTGCAATGAATTGCAAACTGTTTAGAAATTTGAAGTCAGTCAATTAACAAATAATTCTCTTCCTAGAGGTACAAAAAACTTTCATAACCTAAGTACACACAGAACTCTGTATATCTAAAAACAAAATATAATAAATTGATTTCTGTGTGCAAAGCTCTCTGTACAACCACCTCCCATGTGTTCTCAATTCTAGAATAAGAGATTACAGCAAAACCATGGACAAAAAACCCCAACTAGTTCCTAAACCAAAGAGACCTTTCTTCAAGCACTGCAACTTAGCTTTGCAATTTCCCCTTTCCAACCTTATTGACTAGCAAATGTGCATGAATGATGTAATAAACCAGTAATAATCTTTTTCATGCACATATGAAAAATTACCATCTTCTCCCCAGCTTCTCCAGTATCCTAGCATGACCTCTCTTACCTGCTGACTGGCAGACAGTCAATTTTTATGAAAGACACTTTACATGCTTGAATGTACTTAAGCATTTCAATAAATGGTAACTCTTCCAGATAATCTCCAGCACAATAAATGTTCACCTGGGGTGAGAGTCACCCAGTTCAAGTTATCACTGTGGCTGAACTGAAGCAGTTACTTGAATCCAGACATGACAATCAACTATCTGATCATGACTGTATTGTGAAAAGTGTCTCTCAATTCTGCTTTCCTATCTGAATCAAGCCATCTCCTGGGCCATACAGATCTACTGTCTAACTCAGCAAGACAGGGCACTTACCTCGACTGCAGACTCAGGCATCTCTTTTGAAAAACATTAATAGCAGCAGTACTACAGATACTCACATGCTAACTAAGTCACCACACTGAAAGTGCTTTTTTCCAAGCTCTGTTCTGTCTGTAAGGAGAGGAAATGGTTTCTCTAGCAAGAATGATATTTTTAAGCCTACTTGGAGAATTTGGCGTTGGGAGCTCCAGAGCTCCCACTTAAGCTCTGTCTTTTTACGCTGCTTTAAGGCTGTATCTGAAGGAAGGAGATTCTACAGAGTGGAGGAAACACAGAAAGCAGGAAGGGGTATGCAGCACCTGGATCAGAAACTGAGGGGCCTGTGCACCTGAGAGGCATAAAGGTGTATTATGAGATTAGAATCTCAGTCTGTTTCAAAAGACTTTACTAGCAACCAGATACTGGTCTTCCCTGCTATACACGAACTCTCTCCTGTAATTTGCTCACATGAATACTGATGACTCCATGGCTTTAAAATTTCAGGAGCCCTAATTAGTAGTGTATATGCTTTGCTCACTAATAAGCTCCCTGTCCACGAACATCCTTGAAAGAGTAACCATTTTTTTTCTCATTTATCTTTAAACAGGAAAGCTGACATATTGACATTCACTCCATTCCTACATACACAAGGAATGGAAAACCAAAACCATATATAAGCAGAATGCAAGAGTTTTGAGTAGAAATAGGAATGCCCTCCTTTTCTTTTTTAATACAACAAAACCTGTATCTATAAATTATCTTAATGACTGATTTTTTCATTAAATCCAGATTCAATTTGCTCAATAAATTCTCAAAACACTGTTACCTCCCATTGTGAAAGAAATTATTTAAGGAATAACATAAACATTACCTAATGATACATTAGCAGAATAGAGACTGAAAAATTGCTAAGAAAAAAATGGCAGTATAAGAGTTTGATCCAAAGGAAGTACCTGTTCTGCTGAGGATATTGTGTGTGTTTAAGTGCTTTACTGAGTCAGAGCCAAGGCATTCATTAATTTGTTGGATTACACTGCAAGATACGGATAATGCTGCAGGAATAGATGATGTGATGTATGCTTCCAGGAAACAAATTACTTAACATTCACTTTGATGCTATAGCCTTAAACACAGTGTATATTTACAAAAACTGAAAGAAAAAGCACAGATCAGAAATACAGATATGGTGTCAAGAATATGTGTTAAGAATTAGTGATATGGTGTCAAGAATTGGTAAAATGGTTGAGGTTAGAAAGGACCACTGGAAGTCACCTGTTGCAGCCCCTCTGCTCATGCAGGTCCACCTAAGTTGGCTGCCCAGGAGCCTGTCCCACGTGGTTTTTAGAGTCTCTCAAAGGATGCAGATTCCATCACCTCTCTGGACAGCCTGTGCCAGTGCTCAGTCACCCTCACAGGAAAAGCAAAGAAAGTGTTTACTGAGGGACAAAGGGAACCTCCTGTTTGTGCCAGCTGCCTCTGATCCTTGTATTGGGGACTACTGGAAAGATCATGGCTCCATCCTTTCTGTACCCTACCTTCAGCTATTTATGCACATTGATAGATCCCCCTGAGACTTCTCTCCCCCAGGCTGAATAGCCCCAGCTCTCTCAGCTGTCTCCCACAGGAGAGATGCTGCAGCTCATTCATCATCTCTGTGGCTGAACTCTCTCCATGTCTCTCAAGCACTGAGTAGTCCAGAACTGGATGAAGCACTCCAGTGCTGACTGGAGGGGAAGGATCTCCTTCCACCTGTTGGGCAATGTTTCAACTACTGCAGCCCAGTATACCAGTGACCTTCTGTGGGGGAAGGACACACAGGCATGTGGTAGATAGTTCTGAGCTGAAACTGCCTTTCCAAATAATTGAGATATACACAGTACATTTCCCCTTTTCAAACAGAAATTATAGCTGATTTATTAAAAATTATACAAACTTAAATTTGTTACAGTAATTAAACTTGAGCAAGATATTTAAGTCATCATTAAAGAGGAGTGTTCTGTGTATTTAGTAAGATTTGAGACAGCTTTCTGTATATTAGTGTGCTGGTCATTTCTGTCCTCTCTCAATCACTTTGAGTTAGTCACTATTGTAAGTGAATATTGAAAACTACCCATCTTCTTAATCTTCCAAGAAAGAAGTCACAGCAGCCCTTCCCAGAACATCTGGTTTGGAGCATATTTCCTTTCATACAACCAAACCACAACATGCCCTGGCTGAGAGTCCAAATCCTGCACTTTTCCTAGACCTGTGAGAAACTCAAATGTTATTTATCCTAAGGGCTCTGGTGATTCCAAGGAACACCTTCGTGTCAGTTCAAATATTTTGAGAATTTCTAAAGTGCTAATTTTCTGTTTGACATATCAGTTTGTTTTGTATTTATTTTCATATGTACATCTTTGAATTTGTATTTTTATTTGCAGTTCTTTATAAATTAAGTCCTACAAAAATGCCCATTTTTAAGTTCTGATGACCAGAATTTCCTTTCTTTTAAAAAAGGTTTCAGTTCTAGAAGCTGTTAGCACTATCACAAATGGCATTAATTCTAAAACCATAAGCCATATAAGAAAATACTGTATTATATATTATTGAAGACATTTTTGATCTAAATTCACTAAAATCTTGGCTGTTAGAGATTCCAGCAAGACACTATGGCAATGGTAGCTCATTCTGCTGCATTAAATATGTGAGTATATTAAGAAGGGCATGGGAAGGGCAATGACAGTGGCACCAGGCACCCATAATATTTTAATGGGAATAGACTCAAAGCAATCAGGAATGAGTCACAACTGAAAAGGAGAAATACATCAATGCTCAAAAGCACTCTTTAATAAGCAGCATCTCTAATATAGTGCTTAACAGGCAGGGATCATTAGCAAATACATAGGACTGTAAAGAGAACTAAGATAAAAATCAGTGTGATTTTAGAAGTCCAATATTTATGTAGAGTAAGAAAATCTCCAAATTAGATAGAAAAGAATAGCTGGCAGAACCTATGTGCAAAACACCACTAGACAGATTGTGTTGATTTCCAGAATCTTGCATGAATGCAGGCACCAACAACAGAAACCTGTGTATTTATTGCTTTTTCAAATCATAGTATAACTAAGGCCAAGACAACTTCATACCATATTCCTATTGTAGTTACTATTCTTTCCTTGTTGAAGTATACTAAGAAACTAGAAAATGAAGAAAGCAAACATATCTGTTAGCACTAACTCTAAATTAGCAACCATGTATGTAATGTTAAAGTGACATATCTCCATAATTTCTCAATTTGTTTACAAGTGGGCTAGATGAAAAAACTGGTACTGAACACTGACACAGGATAGAAATCAGGATGTCCAAAAAAAAATTCTCCTTCATTGGGAACAGGGAACCCAGAAGGTTCCAACAGTCAATTATGAATTAGATGCAAACAATAGATTTGCTGACACAGTCATAATATTGGCCAAAACTATGTGCAGAGCTCAGTTGCATCTGATATGTGCCACACAGAAAGTCACACATTTAATAGTTTTAAACTCTTGGATGCCTTACTATCTTCAATAGAGAGATTCATATCTGTGAAGATAAGGGCTTGTACATAAGCAGTTTCACTATCAAAAGTCCAATTTTAAAGAAAATTAAAGAGCAAGAGATGAGTTAGACCTTGAGCACAAGACCATCTTGCACAAGTTTTAGATTAGAAACTGAATTAAAACTGGAACTCAGCAGGTGAATACAGGAGCCAGGTGGTTTTGTTCTACCTTCTACACATGACCTTACTTTCATCCTATCAGTTTCCACAATCTTTGAAACTCAATAGTTTCACAGCAAGTGGGGGAAAAGATCTACATAATTCTGCCTTTCACAGTGTATCATGACTGTAAATCCAAATTCTTATCTTACCAATCCAAATCTTATATTAACTTCAATTTTGGCTTCATGTACCAGTTTATTCTTCCATCAGTCTACATTACAGTAGTATCTTATGCATCCACATTAGAATTCATATTAAAGTTACAGTTATAGCATGTGTTCTAGCCAAACAAAGAAATTAAATTGAAACATTATTATGCTAAATTTAATTAAATCTCCCTGCCAATTTTTCAAATTAGGTTCTTTCCTATTGCTTTGTACAAACCTGAAAAATTTGATAGAAAAATTCTAAAGTATGCACAAAGGAAGCTGAAGTAGAAAAGACTCTTCCACAACAACAGGTTAAAAGAAATTGGAGAAATTTATTTTCCTACTTTACAGTGTCTTTAAACAGAATACACATACATGAAACATTGGGAGATTAGTGTGTGTAAGCCCATTTTGGGTAAGAATTGCTTTCATACTTACCCTTTTTTTCTGTTTTCTCCCTGCTACGGGAGTAGCCAGGAACTGAAGAAGTTGCAGAATCTCCTGAAGAGGTTCCAGGTCTCTGACTGCTCCCACTATGGGCCACAGGAGCAGCATTTAGCTGGGACCTTCCAAGATGCTGCTGGGGGTGAGAGGGACTTGAGGTGGGATCAGGAACTGAATTCATTTTAGCTGCCAAAGAATAAAATAATGATAAATTATCAGAAAGCAGGGTTAAAAGGTAAAACTGAATGAACTTTTATTCATTTACAATGAATAAAAACTTGAAATCTGAATGTATTTGTATAAGTAAGTAAACAAAAAGCCTAGAAAATGGCAAGAAGGCTGACAGGAACTTCAAGATTTATCTATACATTCTTCAGTAACTCCCAGCATGAGCAGCTATAGCTGAATCTCATCATATACACAACATTGCACCAGAACAGTGACTGCTTTTTTTCCTAACTAATAATAACAGGGTTACAAGTGTAAACAAATGCTAAAACTAATAATCAATCCTGTAAATGCTGCATATAAATTTATTCTTTGACTTTAATGTTCTGCTTATACATGCTAGAAATAAAGACAAGCCCCAAACTTTTTAGGGACAAGTTTATAATAATAGAAAAAATTGTATCAAAGCCTGGTTAACTGTCATCACCCAATCAGGAGACAGAGAATAATGATAAGAACGCAAAGCAGAAGGAGATGTAGAACTCTGCATGGGAAAGCAGGAGGAGGAACACCACCAAGGATGCTGTTTTTAGACATTATCAACTTAAATGTCCATGATTCAAAATGTAGCTTACTTTAAATACCTTTATGTCCCACCTAAAAAAAAAAAAATTCATACATGGCAGGGAGGCAAAGGCCTAAAACACGAGGGCATTTTAAATATAAGCCCTCTCAAAAATAAGAGGGGATCTCTGCTCTATAGTAAAAAGTTCCCTAAATAAGTAAACTTGCATAAAAATGCCTACTGAAAGTTTGGCTTTCACAAGACAAAAGTAGCAAATTATGTATATACTACCATAGCATAACACATAGCAACTCTTGCTGCTTAAGAACAACTTTCCTGAAATTAGGCAATTTGCAATGAGCATTTTAGAATATTTCTGGCAATAAACAATATTTTTTAATTCTGTTTAAGCACAGAATTAATTCAGAATACCAACCTGAAGATGTCCTTGTAAAGATTAAAGTAGCATAGCCAAAACCACAGACACAACTTAACCAACAACTTTTTCCACTCAAAGGACGCAAAAATCACAACAGGGTTTTAAGAGTACTAACAATGTCTCCACTGCCAAACATACTACTTGTAACTTGACAACTTGGCTGCAAAAATTAAGCTGCCCTAAACCAGAAAATATTTTACTGATAGAAGTAAATGCATTTCTGTATTATGTTTCTACACCAAGTTATAAATAAACCAACATAGTTCAGTTCAACCTTCAAACAGTCCTCGGAAAACACAGAGATTAAAATACCTTCCCAGTAAACCAGCATGAGTATTTTTAACCATTATACAATCACAAAAGTTACTGTGCCTCCAGTTTTAACTTGACCTTAGTGCTTTGTAAGAGGGACGGCGAGCGCGGCCAGGCCGCGCCCGAGGCGCCCCGCGGGGGATGCGCGGCTCGGACGGGTCCGGCTCCCTCCAGAACGGGCAGCGCCGGCACAGCCTCCCAGCACAGCCGTGAGCAGGAGCTCACCTCGCTATCAGCCAGCTCGCAAAAACATTCCCGTCCCAAAAGTCACTCTGCGCTTGTCCTACAAAGGGCACCACCAACTTTTCCTCCGGGCTGTCCACAAGCCAGCGGGCGCTGACTCCGCACCCACCGCCGCCAGCCGCTCTCGGTCGGGAGCACCGGAGTTCGCTCGGCCTCGTTCCCCGGAGGTCCGAGAGTGCCCGGGCGGCCCTGCCTCTCCGGAAGGCCAGGGAGCCCCAACGGGGATCCGGGGCCGGCAGCTCGGGCCGTCCTGCGCGGGGTCCCGCCCCAGACGCTCACCGAGCCCGGCCGGGCGAAATCAGCACCGCGCACCCCCGATGACGAACCTGCCCGCAGCTCCGGAGGCGGCCGGACACCGACTTAGGCTCCGCCGGCAGCCCGCAGCCCTGGGGGGCGGCGCGGCGCTGCCCCGCCCATCGGCCGCGGCCTCCTCCCCTCTCCGCTGCCACTCCCCGCCCTCCGCCCGCGGGAGGGCCCTGCCGAGGCCCTGCCGAGGCCGGGCGGGGCCGGCGGCAGGAGGCGGAGGCGGCCGCGGCCGCGGCCGCGCAGGGCCGAGGGGCGGGCGGTGGCAGAACGGCGGTGCCGGGGGATACTGTCGTGTGCGGCCGCGCCCCGCGCAATGACCCCGGGCGGGGGCTGACCGCCCACCCGGGGGGCCCAGGGGTGCCAGGGCGGGGCTGCTGCAAAATGGCGGTGCCGGGTGAGGCGGGCGGAGGCTGGCAGGTCCGGGGTGAGGCCGCAGCTCCACTCAGCGATGCAGCGGCAGCAGGGTCGGTGTGAGCCAGCCCGGGCTGAGGCTGCAGCGGCAGCAGGGTCGGTGTGAGCCAGCCCGGGCTGAGGCTGCAGCGGCAGCAGGGTCGGTGTGAGCCAGCCCGGGGTGAGGCCGCAGCGGCGGCAGGGGTCGATGTGAGCCAGCCCGGGGTGAGGCCGCAGCGGCGGCAGGGGTCGATGTGAGCCAGCCCGGGCTGAGGCCGCTCCGGCGGTGCAGCGGCAGCAGGGTCGGTGTGAGCCAGCCCGGGCTGAGGCTGCAGCGGCAGCAGGGTCGATGTGAGCCAGCCCGGGGTGAGGCCGCAGCGGCGGCAGGGGTCGATGTGAGCCAGCCCGGGCTGAGGCCGCTCCGGCGGTGCAGCGGCAGCAGGGTCGGTGTGAGCCAGCCCGGGCTGAGGCTGCAGCGGCAGCAGGGTCGGTGTGAGCCAGCCCGGGGTGAGGCCGCAGCGGCGGCAGGGTCGGTGTGAGCCAGCCCCGGTGCCGCACCGCACCTTCCCCCTCCGATCGCGGGGTTTCTCGGTACAGGAGCGAAGGGAATGGGGAAAAGGGCGGTAACCCAGTAACTGAGTTTTTCTAGATGATCCTCTAAGTTACTGCTGCTGCATCTCCTAGCATTTCTGCCCCATAGGTGGAAGGCTTCTGGGCAGGACGCGAACTGTAAACTTATGTGTAACTGTTGCTGTTGTTATGATGGTGAACTTAGTACATTTTAGAAATAATTTTTATTTTCGAGCTCTTTAAATAAATCAAGGTCCCTATATGGTACTTTGAATAGCTTCTAATTAAAACCCCAATCATAAAAATAAGCTACAAATTCAAAGTAGGAGATTAAGTTTAAACTTCAATCATTCATGTAAGTTACTTTGTTGGTTTTCACAAGTTCCAAGTTTGCAGGAGATCATGGGATTCTTTCATTTTTAAAAATGTCTGTTAAATCCTTTCGGTCACTGCCTGCTGAGTGCTTTTTAATCCTCACATAAGAATGTGGTCCCCAGTGTTATTATTTCCTTGCCTTGGAAGGCATAAGACTTTTTTTCTACACAAAACAAGTTTAAACAAACATGACTAAGCTTCTGTTTACTTCAAAATAAACTTAAATTTGAAAGAAACCCCACATTTAAGATCATTTGTTGTCTGAGTGTAATGTGGTTTCATCAGGAATATGCAAACCATGTGTTACCTGTTGTTTCCTTAGGCTGACAGTGTGACTTCTCTGATATGACAAAGTTCTGCAATCTGCTCCCCCTACTATTCACATTTCCTTCAAGATACTATTTTATACAATTGATTTGGTATTTAGTGGGTGTGCTTAACGGATGTAACATGCTTAGGGAACAGGTGGAATCGAGGGTGGTAGCTAGAAAAGCAACTATAAAGGAAGTGTAAAATAAAGCCTTGCCTGCTGCTTTCCAGCACAGGCAGAGTCACACATGGCAGAAGCCATTGCAGTTCAAGGGTACAATTGCCACACTGTACTAACCCTCATAACAGCAAGGCTTGGTGTAAAATATTCTTTGGTTCCTTATGTCTGATCCTACTCTGAAGATGCACATTGCTGAATTTCATCAGGTACTTAGATAAAGCCAACTAAACCTTTGCAGTAAATTATTTGTTATGCACACCTTATATACTCACATGTGTTATAGGAATACTGATAACACTAGTGAGAGTAAACCAAACTCAGACATGATGGTAACTTCCATTATCAATTCCACTGATGTCACTTTGGCATTACTTTATCACAAATGATGACTTCTCATCTGGCATTATCACACTTGCAAATTGTTGCAGTAGTTATTACAGCTACAGAGAAGAATCATGGAAGTCCTGTAATAACATGGTACAGCACCTGTTTCAATTTCAGTTGTGACTCATGGCATCAGTAGAATGGTTGAGGTTGGAAGGGACATCCTGAGGTCATCTGCTCTTCCCTCCTGCTCATGCAGGGCCACCTGGGGCTGGTTGGCCAGGACTGTGTCCAGATGACTTTAGGAGGATCTCTAAGGATGGAGACTCCATTCACCTTTTTGGGCAACCTTTGCCTGTGCTTGGTCACCCCCCAGTAAAAAAAGCACTTCCTGATGTTCAGAGGGAATCTCCTGTGTTCCAGTTTGTGTTTACTCTGGTCTTGTAACTACCTGGACACCACTGGAAAGATCCTGGCTCTGTCCTGTTTGCATTCTCCCTTCAGGTCTTTATGTACATTGATAGATCCCTCTGAGCCTTCTCCAGGCTGAACAGGTGTTATGATCAGGTTCTTAAAATTTTTAGAATGAAATGCCTCTGCCTGAATTAACATGCAAATGTCACCATATGCCAAAGTCAGTAGTATGGATTTTATTTAACAGTAAATGAGAGAAAAGAGAAAGAAATAGAACAAAGAAGTGGGGGAAGAGAAAGATAATGACAGAGACAGATTAAATAGAAAATACCACCACTCTGTGGATCTCAGTAGTGTCCTGTTGGTCCTGTCCTGGTTTTCTTGGGGGTGAGAGTCCCCCGAAAAGAGAGGGTTCAATGGATTGATGCACATTTGTGCCAGGTGGGAATGCCCAGGTATCTCCCCTGATGGGTGGGGGACAATTTTGACACAGTCTCACAACAGACTGGATCTGTTGCATCCCTTTGCATCTCATGCAGTGCTCTGCTGCAAGGCCTCAGGAGTCAGTCTGGGGAGCACTCTGGGGGTCTTTGAGGGATTATGACACCCCCTCAGCTGCCCCTCACATGAACGTCCCATGGATGTGGCCTTCCCAGGGTGGGGGTTTTACAGCTGAGCCAGTTTGTGTAGGGGAGCATGGGTGTTCAGTGTCTCTGACCAGAGTTAGGCCACATGCCCAAAACTCTGCTCCCCCTTTGCCAGGGGGCAGCCTGAACAAAGCTGGCCTCAGCAGCTGAGCCTGTGGGCTGTGGCCCCCCCAGCCTGAACCCAGGCAGGGATGGTTTTCAGGACAGCTGCTGCGTTTGGTTATCTTGTGGATGTGTTCTCCCTCAGCCTTGTTTGCTTTTCCCTAGACCTGAGGTGATTGAGCAATACTGTCACCTTATCTCAGATTCCCTTAGGTGGCTTGACCCACAGTCCAAGGTTGCTCTCAGGAGGCATAATCACAGTGGGGTGTGCTTTGATGGTCACAGCTTCTGTATACAGTGTTCCCATAATGGGCAAAGCTCCTTCTTAACAACGTTACAGCCATTAACCATAACATTTCAGTCTCTGACAACAGGCCCAGCTCATTTGGCTTTTCCTCGTAGGAGAGATGCTCCAGTGCATTCATCATCTGAGTGGCCTTTGTTGGACTGACTCCAGTGTCTCCATGCTCCTTGCATGAGGGAGTTCAGAACTACACACTTGCTTGAGCTGCATGAGGTTGCTGTCAGCCCAGATTTTAAAAAAGGAACAAAATAAAAAAAGCCATACTTTCTGTACTAGAGAATCAACAATCCTTTTACAAGTATTTTGAAGATTTACCGGAGTGATGTTGGGCTTAAGCTGATTTCTGTAAACATTTTTTTACCTGAGATGATGAAATGTAATAGAACTGGCTGTCTGAACACCTGAGGTGCACTACTGAGATGCAGGCTGAAATGAATACAGGCTGAATTTTTTTTTTTCATAAAATCATCACTGAGTTCTAGAAATATACTTGGGATATTTTATAATCTGAGCAACTCTTCTGATGCCTCTATTAAACTGCATGTAATATAAACTGACATTTTCACATTCTGTTGTGAAGTTTGTATTTCTGTATTTAGGCATGTGTTTAGTATTGAAATGTTTAAGAAAAGTCTGTCTTCTAGAAAATTAGTTTGTAACAGCAAAGGATTATGCTAAGCAACATTTAAATACATTTTATTATTAAATCCCTCAAACTGATTTACCTATATTACTGAAATGAAATCATGCTTATAGCATTGCTGGCATACAAGTAGTTTCTTATCACTCCAGAGGGAAAAGTAGCCACACTTCCTAAAATTAAGAGAGAAAGCAGTGATCATCCAAGAAAACAGACCTGCATGAAGTGTGATTAATTCCAATCAATAGCCTTCAGCTCCATATGTTTTTCACAACACCTCTGAAAATTATTTTCTTTAGTCCATGGTATACTCTGAAACAGATTTGGCATAGTTACTCTTGATGGTTTTGGAATACATTAATCCTAGCAAAAACCTTGTCAGCAGTGCTCTTGTGCCAGTAAGAAGCGGTGAAAAATTAGTAGAAAAATGCCATGTGCATCTTCAGTGGTTATGAAAGGAAGTACATTATGGAAATGAAAATGTCTGAGTGATGCTAAGTAAACTGTCCTAAAACCTGTCTCAAAAATAATCACTTCTTTTCTTGCCACACCTTACCAATTAAGACAAGAGCTGTTATTTCAAAATAACATGTGTAGTTGTTTACTCTGTTTACCCATTTTAACAGTATAATTTAATTGATGGAAGCATTACATCACCATAATATTAGTGCAATAAAAGCTGCAGCATCCCTCATGAGCATCTGGATAATATTGTTTCCTTAGACTAAAGACCACAAAACCAGATTTCTTTTAATGTTTTTAAAGCAGTATGTAATTTAAAGTGTGAGGTATTTTCTGTCAGAAGGAGCACAATACTTTAAGAAAAGAAAAGGGAAACATAATCCAGAGAATCAACAATTTGATGGGAGCAATTAAGATGTTAGTGCCATTTGGATGGACATTCAGTAGAAAGAATTAATAAAAGGGTGGGAGGAAATGGGAGGAAAAACACAAGAAGAGGGCACAAAAAGTAGGTAAAAATAGGAATTGAGGAGTTTTGTGAAGATGATGGTGAAGACTCCTCTTCCCTGATCTGCATATTAAATTTACCTCTGTTATCTCAGGGTTGGAGTAGCTTCCACATAAATATACTGCTCTCATGCACTAAAGAATGTAGGGTGATGTGAGCATCATTCCCCGTCCATGGCTCTTTTAATCTCTCTTTATTCCACTGTCCTTGTGCCAAATACTCTGGGTGGCAGCACAAAAGTATAGTTCATCATCACTGCTTTATACAGAAAAGCATCACTCTCCCATTGGCTCTCTCAGCCCTGAGGAAAGGGTTAACATTTTCCTTTTCAAATGAATACCTGCACTAAAGGAAGCCATAGGTGGTACCAGATGTTCAGTTTTGCATTTACTGCTCAGCCACCTTTTCAAATCGTGGGCAGGCACTGTGAAAGAGGACAAGTTTTTAAAACTGGGCACAGGTACAACCCTGTGCAGTGAGACTGTGAAGGTGTGACACAGCAGCTGTTGGGAGGTAAGCCCTGGGTTGGATGCATTCCCTGGAACAGGTAAAGGGCAGTCCACTCCTCTTCCAGTTCCTTGAATGTTCTAGATTTGTTCTATTCACGACTTCACTCTGAGACAACTACTGATGTTCCTAATCCACTATACAAACGGGATTTAGCTTTCTTAACTCTGGAAGCAGCACCTGAATCAAAGTTGCACTGTTCTGCTACAGTCTAGAGAAAGCAGGGCAGTTTTCCTAGGGGGAAAGAATAGTACCTTAAAATTTATAGCTGAAGAAACAGCAACAAGTATCAACAAAGTCTGGAACTCTTATCGTTAATCAGGTGTTGCCAGAGATTAAATTTGGTCTAAAATATAACTGGACATATTCAATCACTAAAGATTTCTTCACAGGAATAACTTCTTCAACAGTTTGTAAGTAGTTTGTCAGTAAATGAGGTAACATTGCCCCCTCAAATAACATATTTAACATGGATAGGTTTGTGTCAACCTTTCAAATTGGAAGGTATGCCACAAATTTCGGCCTGTAAATTGATCCATCAGTATTCTTGCTTTTTCAAGCTTAATCTTTGCTCACAGTGACCTCTAGTGTGGCTGGATGAGACATTGCAGTGCATCCGAGGCAGTGCACAAAGAACTTCGTGTGTTCATCCTGTTACCAGGATGGGGGACGCGTGTGTGTGCCATCTGTTTGACTGTAGGATACACTGCATTAAGCATGCAAAACATGAACAGAAAACCATGAACCCAAAAACATTCCTTCAGCCGTACCAAATAAAGAATTTAAAGATTTCTTCATTCCTGTACCATTTTGATCAGATTTTTGTTTATCAAAAACTCCATGAATGGTTTGATACATTTGGTAACAGTTTCAGGTAATTTTCAGCATTCCCAAGTGCAAGAGATTGCTTTTACTTTCTGAAACCTTGCACTGGACTTTGTCTGAAAGATATAAATCAGAAGGCAATGATGCAACAACTTCTGTAAGGACTGCTGTAAAATGTACAGATTCTTCAAACTATGTTTCACATTTAAAAGCTTGTTCAGATTTTATTTATACATGCCAGTACTCCAATTGTGTTGCTTAACATCAATAGAACTGGAATTTAGTAACTTAACAGTGCCTTTACCTGACATTAAAAGGAGTGTAGGGACAGATTGCAGCTTTTTAATAATAATAATTTTAATAATGTTTTTTCTTAGGACATTGAATAATCTAATTATTGTCACGATGCCAGATGTAGTTACACTATATTCTTGCAGGATGGGGTTGGTCAGTTTGAGGTATTTCAGCATCTTCCCAATCTCGTCTGCAATTAGGACGTGTCACACACAAGACTCCCACCAGGTGGCAATGAAACCTCTTCATTCTTTAAAGCATTTGCAATTATTTTAGATGGTAGAAACCTGTGTTGTGTACTAATTAGATGGGGGAAGTCGTGATTTCTAATAAGGTGATAGAAAATTATTTTTCAGAACTCTCTAGGTACAAGTGCTTACAAAAAGTCTGGAAACAGCAGCATGCTGGGCAATAGTGATCATTGTGTTCTTAACAGCTATTTCAAGGTAAATACAAGTAATATATTCCACTTGGTTCCTGAGAAACGGAAATAATTTTGTCTTTTGGCGAAACTGTAGAAAGCAGACAGTGTGGAATGCTAATTTACTAGTGGGAACTTAAACCCCACAGAAGTCTCACAATTATAGTTTGTACTTAGACTGATCAAATTCATAACTTCAACTACAAAAGAAATACTCTTTTTAGACTTAATCCAGGTGTGTTTCTGTAAGTGCTGTACAGCTGCTATATTCCTGTCCTTTATTTCTATTCCTATCCTATTTTTGAAGGAGAAAAACCCTGCACACATACAGTCTTACACGACTGCCACTAGTGGTGAAGTGCCAGCAGCATAACCTGCATAAAGATGATTTGCCCCCTACTTTTCTTTTATAGTTTCTGACATATATTTCTCACCTCATTCATCCTAATTCCTTGCAAAAATCTCTTTTCCCCTTATTTCTTAATGATAAATGATATTTTTCTGCTTTATGTATTCCATCACCCTTGATTTTACCTGCCCTTCTTCCAGCACAGGCATGCATGCAGAAATATGTCTCTACATCATTTCTGGACCCAAGCAGGCCTTAATATGATGAGTAGCACACTGATGTAACTTTGGCCTGAAATTTTACACACTTTCTGGTGCAAATTTTCTTTTTAATTTTGAAACAGTTAATGTATAATGCAGATTAACAAACTCAGTGTGTCGAGTTGACCCTGGCTAAATGCCAGGTGCTGGCTACAGTCACTCCATCACTGCACTCAGCTGGGCAGGGGAGACAAAAGGAAAGGCTTATGGGTCCAGATAAGGGCAGGGGGAGATCACTCGCCAGTTATTCTCATGGCAGAACAGACTCAACTCAGGGAAAAATTATTTTAATTTATTACCTATCAAATGAGAGTAGGATAATGAAAAAACCCTCTTGGGCTCAACCTCACTCCCATATTCTCCACCTCCTCCCCGCAGCAGCACAGGGGGATGGGGGCTGGGGGACTGCAGTCAGTTCATCACAAGTCATCTCTGCTGCTCCTTCCTCCTCAGAAGCACTCCTCACACTCTTCCCCTGCTCCAGTGTGGGGTCCTTCCTGCAGGAGACAGTCCCCCATGAACTTCAACATGAGTCCTTCCATACAGTGCCTGGTATCACGACTGAATTGCTGCCCTGACTCAGGCCACACATTTGCTCTATCTACAAGAACTACTTCACTGCCCTTCAGAAGGACTTCACAATTTGTAAATAAGGCAAAGATTTAGCAAAAGTTAATATTGCTCTTTAGGCAAAATTATATACCTGAAGAAAAGGCTACCCAAGCTTGTGGACACACAAACACTTCAGGTATTATGAAATATTACAAAATTTCTAATATATTAAATACTAGCAAAAACCCATCTAAAAATTAACCTCATGTTCTTAGTTAAGCTTAGTTACTTGAACTTACGTCTGTCCCCATTTAGATTGTTCACAGTTAAAAACACAGAATTTGACATTAAAGGCTACAGTAATATTTTTCCTCTCCCTATCTCCTCCTCCCCCCACAAAAAAGTCACCAAAACCCCAAAACCAAACAGCTCTGCAAAACAGTATTTGGCTTTTGGTACAGACCATTTGCTTCTTTCCAGTGATAAATGCATTTATAATGCACTTGCATCAGTCACAGGTACAGCAAGAGATAACACTTCTGAGATACACTTCCTAGAAATACTGCTCCTGATGAACAAATAAATAATGTAATTCTGGCTTTCATAAAAAGGAATACCAGTGTGTTTTCAACATATGACAAAATCTGCAGTTCCCTGTTTTTCCCAACATACTAATCAGAAGATACCATAATATTCTGTATTGAATTCAGAATTCATAGGTAGATTTCACTGGAGGAGATAACCTAGTTTTCTGAATGGAATTAGAATTTATCAACACAGCTTAAAACAAACAAATTATGACATTTCCATATCTCACTACTGACAATTGTCTCCTGCTGGCTTTATTAACAGAAAATGAAACTACTGAAAAAATCACTCTATGAGTACAAAAAATGTACTGGGGGAGATCCAAACCCATTTCTCTACTACTTGTGTCCCTATACTACTTCAGGATCCACTTTACTGTAATTGATCCAGGAAAGATCACATAAAATGACTCCTGATATTCAAAGACAATCTGTTACAGTCCTTCACTTATTTTATCATTACAATGATTCAAATAAATTGGGGGGAAAAAAGCCCAAACCACCCAAGAATTTTACACAGTATGTTACATTTTATAGAGCTAATCTGTGATCCAGGATAGGTCAATAACAGGATGGATCAAGAAACTAAAGAAGGATGAAGAATAACTGGCTGTGTAGTAATACACAGGGGATTAGAGTAGATTAAAAAATGATAAATCAGGAATGTCATTCTATTTCAGATAAAAGCAAGTGCCATTGTGGCATGCAAGGCATACAGGAGGTAATCCCTTCACTACTCAGGATTGTAAGGCCACAGCTGCCACACTTCAAAATCCAGGTCCAAACTTTGGAAAGGGGTAAATCACATGGATAAAGTCCAGTGGATAGCAGTGAGTCAGAAACCTAGATGGAATTTAGGGAAAAAAAAAATGTGTCAAAATTGATCTTTTAGCCTTGGCAAAGAAGATACTTCAAAATACGCAAAATATTTTGCAAAGAGAGTGTTTTTTTAGTACTCAAAGGGGTTAGAATGGGAAGTAATAATTTGCAGCATATGAAATTTAGATTAGGTATTAAAAGTTTACAAGAACACTGTAGCAGGCCATCTGAACAACCATCATCAGAGGGTTTTTTTTAAGAACAGGCAATACAAACTGCTATAAGAGATATCCAGGTATTAGGAATAATGCTTCAGAGAACAAGATACTTCAGATAATGTATCAACCCTTTTGTCCAAATTTGAGATTTTTATCAACATTTCTTTATTATTCAGATTACCACACTTTGTGAATCACTTTTCTTTCAAAGAAGTTTTGAGGCACTTCAGAACATTGATAAGTACTCAATTCCAGTTGCATGTTGCAATATATCACTTTTTAAATGTATGATATTTAGAATATTCCCTTATTACTTCCTACGTCTGTTAATCTCACTAATGTTAGTCAGAAAACCTAAAAAGCTTTTTCTGCCGGACACAGCTGAGACTACTGATCAGAGACTTATTTAGAAAGAGCCAAATTTAGATATCCAATCAGCATAATGCTTTGCTAACACAACGTTTGACTATATTCACAGTTAGCAATTTGAATACAGTAATACATTTACCTTTTATTTTTTGTGGTTTTGTTGACATGTGAATCATTGCATTAATTAAGCTTCATGAATAGAGATCTGCTCTTTACACATGATCAAGGTGTCATCTGGTCTTAAGATAAAACTTTCAATAGCAGAGTGGGAATAAGAAACAAATCTTCAAGAAGCTCTTCAAGGGGCACAGGATAAAAAGAAATTACCAATTTAATTCTTGAGTTAGACTCCCTTCAGCTGTATAACCTGGCATTTTAGTGGAGTGAGAGAGGGCAGGGAGGGTTATTTTTTTTAAAGTTATGTGTTGTGGTTTCACCCCAGGCAGAGCTGCTTCCTCACTCCCCCAGTCAGCAGGATCAGGAAGTGAATTGAAAAAGTAAAAGCTGGAAAATTCATGAGTTGAGATAAAGACAGGAGTAACAGGGAAAACAAAAGTCACACACACAAGGAAAGCAAAATGAGGAATTAATTCACTGTTTCCCATGGGCAGGAAGGTCAGCCATGTCCAGTACAGCAGGACCCATCATGTGTACTGGTGATTTGGAGAGACAAAGGCAAACAACATCACTCCAAATATCCCCCCTTACCTACTTCTTCCCCACCCCACTTCATATACTGAGCAAGATGTCACATCACTTGGAATATCCCATTTGTCACTTTGGGTCACCTGTCCTGGCTGTGTCTCCTCCCAGCCTCCCATTGGCCTCCAACTCCCCTGCCAGAGTGGAGGGTGAAAAGCAGAGAGACCTTGGCTCTGTGTAAGCTCTGCTCAGCAATAACAAAAACAGCTCTATGTTATCAAACCTGTGTTCAGCACAAATCCACAACACAGCCCCACACCTGCCACTGTGAAGAAAGTTATCTCTATCCTAGCCAAAACCAGCACATCTATAAGATTAAAAAGATTATTTCATAAAAATGCAATTTGAGGTTCACAAAATTTTTTTACTATAAATTTTTAACTCACCTAAAATCTTTCCTTTGGGCAATTCTCAAAGTCTTTAAAATATGCTAAGACTTTTTATGGTTAGGGCCCAAGCCACTTGAAATGATTCATAAAAAACACAGTCTAATAGGGAAAGTTACCTAAATAATTCAATACTGTTATGCCCTTTGATAGGTACATGAGGAACAGAGCATGCTTTTGGAGGTTCTGTTTCATTTTCTCTCTAGGCAAGAGAACATTCCTTTTCTGAAGCAGAGAAATACTTTGCCTTACACTGCCTCATGTCTGGCACCACAAAGTGTTTTATGCACACTGTGCTTGACTCATTCCATGTGAGCAAGAAAGACTTCTGTAGGAGATAGGCAGGCTATATTCCAAATGCAGTTGTACTGACATCTTAAGTAAATAAAAAAATAGGCTAGGGAAATAATGCAGAAATTCCAAGCACATCCGGTTGCTTTATGAGCTTTACCTTTTTTAGCAGATTAAACACATTTCATACACTGATCTCTGGGGTATGAATTGTATTCTCTTTGCTTCTTCTTGCCCTGCAGCCTCCTTAGATGAGCTTTGGGAAATTGGAAAGACTGCACAGAGAGAGAATTAATTTGCACGCAGGATCTGCAGCCTACATTTGTCATCCTGGCAGCCCTCTCTTTTTGAAGCAAATCGTGAATCATCACCAAGGGAAGAGGCACAGAGGATGAAGTCCATGTTACAAAGTGCTGTGGCTGGAGCCAGCCTTTGAGGAGCCCCCATGGGGACTGGCCACTGCCTCTGGAAGCAGCACAGCCACGAGCCCCCGGGCTGTGAACAACCAGAGCTCGTGCACAGTGTGAGTGTGGGACCTCTATGGCTGACTGCCCTTTCCTCCACTGTACATCCCTTGTAACTTCTCACACCCTAATTTACTCATCCACTTCTACTTACTGATTTGCTTCTGATTTACTAATTTACTTCTGCTATCAGCTTCCCACTTGATCTGTTTGAACCCACTATGACATTACTGTGGCTAGACAACAACTGAGAGCCTTTTCCAAGCTGTTGTGTGTATAATACCATTTTATGGGAGTATTCACAACGCTTTCATAGTGTTACTGTTTATCTGAGCCTGCAAATACACAGGTTAATTATATTTTGTTTGACATGCATCCCCGTTTTTTCTTAGTCTTTAATTTGCCATGTGACTCCACCCTCCATCACCAAATGGTACTTGCAATCTCCACCAGCACACATTGCTGTTGGCCTAGAGGGTTGGTGTAGGTCCCTTCCAACTGAGTTGTTCTATTCTAGTCCCAATTATTTTTCCAAAGAAAAAAAAGGGGGCATAAGAAAATGTAAGTGCATTCCATGTTATTTGGACAGAAATCTATCTTTACACACTCTTAATTACTCAAGTTGTTACTGAACTCTGAGCAGTGTACTTTAAGGCAACAATCAATTTGGTATCTTTCCTAAGGACAAACATCCTAAAGGCAGAACTAATGCCATTAATCCTGTCTAAACTTTCTGCTTATTGCAGCCTGTTTTATTGAACGTAGGTGAAATTGCCTTTTAAGTGTTATAAGGAGACCAAAACTATATGGGAAATTAATACAATTTTTTTTTCTTACCATAATATTAATTATACCCGAGGCAATTGATTTTTAAACTTGAGAAATATTTTCTTTTTTTCTCTGTTCCATATTAAGCTGTCATTTAACAGAAATTAAATATACTCAACAGAGATTAAATATACTTTTATTACACACAAAAGCATCCAAGTTCTGCACCACCAGAAACCAGACAGCAAGGAAAAATTTAAGTTATTTTGCTTCTGAGCATTTACAAGAATATGATAGTACAGGAGGAGTTTTGGTATCTTCACTAGCTATGGTAATGCATCTCTAGGATGAGTAATGAAAGGGCTCATTTCATCTTCCTCAAGGTAAACTCCCTGATTCCAGTACCTTTGGTTAGCAACTGGTCTTACCCAGTTTCTACCTCTAAAGAAAAGACCACATTCGGTATTCAAAGTCCTGCTCTGTCTTTGAAGAGAGCTGCTTCCAAGTGAGAAACAGCAGATCTTACACATCTGTGGTCAGTTGCATACTGCTTTCCAAAGATAAATCTTCAGTTTATTTTCTCTTTTAATATGGAAAAGGGAAGGAATTTATTGGACTATCTCTTCACATCCTACTATCACCCTTTATTTCCTCTCAAAGGTCAACTTTATGAGAGCAACCTTTTTTCATTCTCTAAGAAACTACATCCAGGAGAATTCCTCAATATTCCCCTCAAACAAAGACCTTGCTTGACAGCAGTAGAGCATTTATTGATTTTGAATACTGATTGAAGATTTACATCAGTGTGCATAACAGAAACTGTGGTAGATCTTAAAGGGCATTTCCAACTAGCTGCCATCCTTTGAAATGATGCATAACCTTGTATCATGTCCTGAATCTGCAGTTTTGAATCCATAGGTGCAAGAAAAGTTCACCTATGCTCTAAATGTATAAACTGCTGTAGCAGTACTAAAATATTCAGTATCATTAAATTCTGATATTAATTAGAAGATCAGCAAAGGCTATTTTCACTTATTTTTTCCCTTTGCACGTTAAGTTTCTACAAGAGGGATGCTACAACCCAAGAACTGATGAACTTACATAACTTTATTGATATATACAATATTAGAAGACTTGTCTTCAGAAAGTCAAGGTGGACATTAGCAATTCATTCTTAAAAAGAAATAAAAAAGAATCATGAAGAGAAAAAATGTCCACCAAAATGAAAAAATGTCAGGACCAAAATGTCCTGATTTTAACAGCCATGTTTAGAAGCCTTTTTCCAACAGAGCTCTGACTAGCTCAGTACATCACATAGTAAAGCAAGCGTGAGTGAGCCACGGGCACACATCCTCAGAGAATTCCTTCTAAGAAGTATAATGGCTGTTATTTTTACACTTTTAATCCCTAGCCTCTCCTTATTACAGCTAATCATCTCAGCAAACGCATTAAAGAGGGCTCTGCAGGTAGTGTAGCATGAGAAATCAATTGCCATCCAAAGCACTAGTGCTTGCTTCTATAGCAGCATCTTTGACCACACATGGGTTAATATATTGTGAATCTTCCATTTCCCCTTTTGTTTTAGCATGAGTCAAATGCTTTATTCCCATATTCCACAGCACAGTCATTAACTTCATCTATTTATATTGTCATTTTTAATTTGATAGGTGACTGCACAGCAAGGCAGCTTTTAACCAAGTCAGCTGCACATAAAGCCTATAATAAATCCTAATTTCAGGGTGTATATTCCCAGAAGACTCTTCCCCCTCTATTAAGAAATAAGTGACTTCTCTAAAACAGGTGCAAGGAAACATTAAAAGAGCATACATATCTGCTCAGACACGTGCTGGCACACAAAAGAAAGGAATATTGTACAATCTATCCAGTGCAATACAAAAACACAAATTATGATTGTTAAACTACATATTTCAACTCTTAATTGCGGTCTACTTCCTTAGGCCACTATTTATACCTGTGCATGTTAATTATTCCCTATGAAAAGCAGGATTTTGTAACACATGCTATTATTCTGGGTATTATACCATCACCCACCTAAGGCAGAACCCATCACTAGGGTGAGAAAGATGGGAGAACATCTCCAAGATACACTGCAACTTGTCATATCAGTGTTTTGACCATTTGTAAAAGAAAATTAGATTCTGACTATGTGTTGTCGAAAGAATTTATACAATGCACACACAACTCTTGGCAGGTGTGGGCAGGTTCTGACCTTGGCTAAACCTTTGCTGGTCCCACCTTTGTGAGCTGTGGGACCCCCAGCACCAGTTCCCCTTTGGTACAGCAGACACACATCCTGTGCTCTGAAATTCAGCAACATGGTAGGTGATTTTTTTTTTTTTTTTTTTGGCATGTGTTGGTGCCACTCTGAATTTTGTACACAAGTGCACAGCAAGACAGATTCTCTTGGGGTGTGTAAAAGGCACCTCTGCTCCAGGGCCAAGGGAGCCTTGCCAGAGATTCACCCACAATGCAGAGAGGGAGCCCAGGCATCCCATACACAGACACTTAGCAGCCAGCTCTCTGAGCAAAACACATCTCAAGTACAGAAAATCAGGCCAGCTCTTTCCAGCAAGCTTGAATCTGAAAATAGTGTTTCTTAAAAAAACTTAAATGAGTGCTAAAACACGACTGTTTTAAATGCAAATCCACTGCAAGTTTCACAATGCCACAATAACTTAGAAGAATAAACCTCATTCCATTTCAATGACTCTGAATCTCCCAGGCTTTCTGAAGGAGATGTCTTGAATCCAACTTTTCTAGAAAAATCATTCCCATAAAAGATCACACCCAAATCCTTTAAAGTGCATAATTATAGTCAGTCAAATTAAGGTTTCCCCTAAAAGAAATTTTTTCTTTCCTGTCCTGAGCAGTATTAACATTCATAATAATTAGTGCTGTAAGAAGTTTTAAATATAGCCATGTATTGAGCATAATTGTTGTACTGTTGCTATGCACTATTATATAACTGCCTGCAGATGGCTGCATTTCAATGGGAAAAAACACAATGTTAAAAAAACCCAAACTGTTCTTTGAGTGTGTGTTTCTGATTTCTAAAGAATAGTATTGATAATATTAACAATAATAACAACAATAATAAAAAAAATCAATGCACCACTATTACATTCACAGCAGCAAATAGGCTGGTCCCCTCTGGGTAAATCAGTTTCAAATGTGCTCTAGGATTTTTTTAAAATAAAAGAATGTAAAATCTGAAGGCATTACAAAAAGAACTGAAGTTTTAAAAACTTCTCATGCTTTGAATTTTAACTGAACAGGAACACCATCTCTGTTTATAAGAGATTTTTATTAGGATTAAAAGGCAAATTTAGAGCAAGGAGTCTGATATTCTTCTGCTAGTCTGTAGAATTAAAGCTCTTTAAAATGAGAATATCAATATTAAAAATGAATTAACTTTTCAATTACAGCCTGTCCTTGAAATTTTATTTTGCTTTCTACTTAATATAGTTACTGCAGCTTGAGCGCAATAAAGTCAAAGTGCTTCTAATTCTAAATTGCATAGTTGTAAAATTATCAGAAGGTTTTTAGGGCATTTTTAAAGTGTTGTTTCAAAGAGTCAGTTTTATTCCTCCGGAAATAAATGAAGAATTTACATTGATTTTTAAGGAATTCAGAACAGAGCTGAGTATTTTCTTGCTGATGTCTCACACACTACTTTTCAGATCCAATACTTCAGTCTTGCTTTACCAGTCACTAATAGCAGAGGTAGGAAGCTGGTAACACAATAGCCAAACAATAGTAGTAATAAATCAGCTGACAGCAAAATACTTCTCTTCCTTTGCAGACATCTTCTGGATTTCACAGCTGCCCGCTCTGTTTGTGTTGCTCAGAACCTTCCCACATCAGCAGGGACACCACGGTCACCCGGATATATCAGGATTAATTTTGGCCAACCCACCGAATTCCAGTGTGAACTTGGGCCTGACCCAGTAATTTTCTTCCAGTAAGATACAACACTGCTGTAAATAAACAGACAAACAAAAACCAGGCCAGACGATGAATCCTTTACTTTCACCTAATAAGCCAGGCTCTTGGCTATTCCATGACCACTAACAGCACTGGTTCTTTGGGGATGGGACCATCTTTACAGTAAATCTGTGCGGCACAGACAGTGCAGTGCATCCCTCAGCTTCCAGATATTAGTGGATATCAAAGTCCAAGCTCTCCAAAGAATGCTTTAGGGTTCGTGGAGTGATGGTTGCTCTTCAGCTGAATGGAACAGCAGGTGTTAGACCCATGTCTGACAGGAAAATATTTTTGACTCTGTGCAGACAAGATAATCGCCTCACTTTTAAATTAAATCAAACTCATGTTAATTAAAAAAAAAAAGCTGAAACATTTTTATTAATGAAAAATATTGAGAAACAAAGTGCTAACTAAGATATTAACTATACTTTCTTCTTTATTTTCAAGTAATTTCAAGTGAAACTTATTTGTTAAGAAAATATTTTGCCTGCACAACCCTATGCACCAACCCATTACAAGCAAATCCTGTACAGAACATTCTGCCATTTTTCAGAACACAGCACTGCATCCTTGCACAAGACATAACACTAATATGAACCCATGCATTTATTATTTATGAGCTCCAATTTTGTCTCTCCCTGACCAGGGCCAGAACTAAGGCCCCAGATTCCTACTCTTATGAAAAACTGTTAGATAGCAGCTAAAGCATAACAAGCTGCTTATTCTGGTTTCATTAATCCAGACTTGGAACGCAGCCACTAATAAATGTGTTGGCATTTTTTAAAAGCCTAAGTATCAAACATTTATACCTGAAATTTTCTTAGAAAATTGTAAAAATTAACTATATGAAGTAATTAACACCGACTGGGACATTCAATTTGTATTGATTTTAAAATCAAAAGCAGCATTTTCTCTTACAGAGAAGGAAATTTTGGGGTTATTCTGACCAGAAGAATTCCTTTAGGTCTTGTTTGAAATGCTTCCCTTTGGAAAGAGATTTAAGTGTTGCTTGACACCACCCAGCAATGCATATTCCCTTTTAGTCTCATAAGGTTTTTCTGTTTAATTGCCCTGAGTGTCAAAATGTGCATTCCAATTTGGATTTTAATCATTCAGTGTGGCCATCAATAGAGTTAGTTTTATCTGCAATACTGAGGTGTTCCCTTCTCAAATTTCTGTGCCTGTGATGCTGCCCTGAGCTGTCTCTCTGCTGAACTCCATCAACCTACTTCTTTGAGCATGTTCTGAGGCTGATGCATGTTTCTTGTATATTGTGATTCCTGTTCAAATCTCTTTCCCATAGCCATCTTGTCTTTTTAAACTAAGTACAAACCTAGCACTATAGCAGCAGCAACAAAACAAGTGGAGTGGTAAACTTGTTTGTTTTCTCCTTGATTTGAGGCCAGTTTACACAAATTCTGCATAAACCATCAATGTAACACTGAGCCAGTTATCATGACCGTTCCCAATCCCTGAGGTCTTGGTGCTTGGCTCACAGAAACACACTTCTGCTGCATTCACTGGGTCATCGCTGAGTCTGGATCAACAGAAATATAACCGCGAGCAGCATTTTAGTAAAGGTGTGTTCCCAGCCGATGTACATCGGGACCGAGGAGTCAGTCTGGACTGAAACCCCCGGAAAAGCCTGGGCCCGGGAGCTTCAAGCTGATATTCTCTTCCATTCTGACAGAAGAACGAGGTTCTAAATGGCACCGGGATTTACAGGCGTCCGGCAGCTGACCTGATCTGACAACTCCGTGTCTAATTCTTGCGTGACATAAAAAATTAAACGGGTCCCTCCCCTGGGCACTCCGTGCCGGACGCGCCCGCACCTGCTGAAGCGGGGACCGAGATGGGGGACGCGGTGCCCGTGGCGTGCGGGGCTCTCCCGGAGCCGCAGCCCCGCGGCTCCACCGCGGCTCCACCGCGGCTCCACCGCGGCTCCACGGCGGATCCACCGCGGCTCCATCGCGGCTCCACCGCGGCTCCACCGCGGATCCATCGCGGCTCCACCGCGGCTCCATCGCGGCTCCACCGCGGCTCCACGGCGGCTCCACCGCGGATCCACCGCGGCTCCACCGCGGCTCCACCGCGGCTCCACCGCGGATCCACCGCGGCTCCATCGCGGCTCCACCGCGGATCCACCGCGCATCCATCGCGGCTCCACCGCGGCTCCACCGCGCATCCATCGCGCCCCGAGCGGCGGCGGGCGCGGGGCGGGGCCGCGGCAGGGCCCGGCCGCCGCCGCCCCCGAGGGCGGGCCGCCGGTGACAGCTGGGGAGGGACCGGCAGCGAGGTGCGGCTGCTGCGCCGCTGCTCCGACCGCATCGCGCCCGCGGATCCCCGGGGAAGGAGCGGGCAGGGGCTGGCCCGGGCCCTGCCGCCGTCGCCGGCCGCGGAGTGGGTGAGTGGCGGCGGGCACGAGTGGGCGATGCCGGGGGGGCGCGGGCAGGGGAGGGAGGACGGAGGGATGGATGGATGGAAGGATGGAAGGATGGAAGGATGGAGGAAGGGAGGGAGGGAGGATGCTGCCGCGCTCGGAGACTTTGGTCGTGCGAGGTGCCTAAGGGAAAAAAGTGCATCCCGGGGCGGGGCGAGGCTGTGCGCCTCTCCGCTCGCCCGTCCGTGCCGGTGACCCGACGGGCGAGGAAGCCCCGGGAAGGGGTCCGGTCCTTGCGGGGCAGGGGCCGCGCGTCCCCAGGCGGGGCGAGGCGGCTCCGACCCTCCTGTCCCCCGCCGGCCCCCGCCCTCCCGCAACTCCCCCGCAGCCATCAGCGGGCCGGGGCGCGGCCGCGGAGGGGCCGGGACAGCTCCGCACTCCGTGTGCTCCCCGCCCCGCCGGTGGCCGCGGCACGGCGGCAGGACGGTCCGGAGCATCCCGGAGCGACGGTCCGGAGCATCCCGGCGCTGCCGCCCGCCCCCGCCCCGGCCGTTCCTGCGGGGCCGGGGGTCCCCGGGCAGCCTCCGGCGCTGGCACCTGCTCCTGCAAGCCGGGTCCTGCTGGCAGCGATGCTCTAGCAGCGAACCCGAGGCCTGCCCTTGGAGGGCTGGCAGCATGAGGCCTTTATTTTATATTTTTTTGCAGGGTGCTGGCTGGCTGATATTTACATAATATCTCTGCTTAAATGTGACCTCGTCCCTAATTGGAGGCTTCCTTTCCATTTTCTATGGCAACACTACAGAACAGATCACTCCAGTGGGCTGGATCACAGGGGTACCTGCACACACTGTAAATTTTCTCTCTTGGTTCCCCATCAAGACTGGTTTGTTCTAGTGGATGGGTGAGATTTTAAAAAAGTTATTTCCATCAGCCCTTAAAGCAGTGGCTAGGCCTGCAAGTCACTGCAGATTTGCAGGATCTCTAAATCAGAGGAGGATGAACACAGGCTTAACTAACTAGCAAGAATTATTTTTGTTAGGTATTTATTCATTTACTAGCCTTACAAACAACTTCCATGCACCACATTGCTTAATCAAAACAATCATAAGAAATGATGTTAATGATAACTGACTGTATTTATTTATTATAAAATTAATAGAAATATTGTTAGAAGAAAGAAAATAAATCCTAGCCAATTTTGTAAGGGGGAAGGAATTGAGACCCACTTCATTCAGAGATTCCTTTTGCTCAGTGAGATCCCTGCCCTATGCTTAGAACCCATCATGTGTACACAGTATTGTCTCTTCTTACACTGTTGGTCTCACTGACAGTAAGCTTGATGTGCCTATATATTTATGCAGGAGTTGGATTCTGTAATGCATATTAGGGTCTGCTGTGTTTCATCTCTGTGAGATGCCAGCTTCAGTTTCAGGTTTTATATGGCAAAGGGTGAATATCTTTGTGTTGGTTTTCCAAAACCTGCTGGAAATAAGTGTTTTTTGATTGTAAGACACACTAATTCATGGTGCATTTAGGCAAGAAGGTTTTTCTAAAGACCTTTACATTTTGCCTTAATTATCTTTTGAGATGGTGTTTTTGTTCTGCAATAAAAAAAACATGCCTTTTTGTTAATAATGCTAAAATGAGTTACTGTGATACAAAAGCTGGGATACTGTCCATGGCTTAGAACACTGGTTTTCTGTCTCTGCTCTGTTTGTACTTCTTGGTTCACTGGGATGACTTTGTTTCTTGCACCTGAGGTAGTGTGGGGTCTTTTGAGGTTTCAGCTTTTTGTTTCTGGATGGGTGCACATAGTTAGTTTGTTAATACGAGTCTAATCTTTGAATAGATGCATTGGAGATTCAAACAGAAGGGCCAAGAATCTTGGATCTTGTGGAAGAGGTGATTCTTCTCATGGGTGGAGAGACCCATGAGTTGGGAGAGGTGCTCTACAAGTTCAAGGAGGCCCCTCCTGGGGCTCCTTCACTCGGGCACTGGGGCTTGTCTGCCCCAGGCTGACACAAGGACTGCAAGAGGCCATTGGTGTAGAGATTTGCCTAACATATTTGAGTTCTCCTGCATGCAGATGAAGGCTTTTTATTTCCATTTGCTTTTTGGAAATGCTCTGCTCTGAGCAATGCTCGCTCTCCACTTAATGAACGCTCATTCAGTGTCCTAGATTGTTGTTACGGGAATGCAGGAGTTGGAAATATCCTCAAAAGAGGCCGTGTGTTGGACCTGAGGTATGAATGAGGCTTGAACTGAAAGAGATGTGCTCTGTTAAAATGTTAATTCCAAGTCACAGTGATGGAGCAGAAGTTTCTTAAGATTCTTCTCTTAGAGGTCCATCTCATTCAAGCTCACATTTTGTTTTCCATAGTTAGTACCTTTATGTCCACAGCACCATCTTCATTGCAGCTCATCCCAGCTCTGCTGTCAGTTTCTGCCTTTAAGTATAATTTGTCAGTATGCAAATGTTTATAGTTAATTCCATGTATAGATTTCTTTCATGTAGAACATTTTGGTTGGATTATGATAGAAGATGGGAGATGTAGGAGTAGCAAGTATATGAGGAAGGAAATGGGCCTGGGCTGTATTTTGGGATTGTTCAAGGCCAGATGGAGCTGGCATAAATATGTGTCAGGGAGGAGAAAATACTGAAGAATGTGAAATTGGATTGCCCCTTTGTATAAAAGCAAAGTTGGTTGCATGCTGCCTCTGTGTAAAAGGATATTTGGTCAGGTATAACTCATAATTGAGTCTCCATTTATTAATGTTGAACCAAAGTTGCTCTGCCATCAATCAAAGGAAACATCAAACCCTTCCTCACGTCCTTGTCTGTAATCCTGACTTTTTTTTTTCTCTCAACTTTCATTAACTCTGTTCTGCTGCATTTTGAAGGCACAATATTCAGAATATACACAAAGACTTAATTGCAGCTTTTTGTACTGATATGCACAAACACATCCCATCTCTTGTTTCTCATTTTAAAAAATTCCATATTTAGAATAATTGTTAATTTAGGGTCCTTATTGCAGCATTAGCAAGGAAAATCCATTTAATGATCATTGTTTTCTTGTTACCATAAAATATCTTGAGTTAATGATCTAAAAAAGTGGGGCTTTTTCCATCTTGGGAAGTTTTACTCCTGTATGCAAATTTTGTTTCTTCTGTTTAGTTTTTGCTAAGGTTTTTTAAAATAGCAAACTTTATTAGCCCTAACTTCTGTAATAGGGAAGAATCTGTAGTAGTTCAATCAAAGTGATGCAGATTCATTGTCAGTGAGGCAAAATGGAACCATAGTAGTCGTTTAAACTAATTTTCACTCATTTTTTTCCACAATACTTCAATCCTTTGCACATTATTGTAAATGACAGAACTTTGTCTTTGGCAGATGGAATGATTTTGTAGGCCTTTCTTAGAAATCACTAAAACTTGGTTGGTAACTTCCTTACTTGCAATACTTCTTTGCTTTGTTTGTCTAATAAGAATGGCAGCTGAAGAGAAGCTTCTGCCATGTGCTGTGGTGGGTGAGGTCTTCCCCTTTTCCTCCCAACACAATCCAAGCTCAAAAATCTGACGTTTAATTCCACAGCTGCCTTTGGATTTGATGCATTCTTTCTTTACCATATAGGCTCTCAAACACATGCATAAATGCACATGAAGAGCCAGATGCATTTGGGAAGCTCCCACCTGGAGCTGTTAAGTTGGACAGGAATTGGATAATGCTTGATGTAGTGAGGAATACAGTGGGAATTTCCTTAGTTTATTTTTGTTCTGTTAGTTCACAGAAACTTGTACTCAGTCTGTCTTGTACACAAAGGGAAATTACATGTTGATGAAGACAAAGATATAGAGTGGTCATTTCTAATTTATCTTCAAATACTTGGTTTTAGGGGAGGGTTACCTAATGCACATTTTTTATTTTAAAAAAATATACTTACACATGAAGTTGTTCTGGTGCTTTCCTGTTAGCATGCTGAATAATCCAATAAACTGAAACCAGCTTCTGGAGGTAAAAGTGAAATTGAAGCAAAAATCACTTAAATTGTATAATGTTTAGAAGTAATGAATAGACTTTTAAAATAATTGTTATGTCATCCTCAAAAAGCACAGTCAACATTGGTTTGCTTTGCTTTGACTTTACTTTGTTTTTAGTGGAAGATGGCTGAAGGACATCTTTGCTTTATTCTGATAATAAGAGAACTTTGATGTAGATATTAGTTAATTTGTGTCCTGCAGATGTTTTTAAAAACCTATATATTTATCCTGCAAGCTGGCATTCTGCAATCAGTGTGAAATTAAGAGAGGAGCTATTTATATTAAATGCATTTGTTCATGTGTTGCTTATTTGTTCCTTACTGCATGCTGAATGTAGCCGGAACTATAGGAGGCTCAAGATGTCTCTCCCAACTCTTTGAAGTTTCTGTTCAGTTTTTCTTCTCACTTTTAGCCCATCTTAACCCCATTATCCAGCACCCTACCTTGACATTAAGGGAAATGAGAGCTGTTTCAGAAAGTCTGTTTTGCATATTTCCCAATCCATTTAAATTTACCTTGCATTTGACAAGGCATTATGACTGAAAGCTTTGAGTTGCCCCTGTGATAGCTGTTACCTTTCCATCCAGGAAGGAAGTGTCAGTAGAGTCACACAGCTGCATTCTGCAGTTTCACTTTTGATTCAGCACTGATGCTCAGCACGTGCTGCAGATGAAATGTTTGGCATCCCGGGTGTAACCTCAATCAATGGTGTCCCTTTGGCCATGGTCAGCACTGTTTTCAGCCTTCATTATGGGCTCTGTCTGCATGTCTAATTGATTTGACTTTGCTGTGCAGGTGAGGAGGTGATTTTTTTGTTTTCCCTTGTGAGTATTAACTAAAATTTAATCCTAACATTATCTATTTATTTTAAGAAGAGGTGAGCCAAGTGGTATGTTGGTGCAATTGAAACTGAAGTGTTACTATTGTTGTTATTATTATTATTGTTGTTTGTATGATGAGAGTAAGAGTGAGCCATTGCAGAACAATCCTCTGTGGATTCTTCCAAAATTAACTTATTCTTCTTCTTCAACAGTCAGAACAAGGAACATCTTATCTAACTAAAATAGACTATTTTAGTAAGACTTTCCAAAATGTCAATGATTATGAGGCTGAGATTTTATTTTCTTTTTCTGTTTTCTATCCAGAGCAGTGTCCACCATCTGGTACGTTTTTATTTACTGCTCTGTAATGCTTCTGTTTGTGCAAAAAAGTGTCCAGTATTTTGCATTTCTTCTCACTAGCTTGCATTTGAACTACCACCCAAAGATACAAGCCTTGTTTTCTTGTGAACTGCTAATTCTCTGAACAAGCTTATTATCCTTGTTTATAAATACTTGTGGTGATGTGGTGCATGTCTGCCCTGAGTCTAATCAGGACATGTTTCCAGGGTGAAGGTTTTGCTTTGTGAGACAGTGATGCTCATTCTGTTTGAGTCCCTAAGATGCAAGTACTTCTCTGATTTTGGAGTAACTGCTTCCTGTAGTGCTTTCTTCACTGTCTGCATCCTGTCAGAATGGAGAGAGGGTGTTGGGAGGTGCTCCTTCTCTAAATTGCTTAGAAATGAGAAATGAAACCCCAAGAACAGACTTTTTTTTCCATGTCAAGGTGTAAAGCAGTACTTTTACAATGTTTTCACCTTATGTTGATCTACTTGAGTCACATCTTGGCATCTCCTGTAGAACAGATCGTGGCTCAATCATTTATTGCTAAGTTTGTAAGATGTAGACCATATTATAATCATACTCTGCTAATTTAGCGTGGCAGACTTTTATTTCTTATAAAAGAATTAATTACTTTTTTCCTCCTGAATCCTTTTCTGGACTCCCTAGTTCTTAAAAAAAAAAAATCTGCAAATACATTTAATGCCACCTTTTTATATCAACGTTCTTTGGGATGCACTCATTTTAAGGAAGACCAATTGATAATTTATCTTGCACTATGGCAAAAGACAATAATTTAGCTGACCAGTAAGGATGATGGACTTAATTCTCACAAAGGCAGACTTCAGCTTCTCTGTGCAGCATAATCCTCCTCAAGATAATCATCCTGTTAGCTTCTGCATGAGGCTTTGGCCTCTACCACGTAGGAAGGGAGGGAGGATGGGATGCTGTGCCCCAGCACTTACTGTCTGCTCTGGTAATTCTGAGTTTTTTTAGTAAAATGCCAAACTCTTACTAAAAACTTTAATTACATTTGCTGCAGCCTGGCTTCCTACGGAAATGAGCCTTAAATGCTTCTGCTGAGTCCCCCATGACTAATTTTTGCATTTGTTGGACAATTTCAAACTACATGTGTGAAATGGTTGAAGTCTTGAAGATAAATCTCCTGCTCCAGAAATTAAGACATGTGCTTGATTGCAGAGGTTATTGAGCCTTTTTTTTGGTATTTTTGGTCAAGTTTCACTGATGGCACAAACCTGTATTCTTTGCAATGAGTCACCTTGAAAAATGAATCTTTTGGATAATTGTGTTCATTATATCCCTCTAAGCTCATTATATCCCTTTATTAATGCTTTCCACTTTGGTTTGGTGGTGGGGTTTTGGTTTGTTTATTTTGGGTTTTGTTTGGCTTTGTTTGGATTTTTTTGTAGATTGCCATCATATGCTGAAATTTCTCAGAATTTTTTAGATTCTATATTTGACCAGCTGGGAGGCTGGAGCTATTATGATGTCTTGAAGCAAAAATACAAAGCTTTCCTGCATTCAGCTGACTACCAACCCTGCCTTTATGTCAATAACAAATATTTTGTGTATATATTATTGGAGATTTTTTTGGGCTTCTGTCCACTGTGTAAGAAAGCCTGAAATACTTTTAGGATTTTTTGTACTTTTTCCCCCCCAGCTTTTCACCTTAGCCTTTCCTAGATTATGTATAGTTTAAAAAGCAGATGCCTACTTCTGCATCAAAAAGGGAACTGTGACCACAGCCATGGTTAGGTATATCTGAGCTAGATTTAGTCTGTCTATTTAGTGAGCTATTAGGAATTGGGTAAAAAAGGTAGGTATTGGGTAAAAAAGCTGTGAATTTTAAGAATAAAAGTTTAAATGCTGAGAATTTTGTGTGTACTCAGAAAATACTCCAAGAATTAATATACAGATAAATCTGTTTCATCAGCCTGTCTGATGAACTGGGTGAAAGAGAAGATTCCTGCATACTAGCACTTTAACATAATTGCATAATAATGATAAATTATGCTTTACAAGGGGATGTGTTGGAGATGTGTCTTATTTAAACAGTGTTTAAGCTCTAATCACAGCACTTAGTGTACTTAATATATGTATTGTCCAGGAACTGAGGAGGGGGTAATCCTTCAAATAGCACAAAAGCAACACAGGATTCCAATTATTTGCTGTTTCCTCACACAAAGTAGAGAAAAATCTAAAACCTTTAGAGGGACGTTTTCCCTTATCACTTGAGGTAATAAATAGAGTGCATTTTTTGAGATTTAGATGTAAGTATAAAATCAGTAAAGCAGAGCTGTGAATATCATGATTGTCAAGAGCAATAATTCTAATCTGCAGAAAACCTCCCCAATACATACTGCAGGTTTGCTCTTTCATCCCCGGTCCAGTATGTCTAGCCTTTGCACATCTGATGCAAAAATGCATTGCTGCTTCAGCTGCCATGATCAGCTGTAACCAGCACGTGGGCTAAGGGAGCTGGAAAAAATCCATGGTCCTGCACTGGAATGCAGTAATTGCCAGCTCCTTAGTGGGAGGTGGGACCAAATGTGTGAATCTATCACAGCATGAAGCTTAGCTCTGTGGAATTACTCTCCTGCTCTAGTTATTTCAGATACTCTGGAACAACATCTCTGTTTCTCAAGGAAATTATTTCTATTGGTATATAAATAAAGAGGGAGAAGGAAAAATTAAAATGGATGCTGCATTCCGAACTGTCTGTAAGGGAGTAACTATTTCCATGGTCAGTCTTCATGTGAAAACAAGTCTGAAGAAGCTGTATGGGGAGTAGGCAAGTCAAGAATGGTGAGAAAGATGCAGAAGGAAATGAGTGAGTTAAAAAAATATGCTGCAGAGAAAATAAGAAAGAGTGGGCGTCTATGTAGGCAGCTTTGTTGATGTCAAAATGCTGCATGTTCTTATTTTGTTGTGCTTTGTCGTGATGGAGGAGTACATGTTCTGCACAGATTAAGCCATGTCATTCTGTTTGCTGAAATAATTTTTTTTAATGTGGAAGGAATCATTAAGTCTGGGATACATTCTTTAACAATGAAGCTGTGCAATATGAAACTCTTATTTTTGGGGGTTTAAAATTACACAAGGCATTTTTTTCTTTTTCCTGTTCCATATTGCCTGAGATGCACCCCACCCTGTGGGTGATAGAAATGTTATCATGGCTTCTCCTTTGCAAAGGCTGTAGATTTTAAAGTAGAAAAATAAGAACCCTCTTGACACTGACTCATTTGATTCTGATCTCAGCCATAATAATGATAAATTATGCTTTACAAGGGGATGTGTTGGAGATGTGTCTTATTTAAACAGTCTTTAAAGCTCTAATCAATGCATTCTAGTGTACTTAATATATGTATTGTCCAGGAACTGAGGAGGTAATCCTTCAAATAGCACAAAAAATACAGGATTCCAATTATTTGCTGTTTCCTCACACAAAGTAGAAAAATTCTAAAACCTTTAGAGGATGTTTTCCCTTATCACTTGAGGTAATAAATAGGTGTTTTGAGATTTAGATGTAAGTATAAAATCAGTAAAAGCAGAGCTGTGAATATCATGATTGTCCAGAGCAATAATTCTAATCCTACAGAAAACCTCCCCAATACATACTGCGGGTTTGCTCTTTTCATCCCAGTCCAGTATGTCTAGCCTCCAGCACATCTGATTTAAAAAAATGCATTGCTGGCCCAGCTGCCATGATCAGCTATGTAACCAGCACGTGGGCTAAGGAGCTGGAAAAATCCATGGTCCTAGGTATATCTGAGCTAGATTTAGTCTGTCTATTTAGTGAGCTATTAGGAATTGGGTAAAAAAGGTAGGTATTGGGTAAAAAAGCTGTGAATTTTAAGAATAAAAGTTTAAATGCTGAGAATTTTGTGTGTACTCAGAAAATACTCCAAGAATTAATATACAGATAAATCTGTTTCATCAGCCTGTCTGATGAACTGGGTGAAATAGAAGATTCCTGCATACTAGCACTTTAACATAATTGCATAATAATGATAAATTATGCTTTACAAGGGGATGTGTTGGAGATGTGTCTTATTTAAACAGTGTTTAAGCTCTAATCACAGCACTTAGTGTACTTAATATATGTATTGTCCAGGAACTGAGGAGGGAGTGATCCTTCAAATAGCACAAAAGCAACACAGGATTCCAATTATTTGCTGTTTCCTCACACTAAGTAGAGAAAAATCTAAAACCTTTAGAGGGATGTTTTCCCTTATCACTTGAGGTAATAAATAGAGTGCATTTTTTGCGATTTAGATGTAAGTATAAAATCAGTAAAGCAGAGCTGTGAATATCATGATTGTCAAGAGCAATAATTCTAATCTGCAAAAACCTCCCAATACATACTGCAGGTTTGCTCTTTCATCCCAGTCCAGTATGTCTAGCCTTGGCACATCTGATGCAAAAATGCATTGCTGCTTCAGCTGCCATGATCAGCTGTAACCAGCACGTGGGCTAAGGGAGCTGGAAAAAATCCATGGTCCTGCACTGGAATGCAGTAATTGCCAGCTCCTTACTGGGAGGTGGGACCAAATGTGTGAATCTATCACAGCATGAAGCTTAGCTCTGTGGAATTACTCTCCTGCTCTAGTTATTTCAGATACTCTGGAACAACATCTCTGTTTCTCAAGGAAATTATTTCTATTGGTATATAAATAAAGAGGGAGAAGGAAAAATTAAAATGGATGCTGCATTCCGAACTGTCTGTAAGGGAGTAACTATTTCATGGTCAGTCTTCATGTGAAAACAAGTCTGAAGAAGCTGTATGGGGAGTAGGCAAGTCAAGAATGGTGAGAAAAGATGCAGAAGGAAATGGAGTGAGTTAAAAAAATATGCTGCAGAGAAAATAAGAAAGAGTGGGCGTCTATGTAGGGCAGCTTTGTTGATGTCAAAATGCTGCATGTTCTTATTTTGTTGTGCTTTGTCGTGATGGAGGAGTACATGTTCTGCACAGATTAAGCCATGTCATTCTGTTTGCTGAAATAATTTTTTTTAATGTGGAAGGAATCATTAAGTCTGGGATACATTCTTTAACAATGAAGCTGTGCAATATGAAACTCTTATTTTTGGGGGTTTAAAATTACACAAGGCATTTTTTTCTTTTTCCTGTTCCATATTGCCTGAGATGCACCCCACCCTGTGGGTGATAGAAATGTTATCATGGCTTCTCCTTTGCAAAGGCTGTAGATTTTAAAGTAGAAAAATAAGAACCCTCTTGACACTGACTCATTTGATTCTGATCTCAGCTGCAGTTGCTATAACATGGATCCATCATCCATGCATTCATCATCTTTATTGCATGAGTTCTGAATTTGCACTGGATGAAATAACACCCAGTCCAGGCAGTGAGGTTGACAGTAGGAGTTACATTTGTTGTGCCCCTGACCTCTGTGCATGGGGAGAGCTGCTCCAGTTTTGGGGCTTTGATTACATATATATCATTCTTCAATCAGCAATCTGAACTGAAGTCTAAAGTTTGGATTTTTTTCCCCAGCTTTTAGCATGGCCCATGCTGCAGGTGTTTCTGACTGATGAAACCTGCCCTGAAAAGTAGGACTGTAAACTGCTTGTATGTATTCCAGGGATTTTAGTAGACAAATGTGACTTTGGAGCCAAGAAGAAAATTTAAATGATTGAAGAAGTACACAGACCTTCTTCTGTAGTGCTAATTCTTTATATTAATATAAAACTAACACAGTACACTTATTAATGACAATGTCAATAAATATAATCAGGTTGTATTGTAGTTCTGAGACTCATTAAACCTACCTGTGAAAATCCATGTAACAAACTTTGTATCATCCATACCTGTGTTGTTAGGACTTCATTGGTTGTCCTTAGTTTTGTTTTCAGTTCATGTGCCAAGCCCTTTCATTTGAACTGCCCCAGAATTAATTCTTAGCATTTTTCAGTAGGATTCAGTGTTCAGGAGCTGTATTCTTCACCCACTGATGCATTTGACCTCCAACTGCATGTGCTCTCTGTTCTGTTCGGTGGCAGACCTCAGACCTGGATGAAGTTTCCCAGAAGGTGGAGACAACATGTAGAAGGCACTGGAGATGCACCAGCAATAATTCTGTGTGTGTTTCTGAACTTGAGAGTTGTTTGGTCACGAAGGAGATCTTCTGTGTGCTAACCTGGCAAACCACAGTTCCCGGCTATGTGGTTTTGCCTGTGTTGATAATTGCTGTAGACTCTTGATAGACTGACACTTTGAGTGTAGGACAAGGGTTACATTCTTAGAGCATCCCAGTCCCTAGTAAGGTTTGGATGACAAGAAATGGCTGTGCCTTTGAAGCAGGGGAGTTCTTGCAGTGTATACATGCAGTGTTTCCCTCATTGTAGCCAGTGAGAAGGATAAAGCAATAAAGAAGGCAGTGACTGTTGCCCTGGGAGTGCTGGTTTATCAGCTCACTACAGGTCTGTGAGCCTCCAGTTGGATATTTGGAAGTGAGTGTTTGGTTGCAGTGAGTTGTGCAGGTGGTGGGTGCTCCTGCCTACTGAAAAAATGAAGATTCAGTTTTTAGACTGGTCTTTCTGAGTGGTTCTGTCAGTAATGTGTGTCCCTGCAGCTTCCATGTTGCATGGAGCGCACAAGCAGGGAAAATAATGCTCATGCTTTGGTAGCTCTCAGCAGACCTACATCAGTGTGGAATTCCTCAGATGTTGTGCATTGGGTGCAAAGGCCTTACCTGTTTCTGCCAGATAGGATTTAACTTTCTCTAAGTAACATATTAGGTAGTCTTTCTTAATGTTTTGAGAACTTTGTTAATTTTTGCTGCGGCTTTTAAAACTGGGCTTGGCTCCAAGGTGTTTGGTGGAAATGCTGTGTGTCACATTCATTTAGGTGCAAACACCATTGGGATGGGATCGTGGCCATTGCTTTCCTCATTGTAACTTGCTGTGCAAAGAGCACATATGCAACTCCAGAGGAAAAAAGACCTCACTCTATGTCTTTATAAAGGCCACTGTTACAGAGATGAGAAACATTTCATCTTAACATAAATTTGGGAGGGTCAGGAGTCAACCTGATTGTGTTCTTATTCTGTTGTAGTAAACTGCAGGCCTGTCCTCTACATGTGCTTTAGCTGGATATCAGTGTAGAGAGCTGTGGTACACAGGAGCTCTGTCTTGTGACACTTCTGGGGTAACACATAAAATTGTACTAGACTTGTCAAACAAAACATCATGAGCAGAGAGATGGCTTGAAGCACATGTGTTAAAGTTCCTGAGCAAGGCTTCTGTGACTATTAATAATTTCTCCTCTATGGAAAACTGTCAAGTAGTTCTGGATTTTTTTTGGGGGTTTGTTTTGTTTTTCAGGTAAATATTTTCAGTGTGCTCCACTGAGATGTTATGACTCACTGACAGCAAAAATCATTCACTTTGGAACATGGTTGTACGGGAATAGAATATAGGTAAATAAAGGTAGTATAGCAAGTAATCTTATCCCCTAAAGAATTGCAACTGGGTTAATTATTAAAGATTAGGAGCAGGCCTGATTTTAACAGGCCACACTTGATGAAGAGTGTTATAAAAGAGTGGATTGGTTGGTTGAGGGAACTGGAGTCAATTGGCCACTGTGAGGACAAGGAGGAGTCACTGCCTAGAGGAGCTGCCTGCAAGAAACATCAAGGAGATACAAGGCTCTAGTAATATGGAACCTTTGCAATGTAATGACAATAGAACTCTTGTACTATAACAACAACACCTGGTCCTGCACGTTCTGACTGCGGATCCCCTGCTTTGTTCCTGGTCTTCTTTCCTTGGCCACTTCCATCCTTTTGACTTACAGCTGGATAAACAAGACCACATGCACTCTAGCTTGACACCCTTTATGGAGATTTCATCCCATTGATTAAGGAGTACTTATTTTTTCAGGTATTTTAAAATATGTCCCAGCACCATCTTCTGTGCTGTATGAAGGCTATAGATCCCATTGGAGCAGTGTGTTCTGTGAGTCTCTGGTTAACTAATATTCTGCATTGTGGTATCTAGGGTTCTTTGACTTAGGTGAGCAAGATGTTGGAGAAATGGTGGCTGAAGACTTAAATGCTGTTTAAATAAATATAAACTAATAAACACCTGAGTCCAAGAGGAATGTTGGAAATGAGTTGAAGGAAACCCTTGACTTGTAGAGCTGTAGAGTGGCACTGAAGACTGAAAACCCTTGGTTCTGTCATCTGGGCTTCAAACCAGACTAATAAAGTACCTATGCAGATGTGAAAATGAAGCTTTATCCTATAACCATGGTAAGCAGAGGTTCAAAGGCAGCTCTGTGTTGGCAATATCTTTTCTGCATGCTGTTAGTGGTCTTTTGCTAATAAGCAGCTTAGAATAGTGCTGCAGTGTAGTATGCAATATTGGTCTTAATGGGACTGTCAGGTTAAAGTGTTTTGTTTTGGAAATTCATAGTTTCAAGCAAATCAATTAAATATCAAAGCTTCATTACTTAAGAAGTTCCATTAAATTTTGTGTTTCTTTCTGATTTTGTAATGTTGGTGTAGATTTCTGTGGTGTTTGTGTTGAAAATCAGGTAAACAATCTTTTTTTTTACTACAAGATAAAAAAAAAGAAAAGCATTTCTAAGAGCATTGGGTTTCACAGGGGTCTTAACTTGCAGGATGTATAGTTGGGTGATTTTTGCCTTTGATATTCCTGTAGTGATGCTGAGCAATGCATTCAGAATTGATGTCTACATCACTGCAACTAGCAGAAAGACAATCTGCCAGTTGGATCAGAATTTGACTCTGCTTCTGTTCCTGAGTAGATGTGTGGGGAATAATAGTCTCTGTGCAGAGATTTATTTCATCTTTTAATGCCAAGGGAATTTGATTTCCTGTGTCTGTGTTTGGAGTGCTGGCTATGGAAGTATGTCAAGGAGACAAAACTATCATCCTGTTCCTGATAAGGGAGAAAGCAGTGTACTCAAAACTGGTGGTTGTTTAGTTATTTTTCTGCCTATTCACATGGCAGGAAAGCAATAAATTCCTTGGTCATCCTTCTGGACAAGATACTGAGCCAGTAGGAAGATGCCACATTCATAGTGTTGATGTTTAAGCTGGAGCCCAGCTTTGCATTTTCTAACTTGGCTAAAAGTCATTCTATTTCTGATAGTAGAATTTATATGCTGATGTTTCATATGGCTGTACCATAATCTGCATATGATTGTATAGCCAGTTGATACACTTCCTCTTTTTTCTTCATAGCTTGATTTCTCACTTAGAGAGGTTTTCTTCCTTCTTTATTCATGAAGCACCTAAGCCTCCTGTGTAACTTGAATTTCAGCTCCTTCTGGTATGTTTCATTCTGCATTTCTTTTTTACATGATTGCTTCTTTTCTTCCATTGATATTATCTTTGTTTGTAGGATAGAATATATATATCAGTCTGCACAGATCATTATGCATTTGTGTAAGACATTTTAATGAATATTCATAATATGCCTTTATCGTATGCATTTGTAATAATACATGTTAGTAATCAGATTCAAATTTACCTTTATAATGCCGAAGAAATGTATTTTATAATCAATTTTACAGGTGCTAAGCATGGAATTTATCTTTCTGAATTCAACATCAGCTTTTTACTTCAAGAGCGTGTCATGTTGGATAACTTTAAATTTCCAGCGTATTTACAGTGGTTTTGTTAAATGTTTTTTTTCTGAATTGCCATTACATTAAGAAAAGTGACCTTTTGGTCTTTTTTAAATAGCAAGCTACTTATTTTCTAATTTCTGATTTTTGCTTTTGTTAGCTTACTACTTGGCTCACTAATACCTTTTCTTTTTCTCTTTGAGTGAGTGCAATCACCCTTCTAAATTTTGAATATGTTATAAATACTTTATTCAGAGCTTGAGGCTCAGTCAGCTTGCTGAGTCATTGTTTAATGCCAGATTTTCTACTGATTGTATTGTTTTCTTCTTGGACATACAGATTAGCTTTCTTGAGCTTCAGAAGAATGCTAAAAATCAATCATTCAGTTTACCGAAGCCACATTGACAGAAAATTAACTTTTAGACTTTCCCTTCCCAATCTTTCACCTCCTTGTGCAGAATATGATGCACACAAAGATGTAGCTGCTTCTGAGATGGGTCAGTGCCTTCCCCTTCTCTGCACTTGATCTGAATGACTGGGTTGTTGCAGGAGGGTTCACATCTCCCTCTCTCCCAGAGACAGCTGCCTTAGGATTAATTATTTCTTGTGAACAGCAAAGCCAATGACAAAACTTCTGCTAGACTGGGGGCCATTATTTGTTGCTTTCCTGTCATCAAGTTTTTTTAATAAAATATTTAGGTAAAATAAATGTAAACTGTTTGTCTTTGAGGCACCTCTGTGTTTCCTTTGTGAAGAGCTAAATTAGTAAAAGCGCTTCCCACTGGACTTCAGCTTTAGCTTTGCAGAGAATAATTAGCATTTGAAGCCAAATACCATGTTTATGGTCTGTTGGCCTTGTTTGGTTTTGGGAATGCTGTGTTTCCATGCCTAGTATAGTTGCTCTGCTCTGAATCTTGAAATCTGTGGACCTGATACAATAACAGAAAGACCTCTGAGTGCCCCAGAGAAAATGTGATGTTCAGAAATGACATCTTTGAGCTGCATTTTTCGTGCTTTTCCTCTATGTGCAATATCAGCGGATGCAGTGTACAGAAAGCAACTAGTGACACTGAAGTTCAAACTATTTTTATACATGTACATTTTTGTGTTGGGATCATTTGTTGAGATGAACTTCAAGTGAAGAACCCTTTAAACACAGCCAATCTTGTAAACGACAGGAACTGAAGTTGTGTGATGCAATGACAAATTGTAATGAGGAATTCTTAACTATTTCTTCTGTTTTTAGTAATATTTTTCCTGTCCTTGTTTCTTACATCACAGTTTTGCCTTTCATGCTGTGCTTGATTTCAAGCAGCAGTGTGATTGTATTTGGCAGGGTGTTCACAGTAGATGACTTGGGTCAGAAAGCATGTTCTGAACAGCTTCATCCTTTTCCCTGCTCCTTTTCCCGTCTGTAATCTTAATGTGGTGCTCTTCCCATACACCTTTTGTCACTACAGCTGTCTTTCAGCATGCAGGGGTGATCTGAACTGCTTTTAGCATTTCATTAATGCCACTTTTGATCAGCTGGCAGATGTTGCTGCGTGCCCCAGCCCCGCTGGTCCCCAGTGCCATTGGTGCCTGCTGGGCAGCTGGTGGGATGCAGGACCCTCAGCTGGGGAAGCACGGCTCTCAGAGGATGCTCTCTGGAAGATGAAGACCTCTCTGAGATGGATGAGAATCCTTGTCAGTAGATTTTCAAGGGAAAAAGAGGCCACAGTGATAATAACTCGCTTAACATATAATTTGAGTCATAAAGCATCTTTCAGTAATTTCTTCATGTGTTCATTGACTTGTAAATGCAGGCATCTGCTCTCTCTAGTGAATGCTCTAGTGTCAAAGAACTCACCAATCTTTTTACGTGCCTAATTCCATTGACTGCATATTCCCCTGCCTTAGGAATCTCTTCTTTAAAAACACTGACTACATATATATAGCAAGTATAATACACAAAAGTGTCTGGAATAAAATATGGGATAAATTAGGCAGAAGTTTATTTTTAGGTTACTGATTATATTGATGATTGCCATTATCAAAAAGAGTGCTCTTTGTGCTATGCAGCAATTTTTACAATGAACTTGTACTCTCATCATCGAGTTGACATGAAAAAGCAAGGAACTTGCTGGCAGGCATATCTGGGTTAGGCTGCACTAACTCATTAGAAGCTGCTGAAGTAGGATTACATAAATGGGACCCTACCTTCTCGGGTTAAATATAGTTCTGTAGTTTAATCTAATCTGTGGCTGCTGTAAAATCTGTGTTGGCTGGCAGCAGTAGTCCGATCTGTCCACCTTTTCAGTGCTATGCTTAAAACAAGACAACCAAAACATAAGATTCCATCTTTAATGGAATTCAGTGTGAATTTATTGCTGTTATTTGGGGTGGGTTGGGTTTTTTTTAAAAATGAAAATATTAATTGACAAGTCAGACTGGAATAAACTTGGAATATGTACATTGCAATTTTCTCTAATCTATTGTATCTTAAGGTATAAAAAAATACTTAATTTTCTTGATTTAGGATATAATCCTGAATTTTATTTCAGCAAAAGTAGAGATGATGTTAAAAATAAAACTATAAAAATATAAAAATCTATAAAATAAAATAAGTAATTTTGCATTATATCACAATAACAAAGAGAGTAAAGGAAATATATTCATTCTATAGGAATAAATAGATTCCCTTGGCCTCTTTTATTGAACCGCTTGATTTACATTAAAATTAGAAATTCCGGAAATAGTTTATAGAAGCAGTGTTCCTTAGTGCGATTGGGAATATTATTTTTATTTTATATTGCTGCTCTATACTTCTGCAATTGTTTTTAAACACAATTTTCTAGGGACAGTATTCTCATTTTTAATTTCCATTCAAAAGGTTGAAAAAACCCCAAAAAAAACCCACAAATGCCCTTTTTCCAACATTAAAGTTCAGGTAGGTTTTAAACGTCTTTATCAATTCCTTTGTAGGGGTTTTACCTTGATCTGTAGCCAAAAATGACATTTTTTCATACAGTTGTCAGGATGCACGTTTGGTGTTCATTTAGATGGACCTGTATATGTTAGTGGTTATACACAGCAGTCACATAGACTGAAAAGGTTCTTGCCAGTGCCTTGATTTAACATTTTGATCTCAGAAAGCCTTTTGTTGAATGAGTGAACTGTGAGGTTCATTCTGCTGGGGCTCTAAGCAGCCTAGTTCAGTGGGAGGTGTCCCTGCCCATGGCAAGGGGTAGGAATGATCTTTATGGGCCCTTCCAGCCCAAACCAGCCTGGGATTGTGAGCAGGGCTGCGTTGCACAGTGCTGACCTCTCCAGCTTCTCCCTGTTACAGCATGAGCTGCATTTCTTAGTGCAGCCTTGCATTTTATCTGAGGGTGAGTGGGGGCACGCCGGAGCTGCAGCTCTGCTCTCCTCCAGGTGTGTTGTCAGTGCCGCGTCTGCCGCAGGTGCGTGTGCACATCTAGCACAGAGCATGGCTTGGAGCCTGTCCTGGTTTAGGGCAAATTTGGGAGAGAATCTCCAAATGTGGGGGGGGGGGCCTCCAGAAAGCAGAGAGCATAATATCCAACACAAACACAACACATGAATGGGGATGCAGGCATCATAATGTCACCCTAGGACAGAGCCTCAGCTGAAGACATGATGAGCACAATTCATATTCATCATTGAATTGAAATGTTTTTCTCAGATAAACGTGGACAAGTCTGATAAGGTCATGCCATGTCCACCAAGTGCAGTCCAGTTATAAGTTCAAGTCGTAGTAGTAAATTTATTTCTATAAAACAAAGTCTGAGTAGCTGGAAATCTCAGTCCTTCTTTTAATTCACTGCTGCAAGTAAATTCTCTGGGTTTTATATATTATTGCATCCTAAACAGATTGTTTACTTTAATAGGTTAGTGAGAACATAAAGTAATTGATTTAATTCTCTTCATTTGCTAAAGAAAAGGAGAATTATTTATTGGTCTTAAGTCTTTATTTGAAAGTCTATGAGCTGTGGAAATCATGCATGCTATATGTGGCATAAACCAAATTCTCACAGGAGTATTTCCTTTAGAAACATCTCACTGTTTTTTTATGACAGTCTTCTAAATAGAGATATAAAATTGTTTTATGGCATGCATTAGAAAGGTAAAAAACAAGGGCAATATTTTTGGTGTACCTCAGGGGTTTTCTGGTAGAAGGAAGCTTAGATATGGAACAATAGTAAGAAAATATGCCTTTCTCTAAATCACAATAAGAATTTAGTACTTGAGACCAAGCACCGCTTGATGTAAGGTATTTTCAGGAGAACTCTCATAAATCCAGTATCCAAGATCAGTACTGGAGAAAGTGTGGTGTTTTTTGAAAACTTGCAGGAGACAAATATTGACTATTGCAACACATTCTGTTTTCATTGGCTTTAAAATTCTTTTTTAATCCTCAGATATAGGGAAAAAAATAAACCTGAAAAATGGAAAAGTTTTATTTTCAAATAGATTTTTTTACAAACACTTTTTATTTAAAATAGATTTCCTTATTTTTGCTTTATTTGAATTATTTTACCAGGCACAGAACAGCATTTAAAAGGACTTCTGGTTAACCAGTACATTTTAAACAATTTTGGCTTTTTGTTAGCTTCCCAGAAAAAACTTCTCAGATTGCATCTGAAAATACAGTTGATACTTCCATTGTTCCTCTTAAATTTTAGGCCTTTTGAACAAGGACTATCCTGTACTATTAATTCTATCTTTGTTGTCAAGGAAATAAATGTGATAATGCATCCAGTATGTTCTAGCATGTGTTAGAAGCATTGTAGATGTGTGACATATGCTTTAACAAGATGTGGCTTCGCTAGTTTGAGTCTGTCTCTCCTTGAGCTTTTTATCTGTTCCAGCTTAGGTTGGGTTTTTTTCATCTGGACAAGGCTTGCAGTAGTTTCACAGCTGTGTTTTGACCCCTAGACAAAGGCAGCATGTTTATGTGACAAGCAGTCATATTTTCAGCTAGGTTCTCCTGTATTTCTGGAATTTCAAGTTATAATGATTGCTAATGGTGTAAGTAAACTAACTACATTGTCCAGATGAACTCTGAAATTGATTGCTTTTCAGCTCACACAGCAGTTGATCCTCTTAGTATATTTGGGTGTATGTTTAATACTTTGATTGATGCTCTAGAAATAAGCACCATAATAGCAAAATCATTGCCAAACAATTTTTGTTTTGGAGTAAGTGAATGAACACAAATTGCCCTCTATAGTCTGGGAGCAATGTTTTATTATCAGGATATTTTACAGGTGTTGCTATAAAAATACCTTCTATCAGCAGTCAATTCATCTAATTTACATTTGAAATTATTTAGAGTATAGTATTTGCCTGAAATATGACACATGGGTTAGTGATAATTGGTTACAAAGTTTCAAGTTTCATATTTAAGTTAGAAAGTGTAAGAGAGTGGTTTGTAAGGCCAGCAGCCACAGAGCAGCTGTATTTGTCTGGAATTTCTTAGGCAGAAGAATTTGCAAATGAACTGCATTGAATTGCTATTGCATGCCCTAGGTGCTTACTAAATGCATCAGATTTATTGTTCATGGGCAGTAATTTCTATTTCTTAGAAGTCTTGGCTTGCTCACTGTTTATAATTTTTTATATTATTGGCTAATATGTAAATTCTTTCTAGGCAGGAAAAGTGAAAATACTCAGGTGAAATCCAGGTCACAGCTGCCTTGCTTTGTGTTTTGTATCTCTAGTTCAAAATAGTCCTTGCTGTGAGACAGACTTTCTCTAATGCTTTTTGCTGACTGTTTCATGTGTCTCTTGCTCTTGGTGGTGTAATTAGAATTCCATGAACTGGAACACCTTAGTGTGAAATAAATATTATTTATTTTATTTATCTCTCTCAAGATCACCTAAATTTAAATAATGTGTATCTGTATCTCTAAGTTTATTGCTAGGATATCTGTTGAAAAGATCTCAGTGTGTTTGTTACTTCATCTTATTTTCTGATTTCAGGTTATGTAATATTTGTAAATAAACTGGGTCAGTGGGCATGCTTGGATTGTGGCCTGAATATCAATTTGTCTTCCCTTCACTTGAAACCAAGCTGGACATTCCCTTCACTTGGAACCAAGCTGGATATTCTTTGTTAAAATTCCCAGATCGTGGTGACTTTATTGGGCCAGAGAGCAGGAAAAGAGCAGCAATATTACAGCATGTTACAGAATTTTGATTTATGTAAAAAATGAGTGCCAAAAGAGCAGCAACCAAAATATGTAAGGGGCTTAGTGTTTTATGTGTTACCTTTGTAATGTGATGTCATTCTGTAGCTCCCAACACATTGATGCTGAACTACTGACTGAAAGGTTTGCAACCCTCCGTGTGTTTCATCATCATCATTCTGAATTCCTTCATTCCTCTGCCATGGAAGGATAAAAAGTTGATTTTTGAGACACAACTTGTCTTTTTTTGGGTTGCTACTTAGCCCTAGAATCCATCCATTTCTGGTTCCTTATTATATCTTACCAAGTCATGCTACTGCTTTTTCAAATATCCTGTTACTTTTCATTTGCATTACTCTGAAGGTCTTGCTGGCATTGGGAAATCGAGCAGTGTGTGCAGAACACTGGCCGAGGAGGGCAGTGGGGATGGTGAAGGGCCTTGGGGGAAGCTCTGTGAGGAGTGGCTGGGGGCACTTGGTCTGGTCAGCCTGGAGAAGACGACATTGAAGGGAGACCTCAGTGCAGCTACACTTCCTTGTGAGGGGAAGAGGAAGGGCAGAGAGTGATCTCTGCTCTGTGGTGACAGTGACCCCAGGGAATGGCCTGAAGTTGTGTCAGGGGGGGTTTAGGTTGGATGTCAGGACAGGGTTCATTATCCAGAGGGTGGCTGGGCACTGGAACAGCTCCCCAGGGAAGGGGTCACAGCTCCAGCCTGGCAGAGCTCAAGGGGTGTTTGGCCAATGCTCTCAGGCTCATGGTGTGACTCTTGGGGTGTCCTGTGCAGGGCCAGGAGTTTGACTCAATGATCCTTAAGGGTTCCTCCCAACTCAGCCTAGACTATGATTCTGTGATAATATCATCTAATGCCCAAATTACATTGTCCTTCTTTCTTTAATCTCTCCCCTTTCTAGAAATCTCTGTAGCATTTCTAGTAACTGATGACAGTGGGAGTTCTCAAAATGGTCTGTCCACTTCAGATGATTTAAAATTCCATTTGCCAAGTGCATCCATTTATTTGCAAATGCAAAAGGTTGAGGACACAGTTGTTAGCAGTGTTTTGGCACAGGGAGTAAGTTAAATGGTCTTCATTCTTCTTTGATGGAAGAAATTATGAATAGAAAGTGCCACATTATGAACAGAAAGTGCCTACTGCCACATGCAGTAGGAACTGCATGTAAAATCAAAATAATGTCAAAATTGGTCCTTGGGTCTGTTTGCAACAAATTGTAAAGTACAATTAATTGTATTTCTTATAATTTTTGTCTAATTTTATATTTTCAGCTAGATCAATATGATGTTTATAAATACAGAAAAATGATCACGTCTACTGGACTATGTTTTTTAATTAAAAAAAAAACCTGTATGGGCTGTAGGACATTAAAATGTCATTAGATGTTTAGTAGGCAGAACTGAATGAAAAAGCTGTAAGTGGCTGCTGATATCGTTTAGGGCTTAATTTTTTAAAAGTTTTGGAAATTAACACTGTGATGAAAAGAGGTTTTCCTCCTCCCCTGCCATACCCAGCTTGTTTTTCTCTGCCAAACTCTCCCTTGTGCTGGCTTTTTTACAGATTAGGAGAAGAATTGGCTCAGAAAGAAAGCAATAAATGTTAAAGATATAGAGAAGGGAAAATGCCTCACTTTAGCTGCAGTTCGTTCTCTCTTTTGATTTACCACAGCTGTGCTGGCTCAAGGTAGGGGCAGAATTCTTTCTTTTTAAGGTTTTCATTGGCTTAAAATGTCCATGAAGCTATAGCCTTAATTGCAGCAAATTGCAAGGAAGGGAATGAGCACCTGTCACTGTGTATCCTTCTAGGGATTACCTCTGAATATTGCAGAAATTTAGGATATATTTCTATTTTAAAAATCATACCAAGGTATTTTCTTCAGGTACATGCCATAGCACTCATCTCTTGTATCCCATTCCTCTGCCCTTTTCTGGTGTGAATCACGACCGCTTTCCACAGGGACAGCAGAGATAGGTGTAATCATTGTTGTTCCACCACAGCCCTTGCTGAGTTTAACAACTTTCACTGATTCTGTGCTGCATTCTGCACAGCTGTGACAGGGTGTGCTCCTGCAAATTCCAGTGGGACCCTGTGGGACTGCCTGGCTGGCTGCAGCCACAGCCCTGGGTCGTGCCAGCACAGCCATCAGCAGCTTCTGCTCCAGTGGGGTGGTGGGGAAGTCTGAATTCACACACACATTGAATTACCCAGACCTAAAGGTGAAATTCTTAACATGACTGCATAGTAACCTCCACTCTGGAAGGGTCTGAGTTTGTGTCCTCAGCTCAGGTGATGAATTTTTCTAAGTTAATAGAGACTTTATTTATTGCTTTATTTATTTATTTATTCATCTGCTTTTAACTTTTATCTGTGTCACCAAAGGGAATAAAATCAGTAGGTGTTTCTTACTCATGTATGCTGGCAAATTGGTTGCCTTAAGAAATGCAATTACCGGATTTTTGCTCACAAATACCATCAGAGAAAGACAGGAGAGGCCATTTCTGTGTCTGTAGAAGTCTTTTGTTCAAATCAGAGCTAACCATTGAACTGCCATTAAAAATATTGCAGGATGCCCGTTTTCTATTGAAACTAGGTCACTTTGTATAAAATAATTAAAGATTTATTGGTCCTTAGGGAAGGTCCTAGATCTCTAGACTAATGTTTGCAGCTCTCAGTGGAGAAAAATGAATCAGTCATTTGCTGGGAAAGCATTGCAGTCATTACAATTGTGTGAAGGGCTGTTACTACAAGGTCTTTCAATTGCACTTAAAAAAAATCTTCACATGCTTTATTTTTTAAGAAAAGGGGATCTGAACCACAAAAGGGGGTTTAGAGCTGTGTTAAGTGGAGATGCCTGCTGTAGGAAATCTTAACAACAGAAACACTGCCTGTTTTCTGCTGAGGATTGTATAGAATGGAAAAAGTGGACGTTCCCCCTTACTGTAAAGGCAGAGGAAAGGCCAGAGGCTGCATATTCTGGATGTTTGTGATGCTGCAATTGCCAAACCCTCTGCAGATCTACTCTGAAATCATTAACTGTAATTTAACAGAATCACCATTATCACATGGTGCACCTTCCAGCAGTGCAGTGTCCTGCCACCTGAAATATTCACAATACTCTTTGAATTAGAAGCCATGCCTATTTTTTCCTTCTCAATAAAAGCTTCTAGACAGTGTTGAAAACCATTACTGCTTATCTCCAAAATCTACTTAAATGACAGCAGCTTGAACACTGGGAGTACTTATAACCTAAGGTGTTTGTTTACTTTTGACTGATCTTAATTCCCTGGGTAATTGGTGTTGTCCAGAAAAATTTTGTTGTTACCTGATGTGAAACAAACCAATAATTACACACTTGAGAAAGACAATGGATATTTATTCCAGAGTTTCACAAGCCTGGGTGCTCACTGGTATTCCGCAAATCAAACAGGGCAACGATCAAAACCTTTTTCCTATTTGTATATTTTAGCAAAAAAAGGCATTGATGTTCATTGGTTGCAGGTTGTATAGTTCTGTTATTTGTTACTATTCTGTCTTCTGTTGGTTAATGATTCTCTCCCTTCTCATGCTGGTTAGTTCACATACTCAGTCTTTCCCTTCCTTTGGGTCAGGGGTGTTTCTTGGGTCAGTGATTTGTGAGTTGGTGCTCAGGATCTGCCCCTGCCAGAATTACCTGGTTGGAGCTGATGCAGCACAGTTGCTGGGTTGTCTTTATTATTTTTTCCTTATCTTGGGAGTTCTGCCAAATGTCCTTGCAGGCTGTAAATCCTGCATTCTTTGTGTCCACTATCAGTGGTTCATCTGTCTTCCCAGGCTTTGTTAGCTTCCCCCTAGGTCTGAGGTCACTGAAACATGTCAAGCCCTGAACCTTAACAAGGCAATTCCACCAACATGTAATTTGTCTTTCTAACACCTGGACATCACTTAGAGCTTGCTTGGTGGCTGCTCTCTGTTTCACAGATTAAGTCTTCCTCCTTGTTGACTAGGCTGGAAAGTATACAAAGTTCAAACATCAAAGAATAATACCCTTTAAGAAAATTTTTACACATTCCCCATTTTACAACACTGGAATAGCAGAGCCATAATTAAAACATCATGATTTGTATCAAAAAATGGTGCAGATTTTAATGGCAGCTTCTTTATCAAGTGCTCCTCATTCATTCAATCAATCATTAATTTGAGGTGTTTCATATTAACCTTATTTAAAGAGAGAGTCTGCCAAGTGACAGCAGATGGTGATGGTTCTCAACTGTAGCAGAACCTCAGAAAGTAAAACAAAGCAGTGTGACACTGCTGTTAAGACAGGAATTGATTCTATAATAAATTGTAAAGTTTTCTTTCTACCCCAAACAGTGGAACAATTAATTTATTTTCTTTTTGTTGTCTTATTTCAAATTAATGGAGGTACCTATGTACATCAGTATCAAATACTTTCTCTGTGTGCATGGAAGAATTTATTTTAGGATTATTTTGGAGAGGGGTTTTTCCCTCTAGCTGGGAATATCTCACATTTTTACCTGCAAAGCTAATTGACCCAATTGATTAAGTAACTGATTCAAGTTAGCTTTCTAAAATGCAGAAAACCCAGTTTAAAACTAAAAGAAGATTTGAATCAGATGTTAGGAAGAAATTCTGCACCGTGAGGGTGGTGAGACCCTGGCACAGGTTACCCTGAGAACCTGTGGATGCCTCATCCCTGGAAGTGTTCAAGGTCAGGTTGAAGGGGGTCCTGTGCAGCCTGATCCCTGCCCATGAGAGAGTGGTTGAAACCAGATCACCTTTAAGTCCCTTCCAAGCTAAGCCATTCTGTGATTCTATGATTTTATGATTCTAAACTTTTTTGAAAGTAGGCAGATTTAAGAAGAAATATCAGTTGTGTATAGAACTCCAGATGGTAAGGGTTTAAAGTTACCAGGTATGCTTAAGGTGATGCTAATATTAAAATTCATCTTTTGCCATTAGGAGGAAGACTACAAATAGGCTCCTAAATAACAATTGTTACTTCTTAAATTGAATTCTAAAAATATTTGGATTTATGCTGTGTCATGATAATGTTGTATCAGTACATAGTTTAACCCATCTATGATGTACTACAAAATTAAATTCTATTATTTAATGGCTGTTAGAATAATTCTTGTCCTTTCTCCTCCTGAATGCATTTTCCTATAGGCAGATAGTGTGCAGAGGAGTGGAGGTAGAAGAGATGCTGTAATACCAGTCTCTTCTGGTGCAGGCAAGTGTCCCCAGAGGCCATTGGAAAGCAAGGCAGGGCCTGCAGGTGGATGCCTGGGGGTGGGAGTGCCATGCAGGGTCAGGACATCCCTGGCAAACTGTCACAGGCACATTTTATGAAAAATCTTTTTGCTAGGATTTTTTCTCCTGAGAAGCTGAGAGGCCTCAGAAAGGAAATGTAAACAATGGTTATCTGCTGCAGCAGGTGCATCTGTGATTGGGCTCATGTGGCTGTTTTCAATTCATGGCCAATCACAGTCCAGCTGTCTCAGACTCTCTGGTCAGTCACAAGATTTTATTCCATTCCTTTCCTTTCCTTGCAAGCCTTCTGATGAAATCCTTTCTTCTATTCTTCTAGTACAGTTTTAATATATCATATTCTTTTAATATAATATATATAATAAAATAATAAATTGACTTCTGAAAGATGGAGTCAAGTTTCTCATCTCTTCCCTTGTCCTGGGACCCCTGTGAACACCACCAAGGCAAACCAGCACCTCTGGTTATGCAAGGCTCTGCTGGTGCTTTGTGTTGTCACGAGGGCAGAGCTGTTCTGTTTCTGTACCACAGTCTTTCTGCAGGATGATAAATGACAGGTTTTTAATACTTTTTGACACAGATGCATTAATGCTGTTGCTAAAGGAATGAAAAAAAATTTTCTTTTTTTGTTAGATGAAATCACAACATCATGTGGCAGGATTTGATTTAGATGGGAAAGATCATATCATGTTACTTCTTATACTGCTTATTCATCTGTTTGGGACATTGTTGTTTTGATTTGAAGAATTTTCCAAAGTGTTGTTGGCTGTGGGGCATGAATATAGAGATATTTGTCCCATAGTAAATTTTACTCTCCTTCTACACCCGAATTAATGCAGGAGAGAGTATCTTCTGCTGTGATGACATCCTGGCAGAGTAGTAAGCTCTCAAATTTCACAGACAGATACATAGATTAGCATTTTAAAAAAATTGCTGAAAAACTTTGGTTATTCTGGTGACTAGTTGGAACATTGATGTAGACTCCATAATGAAGAAAATGAAAAATGAGGTTGCTTTTTATTCTGTGGTTTACAGGAGTTTGAAGGACTGTTTGTGCAAATATATTGGTTTTGTGACAATAAAAAGTTTTAGGTAAGTAGCGTATTATATACATATATTTTAGGTAAGTAGTGTAGCCCTTCTATTTCATAACACAAAACTTTCATAGACATTTTAGAAGCTGGTTTTGTAAGGCAAATGAAATATCATGAAAAAAGGAAAAGTATAATAAATAAATATACATTCAGATTTTAACCATTTCATAGGTAAATGTTTTAAACCTAAAAAAGGGTACATTCAGACAAGATATAAGGAATATTTTTTTTTGCCGTTAGGGTGATGAAACACCAGAACAGGGTGCCCCAGGGGTGGTAGATGCCCCATCCCTGGAAACATTCAAGGCCAAGTTGGAGGAGGCTCTGAGTGACCTGTCCTGGTTGAAGATGGCCCTGCCCATTGCAGGGGTTTGGGCTGGGTGACCTTTGAAGGTCCATTTAACCCAAAGTGTTCTGTGCAATGCAGTGTTAGTCCCTCACAAATATTCCATCCTGCACCTAACAGCAACTACCAACATGAAAGAAGAAAACCAGCATTTCGTTCATCTGCATGCATTATATCCTCCTAGTATTTTTAAGTTTCCCAATTCGCTGCCCAGTGTCTTTGCATCTCTTAGATCTTTTCACATGTCTTCAGTTTGTGAAGAAACAAACTGAATCTTGGATAAAAATTGAGTCAGATATTCAATTTAATTCTTAAATAGACTCTGTTGTAGATGCTTTTGCATAATGCCCTTGGGTCCTGTAGTAGCTGCTCTGTTCTCTTGAGTTGTGTAACAGGAAAGCTTGTCCCAGATAATGAATGATTCCAGGCATATTTACTGCTGCTAGGGTTGGATTGGATTTGTGTTCTTCAAAACACTCTTTTTTTTTAAATAACTTTTGCTATTCTTGAAAAGCACAGAGCAGCATTTCAGAGTGGTTCTGGTGTTTCTCATACTAAAGAGGAGTAATCCAGCACAGAGCAGCATTTCAGTGTGGTTCTGGTGTTTCTCATACTCAGTCAATGCAGCACACAGCAGCATTTCAGTGTGGTTCTGGTGTTTCTCATACTAAAGAGGAGTAATGCAGCACAGAGCAGCATTTCAGAGTGGTTCTGGTGTTTCTCATACTCAAAGAGGAGTAATCCAGCACAGAGCAGCATTTCAGTGTGGTTCTGGTGTTTCTCATGCTCAAAGAGGAGTAATCCAGCACAGAGCAGCATTTCAGTGTGGTTCTGGTGTTTCTCATACTAAAGAGGAGTAATCCAGCACAGAGCAGCATTTCAGTGGGGTTCTGGTGTTTCTCATGCTCAAAGAGGAGTAATGCAGCACAGAGCAGCATTTCAGTGTGGTTCTGGTGTTTCTCATGCTCAAAGAGGAGTAATCCAGCACAGAGCAGCATTTCAGAGTGGTTCTGGTGTTTCTCATACTCAAAGAGGAGTAATGCAGCCTGGCCCAGGTTCATGTCAGTCACTGAGAGCTTTGAGATGCAGCAGGGTTTCAGTTCCTGCTCATGGCTCTCACCAAGAAGGAAACACACTATTCCACAATGGATGAAATGCAATTCCCTCTTCTGCCAAAGTGCTCCTTTCTTCTTTTAAAGATAATTCAAAGCAAAGCACCACTCCCAAGTGTTTTTTGTCCCAATACATTTATATCCTGATAGTTCAGATCACTTCCCAGCCTGATGGTTGGACTAAATCAGTGTTTTGCTGACAGATTTCTAAGATTGTCACCCTGCAGATCACAGCCAGATTTAAAGTTGGTATTTTCTAGGAAGGCAGAAGGTTGCTCTCTCTTAAATAGTGCTTCAGATGAAATGAAGTGTAACTGTTAAGAACAGCAAAACCCAACTGCTCTGAGTTTTCCTCTGTGATGTTCTACAATGGCACTTTGTGCAATAAAATACCATGGAAGTCAATAGCAAAGTTTTTATGTTCTTGATGGAGCCAGGAAGTTAATAAAATTATTCAAAGCAGGAATTGTATATTTTCCAAGGCAGCAGCATAACCAGGAGAGAAAATAAGGTCTTCAGTCATTTCTTCCTCCTACCTGGATTATGTGTGTCTGTAAGAATATTTTAAATTAAAATAAGAAACATTGTGAATTTTTTGGCTTTTAAATATCCTTTACTGTAGGAATTCAGTGACTTTCTCTAATAACCAGTATGATTTTACATGGGAAAGGACTGTTTTTTACTTCTCTCTGGTACTTTTTCATTTAGGAAGCATTTATTTTTCTTTTTAAAGGATACATTTGATAAGAAGGAAGTCACTTTGTAGAAATGCTGTATTGTAATTCTGCTTTTATAACCACTACCATTTAAGTGTTTTATTTTTTTATAGTCAAGATATTTCTCAGGAGTGCTTAACTTTTTATTCCTCCTGCGCTTAAAAAGCATGGATTATGTCCTGTTGGAATAGTGAGGAAGGCTTTTGGGGGAGGAGGGTTGTAGGGTGTGGCAGTGGTGCATTCTGCATCTCGGCCTCATGCTGCTGTTCAGGAGTCACTTGCCATAAAATTGTGTGAGGTTTTTGTAGTACTGAGGTTTGATAGGGTTTTACACCAGTCATCTCAGTTGATTTTTGAGAGGGTAAGGGAGGGCTGGAGGGATGTGATGTTTGTAATGCCAAGGCCAGTAAAGTGCACCTGGAAATACCAGACCAGAGAGCTGCTGATGCCTCAGCTTGCCTGAGACAATTCCTGTTTCCACTGTGCATAATGGTCATAATTATTTGGACAGAGGATGTCTGATAGCCCAGGATGCTTCTCAGGATTTCATCAGATTCGTTCCCACTTCTGGGAAGCTCTGAGAGCCTTCCTGGTTGTGCTGTCATATGTGAACTGTTGGATTATGCAGGCGAGTGGAAAGGAAACTTGGCAAGAGCAAAGCTGGAACAACACTCTTGACAGTAATTATCTCCACCATAAACCATCAGTAATATAAAAATTAATCTTACCAATTATATGATTTTGTTGCTGTTGTTAGGAAAGCCCACTGATCTCCAAATATTTTGAAAGCCCACTGAACTTTGACAAATATTTTAAACCATCAGAACTTTTTTTTTGTTGCTGTTGTTAGGAAAGCCCACTGATCTTCAAATATTTTGGAGCTTTTTTTTTTCTCCTTGGGTTTTTTCTTAGTCTCGTGTTAGTTTATAATGTAAGTGTCCAGTACCAGAACAGGGTCTTTTTCAGAGCTGAGAATATTCTCCAGATCTTCACAGGTTTTCAGAAAATTTAGAGAACCTTTTCTACTCACTAACATTTAGATGTGTTTTCTGGAGATTTCTCAGCAAGACCTAATAAAATGAGAAATAATGTGTTCAAGACATTGGAAAATAGTAGCTAAGGGAATACTACAGTCAGTCAAGCAAAGCAAAGTTGTCAGAAGACACTAGAAACCCCATAACTTACTTTGAGATTTTGTTTCTTAGGATTTTTTTTATTTATCCATCTCTACCAAAAGAGGTAATTTACATGCAGAAAGCAATTATAAATTAAGTTCTGATTAACAGCAGCCTTAACCCAACAACCCTGTGTAGATGGTTACAGGAAAATAGGAATAAAACTGTACTGTCTAGCTAATTAGACAAAGTATATATTTAATAGAGCTCCCTTTAACATCTTGCAATAAGTGAAAAATTGGTAATGCTGCAAATACAAGTGTATTATACACTACTGGGATCGGTAATGCAAAAACTTAATTGAAAATTAGCTTCTGCTGAAAAGTGGAGCTTCTGAAGAACTGTGAGATGAATGCATGCCAGGCACTGCAGGAGGTCTTAAATGTGTGACTTGATTCTTATGGTGCTATTATAAAATAAAAAGAACTCACCATGTCAGGGGGCAGCCTGCCACTGAAAAAGCAGACTGAAAATTATCTCATTAACCAAATTCATCAGCACCTGTTCTGGCCCTTTTGGAGCAATTTTTAAGGCAAAGAATTGACCTAACTGGTTGGTTATTGTGGTTTCTTTGCCTTTGGGCTACCCATCCTTCCAGTTAGGAAAATCCTTATGTTCATGGCAGTTGTCTGTCTGCCTCGCTAAGAAAAGCAACAAAAATGTCCCCCTAAACCCTTTTCTTCATCAAAGGGATTCAAGTTAGAAATACTGTGGAAATCCAGGAAACCAAGTCCATCCTGAATTGGAGAAATGCTTGTTGTTCAGTTGGTAAGATCCTGGGCAATAAATAATCTTTCAAGGTGAGGGATGAATCTCCTTAAGCTTTCTCTTAGTTTGAAATGCTTTGCTTTTTTGTTATTTCTTTAGAACTCCACTCTTCATCATGTTTCCTACACCAAGGGAACTTTTTTTTTATGTGTGCACGCAGAAATGCAGTCATTTTTTCTTGTAATAAAAAAAGAAAATTGTTTTGTGATGTGTTTTTTTTTTTTTTTTTCTGTTCTCTCTTTTCGAGGGCTGGCAGCTAGTTTTGGAGAGCAGGAGGTACAAAAGTGTGTTATGTGTATAAGGGGAAATAAATGAAATAAATTATTTAGGGAAAAAGATTTCAGGTTTTGTTACTGGCCTCTAATGAAAAGGTGCTATTATGTATTCTTAAATGCTACCACTTGAAAAGTCCTACAGGAACTTAATATTTGGGGTCAGGATGAGTGCAAATGTGTTCCAGTGTAATTCAAAGATTTCAGGCTTTTTATGTGAAAGGCTGGGTTTGTGATTTATGTTTGCAGTGTATGAAGGGCAAGTGATCAAAGTATCAGCTATGTTTTTCTCCAGAGTACTTGTGACCTAATTCTCCTTCAGTCAAGCAATTCTGGTGCTTTAAATTGAACATCCTGCTCAAGGAATCACCTGCACAGCAACTGCAGATGGTAATTGCAACTCTTGAAAATGAGGTTCATATTCTTTTTGTTTAGGGGATTATCTATTTGCCTAAGACTCCTTTGAAGAGGGAAGATTTTGATGCAGTGCCTTGCTACTTAGCAATGTTATGACTGTTTTATATCCTATCTCTAGCCTTGTAGGGAATTCTGCAGTCTCCTAACTCTACAGCCAGCTGAATTGGTTTGCAACTTCAGCAAAGAGGTCAGCATTAGTTTTTAAACTTTTTTATTTATTTATTTTTAAAATTCTGCTGGACATGAGGATGAAAGCTTAATATGGTGTTGTGGATCTGCATGAAACCAGTAGCTTCAATATACTGCAGGGAATGTGTGCCAGTGCATTAAAGTTTCCTGGGTACCACTGGTAGCTGCAAATACAAGCAATGATTCTGCTGACTCTTGCAGGATTGTCCAGGAGGGCTTTCTCATTTTTCTCCTTTCTAAATAGATGCCTTCTTTCTCTTCTGCTGTTCTCCTTAATTTTAGCTATTTGACCAACCCCACCTTTTCTTCTAGGCACTGCTGCAGATTCAGGAGTCTTTTGACATAGCGGGAGATACAACTCCTGTAAATCAATGTATCCAAAAGTTAAATGGAAACCTAGCAAAGAAGCTGTATCTCTATTGCTCTTTGGTGTATTTAATGTTGATGCAAGTTGGGCATGAGGATTGGGACTTCTATTATTTAAAAAGCACAATTCTGCAAGCAGAAGTATTAGCAAAGATGATATTGAAGAAGCAGCTAGACTTCTATGAAAAAGTAATATGACCTAATGATATGTCAGCAGGTGTGGAGTTGAAAATACAAGTAATTTGTTTTTCATTTCTAGTCCATAATCCTGCTCTGTAAAGAAAATGAAATCTTTGTAATTAATTGTTAAAAATTAGAGAGAGAGGAGTAGACTAAACCTCAGATGTGCCCTGAATTTTGGATTTTTTTTGCTATGAAAATGTTTTAAGAACTACCAGTGTTCTTCTGTATTTCTGATAGTGGGTTATGCTACTTTATCCCAATGTATGCCTTAAGATTTTCCTTTGGTCCCAAGAACAGAATTTATGGTCATTTTTTGAGTTTATTCATAATGTGAAAAAACAGTAATAAAATGATGATATCTTCAGACAAAAAAACCCCTCAACATGCCAACTTTTGAGAAAGATTCTAAGAAAACTTCTGAGAAAGTGTGAAAGGTACACTCATACAGTATTTACTGTAAAATCTAATGGGATATTAAGAGAGGAGGTTGAGGCAAATAAGAAATTTGTGCCTTACCTCGAGCAGAAGTAAGGATTTCATAACAAGATTAGTAACAGTTGTTGGTGATGAGATTTAAAGGGATTGTCCTAGTTTGTTCTTTCGCAGACTACTTGTGTAATCTTGGAGAGGTTTTAAATTCTTTCTTTGCTGCAGTTCCCTATTCAGAGGATTCCTCATAGAAAATATGAGCAAGTCTTCTTTATTTTGTTTGTTTGTTTTTGTTTTGTTGAACCTTTCAGGAAATGTATATACATTTTTATATATATGTATATTTAAAAACCAAACACTGAACAACCTCTCACAGCTTTTCTCCATTCAGTTCTCTTCTAAAGTTTCAAGGTGTTAGGGCTTAGGATTTCAATAGAAGTAGGGTGAGAGAAGCTGTGTGATATATATATATAAAAACCTGTATTTTTGGGTGAAAGGTGATGATAATTTTGCTGATTGTATTTATCGAGTTATGTGAATTGTTACTCACCTTAGTGTTTTCATATTTTTTCCCCCATCATCTCTGGCAATAAGAGTTTTAAACTTTTCTGAATTTTTCAGAAAATTGTACGGCTCTGTTAAATGTCATGGGGTAAGAAAAATCGTGCCATACCCTAGCTAAGAATCTTCTTAAGCCTTCACTAAAGAAGTAGTTCCAGTGATCTTCAGAAAGAGGCCTCAAGGTGTGAGTGGAAAAAACAAGGTGTATCAAACAGGACTTGTTATTCCTACAGCTTTAAGAAATCTGCTGTATAAATTACTGTCAGACTGCTTTTGCTTTTCCCTTTTGTGTTTTTTTTTCTATGCGTTTCAACATGACAACTTGACATGATAATGCAAAGATTGTAACCAGTCTTTAGGTAGTTATTTCATTGTTCCTCTTCCTAAAGTGTGCTTTCTTGTCCATTATTTTTTTTATAACTAGAAATAGGCTTATTCTCTATTCTTATCCAATGAAAAAACTGCATAAAGAGTTTGCTTGGAAACAGAAAGAAACTGACAGCAAAGTTTTTTCAAGTGGTACTTTTAAGAGAAAAATCATTAAGACTTCACTTGGTAAAACTCGTATTTGTAGGAGATGTTCTAAAACAAAACTCATAAATGGTCTTCTGCTGATCTCTCTGTCATTCAATAACTTGTATCTTACTAAAATGATCAGATTTATGAAAAATAAGATATAAATTAAGGTGAGGTTGTTGGTTTTTTGTTTTTCTTTTTTTTTTTTTTTTTCCTTTAGTAAAACACTTAATGTTTGCAGCTGAACCAGTGCAATACTGGAAGCCTGCTCTTGTAGTACTGGCTGTAATGCACAGATCCTCAGTCTAATACCTGCTCTCACATAATGAACAGAACCAAAATGTTGCAGAGAAAGAAGCAGAAACCTTAAGTAAAGTCTATTGTAATCTTGACCTGACCCGTTTTTATCTGTTTTTGTGGCAATTAAAGAGAAGTGATGCTGTGTAATAATGAAGTTTATCCTAACACAATATATGGTGTATCCTGAGTGTTGTTAAGCTGAGTCTGGGGTAAGAAAGCATTAAAGGCAGGACAAGAATACAAGACGCTTCCCGCTGACTCTTCCACTCCCTGGCCGGTGCAGCGTAGTGGTTTTGTGTGCTGAATGTGCTTTATTTGTAATTAGTGGCCATCACTGGATTGTTTTGCTGCAGAGATCTGTCCATTCTCCCTCAAACCATCCACATTTCTAAAGCAACAGGTCCTTTCAATTGTTTTCTCTACATTGCTGCATAGCGCAGTTGGTACCAGTGTGTGATGATCTTGAGGATACTGGCTGTGGGCATTTTATTTCTCATGTATCTGTTCTTATACATTATTAGCCTTTTAGGTCAGGGCAAAATGGTTTTGACTGCTGCAGTCTTTGTAGAGGTGGTACAGTTTTCTGCCATTCTATCTACATAAGAGAGAAGCAGAGCTTGATTGCTGTTTATTTTTTTTTTTTTTGGTCCCTGCATTTTAGAGACTAAGAAAGACCAAAGTGCTGCCAAGGAGACTAAGAAGGACCAAATACTGCCATTATTTGCAGTATTTGTCCAGCTTCTCCATATCTAAGCTATTTTAATGTCCAAATACAGACATTTCATTAACTAAAATGTTAGCTTTGAGCAGTGAGGAAGCATTAATGTCAGTAGTAAGTCCTGCAATTTCTTTTGCATGTGGTAGATCCTTGTTGAACACAAGATCAGGAGCTTAACTTGTGTAATGTTTTTGTAAGTGGGGAGATAGCTTTAAAGGCTGAATTAATTACCTGGTTCTTTTCAGTTGGGTGTCTGATTCCCAAGTGTGTCTTAAAATCCCCCTTTCTCCCTCATGTATATTAATAGCAAAACATGTTCTTTGATTAACAGTTTTACAGTATGTGTTTCCTTAACAAAGATCATTTCATCCAGGCAGAAATGTAGCGTGATCATAACATTCTTGTAAAACAGATGAATATAAAACAAAAGATGAAAAAGAAGTCAGTGTGGTGACCTGACTGATAGACCACAGTCAAGCTGTGTCATAAAATGTGCAAAAACTGTTTGGAATTCAGTGTTTCCCTCTGATACCAGTAAATAATACAGATACATAAGAAGCATAGAAAGTGCAAAGCTGGTGTTAATTTTCTTTTTCAATAAAGAACAAAGCCGGTAAGATACAAAATCAGATCTTTCCAATGGCATCTTTAGGTTGTTTTCATTTTTTTATCATGATAAAATGCGTGACCTATGTAAGTACCAACAATTCTCAAGTCCTTGATCCACTTATAAAATGCTCTTTATAGAGGCAGATCTGTCAAGCAAATGTGTTACTTCTGAACATGTCAAGTCAGTTCTGGTGCTGAAGGATTTGGTTTTGGAAAGTCTTGAGTATTATCAAGTCTTTTGTGGTGAACAGGAGTTTGTGTCTGTGTCTTGCTGTATCAAAGCTACTGTAGAAACTTGCAGTTAGTTGAATAAACACAGCATTTAAGTATTCTGTTCAGCCAGTGGAAGTTTGCCATTTCCAGTGCAATGCCAGTTAAATCAAAGCTCTTAATGTGTGTGTGTCCTTTTTTTTGCCTTTTTTTTTTCTTAGAAATTATGCTGCCTACCAGCTTGAATAATTATAGAGGAGTCAGTAGAACACTGATCAATTATTTATTGTATAATGAACTGATATTTACAAAGGTTGTCTGTATTGTCCTTGAACACACAAGGAAAAATCACTTGCTGATGCTTGTGCCAAGAGGCCCACCATGGTTCAAGAACTGAGGTGATAAGGCAGATGCTTTTTGAGTTGAACTGCATATTGAGATGGAATAAATTCGTAGCAGTCGTTTTGGTGGGGTGATTATCTGCTCCTCATTGCGCTGTGCCCATGTATGCCCAACTGTTAAATGTTCATGAGCTCTATTGTCTGTGCTGATCTGCAAGGGTTTGGAATAATATGTCTCAAGTGGCTACACTGGAGCAGGGTTTTTTTCTGCTTCATTTGTATTTGATTTTTTTTTGACTCAGATGAAGGATGTGGCAACAACTTCTGACCCTTCTGCCCTAAGACCTATGGCAAAGTGGTGGTTTTTTCAGCAATAAAGCTGTAGAAATGTTATAACATTTGTTAAAATGGTTTTGTTAAAATGTTTAGGGTGTATTTCAGAAGTGCCTGAAAAGTGATAGTTTTCACCACCTGTGTGTTTACACAAATAGTTTTATTTCTCCTCTCATCTCCCCTTTGACTAAATTATCAAATTAAAATGGAAGGTTTACATGATCAAGTGTAATAGTGAAAAAAGATCAGTGAAACAAAGTGATTTGTGTTTGGTCTGTGGGTGTTATCTTGGGCTAGATTGTAGTAACTGCAGGTCCTGTAGATTAATAAGGAATATAGGAAGGGAAAATACAGTCTGTTAGTTGTCCTGGAGGATATTTTGTAGAAGGTCTGCAGGATGCATCCTTGGAGGTTTTCAAGAGAGAATAAAGCCCTGAGCCGTATGGTGAGGCCTCAGAGCTGCCCCCTGAGCAGGAAGTTGAAGTAGAGAACCCCTGAGGTCCTGACAAGCCATGCTGTCCCCCTACCCTGTCAACTGGATAACCAGGAATTCTGTCCAACAACACTGCGCACTGATAACCCTCATGGCTGTCCAAGCATGCAAACAGTGGTACTACCAGAAGAAAAAAAAAATTAACCATTAAGCTGGTTCTATAATAGCAAACTTGATTTTTCCCTCCTACCCAGACCCTCACACTGAAATAATCAGTTGACCCAGATCTGGTTCATTAAGATGCAGCCTATACAGAAATACAGGAATCCAGCACTTACCCCAGGAGCTTTCTTCTTGATCTGCCCACTGGAATTATTTTGGCCTGGCAGGACTGGTGGTATCTAAAACAAAATACTAAAATGAGGGTAACAGCTCTGACACGCTTTGTTAAATTCAGTCGAAAAACTGTATTTTTGTGCATATTTCTGTGAAGAGCAAAGGCTTAAGAATAAAAAGTTACGAAGTTGGTATTTGTTACAAAGTCAGTATTGTCAACATTTTGGTTTCATTTAGTAGTGTCCCACTGCAGATATTCAACACCAACCAATAGTCCTACCACCTGTTGGTGTCTTGTATCAGAGCAAGGTGTACTGCCAGAAGAACTAGAATTAAAAATGTGGGGAAAAGAAAAGGAAGGGAAAAAGAAAGACAATGATCCCACCCGCCTAACTGGTTACTCAGTGGTTCCTTAAAAATGTGTCGTGATGTGTGAGCACATCTGTTTGCATTTGTTTTGTGTATCATGCACAGCTGTTTTCAGAAGGCATTAAGTTAATAAATCTTTGGCATTCTTGCATTACCCTTACTCTTCTCATCTTGATTGGCAGCTTATCAAAACGTAAATAAGTAGTTCTCAGTTGTTCTGGAGTTATGTCATTTTAAAATCAATAGAATTCAAAGAAGCATATGCAAGGATAGGAAAACATGGTGGATTTCTGCCTCATTCAACAGTCACTTCAGGGGGTAAAATTAAATCTGATTTAGCATTTATTTCTGTAGCTGTGAGGTACATGAAGACATTTTCGTTTTAGTTCTTGATGAACCTTAATCAGAAATGATTAAAAACAGTTCAATGGAAAAACAAGGATTTGTATTTGCTTGGCATGTTTGGTTTTTGAGACATTCTTAACATTTTGAATTCAATGAATACTTGAATACTTTAGGAGAGCAAGATTTTATTTCTTGTGTAAGATATGCAAGCCCAGGTGATGGAAGATATCTGGTCATAAAGTAATCTGTTAAAACCATTGAGGAGACAGTGTGGGGTTCAGATTGGAGCTGTTACTCTGGCTGATTTCTCCCCTTAAAAAGAGAGAAGCCCTACTCTGCAGTGCTGTGTTTAAAGCATCCACAAAAAATATTGCAAGTATGGTGATAAGGCCAGTGTAGTGAACATTAGATCATGGCCCTTTTGGAATGCCTTGAGAGTCCTCTAAACAATCAAATTATCTTAGCCTGGCATTTAAGTGACCCTTAAATTACTGGAGAGGCATTTGAGAAATACTCCTACAGAACTGCCATGCCATGCAGAAATAAATTTATATATCCGTACTGCTTCCTGCACCCCCCTCAAAAAAAATCTTTAAAGGAATAAAAAATGGATTTGGACATTACTTGGTTCATTGTTCTTAGCAGTAGGATGAATAGATAAAGCACCACTATATATTTGTTCAACTTGTTCTTAATAGCCTGCCTGATGGAGATCGCTTCTCAGAAAGATTTAATAGGTCTTTTTAGGCTGCTTCTTTCTAGGTTATCTCTTTCTGGTTAGGCAGTCTTAGTGGTTTCCCCCTCTCCCTCATAGTATCAATCTTGTCTTGCTCCTTTATCATCTGCTTCACAGTGAGCTCAGTGAGAATTTTATTAGTTTTTTTCTTGGTTACAGCCTTCTACAGATATGAAGACTCTTAACCCTTCACTCTCTCCTTTTATTCAAGGTTAACAATTCCAATTATTTTCAGCCATGAAGTTTAGGCTGTTTCTTGTGGCCTCTATCTAGATGCTTGAATTGGCCTATTTCTGCACAAAATTGCATGCAGTACTTGAGACTGAAGGTAATGAAGGGAATCACCTCACATGAGAGGTTTATTCTTGAATATACCTCATATTGAATATGCCTGCCTGTTCGCAGTTTGTCTGCTTTTTGAGACAGATGCACAGTATCTTGTTAAGCTCTTAAAGGCATTTGTCTCCCTGCACCACTGAAGGGAGGAGGTAGAGCTGGAAAGGAGGGAGGGGGGAAGAGGAAGGTTTTTAAGATTTATTTTACTTTTCATTGTCCTGGTATGATTTTGTTGGTAATAATTTCAGTTGACATTCCAAGGTGAGTCTGTTCTGTGATGGTGCTCAGTGAGTGATCTCTCCCTGCTCTTACTCCATCTCATGTACCAGTCAGTATGTTTTCTCTCCCCTGTTGACTTGTGGAGGGGAGTGATAGTGTGTGATGGTGATAGTGTGTGTCTGGCATCCAGCCAGGGCCAGCCCACTGTGGTGCTGCTTGGGACCTTCTACCTAGTTTGGGAAAGATGTGGTAACATAAGAATCCCTTCTTGGAGCTTCTCTGCTAAACTTTTCTAGACATAATTCTAGACTTTGGTGGTTCAAACTCGTTCATTTTTAATATTGAATGTTTTCTTTCAGATAAAGGATGTTTGATTATACACCATGGTTTGAAGTGATATGGAACATTATATATAGATAGAATTACAGACTTGTTAAGGTTGAAAATGACCTTTGAGATGACTGAGTCCAACTGTGGATCCAGCACCACCAAGTCCACCACTAAACCATGTCCTTAAATGCCACAGCTACTCATCTTTTCAGTGCTTCTAGGATAGTGACTCCACCACTTCTCTGTTCCAATGCTTGACAACCCTTTCAGTGAAGAAAATTTTCCTATGTATTTCCCCTGGCCATTTTCTTATCCTGTCACTGGTTACCTGGGAGAAGAACCCAGCTACAACCTCCTTTCAGGTGGTTTAGAGAGTGATCGGGTCTCTCTCTGAGCCTCCTGTTCTCCAGATGAAACACTCTCAGCTCCTTCAGCTGCTGCTCATGAGACTTGTGCTCCAGACCATTCACCAGCTCTGTTTCCCTTCTCTGGACACTCTCCAGCTGCCCAGTGTCTCTCTTGTCATGAGAGGCCCAGAACTGAGCCCAGAACTCGATGTATGACCTCACCAGTGCCAGAGTAACAATCACTACCCTGGTCCTGCTGTTTTTTTGATCCAAGCCAGGTGCCATTTGGCTTCTTGGCCACCTGGGCACACACTGGCTCATGTTCAGCCACTGTCAGCCAGCACCCCCAGATCCTTTTCCTCCAGGCAGCTTTCCAGCCACTCTGCCCAGGCTGTGGCAGTGCCTGGGGTTGTTGTGACCCAAGCACAGGACCCAGCACTGGGCCTTGTTGAACCTTCCACCACTGGCCTCAGCCCACTGACCCGGGCTGTGCAGAGCCTTCCTGCCCTCCAGCAGATCCACACTCCTGCCCAGTTCAGTGTCCTTGGTGAAGCGACTGAGGGTGCGCTTGATCTTGTCCAGGTTGATGAAAGATTAAACAGGACTGGCCCCAGGACTAAGTCCTGGGGAGCACCCCGGGTGTATCTCCATTCACCACCCCTCTCTGGGCCCAGACAGCTTTTCCAGTGCACTCATCCAAGCCAGGAGCAGCCCGTTTCTGCAGTAGAATGCTGTGGGGTGACAGTGTCAATCACTTCTCTGAAGTTTAGGTAAACTGATGCATGGCTTCATTTGGGTTTTTTCAACGGGGATTTCAGTTTGTTGTTTCAGCCCCTGCTGGCAGTGGGGTGAGAAATGGGAAGGCTGGTGTTAGGACTCACGAAAAACGTTTCATGCCTTTGCTTGATGTTTGTGGGTTTGCCTGAATTCTCTAAGAAATGGCTGGTTGTGTGTGGTGCTGTGAGCAGTGGGGGTGGTGTCTGGGTTGGGAAGGCATTGGGGGCTCTCCCTGGGCTGCCTTGGGCACGGGGCTGAGGCTCAGGGTGTTTGCCCAGGGCTGTGCCCTGCAGTGACACCCACCGAGAGGTGCTAATGATCCAAGAAAGGCAGCAAGCTGCTGTGCTTAATGCAGTTATCATCCCTGCTGTAGATTGGACTTTAATTAAATTTCTTAATTAGGCCAAAATCCAATAAATCTAGAAATAGTAATTAGCAGGAGCCAGCTGTTTTATAACTTGTTATCCTGCTTTTGTAGTTTAGACAAGATCTGACTTGAATAAAAGTTGTTCTATCTGCTCATGTTTGTTGTTAAAAAATAATCACTTGCTCATGATGTTTTAATCCTTGCCTCATTTTGGAGACCATTAATTGTTTTAAAAGGCTATAAATACAATATATTTTGTAAAGATACATTTTGTGCTGGATTAGAATTTTTGGAGATTTTTTTTGATTCACACATTCATGTTACTGATACATCAGTTGTCTTTTTGTATCTTAGAAATCTATGGAGCTGATTGTGAATAAAGACCTCAGTTCTAAATGTTCAATCATAATTTTTTTCAATTTCAACAATTTGTTATTGGGATTATGTAAATAGTACTTGGAAAGTCTTCAACACATCCATTTCTTAACAGAAATAATTGGAGATATTTTTCAGGTTTAATGCAATTCTAAAAAGCAGTTTTAGGGGCTTCCATTTTATTTCATGACTCTAGCCAGTTGAATTAAAGCAGATTGCTCTAAAATTTCCAAATACAATTGCAAAGTGTCATGGAGCTTAGAGTAACTGGTAGTGTATGCATTGGAGGATCTGGATGTGTCTGTGTAAATCATTTTCCTCCCTCTGCAAACATGCTGATGGCTTGCTTATATCTGTACCAAGTCCGATTTTATAAACATCAAAACCAAATGGGAAGGGATAATTTATCCTATTGCTGTACTGTAGGGAAAGGATCTTGTAGAATAAAGTGATAATTTACTTTCTGTAACCCTCTGGGTAAAATAGCACCAATACTACTGAGCATCAATCATCTTATAGGTTAATTTTATTTTTTCCCAAATGCTATTGCTTGGGTTGATATGTAAAAATTGATGATAATTAATATCACACATATCTTATCCAATAAAGCTTATTTAAGTTACTTTTTAAATTTTAAAAACAATTTCTCCTTTGTGTTAGGTATTCAGTGCTCTGAAATTAGCTTTGAACCCACCAAATCTGAAATACAGTGACATTTCATACTTAGCAATATTTTAGTATAAAGTTTAATTGAATTTTGTTTGTTTTACAGCAGCTGCTGTGCTTTCAGCAAACAAATTGCATTACTTAAAGACTATTGTGAGAAATCCCACAAGGATTTAAAAAAGCTTCTAGGTGAACGTTTGCCGTATGCTAGAATAAATTTAGTGCAGGTTTGCCTAAAGTGATATGTGTGGAAATGAAGAACTATAATGTCTGTTGGATTTTAAATCATAATGGATACATGCAACCTCGTGAACAGCTTCCTTAGAAGCCTTTGGGCTGTGCTGAAGCAAAAAGAGCAAACCCAGCTCTGACCTTTAGAGGGTAGGCAGAGAGGGGTAATTAGGACAGCACCACATAAATGGTAATGTCCACAGCATTCAGACTGTAGGTCTGCCTTGCAACAAAGGAAATCTGTGCCAGAAATAAAAGTTCAAAGTCTCTGTCTTCCCATTTTAACCCCCTAAAGGACTTCTAAGTCATATGTTATTAATAATGTTTTAGAGAGAAAACGTGTAAGAACTGCCATGCTGGTAAAAGAAAAATCTTGGCTGTGTGTACATATACATTTAAATATATATATATATCTTTGTATATATGAAGATATATAAATTATTGCTGTGTAGATAAGGACTAAGTATAAGCCAGCTTTTATGTGGCTTCTTCAAAATATTTTATCAGGAACATGCACTTCTGCTGATGGCTGCACTTTCCTTGCCTTTACTGTTCCATTGTGCCTAATAAATATGGATACTTTGATGTAGTAGCATGCATATGTTAGTTCTCTTTTTCTAACATATCTTTGCTGACTCCAGCAGCAGTCTGTTTCATCTGAAACTTTATTTACTGGGAGGTGTTTATTTAAATACACAGTAAAAAAGGGAGGTATAAAGCCAAATACCCCCAGTGTGGGAAAACCAAAGGAAGAAAAACCCAAAAAAACAAACCTGAAACTGGACAAAGAAGTTTTTTAAAATATTTCTGTTCAGTATTTAACTTAGAGTTAGTAAGTCAGTGCACAATTTTTTGAGCAACTTGGTCTAGTGAGAGGTGTCCCTGCCCATGACAGGAGGATTAGACCAAGATGATCTCTCAGGTCCCTTCCAACCCAAAGTGCTTTATGATTCTATGGTTATTTTATGCTTTTCATTAAAGGTGGTATTATACAAAAAGTGAAAAATAGATTAATTTTTTTAACTCTCAGAAAAACAAATGAGGTGATAGTATTGCAGATAATTTTATTTGACATAAATTGTCTTAAATGAATCATAAATAAAAAATACTTGGTACAGTATGTTTGGTATTGCAAATAATTTCACTTGATAATTCTTAACATATTAGAATATTAATATCAAAATTATCTTGTTATGGAGCAACCAAGTTTGAAGCAAATTTCTCTTGTAACTTATTTGAAAAGGGAAATTCACTCTGCACAGGTGTGGAAATGTCAGAACAGCACTGGGCTGCAGTTAGGGATGCTGAGTTTGAACTTCATGAGCTGGCAAAGTCAAACAAGCTGAGCTGTGTTAGTGCAGTCAGCACAGCAAGGGTTTGAAGCTCAGCATATGTCACAATAATGAGAACTCCCTTGTGGGAGAGCTGGGAGCAGCTTTGTGTCCGTTCCTGGTCTCCCTACTCGTGTTCTTGAAAGGTGGGGATTTTGCAGGTTTGTGTGAACAGATCTCTGAAGTGCTGAAGGAGGGGTAACAAACACAGAAAACCCCACCCTCCCAGGGCATGTCTTGTGTGCACAAAGCCCCTCAGGCTGCCTCCTCCCCGTGGCACTGCTGTGGAAGATGGATGTTTTACTGGGATATTGCGCATTCCAGCTCAAGTTCTGCCTGGCCTTTGTGAGCACCAACGTAATGCTTGGTGGAGTTGCTGCATCTGAGGCCCAGACCCGGCTGTTATGCATCCCAGAAATGAACTTTGCTTGCCAAATCTGTAGCCATTTCTGGCTGTGTCATTTAATGACAGCATTCTGTTTTGGTGTACAGCATATGTGTTGCTGTGTGTATGTGAATTTATGTATATATATAGGAGAAAAATGTGTGAGGAGAGGAAGGAAAAAGGATTTCAGACACCAGGCTTTGGGAGGTGTTTCTACTTTTAATTTACTTAGTGGAACTAGATTAGTTTCTCTAATGTGTCTTGAGAAGGCCATGGCTGCCATATTTTTAGGACACTCAGGTTTTCACAGCTGGTGTTTTCAGCTCTTGCTGGGGAGGCTAGAAGCAGAACTTCATGATGCAGTAGTGAAGGCAAAGCTCTTTCAAAATACAGCTCAGTGGTTTCCTGTCTTTTTGTTCATTGATGACCAAAATTGCTCCAACATTTTTTTCCTGATTCTGATTGTAGATGTTTGCTCCTCAAGAGAGATCATTGATTGTTTATACTGGCAAGACAATGTCTGCAGGCAGGGGCACTCACCTAGCCTTTGTTAAATCTAGCTGGTGTCAGTGGAAGAGTTAGACAAGGTCTTGGGCTTACAACCTTTTAATCAGGTCTGAAACACAAGGGGCCACGTTTAAAGACCAGCTTATTCTGAGCTAAGAATACCTGCTCTGATTTTCATTAGATATATGTCAGCAAGAACATCTCTGGAAGAAAACTTATTTAGTACTCATGACAAACAAAAATATCAATGAGATGAAGAGGTTAGGAAGAAGGGGTGAGATATTGTTTCCAACAGGAAAAAGAGTGTTCATTTTCTGTAGAATGGGAAGATGAAGCAAAAAAAGAATATAATTGAGTATGTTAAAAGAAACTTACATTGAGTTTGCAGTTTTGGTATCAATAGTCTTGGGCTTTCCTTTAGTCATGTGAGGTGTGGCTTTGGTGCTTCTAGTGAAGAACTGAATGTTTTGAACTGAGAATACCAAAAGTCTTTGCTCTTTCTGTGCATAGGAGTAACTGAGACAGGTGGTGTTCAGTCTTATGGACTGAAAAATCTATGATAGATAAATTGCACTTATAAGAATATATTGGTTGCCTAGTTTAAGAAATTACACTATCCCTTTGCATCTCTGAGAATCTAAATACTTATTGACTGAAGGATGCATTTTCAGTAATAGCTGTAAGATTATGTATGTTGTGAAATGTGCCATTATCAGACATGAAATCCTCACGGTGAGGATTCAGCTGGGTAAATAACTGGACTGGAATTAAGAGAGAAGTAGAATTGAGCAGCCATCATGCTCACACATTACAGCACTCCCTTACAGTGCTCTTGGCAAAATGGCTGGAGAAAGAAGGATGTCACTTTATTGCTGGGTAATTGTTCCATAAAGGCATGTACGTGGAGAGTATTTGGGTTGATTTTTTTCCTCCCATCCCCCATTACTATGATTTTAATTGGAAGCAGCTCTTTGTTCATGTAAAACTAGCATGAGGTCCTTTACTGAAAGATAGTGATGTCTTTGTATCAAACCGTGCCTGTTTCAAGCTGTTACGCTTGTCATTGTTTAATTGAACTTGCTGAGGTTTCTGGGAGAAGGAAACTTTTACCATCTCCTGCAAATCACTTTAACATGCTGTTTCTGAACAGAAAAATATCCCATTTTTGAGTGGGTGGAATAATAGGCTACCTGGATTCTGATACCTATTAAATGGTAAATCTTTGTCAAAATCTGCAAGAGAGCACAGAATTTGCAGATGTACGAGCTCGTGTAATTTTTTTATTATTCTGAAATCTGTATTGTGCGCACAGCAGCTGGGTGCTTTACAGAGAACACACAGGCATTTTAACTTTGCTGTTGGAACTGAGGCATTTACTGCTGGTAGGCTGCAAAGCTAACTAAGGTCACTGAGTTTGTGCCTTGGCAGAGCTGGTGGATGCTGTCGGGTCTGGGAGCTCAGGTTTGCTGCTGAGGCTGAGCACAGGGCTGGGCTGCCCCGAGTCCTTCTCCAGAGCTTGCTGCTGAGTCACTGGGTGCCCTTGTGTAAAGCTCTTCCCTTGCTGGCACACGCTGCCTGCGAAGGAGGAGCACCAGCAATGACCTGCTCACTTGTTCTTGGGTGAGGAGTTCAGTGAAGCTGCAGATTCGGTGTAAATGATTTCCTTTGTTTCTTGCTTTATTCATCTTATGATAGGCACTGTGTGTGGATAATAAAAAAGGAGATGGGGGTATTTGTGTTAAGGGACAGAGAGGAGATATTGGATCCCAGGACATCCCTCTGGCTGTCCTGGATGGCTCAAGCCCCTTCCAGGGGGCTCAGAGACCTTGGCACAGAATCCAAGACACCTGTGACTTTGATTTTGACCCACGGAGCAAATTACCACCTTTAAATGAAGAATTACAAGTCAAGAGAGTTTAAGTAGAATAAGTTTCTCACAGGGTGAAAAAATAGATTTTTGGGGTTTCTAGAATGGGGGATGGAGGGTTGGTAACTTGTCTGAAGACCTTTCTGGATTTTAGAGCATATTCCAGTGGACCCTGCAACACTGATTCAAAATTAAGAGGCCTCTGTTCGAAAAGCAAAAAGAGTAATAGGAAAAGTTGGTACTGAAATTTAAAAATGAAATTTCTTTCAGCCTAATGTTACTTTTTAACCTATAATATGGCTTCTTGTGTGCATACGTACAAGTCTGTCCTTAGGGATATACATATAGAAATAGAGGTAGTGGCATTATGGTGGAATATCTCTGTAATGGGTCTTTGACATCCTTTGACTGATGGTTTTATGCTGTTCTATATATTTTAGATTTACAGCTATTTGATCTGTTTATAAACTGATCTGAGTTTTTTTGAGCTAACTTCCCAAAAATTGAGTTACAAGTGTTTGTATACAGTCTAGCCTCTAAAGCCAGGAATTTGTCTAAAATGAATGAAAAAAATTAAAGGAAAGACTGTGATCCAATGAGATCTTTGTAACGCTGTAAAGCAAAAGCTTGTACTATTCCAGTTTTTCTCATGATACCAAATTCCAGCTGGCAAAGATCCTTGGCACAGCACTTAGGTTTCCTTTGGATTGAAATTTGAAATGTACTAATTTCAAATCTTCCCTTACTGAAAAATCTATTGTAAGATTTCTTGCAGCTTTAAAGATTTGGCTTATAAGGGGAAGGACTGCCACAGAGTTGCAAAGAAGAGTTTTGTGACTAGTTTGTCAAAAACTCTGAAAAATAGTACATATATCATGAAGTATCACTGTTATGACACAGTGCAGGTTTCTTAAAGTACACAAGGAAATTAAAAGTGAGCACTATTACTTGTAGCAATGGCCACATTTAGCAATTTCTAACGGATTCCAAATGCTGATGTGAAAATTGGTTATTTTAAAATTAATCATGTTAAAGTTAAGTTTGATAATTGAATAGCATTTGCATAAAAGATTTTCAGTTAAGATATAGGAAAGAGATTTCAGGTTGTTCGGATTTAGGGATTAATTTGTTTCTTTATGAGGCCATTGTATGTATTTGCTTGTACTCATATAAATGTAAAATGAATGCCATGCATATTTATATACTGCACAAACTGCTAAGGCAAAACCAGCAAATAAACAAGCCATATGTGAGAGTAGCTAAAAGGCCTGAATAGCCTAATAAATCTTGCTTGAACTTACATTTTATAAATACTAGGCCCTGTGGAGCACCATTGAAAAAATAGAAGTTCTTTTTGGAGGGTGAGACCTTTGCTTTTCCATTGTGTGAGGAAAAATGCAAATACATGAAGTTGTTTTACCAGTGACAGACGTATGAGGAATTCTCGTTCAGGCTTTAAAATGGAAAAATCTCAAGTATCTAAAATATTGAAGAAGAGAGTGAGTTGGTGATGTTACATCACTTTGATAAAGCATCACTGGACACTGTGTGTGGGAGTAGGGAAGAAAAATGGTCCTTTAAACCTCCACTGTGCCAGCCTATGCCTGTGAGTAAGCTGGATAACAGCAAGATAAAATAACTTTGGTTGCTGGGTAAGTCCAGAGGACAGAAATTGTTACTCAGCAGCTTGAAACTGATCTGGAAGCAAAGCATCGCCAGCAAAGCAGAGCAATGGCACAGCATTCACTCTTGTCCCATTGCAGTGGGGAGCCTGCAGAGCTGGACTCCCTGCTGCTGCAGCACAGGCAGGCAGGAGCAAGAGGTGTCCAGCCAGGGGATGAGACTTACACAAAACTATTTTTGAATCCTATGCATGGCTGGAAATTCTCTCTGGATCTGCTCATCAGTCAGAAGCCTAAAGAAGAGTGTGTTGAAGAGCATTGTTTATTTTGTTCTTGAAAGTTCTCAAAACTCACTGGTGTTTAAGGCTGTATAAAGAAAAGAATATTCCTTCAAGTTTTTTAATACACTCAACATGCTCCTTCTGAAGTATTAGGCCCCTCAATTTTATACTTTTTAAGATTATGCCTTATGGATGATTATATAAAACTCTGGTGTTCTCATCTTTGTTGCATTTGTCTAAATCCTATGGTAACACAAAAATTAATGTTAACCTAAAAGAATGGTCTCTTTTGTAATGTCTGAGTAGCCTAAGACCTCTTTTCTGTATGTAACCTGTCTATAAGCTTATTTTGTGTGAGAGAAATGATCTTGGATGTCAGAGCTTCCAGGGAGTAGGTTGGCTCCTTTGACAGACCTGGGAGCAAAAGAGCCCCCAAACATTTGTAAACAGGCTGAGAGGTGTCTCCAGTGTTAGCCTTCAGCAAAAAAATCTGTGTTTGGGAAAACATTTTATGTTGACTGATTGTTTTTTTCCTTTTATTTAAAGGTATAAAAAGATTCTAAGTAAGAACCAGTCTCTGGCCATGCCCACTGAAAGCCCATTGAATATGTTTTTTAAAAGCCTTAGTGCATTTGATATTTAATGAATACAGAATGCCATTCATTATTTTATTAGGTAATTATTGGTGGGCTTAAAGGACATAATTTTATGTGGATAGCTTTCCCTCCAATTGCTACTTCATCCCCTTCATCTTAATTACTGAAAAAGTTTTTGCATGACTATTACACATAAGCACTATGTAACACAGAGAATATAGATTTGCCTAATTCTGCATGCAAAAGCAACCCTGTCCTGCAGTTTGCACACAGTATTTGTCATATGAAATCTAGTAAACACTGTAATTAGCTTACTTTCTAAATGTGTTTTATGGTTTAAATCAACTGTAGAAGCAAGTCAGAATCTTCTGAAACACATGCTCAAGAATCCCTATTGCCCCTTACTTCAGAGAAAAAGAGAAAGAATAGGAAGATTTTTCTTTGCCTTGACAATCCAATTAAAGCAGCAAGGTGTCAGGAATGATACCAATTCCTCTGAAAGCACTGTTTCAGTCATTGGTAGGCTCTCCATCTGGGAATTGTGGCATAGTAATCTGCAGCAAGGCAAAAAGAATAACATGGGAATAAATTTGAATTGTTGACCCAATTTTGGTAGTCCGTCATTGCTGACAGAAGTTCAAATGGTCCCAAAGGGTTCCCTATTATGGGGATGCCAAACCAGAAAGATGTAACGTAAGTGAGGCAGGAGAGTGAATGACTACTTCTGTGTCTGTCATTGCTTCTAGTATCCAAATAAAAGTTCTGTGTTTTGTCCACTGAAGATGTATTTTGCAATACAAACAAGAGTTTAAAACAGATCAAGAAAATTTTCATCAGTATTCCCTGGCAGTAATGAAAAATGTATTTGTAGCTGAGAACTTGGTGCTTATCATGTCTGATTTTAGCTATATCAATTTCAAAGTTGGTATTAAAAATAAGAAGAGGAAGTTTCTTTGTGCTCTTTTTGTGAAGACTTTTAGTGCTCTTGATTCACTACGTAAAGAATAGAGACTTCTTTACATAGTGAACAAACCACCATGGTTTGTTCACTATGTAAAGAAGTGGTTGCACATTTTTCAAAGTGCATTTTTCTCATATGTAGAGTGGTCTATAAGGTCATGCCACAATATTTTCCTGCTGATAAGTCTTTGTGTTGAAAGAGGATGAGTCTGTGGCATGATCTGTGCTATTTCTTCCTTGGGCCGTGATGCAGTCACACTGAAGCCTCCCTTCAGATTGTCTTTGCTTTCAGGGGATTTTTCTAAATACCTCCTTTTTTTTTTTTTTTCCTTCTATTTTTGTCTCCTTCTTTTTTTCTTTCCTTCCAATCTGCTTTTGGTGCAGCCACAGCAGAAGGCAGCACATTTCTGGTTGTAATGCTGTGTACTAGGCAGACACTGAATGGGTAAAGGAGAGGGCAAGGGATGTATGTTGGGCATAAGTGTTTGTTGCTGCAGGTTCTGGCTGTCAAAATGTTAAGTTGTTCATGAAGGGCTGCATCTGTGCCAGTTATTTATGTGTAAATAAAGTTTTTGCTCTGTTGGAAATCCCAGGGAATCTGGAACCAAAATATCACAGTCAGAAATCCAAGGGCAGGGGCAGGAAGGGGAAGATGCAGTCTCCCTGTATGTATTTTGTATGTCTGACAAACAGATCTCTTAAACAGAGATTAGTAAATCAAATTAATATTATGGATAGAAAGCTTTAGAGTAGAATACAAGGCACCATAGTAAAATGTCATAGGTTTTTTGAAAGAAATATGCTTTTTTAATCCTTTAACATTTGGTTGTACGAAAGAACCCCTTCCGCTTGCTCCTCTAGCTGTCAATTAGAATGACTTCTGACAAAAAAACCAGTGGTAATGTACATATTCTCATGACAAAGCATGTACCAACTGAGATTTCTAGCAACTACTGCAGAGAACACAGATGTGTTCAGCACTGTGAGTTCCCAAGGAAATTGCCTTTTTATTTGGGTCAGTATTGTTTTATGCTTAGTCATTTTAAAGCAAAAAGGCTTTGTTTCAAAAAGTCTTCAAAATGTGGATCAACTGTACAAGGACATAGGGAGGGCTTCCAAAACATTGAGGGAAACTGTTTTTCTCTTACCAGATGCCCAGGATGATTGCTCTTTTTTCTGCTATGGGGACTATACTTGGACCCTGCCTGTTTCTGTGTGAGGTGTGTTGGGCAGAAGGAAGGTTTTGTACCACCCTTCTACAGAACAAGGTGTTCTTTTGAGATCCCCACCCCTTAAAGGCCACAGACCCTGCATGTATGCACTGTACATGACATTACCCCAGCTGTCAGAGGAATTGTCCTCAGCTGTTCTGCTTTCCAAGAAGAAAAACTACCTGTCCACCTCAGTAGTTAATTTTTTTAAACTTGTGTAAGTAATGCACTCTGTTTAAGAGTTAAAATGGACTAAGATGCCCCATGTGAACAGATCTGGCTAAAATCTCTGAGGACCTGAGTGCTTTGCCTATTTTGGGAATCTCAAGGAAAGGATGGAGGCTGGCATCTGTGTTTACCCTCTAACCTTTAAACTTCTCTTGCTTTCAAGATGCAATGCTGCCTGAAATGATGGAGGCAAAAGTGTTAGAAACAGAACTTTGAGCAAAGATTCTGTGTATTGCAGTTTGTGATTTAAAACCTGAACAATCTCGAATACTTTCCATCCTTTCCTAACTGTTTGGGAAATGTTGGCAAGTGTTGCTAGTTATTTCCATATAAACAGAGAAAACCCTTCATTTTTATAACACTGTATTTTGTCTAGAGAGCCATTATATGATAAAGAACATAACTGAATCAACTTTGTTTATTTAGCATTTGCTGCCATAACTACAGGATAGGAACATGTTGGTGATTTCACTGCACTGAGTGAAATTAGTAATGTATCAAACATAGCTCATCTGTCAAATTATTTCTATAATAGTTTTGGTTCTTGGAGGTGCTTTTGGTGTGTGTGGTATATTCTGAATGGATGTGAACAGCTGTAGTTTATGCTCTGTTTGTTTGTAGATTAACAGATATCTTTCCACAGTAATAGATTCTCCTCTTTATCTTTCCTCTCCACCATTAGAAATAGATTTAGTTTAGCAGTTACTGGAAATGAGAAATTAAGTATCCAATTATTTTAAGTTATTTTTGTAATACCATAGCTTTTAAGAAGCTATAGGAAGATTACTGAAGGATTATTAGGTTGTAGTTTTCCAGTGGTTGCTGGTAATTCACTGTGAATAGCACTCTAACAACTTGTACTGACTGGCATAATTAAATGCTTTAAATTTGCCCCAGTTTTTGCAAGACTTATTGACAATTAATCTTCTTTTTTAATCTCACTCATATGCTATGCTACTGAAACATCCACTTTCAGAAGCAGATATTGTCAAATTACTATGCTACTTCTTTTTATTTTCTCTTCTGACTGTAACTTACACACATTGTAGATATCTGTTTCATTCTTCTCTCAAAGCTTTTGTAAACACTACTCTTGTAATATAGTGAGAATAGTTGGCCAAAAATAAAAGATATTTTTTATTTACTAGTTTACTAGATAATTAAAAAAAATTAATCTTAACAATAAGCTTTTTAGGATCAAATAACTTACTTTTTCAAAGAATTGGTATTACAGAATTAGTAGATATCCTAAAAATAAGTTTTTCAATGTAGACAAATTACCCACGTGACTTTGGAATTTGGAGCTGTGGTTTTCTGGGTTTTTTTTTTTTTTTTTTGAGTCTTATTGGTATGTTTTGTTACCATCTTATTGGCCTTATTGCTATCTACTTGCCTTTCACAAGTGAATTGCTTTGTCTTAGGTGTTTCTATATTGCATATTAATATGGGGAAATCTTCTCTTTCCCTTTTATTCAAATGTATTCAGATTGCTAACTGAAGGCCAGAAGAAAGCAAGCAAAATTTTTTTATGAGGAATAACAAGATTGGAATATTTAAGAATAGGGCAACTCAAAAAGGATGATGAAGATGGGGTAAAGTGAGACACATCTGATGTCATAAAAAATAGAGGTGCTTGGCCTGAGGAGCTTTGTTACTATATAAATAAATTGAATTCCTCTTTTCCAGTGTTTTGTGCTACTTAAATATGCCAAGTAAGCTGTTTCAGCACTTTGATCTTCTGCCATGATCTGGCCCTAGCTGTACTTTCATCCTTTTCAAAGTGTTCTATCACAGCAGTGAATTTGGCCCTAAGGAAACGAGTATGCAGATTTCCTTTCTCCGTTAAACATTACCTAGATGCCTGTCTTTATTGAACAAATAAAGGATTAAGGTTTTAAACCACTAAAAACAGAATACATGGTGTTGCCTTAAACAAACCCCTAGAGAGGAATGCAGGATTTCCCAGCAAAGGAAGTGGATTTGAATTTATGTTTTTGGGACTGATACTGTTGGATGCAAACCTGATGTATTTTACGTGAAATATATATTTTTGGTGAAGATTTGAACATTGTACATGATAGTAGTTATATCCATCATGTTTCAGCACAGTTCATATGTGGAATTCTGTCTGGCTTCCAGCTCTCTTGCCCAAAAGGCAGAGTTTGACCTGTTCTGTGTTGTCTGGCAGCTCTCTGCTTTGGAGACCCCATATGGCCATGTCTGCTTGAGACATTGCTGAAATCTGTTTGGCTTGTTCAGTTCACTCTCCTCAATCTCTAACACAAGAGAAGATTTAGTGCTTTTAGTACTTTCAGTTGGAAGATTTAGTACTTTTTTACTTTCTTTTTTTCACTCTGCCATGAAAGGTGTAGTTAAAGGTGTTTAGAGACTCTAGGAAAACTGAGGTAAATAATAATCATTAAGGAACTTGTATTGCTTTCAGTCATTAAGCTTTCAGAGTAATATTTTCCATGAAGATATCCCCATAATGATAATTTTATTTCTGTAAATGTTTCTGTGCATGGAAAATACCAATTCAAATTAACATGCTGTGAACATCAACAAAAAACTCAAATGCTCCTGTTGTTTCCCCTTGTGATCAAAGTACATTGAAGTATTTTAAAGAAATATGAAGTAAGACAATATCAAGGCCCCATCCATTGTCTTTTGATTGTTTGCTTTCAGAAAGGAAATTGTGATAACTGCCTTCAAGAACAGTATTAATTTCTAAATTTAGTCTTGTTCTCCTTTCAATATGACACATGATAACTTATGTTGGTTTACTCTTGGTATTTGTAAAGATTCATGGCAGTGGACAATCTGCACATGGCAATTTATAGGTGTCCACCATGACAATTTAGGTATCCCAAAACCCAATAACTTGTGATGAAATGGAATACAAATTTAGTGCTAGCCAGACAGAGTTAACACTCAGGGTTGACCTCTCCATGCCAAGGAGCTTAGCAGCTTCCATCCTGCTTTCACTGAGGACCATCTAGGAAAGGCCACCATTCCATGTGTGTTCTTAATGGAGAGAAGATGCCACACTTGCAATTTCATAGATACCTTATTTTCCTGTATTTTTTTACCCTGTGTAAATAAATTTCCATTGCATTGCTCTCATCAAAGCTTTTAATGAAGTCTGGTTTGTATTAAATCTCTTTTCTTTTGTTTAACAGATGATGTCACTAATACTGCTCTGGAAGCCCTCCTTGGTGATGAAAAGGAGAACGTTCCAACAGGACTAGGACCTGTGGTGTGCAAAGTCCCAGAACAAACATAGCTTGAGACTCAGCTGCTGGTGCTGCTCAGTCTTCCCCTCTTTAAATTAAAATCAAACACAACTGCCTCAGAAACCTGTGGACAAGAGAAAGGTACTGTGCATTGCCAGCATGCTGGTTGGGTAGGAAGAGAATAAATCTGCCATACAGATATGATGCTATCATTTTATTAGAGACAACATCATTTAAAGCCTCAAGTTTGACATTCTTTTTGTACTGAGAGAGATTTCTAAACACAACCAGATTTCGCAGGCAATAAAATAAACCAAATCTGTGTGAAGCTTTTGTCCTTTTGTGAGGTGCTTTCGTTCTCTTTATAGAGAATTTTTCTGGATTCACTGAACAGATTCTTGATAGAAACGTTTTCTCACTTGTGATTTCTTTTCTTAATTAATTTTTAAGTGGCTTCCCCACCACCACCACCCCATGGCATCTAAGAGGTGCAGTACAGAAGGGTGCTTAGTGTCTTATATTTATCATATGCTTGCTGACTTGAGCACTGTGTTACCTCACCTGTATTTGTCACCATTAGTAAAGAAGAAAGGCTTTGGTTGCTTTGGTCTCAGTCAAGATAGCTAAGCTCCTTTGGCAGACTTTCCCAACCTTCTGCTGAGTTTTGTGTGTTTATAATGTGTGCATGTCCAGGTATTCAGCAGGCAGATGTGTATACCATGCATAAACCCCAACAGAATATTTTGTTTGCTTCAAGGATCACCTTGAAATTACCTGTTCCTTCCATTACAGAGGTATGGTAAGGATGACAGTTTAACTCCATGCCCAGTTTTTGGTATTTTCCTCTTGTGGTAGTCCTGCAGTGATGACAGAGTTATTAGGCTTAGAAATATTAGGAAATAGTAAACCCCCACTCTGTGTAACTGTTCTTTCTGCAGCAAAATTCTGCTGATCCCTAGAAAAAGGCATTTTTATCTAGAAAGATATTGAGAATATAATTGAAGTTTTCCAGGAAACTGCAGTACAGAAAGAAAACAAAAGCAGCAGTAACCCAGGAAATATCCTTTCCCAATGGCTATTTTGTGGTTTGCATATTGAAACTGTTGCCTCTTCGCTACTCACAAACTTAGCTTAATTTGAAATGTACCTTGTTATATTTAGTGTACTGCATGGTGAACGCTTCCTTCTCTGAATAGAAAAGTATGACACTAAATAAGGCAAGTGCTGTGGGAACTGACAGATGTAGAATGCATGATTGTTAATAAAAAAGTCATGAAAAGGAAAGAATAAAGTAAAAAATGAGTCTTAAGGTCCATCTGTTTTCTATGACACTCAAATACAGCTACTATTTCATTGTAGTATCTTTGATTTAACACTTGACAGAATTTCATCATAGTGTAGTCATTATAAAGAAATATAAAGAGTGAAAAAGACTGTCTAAAAGAATTTAATATTTGCTAATGTAATTAAATTTCATTATAGAGAATAATTATTTTCATTTTTAATTTCTAATTTCTAACTAAATTTGTTTTGGGGGTTACACATAAACTGATGTAACTACTAAATTCTCTCTTCTGTACCTGGGAGAGTAGTTCATCTTTTTCTTCTGACTGGATTTAACACTTCATGGTAAATACATGAGGAACTTCAGTCATCGATTTATCTAAAAAGATTATTTACATATCTACTTAATCATAACAGAAAATAAATGATGCTGATTTTAGAAAGAAATAAAATGCTGAACTCTAAGCCTAGCTGATGGATATTATCACTTGGCTTTCTGTGAAGGTAAATGTATTTTAATTTTTAAATTTCAAAAGGATACTTCTTAAAGATTATTATCCCCCTGTTGTCCTTTAGACTGCTCTGTTCCTGTACATCCAGAGAGTGGAACACAGATTAAAAATTGATTTAGACTTAATAGTTTGTTTAGCTGACTCTGCATAATAAAGATGAAATGTTCTAAACATGAGTTTTCAACAGCCAGTGTGTTTTGGAAAGTGATTTCATCATGTGCCAATTATCTGTATCTTTCCTAACAGTTGGAATAGGTTATAAAAATTTGCACAGTGGGTTTTCATCTTCTGGATTCCTTATGCACATTTTCCCAATGCTATGGGAAAAAATCTTGCCTATGTGGTCCCTGTTTTTCTTTTTGATTATATTTCAATGTCTTACTTGTCTAGACTGCTCCTGACCTGTTCCCAGTGTCTCAGACTGGAAGTGCAAACACAAGCATTCGTGCAGGAATGGTGCTGCTATACCATGCAGCTGTGAGCTGGCACTTTGCTTTAGAGAGTGGTGGCTGCGTCTGTGAAAATTTGGGATTGCTGCAGCATGCCTGCCCTGCAGTGGGGCCAGGCACATTGTTTTAAATGGCTTTTTTCTTTCTCTTGCTGACTGATCATGAAATCGATCAGAGATTGATATTTTCCTTCTTACTCCAAATACTGACAATTAAATTGAGACAAACTTTGGTATCGCTCTCATGTTTCCATTTTTTCTTAACATCCTTTGAACAAACAACCTGTGCTGACTAATCCTCTATACAAATATTACTTATGTTCACTGCCACGCGATTACAGATCCATTATCTTCCAAACACAGAAAACAAATACTATACCATGCTTGTGTCTAAATGGGTTTTCTTACTTGCAAATGTACCAAGGTGTAGTACACTTGGGTGGCTGGTGGCTGTGCAGCTGCTGGCAGAATTCCCACTCATGTGTTGCCACTAGATAAGTCTGTGGTTGGTTATGGTTGTGTCAAGATAAGATAAGGGACCTTGCACTTACTCATCTAAAAGTAATCATCTGTGTGCTGAGTGTTTGCAAGAGGTCTTAAAAAGAAAACTAAACAGGCTTTTCTGACACCATGGAAAGGGCTCTCAAATATATCAGCCTTGCTGTCCAGTATTAAAGCACAGCAGATCTTCAGACTTTTCTGGAGCTCCTTGTATGTTCATAAATGAGTATCAATTTGGGAAAAAAGGTATGAACTGTGAGAAACCTGTAGCCTATGTGTTGTGCATTCAATAAACAGTAGTGAGAGACCATAAACTTGGCAGTTCTGAGAATTCCTTAGGATATACCAGTTTTACAGCACTTGTTGCTTTTTCTTGATAAATAGGTTCTCTCTTAGTTATGGTTGTCTTTCTAGCTTTTTGTTTGCTTTTCTCAGCTCTTCAATTAATTTGAAATGTCAATTGCTCGAAATGGTGTTTTGAATATTAAGTAGCTTTGATAATGGGATTTTTTTTCAGCAATATTTGTATGCATGAGGGCAAAATCCTGTTTTATGCATAGCACTGTGTAAACATTGATTTCTAGGAGAAAAATCTTGAAGGACACTAATTTTAATCTCAACACCTGCAACTTATCCTTTCTGAAGGAAATCTATGCTATGCATATCTGCACGTACTACATTTATACAGGTGTTCTGGATGTTACTACAACACAAGACAAAAATGTGAGATTTTGTAGTAGAAGGGAGGCAGAGAGTATTTGGGCATTTCAATTAACTTCCAACAATCAGTGTAAGAATTAAAAATGCATACTCTGGGGCAATGAAAGGAAACATATAGCCTTCTTATTTACTGGTGAAAACTTGCATATTTCAAAGCAAACATCTAGAAGTTTTCAATTCTTAATCCCTTACAACATTTGGGAAGTGTTAGTGAAGATCTTTCTGATGTTTCCAGATGTCTCTTCTGCAAAAAATTAATAAATAGTATGTATTTGTAGTGTAGCTATTTGAATAAATATGCCCTGGAAGGGGAACGAGCATGGTTTCACTTAAGAACTCCCAGTTTTCACATTGTTCACTGAAACAGGAAGAGTTTCAGCATTTCCCCTTTCATGTGCAAGGGCACTGTACACAGGTAACAGCCAAGTCTTGATTTACAGTTTTGTTAGTATAGGTTTGATATATAGGAGGTGAAAAATTGCAGTGTTTCTGCCATAGCTGTGATAACCTTAACCTTAAAGGAAAATCTGATTCACCTTTCCACCTCAAGTTTAGGGAGATGGTGTAGAAAGAGCAGTTCTTGGCAATACCTATTTCCATTTTTTCCCACCGAGTCTTCATTAAGACTAAGTTTGTCTGTAAAGTCACTGCCAGCACCCTAAATTTGAGGCTTCCCTCTGCCACCTCTTCTAGGGGATGAGGGGAAGAGGAACAGAACTGAGCACCAAGAACATCAATTCATAGCAGAAACTATATGAAGATATTTCTACACAACCGGATTCATAGATAGGATTGCAACTGTGTCAGATTTACATGATAATACAACTTGAATAAAGATTTTTGTCTATGGTCACAGATGATTTACAGCCATTTAGACCTTCCAGAGAATAGCCTTTTTGCAGGCACCATAGCAAAAGGATGTTGTGTTCTGAAGCAATGAAGCATAAACATTTTTCATTTAACCATTAGGACTTTTGTAAACTTTAGGTGACATGTCTTGGCCTCAACTTTCTGCAAAACACTGTAACCATCTTCACAATTTGCTCTCTGAAACAGTGTAGTGAAATGAAATCTTGATTCTCAGTGAAGGAGAGACATTATATAGGTGAAGAGATGGGATGTTTTCTTTGGAGTGAATAACAAATCACTTTTTAGTCCTCCTAAATGTCCAAATCAGCTTGGCTATGACAGCACTCAGCACTTTAGGGTACACTTCTAGCAGTGCTGTGCTCCCATAAATTGAATACCCCCATAAGCTGCATGCACAGCTTGCATATTAAAGCACTCAAAGTTGTATGTTCAAGTAGTCTGGTTCTGTGTAACATTATCCCTAATTTAGGAAGCCTTTAGGAAGCTTTATTTCCATATGTGTATATATATGTGTGCGTGTGTGTTTGCACTGATTAATTTCTGAGCTTTAGAATACTTCAGAGCAGTTTAATCTGGACAACAGAAAGTGTCACAGTCTGTAGTGGTGTGTCACAGAGTATTTCTGGAGTTTTATATTTATATCTCCTTGCCTTTTTCCTTCTTTTTAATCATAAACCATGACTGAATGCATATTTTTAATATTCTGTGGGATGCTATCCTTAAAATTATGATGTTGATACATGTATCTGGATAAATATTTTTCCTGCAACTGTTCATGGCTGCCACATTCAACTTCGAGTTTTGTCAGAGAGCACATTTGTATTTCTGGTGGCCAACTTGCCAACAACATTTCCAACAAGTCTGGAATGGTTTGAATCAAATTTGCTGGCAGTTACCAGAAGGGAATTTTATTTGTAGTCTTCTCACGGTGGTGAAGCGTTCTCTATTTGTGGATTTTGGAAGATGGTTGCACAAAGAGTTCACAGTTTATGTTCTGTGCTTTTCTTGTGCTTTGTCATGTTTGTCTCTGTCCTGTTTAACCAGAGAGACAAGCAAAAGTTTGTCTCCAGGCTCTTGCTGTGTTAGTATCTAGCTGTGCTTTTCACTGCCTGTAGTTTGAAGCCATTGCACAGCTCCCTTTCAGAGAGCTGAGAGGGGAAAGGAGCTCCTGAAACACCCATTTTAAATATTTTATCCCAGGTGATGCAGTTGTATCCGCCAGTTCCCAGAGTGACTTAAACCCTGTTCACTGCAATGAATATTGCAGTCTTTTAAGTTTCATTTCTCATTACTTGTATCCAGTCTCTTATTTCATAATATTGTCCTCAGAATACATTTCTGATAGTCTTTCTGGAAGTGGAATGCCTACTTTACTGAGAAATTAAGTGATTTGGTAGAGGAAATACAAGGCATCTCTGATAGAACTGTGAACGGAACCAAAATCCATCAAGCCTTAGCCTGACGCCAATAAGATAACAATAATAGTTATCCAGTAAGATTTGAAATTAGATTTGCATGTGGGGTTCAAGAACACTGAAGCTGAACAGGAGTCCTTGATGAAGTAATCAAACACAAGGTTGAGGTCCTAAATTCTTGAGCACAGGCAGATACCTTTCAATTTCCTTATTGGAAATTCTATCAGTCTTCAAAATAAAGCAACAGCACTGCCAGTTCTGCAGTGTATATCCTTACTTTGATCTCAGGAACTAAGGAACGTGGCTTTAAAAATGGACCACGATGGGAACTTTGTAAAAAATGCAGCATGTTCTTTTGTCAGTCGTCCTGTGTTACTGGACTAGGCTGATACCTTCATTTTGGCTAAGAGTCTTGATTTTAATTGGAAGTTGTGTGAGAGTTGAGCCATCCCTTGGGAGGTGAAGGAGCTTTGTAATTCTTTGTTTGTGCTGACTGATGGGCTCGTGCTGCTCTGCACAGAGCTGTGGGACTCTGCTGTGCTGGAGCAGGGAGTGAGGGTGTGATGAGCTGCCTGGCACAGCATGAGGCAGCTCACAGACTTGGCAAAGGTGATCAACAGCACAAAGTAATTATTGAGATCGGACACACTGGACTGAAATCATGTCCCTTCTGCCTTACTGTTCAGCTGGTAACTATCTCATCCAGACACACTTTTTCTCCTCCTTACACTTGCCTGACCTCTCAAGTCTATCCTATTGATTTACAAACTAATAAATATTCAAGATGCAATTAAGTGTTGGACAGCTCCAGGTTTTCTCTCATTGAGGTTCCTACTCTCTCTCTTGAGTCATCAAATTGGGAATCTAAACCTCTCCCCCTAAACCTTTCAGTTGCCTTGCACATTTTCTACACACTGTCACCCCTGAATTTTAAACTTTTCTAGTTTCAGATTTTAGTTATTCGATCTCTTTACAATAAAATAAAAATAATAATAAAGATGGGTTTAAAAAAATACCCAAAGGAAGCTTCCTGCAAAAATCAGGTGAGTGGCTAAACAAAACTGGTCCAGTATAATCCAAAAGCCCAAATTTGACAGGCTGATTGTATTTGTGGGGTGTCAGCGATAGTCAATAAAGATGTTAGAATCTGTCTCTGTATTTGCCATTTATCTAGCCCTAACTGAGAAATGCTGTAACTTGCCCTTTCTTCCTCCTTCTGTTTTTGCCTTTAAGTATTCTGCTTTAGTGGGAATGCTGCTCCTCGGTGGGAGCACAGGGATCTCCCTGCTCACACCCAGGGCACACTGAGAAGGTCCAGAGGCTGATGTGCTGTGCCAGGCTGCAGGAATCAGGGCAGGTCTCCTGTCCCTGCTGGAAAGGAAGGAATTGGCCCAGAGATCAGGGGAGCAGCTCTGCATGGAGCTGCCCCTCTCAGCTGCAGTGAACCCAGCACCCTAAAGCACTGGGGTTGTGTAGCAGAGCTGAGTTGTGAAGGTTGTGGAGGGAGGCTTCTGTTTTACCATTTTTAGTTGCATTTAAACTTTGCCTTTCTGTGCTAATGTCTCTTCCATTTTGTGTCACAGGACTCGTCTTTGTAGCATTTTGTCTTTTAATAGGGCTGATAGAGTGATATTAATGATTTGCTAAATCCTTGAAACAGTGCTATAAGTGAGATTGGGTAAATATTAATAATGTACATTCATTGAAGTCAGTGAATATTTTTTATTTACTTAAAATAAAAAAGTCCTGGAATCAAGCTCATAGCTTTCTGAGAGGGGATTCAGGTTGAGTTTTCATTAACTCTGAGTAAATGAAAGTGTTGTGTAGTGCAGAAGGGAGGTGCAGGATCCCTTCCCTTCCTCATGCTGTGTTCTCTTAGGCTCAGACATTCCTTTTCACTTGTGATAATTCCTTTTAAACTAAGAGCTAGTTTTTTTGGAGTGTTTTTGGTGGGCTGTTATGTCCTTTCATTAGAATGAAGCCATTAATATACTGGATGCTATCCAGTGGCATGGAGTGGTACCAATCAAAAAAAAAAATTCAGTGTCCCATGGTTGTTACTAGTAGGTACACACACATTTGTGTGTGTGCATAGCATCTAAATGAGCTTGATATGCTTTTTTTGCCTTTTTTTTTTTTTTTCTTGTTGTTGTTGGTGTCCAGTGACTTGGATACATATTTTAGTTGCATATGTTTTAACAGATGCACATGTCACAGGCAACCAATTCACTGAAGAGAAAATGAACACATTGGTGAAATTAATTTAGGAACTTGCCAATTAGTTCTATCAACTGCTGGATAAGGACCTGGAAGGCAGTGATTCATGGTGGGAAGTTAAAACCTGGGTACTGATTCCTGAGGGCATTGGGAATTTTCTGAAAGATGTGGAGTGACAGAATCACAGATCGCCTTTGCTGAGATGCCATTGAAAAAAAAATAGAAGCAATTACTAACCTGGCCTGAAGAGCTGAGTGCTTTACACAGCCTGTGCTCATCTGTGGGATGTCACCTGCTGTGGAAATCAGAGTGTCATAAAAGCCTGACTCATGCTACACTGTGATCTCCACCAAGGAAAGCTCTGTTCCACAGGGCTCTGCAGGGTTGTTCCTTTGAGGTCTTCTGGCAAAAAAAGCAATGAAAAAAATGCCTATAGTTTCTTGGTGGTTGCTTTCTGTATAGTGAGTCCCTATAATGTATATTATTAAAGCAAGAATGGCTCAGGACTTTAGGCTGTGAATCTGAAATAATGAATGTGGGGTGTTAGTTAATAACAAGGATGTTTCTGGTTTTATCCATCAAAAAATCAAGTGACATTTATAAAGTGTTCCACTGTAAGGAAACTCTGTATTTCCCTAAGCAGGCTGTGATTTACAGTAACCCTCAAAGGTTCTACTGTTACAGAAATAGATTTGTCTTTGTAGCTACCTACAAAGGTGTATCAGAAAGGTGGCCAGTCTACAATATACTTAGAAAACTGTATTGATAATTTGCATTTCGATTTATTGGTGGGATGAGTATTATTTTACAATCCTGCAGATGTTTTTCTGCTTTTTATCCATTCAGTCATGTTTTATTACGCAGAACTGAGAATTGAAGCAGTAAATGTAGGTCATCTGCACCTTGTGAGAAATGTGCCTTGGGCATCAGCAGCTAGGAATGTCCCATACAGTCACTGGTGGATTATCACTGCTTTTTTTTAAACTATAACATAGGTGAACTGCAAGTTGCTTCTGAAGTTAACATTGTACCTGTGTCCACTGCATTTACTATTGTGAGATGCTATGGTAATGAAATGTGTTTTAACCTTCTGCAGTGTACAGAATTATGCCATGCTGAGAATGTACTTACATCTCATGTTCACAAGCACAGTGAGGGTTATGGGTAGCTGCAGTAGGCTTTGCAGAGTTAAAAGGTAAATGTTGAAATAAAGTTGAAGTAGAATGGCACACTATTTATGTGGAGGTGCAGTGGATAGATGAAGAAGCTTTATTATTTCCCTCCAGGAACTGAGTTATGGCTTGGAGTTTCAGCTGAGATGACTCATTGACAATTTCACCTTCCAAAAATTGTGCTGCAGCTGAGTAATGTTGTTAAAGTCTGAAATAAAGCTGGAATGTAGAATTTTGGTTGATATAATTTAGTAAATTTCTCATGTTATAATGTTATCCATATTTATTACTTGATGTTATGGGTTTACTTACTTTTCCTGTTGATTACTGTTTGTTACTGAAAGACTCACTCTCTAAAGATATAATTCTCCCCATATTTTTGTGTAGTTAAACAGGATCATGTTTAAAGACTTTAATTTCTTTAAATTGACTTACTTTTCAACAGAAACTATTGGGTTCCTTTTTTTCCTTACCCTTATGTAATCAAAATTCTTCGATGCTAAACTTTCATGTTTCTGCAGTAACTGATTTTTTTCTTTTTTCTATTACGTTTTATTGATATTTAACATCTAGAATCATCATATAGCAATTAATTACATCATTTGTTGTCTTGTTTGATAAAATCAGGGAAGAGATTGAGGTAGCTATAAAAAGCATCCTTTAAATCTGCTAAGCAAATAGAAGAGAAATTGGAAGTTAGGACATGGTTCAGCTGATTGATTTTCTAGTATGTTAACAATTTCATGGATTTCCCAAAACATCTGTAAGATAAATCATGTTAAATATTTTGATCCTGTACAGAACAATCCCCAAACTATTGTGTAGTTGATTCAGATTCTAACATTTCGATTTATTGGTGGGATGAGTATTATTTTACAATCCTGCAGAGGTTTTTTCTGCTTTTATCCATTCAGTCATGTTTTATTACGCAGAACTGAGAATTGAAGCAGTAAATGTAGGTCATCTGCACCTTGAGAAATGTGCCTTGGGCATCAGCAGCTAGGAATGTCCCATACAGTCACTGGTGGATTATCACTGCTTTTTTTTAAACTATAACATAGGTGAACTGCAAGTTGCTTCTGAAGTTAACATTGTACCTGTGTCCACTGCATTTACTATTGTGAGATGCTATGGTAATGAAATGTGTTTTAACCTTCTGGAGTGTACAGAATTATGCCATGCTGAGAATGTACTTACATCTCATGTTCACAAGCACAGTGAGGGTTATGGGTAGCTGCAGTAGGCTTTGCAGAGTTAAAAAGTAAATGTTGAAATAAAGTTGAAGTAGAATGGCACACTATTTATGTGGAGGTGCAGTGGATAGATGAAGAAGCTTTATTATTTCCCTCCAGGAACTGAGTTATGGCTTGGTGTTTCAGCTGAGATGACTCATTGACAATTTCACCTTCCAAAAATTGTGCTGCAGCTGAGTAATGTTGTTGAAGTCTGAAATAAGGCTGGAATGTAGAATTTTGGTTGATATAATGTAGTAAATTTCTCGTGTTATAATGTTATCCATATTTATTACTTGATGTTATGGGTTTACTTACTTTTCCTGTTGATTACTGTTTGTTACTGAAAGACTCACTCTCTAAAGATATAATTCTCCCCATATTTTTGTGTAGTTAAACAGGATCATGTTTAAAGACTTTAATTTCTTTAAATTGACTTACTTTTCAACAGAGACTGTTGGGTTCCTTTTTTTCCTTACCCTTATGTAATCCAAATTCTTTGATGCTAAACTTTCATGTTTCTGCAGTAACTGATTTTTTCTTTTTTCTATTACGTTTTATTGATATTTAACATCTAGAATCATCATATAGCAATTAATTGCATCGTTTGTTGTCTTGGTTGATAAAATCAGGGAAGAGATTGAGGTAGCTGTAAAAAGCATCCTTTAAATCTGCTAAGCAAATAGAAGAGAAATTGGAAGTTGGGACATGGTTCAGCTGATTGATTTTCTAGTATGTTAACAATTTCATGGATTTCCCAAAACATCTGTAAGATAAATCATGTTAAATATTTTGATCCTTTACAGAACAATCCCCCAAACTATTGTGTAGTTGATTCAGATTCAGTCAAGTTTATTTATTTTGATGTTTTTCTTCAATGACAATTGCCCCTTTACCTATCAAGTGAAGTCAGAAGCGTGGTATGTTCCAGAGACTGCTGAAAACGTCACCCGTGCTTTAGAATCCATTACTCTTTCCCATCTTTTTTCTTGGTGCGAAATATAAAATACATTCAAACGATTCCAAGGTTTGCAAGAAGTGTGTAGAACTCAGAGTGCAGGAATTGGCTATTTTTAGTTGTGGGGTGGTTGTGGGACTGTATCCTGGTGACATCATGAATTTGCCTCTCAGCAGACATATGGGGAGTTAATAAATAGGATGGTGGTTGAAGCATTTACGTCAGTAAAAATTTGTTAGTTAGAGTGGAGTGTTTTCTCCTTCATTTTTTCTCACTGTGTTTACAAGTTGTTTGGTGTTTTGGGTTTTTTTTTTGTGCTGACCTTTATCCAAATATCAAATGGGGGAAGTCAGCTAGGAGGGAATCTGGGCACTCACTGGTTCTGTGCCTTCCATTTGGGAATCAGGACGCAGTCTCTGCTTCAGCCCTTGTGTGTCTGGGCTGTGTGCCTCTCTGAGTACATAGATAGGCTTTGTGTTGCCATAGTTCCTGCTTTTGAAATAGGGAGGCTGGAAGATGTATCCAGGGAAGAGTAAAAATGGAAATTTTCTTTTTAGGCCCACCAATGCAGTTTTATGGGTGGCTGTTTCCTGGTGCGCTTTTTTTTTTTTATTGTTTTGTGGGGGTTTTTTGTTTGGTTTGGGTTTTTTTGGCTTTTTGGTTATTTCTTTTGCTCTGTTTTGTGGTTTTATTTTACGTTTAGTTTGGTTGGGGGGTGGTACTTTTGCTCCCCTCCCCACTCTTCTTCCCTCAATGCCTATAAGACAAAAGGGTGATTTTATTCAGGTTCTGGGTCTAAGTTTTTATTTTACTTGAAAAGTACATTTCTCCAATTTTGAGAGTTAAAGGAAAAAAAATTGAGAGCAATGCCTTGAGAGTTTTTTTTAATTCTGAAGAGTACTTCAAAGAATAATGCTGAGCTCTCTAGTTTTAAGTCTAATTTGACTATCAAATGTAATTTGAGCATCATAGAAACTCCATAGATTAATAATGTTAAATTCCTTTATTAAGAACAGTAATTCCTCACATTTCTTCTACTCACCAAAGAGTTAATTTTTAAAAATTTACTGTAAGAATATTGCCAATTTGTTTCTCTTGAATCAACTACAGTGTGTAAAATCACAGTAGCACCAGTGTTTTTTGTTTTTGTTGTTTTTCTTCAATAATAAGGTAGTTCTAATACATAATCAAATTAAAATGTATTTAAGTTCCTGTTTTTTCACAGATTATATATTAAAATGCTTCATATAATGAATACAAGGAACAAACACCATTTTATTGAATAGGACAACTTTATATATCATTATACTTCAAAGGAAGGATATCTGATATTACAGAGAAAAACAACTATTTCTCTTAATTTACTTCAGCAAATAATTGGTAACGTTCATGTTTTTTTCAATTGCTTTTTACAAATGAAAGAACTCAATGGGAATATCATCAAACAGACTGAGACTTGGTGCCCTGAGTTCTGTTCACTTTTCATCTGATTTGACTTGTATTTCTAAGCAAGATATTTCACTCACCACCTGTTTGCCAGTGCTTGAAAAGGAGCATAAAGCTGAGGTGTTTAGTTTGTCTCTACACACCTGAGGTATTGGTCACTCACCCTTTAGAAACCATGTGCTAAGGAATGCATGGGATTTTCATTCTAATACAATTTCAAAATAACTCCCCATCAGTAGTAGGTTGGAAAGAGCAGCTTATTTTTTGTCAGCAATTAGATAAAAATTTTCTTGGAAATGTAATACTCCAGTAATGTCATTCAGTTTTAAAGTAGGAACCTTTCTGCTTTGGTTCAAAAATTGAATGATGACATTATGTGAATATTTAAAAATGTTTAGAGAACATGGGTTTGAAAAGTAGTTCAGCATTGGTAGCACTTGTTCCACAGTTTGGTCTTGTGGAGCACTGGGTTATTCTTAGAGAAGAGCAGAAGAGCAGAGAGGAAAAAAAAATATCACAGATTAAACTTCTGTACTGACTACTCATGAAGCAAACTCATCATGGGATTTCCTAATTATGGGAATTAGGGTTCTTTGTCTGCCATTGATATTCTCCTTGAATATTACATGAAGCTGATTTAAATAATTGAATACTTTTTAAGTTTAGAGCATACTGGAAAAGGAAAATGAAGTTAAATATTTTTTTGTTTCCATTGTAGCTTTTCAAACACTATCGGCCCTGAACATAAGCAGGTTATAGACAGGATATTTTAAGAAACATTTTAAAATGTTTTTCCAGTTTTGTGATACCTTTTTAATAGGTTCTGATGATGTAAAACTCAATAATTACAAATTAAACAATTATGCATTATAACTGATACATTAGGGAGAGAAATACTTCTTGCTACAGAAAATAAACTATTCCCATTGAAACACTACCTCAATTAATTTATGGTTTTCTCTGTGCCTCTTGGGAATTCTGAACATTATTCTAGTCAGCTCCTGAATAAGATATCATTTCTGTTTATATGAAAAAGATGTAATTTCTGTTTATGTGCTATATTTATCAGAACTGTTAATACTCTTATTTCTGTGAATATCAGAATACAGGGGATAGAGTTTAGAAACGGTGAAATATTATGTAACTTATCTGTTTCTTTCAAACTCTGGTACACTATGCAGTATAGATAATTCAAGGAAGTCCAAAGTACTTTAAAAATGGATGTTAAGTCTGATATTTGATTCTGCTCAATGTTGTAGCCTAATTCTGTTCCTACCACTTTGCTTCTTTCCAGGCCATGAGAGACTGCTCCCATGATGGCAGAGCCTTGTGTGAAGGGTTTTGTTGACCACTGCACAACTCTCAAATGCTAAAGGCAGAAAGCACTAGCTGGTAGCTCAGTGTGGAGCAAACATTTTATTTTAAACTTCAAAAACAATTATGTCAAAGAAAAGTCGAGCCAAGGGAGAGAAGCCCGACATGGAGACTGAAGCCCTGCAAGCTGCTAATGAGGAGCTGAGAACCAAACTGACCAACATCCAGATAGAATTTCAACAAGAAAAAACCAAGGTATTTGTCTCTCTTTTCCCATCATTCTTTTAACAGCAGCACTGTTAGAAACCAGCAGAGTTTGATACTAAAATGCGTTAGTTGTAAAAGAAAAACATGACAGAGAAGTGAAATCAGAAGAACAACTGATAAACTAAAATTGGTGCCAATTCTTTTAAATATTGTGCAAAAGGGACTAAATATCCCCAAACATCCAGTCACTGAAATTTGCAGTCACAGCAATACAAATGGCATTAGCTTACTGTCAAGGGAGTTTTGTATTTGACCCTACTGAAAATTGTGTGTTGTAAAAAGAATTGTCTTCAAAATCAAATATCAGCACTTTATTCAAGGCATGCCACTTTAAATGCCTATGAGGAATATCAATTAACTGGAAACTGTCTGTGTAGGAGTCCTAATTTGATTTGCTGAGTTTATGTGTGGCATTGCTGTGAGCTATTCAATGATGCATCTGATTGCTGATGAAACAAATTCATCAATATTTGTCTACCTAGCATATGTTCAACTGGTATTTAGGTAATCAAGAGGACACATAGGATTAATCAAATATTAATTCATCAAATACATTTGTATTTATGAAGATTAGCAGTTACTTTTATATATTTCTGTAGGTTGTTTAAAATATGGATAAGCCAGTAAGGTTATTTCTATTCTGTTATTTATTAAAATCAATTAGTGCATTTGACTTTGCACAAGGCAGTTCTGGAGAATAATCCATGTGCAGGTGGATTTATCTGTATTTGACTGGGGATACTGTAGTTGCAAGAGTCTCAAAGATTTACCAAGGGGAGAAAGTATGCACTGAAAATGTGTTCTCTTTATATAAAGGATTTTTGTTCTAGCCTTTTTTCTTTTTATCAGTGTAAAATGTGGAACACCTGAATAATAACATTTTTGTGCATTCTAATTTCATTAACATCCTTGTGTGATACTCAGCTTTGAAAGGTCTTATTTTTTGCATTTAATTTACAAAGTAAACCCAAAACCCATCACAAATGTAATCCTCAGATTTTTATTTTTTTACAGAGGAAAAAGAAATCATGAAGCCTTAATTTGTGTTTGAATGATGCAATAGGTTCAGAAAATATCAGCCAACTAAATTTGTGTTGCCTTGGAAATTTTTCTTCTTCGCAGACTAAAGGAAAAAGTCAAATCTCTTACGGGTCCGGGGGATTGATAAATTAACAGATAAGTCAGGGGCTTTGCTATTCTCTTTCTCACCCAACTTCTCTTGCTGTTGATTTATATAATGACAACAGATTTTAAAACAAGTTGCACAAACTACTTAAGCTTTTTAAAACCACACACCATGAAATTTAGTAGTGGCCAATACCCTTTATAAGTAAGTTGCATTATTTCACTGTTTTTTAGTGTCTCAGGGTTTGTTCTCGGAGACTTCAGTTGCTGGTAGATTGCATTTACAATAGTAAATTTTTCTTTTTAGCTATCCTATTTCCTATTTTTTTCTGTATAACTTTATATGTAGAAATATGGATGTGAATTTTGTTGTGATTTTTAAAGTTGCATTAAAAAGAGCACATAAAGTTATCTTATGCCTTGGACAGAAGAATGAATTAAATTTGACTCATTAAATAACTGATTAAAGAAATTTACACGAGCACTAGAAAGAGTTTAGCCCTGATACACTTCCAGTCTTTACCTGTAAGAGCATCAAGTTTAACTCTTGATTCAACTAAGAATGAGGTGTAAGTACATGACCATGACAGCTGCAGGAATATTTTCAATAATTTGTCTTCTTACACTGTATTCAGTATAGAATTTGCTTCAGCTTGGTTTCTAGTTCACCTTTCTTCAGCTTAAAACTTTAATATTTTCTAGTGTATTGAGGTTGTTACTGGAGGCAGAATGTGTATTGTGCACATATGTGTGCAGAGAAAATGGGTGAGCTCACAAATGAAATGTGTGAAAGAGGAAGGAGGAGATTACAGCCAGAGTGCTCTAAAATCCTACCAAGTGTGCATTGCAGTCTCAAGTAAATTCTGCAGTGTGTTGGGGTGATTTCTGTGAGGATGCAGCTGGGGGAGGAGATCTTCAACCTCTTTCCCTCATCTTTGCTGTGGTGCTTGCTGTAAGTCGTTTAACTGGAACTGTGTAGTTTATTTCCCAGCCAACTCCCAGTCTGTGCAGCAGTTACAGGAAGCCTTGACTGACAAGATGAGTAAATCAAAGCCATAGAGATTCTTCCTGTTTAGACTGTAGAGCAAAAATAGTAACAAAACCAAGAAAAAATATTTCTTGGTATCAGAAAAGTAAAAAACTGTACCTAGAGAATTCTAAATAAATTAGATATATTTACTGGTGTAAATATAGGTAAGAGAAAAGTACTGAAGCTGCTAAACAGACAGCTCTGTGACCCGTGGGATATAAACTGTATTAGGAAAGGTAGTAAACTCTTGTGGGGCCAATTTATTCAATTTAATTTTCCTAAACTATTTTTTCCTCACGTATATGCCTATATAAATGATTTATCTGAGAAGGAACCTTCTAATTGATGAGAGACATCACAAATGGAAATTAGCCTTACCGTACTTTTGCCTGAAAAATACTGCTTTCTCTGAAATAAAATTTTACCCAAGAGACATTCAAAACTTTGTACATATTTTCCTAGTCCAAATTTTCCTAGTTGTTTCATTGGCTGCAGATCCATGTAAAGAAATTTTTTTCTGTAAAGTTGATACTGGATGCTTATGCAATACCTGATCCAAAATCGATATGTTTGCACGTTTTTGGATGTGCATCACTGTTGATCCTGCTGGGGGTGTTCTGACCATTGGACACATGAGTATCTGGGTTCATTTATGCTGCCTAAGAGGTGAGGCAAAAGTTGTGGCCCTGCCTTAGTTCCCCTGTACTGTGTCCTGTTTTGGGAACTCCTGCTTGATAGCTCTGGGGGCCCTGTTGGGTACAGGATATCCTGGACTGTAGGTTTGCTGCCATCTATGGAGAGCCTGGAGAAGGAAATGCATGAACTGAACACGGGCTCACATACCCTCACTCTGGGAGGGAAAAAGCTTTGTTGGAAAACATCCAAATGTTGGGTAATGAGTAATGAAAGGAGCTGACCACAGCACAGAAATTTTACTTATTTTAACAATAATGGGGACAGGAGTCACTCTGACTGAACTTTACAGTCCAGTGCTATGAGCACAAGGAGCTGCAGTGAATGAGCATGGTCTTGGCAGTCTGCTCAATGGTTTTATAAATGCTTGTGATGAGATCCATGAATATTTAGGAGCAAGTATGCCAAAGTAGCTATTCCCACTGAGATAGTTAGGAAAAGAAGGTAGTCTTGCAATATTTCAGGTAATACTTTGTTCTAGGTAGCAAGATGTTCTAATGTTGGCTGTCGCTCCATCTTCACCAAGTTCAGTTATTGCTTTTAAATATCCATATTCTCCTTGGGACTGTACATATATGGGCTTGAGATCGCAACATCTAGGAGTTAGGATAAATGAGATGCTTCATCTCAGATGCCACTGCATACCTCACCACTGGGAAGAGGAGTGACAGAGTGGCTTGGTGAAAATTTGTGTGTTTTAGTTTAAGGCCATTGCTCCTTATTCTGTCATTGGGCACCACCAAAAAAAGCCTGGCACTGTCCTCTTGACATTCTCCAAGATGTTTATATGCACTGGCAAGGTCTCCTCTCAGTCTTCTCTTCTCTAAACAGGCCCAGCTCCCACAGTCTCTCCTCATAAGAGATGCTCCAGACCCCTTCTTATTTTTGTGCCCCCCACACTGGACCCCCTCCAAAAGCTCCTTGTCTTTCTTGAACTTTGGAGCCCAGAACTGAACACAATGCTCCAGATGCACCTTGCCAGGGCCAAGGTAATTGATAACCAAGTTGAATAGGACCAGGACCCACTACTGATGCCTGGTGCTCCCCAGCTTCCAACTGATCATAATGCTCTGAGCTCTGCTATTCAGCCAGTTCTTGTTCTTGAAGTGCCTTGATCCACTGTTCATTCCTCTAACGCCCATTTCCAGAGCTTACCTACAAGGATAGTATAGAAGACGGTGCCAGAAGTCAAGGTTGATGATGTTCACTGCTCCCCTTTCACTGACCCATCTAGCCATGCCATTGTAGAAGATTATGTGACCCATCTAGCCATGCCATTGTAGGAGATTGTCTGACCCATCTAGCCATGCCATTGTAGAAGATTTTTTGACCCATGTAGCCATGCCATTGTAGAAGATTATGTGACCCATGTAGCCATGCCATTGTAGAAGATTATCTGACCCATCTAGCCATGCCATTGTAGGAGATTATGTGACCCATCTAGCCATGCCATTGTAGGAGAATATCTGACCCATCTAGCCATGCCATTGTAGGAGATTATCTGACCCATCTAGCCATGCCATTGTAGGAGATTATGTGACCCATCTAGCCATGCCATTGTAGGAGATTATGTGACCCATCTAGCCATGCCATTGTAGGAGATTGTCAGACTGGTCTAGCCATGCCATTGTGGATTTCCCATCTAGCCATGCCATTGTAAACCCATGTAGCCATGACTTGTATTCCTCAAGATTGTCTTATTCTGATTGTCTTCTTTTTTACACTCACATTTGCAGTTCCTGGTAAAAAGAAGTGTGGAAAGTGTCTCTACTGTGATTGACTATTCTGCTACAAATTAAAAACCCCCACAGTTAAATCCAAGAGTAAAAAAAAAAGGTAGTCTTGAGTAATTGCTTTTCATAGCATTTTTATTGGGGCAGTGGTTTGGTAGCACTTGGACCAGGTTATTACCTTCTAGAAATGCATAGTTTTAAAATTATTCCATTGACTCTGATCATAAGGCTGAACTATTATTTTTCTGTCTCAAGTGTGCAAACAACTTGCCATAGAAAACAACACCAGATGCAAATATCGAAGGAATATACAATTATATTGTTTTAAAGAAAATTCTGCTTTCAGGCACTTTTAGACATAAGAAAGGACTGAAGCAATGATGCTTAGCATTATTTTTTGAAGAATCTAAGTTTTGCTATGACAACAACATTGTATCAAACATGCACCAATTATTCCATTTTTAATTTAGAAAGGTAGACAATAGCTTTTTTTTTCCTTGATATCATGCCTGACTTTGCTTTCCTATTGACTTAATTTCTTGGATGGAATAGCTTTCTTCATATAAAAGAAAACCAAAAAAAAAAAAAACAACCAAAAAAACCAAAAAAAGAGTGAGACTCAGACATATGGGAAAATGCCACACTACAATTTTCATTTCATTCCTGTTCTGGAAGCCAGACAAGTACAGAACTGCACAGTGTGCAGGAGAGAGGGACTGAGGGGTGTGGGAAGGACAGATGATGGCTTTCAGAGAAGAGCTAACAGACAGATCTAACTTTCCATCTTCCCTGACAAAAAAAAAGTAATAAGAAAAGACTTATTAAAGACCTTGAGAACTGGGATGCATTGTTTTTTTCTGGATCATGAGGTGTAATAAGCATTTAATATGCAGTGTTTTTGAAGCATTTTTTTGTGGCTTTTGATGGATTTCTAGGGCTGTTTAAGGATTAAAATTCTTCCTGTTTAAATTCCTCTTACTGAAGCTTTTATGTAAAATTAATAGCGATATATGATAGTACTCAGTTACTCTGAGTAGCTGATACCTGCTCTCACAGACAGCATATAGGCTCATATAGGTTTTGCTTTGCTTTCCCTTAATTCAGTGAAAGATGAAGACAATTGAGCAAGTATGCTAATCTGGTGACTCAGTGCTCCTCCAAAATGTCAAAATCCGTTTCTCATTTATTAAAAATTCTTTTAGGAAGTTAAACTCATGAATGTGTTGTATTGAAAACTGCCTTTCAGATGTATGCTTTATGTGCTATATGACTAATTTAAAATTACTGGGGTTCCAGAGGTATATTATCTGTGTTTGTAAGTGCCATATTGCAATTTGTTTCCCTGTGTTGTCATTTGCTGGTTTAAATGCTCAATTTAATTTCAATTTTCTTGGCTCATCAGTAAGACAACAAGTAAATAATGAGTGTTGTTTCATTTTCAAATTTATCTATAAACCAGTCTGTTTACTTCGGGTGGTAGATAGGTGGGTGACTTAGTTTTGTTACAGCATCATGGAATGGTATGGCTTGAAGGGACCTTTAACATCTATTCCAACCTCCCTGCCATGGACTTTCCTATGGAATTGGAATTGTTTGCATTATCTTAACGCAAACACTGAAAATCACTGCTATCCACTGTAGGCTTGGAAATAAATGGCATCCCACCAAATAATACATGGATATATCCTGCAGATAATTTCCAATAGCCAGATTTACCATTTGGGGAAAAAAACCCAACCTCTGTCTCTCTAAATAAAGATACATTCTCAGAATCATCCTGGACCAGAGTGACAATATCTATAAAATCTGTGTGTGACAGTGTCTGACTCAGATCTATTACCTTTTGAACAGCTCTAATTATAGTGCTCTCCCAGGTGGTGTTCAGTCAACGGTGCATCTAGGTTACTTTCATAAAAATGTATGATACATTTCCTTCCTTTCTTGCTCCAGTCTCTTTCTTTAAATCAAGGGTAAGTTTGAGCTGGTTAATTTTCAAATCTGCTGTTCAAAATAAGAGGATTGTAACATTTTGTGCACAGGAGAAGTCTGCTGTCCCAGCTGTCTGAAGACTTCAGGTCAAGTTGTGGTGGGTTGATCCTACTGAACACCTCTCTGATCAAGTTGCAATTCTGGCTTAATTTAGCGTAAAATAAATGCATCCCATGACTACAGATCACAGCTTTGTGTTGCACAGATAGAAACAGATGTGGAGTGAATAACATTTTACTGCTTGGTAGCCTCCTTTTAACATGAAGCTCTCTTTGCTGTGTATGTTTGTATTGTCACTGAAGGTTAAAACACAATTTTTGAAACCTCTGCCTGTTATAGAGGTTTTTGCAGTCTCGATAATGGGGATAGTTGAAAGATGTTACTGAAACTATGAATGATGAAATATATTATAACCTTTCTGGTGTACTGCAATAGACATGTGAACCTTTCTATTTTTCCCCCTTTATTCTAAATTAACATCTAATCCCACATGGAAAAAAGCATTGCTTTCCATGCAGCCTGCTGAGCATCATTTTATAATGAGGTTTCATCACAGTGGATATTACTATAATATTTTTAACATTTTTCCACTACTTCCTCCCCAGCCCTCACTGGCCTATTTTTTCTGAAATGTCTGGGGACACGAATAGTCTCAGTTTTGGGGTGAGATCTGAGGTCCATTGAGTAGACTTGATTTTTCAAAAGGCCAATTCTTTTGGCTTATATAATAAGGACTTTCCCGTTAAAATAGCTAAGAAATTAAGAAATCCAAAATGAAAGTATTTCCAGCATAAACATAAAGTCTTTTCCCTGTTTGAGTAATTTTCCATTTGCTTGTAGAGTGCAGTAGAGGGGTTATGGGTGACAGTAGTCTGGTGTGGTTGGTACAGGAAATAAGGAGATTGTATGGTGGTCAGTTTTATTTTATTCCCTAGATCTGTGAGAACTCCTTACCACTTGCACATTCCTATAGCAGATTTCTTGACATGCACATGGCCTTTTTCCAGCCCTGCTTCTCCATTTGTTTACTGGAGAGAGGTGTGCAGTCTTTGCTTTTGAGTATTCAGGATAGGTTTTTAAGAACAGTTTGGAGGCAGCTTCCTTGGTGACTTTAAAAAGTGGAGTCGTGCTTGTTAATCAGTATTTTATATTTTGTTCCAGGTGGGTAAACTGAGAGAAAAAATCCAAGAGGTTAAGCAAGAAAGGGAGCAGGAGCAGCATAAGCACACTGCCTATGTTTCTGAACTGAAAGCCAAGCTCCACGAGGAGAAAATGAAGGAACTTCAGAGTGTCAGGGAGCTACTGATCCGGCAGCATGAGCAGGAGGTGGCAAGGATGGTGAAAATCAAGGATGGTGAAATCCAGCGTTTGCAGTCGACGGTCAACGTGCTGCGGGACGGGGCGGCTGACAAGGTGAAGACGGCGCTGCTGAGCGAGGCCAAGGAGGAGGCTCGCAAGGCCTTCGATGGGGAACGAATGAAGCTGCAACAGGAGATCTTGGAGCTGAAGTCTGGCAAAAAGCAGCTTGAAGAAGCTCTGAACAACATCATGCAGGCAGATAAAATGAAGGCTGCGGACCTGCGCACGGCTTATCAGTCCCACCAGGATGAGATCAACAGAATAAAGCGGGAGTGCGAGAGGGAGATCCGCAGGCTGGTGAGTTCACTGAGTAATGCTGCTTGTTTCAGTTTGTAGCAGGTATTGATAAATTGCTGTGTGTGCCCATAAATATCAAAGCAGTGCTATCGTCCATCAGTGCTGATTGCTACAACGGGCCACTGTTTCCACTGTTTCTCCTCCTTACAGCAAAGGTGAACCTTGGCTCCACAGCCTATCCAACTCAGTCCAAAGCTTTATGTCCCACCCAATAGAATAAAAGGAAAACCAAGATTTTCCAGAATGAATTTTCTCAACAGATCAAAAAATAGACTTTCCCCTTCCTAGTTGCGCAGCTATACTCCTGGTAACCAAAACAAGTCAGGGATTGTTCACTGGACAGTGCAAGAATGCCTTGAGAGATGGCAACATTAAATTCACATAGAGTTTTATATTTAAATTGGAGGAACCAATTTCAGTTTTGCTGAAGCAAGATAGTCTCTTTGCTTCTTTTGCATCTTTATCCAGGTCATTCAATATGAAGCACTGTTGTCCTTTCAGAATTTTTGTGGTTTCTTCTATAGCAGCAGAAAAATTAAAGCCTAGGACAGCCGGCTTTTTTCATGCTTCATAAACCCTAGGACTTCAGCACAGATGGCAGACTATGCTGTTGGTATAAAATCAGAATCCAGGCGGTATTTCCTGACAGTGGGTGCCCCAAATTATTCAGCTTTGTAAAATGTATAGAATCTAAGATGGGCTGTACACAGTTATACATTTAAGGAGGTCTTCATCAAGTGACACTTCTGTTTGATAACAGGATATTTTCTATATGTATATGTATACCTAATGGTTTATCTGCACAAACTAGCAGTATGATAGCTATGCAAATGAAATAAAAAAATACAATAAGCATAATATTTATGTTATGTCAAGTAGTACAGACTTTTAACAGAATGAAACATCAGTTTCCTTAGGAAAATATCTTGTGGGTTTGAATTTGTGCAGAAATGACCTCTTATTTCTTGTATTCCTCAGGAAAAATTATGATGAGGACAAGCTACAAACTCTAATATCTATTTAATGCTGCTGATTTTCTGTCTGAGACAATGAAAGCTTTCCATGTAGTAAATATTTATGCTTTGAATTAATTGGCTGTTGATCAAGTCTCAGGGGTATCGTTTTGTTCATTAATTAAGACCCCTGCAAAGACCGACAATGTGGAGTTTCTGCAAACGTAATTTCTTTCATATTCTGTTCTCTATTAGAAATGAAAAATGCTAAAATCATGGCTATGAAGTACAGACAATTATAAGAAGTATAAAAGAAGAGAGAAGGTTGATACATTCTGGCAAATGTTTTTCTGGAAGACATTTTCTAAATGAATTTAACCTCATCCAAGAAGGGTTTCAAAGGAAATATTTAACTCTTTGCTTTCAAGAGCAGACATTTTCAGCCTGCTGTTGGCAAAGGTGATGAAGAAGGGCACTCTGTTTTCTGTCCAGCACAAAAAAAAATCTGTGAAGTTGTTCAAAACTTTGATTGTCGCCTTGCTGAGCCTGAGTAACTCAGTACATCTAAAAAAGTGAATCTATTGGGAGAGTGTGTAGGTAACTTGTTTCCTTTTCCCAGCACCACAGGAAGCCTGCCACTGGTCTCGTGGGCTTTCTTAAGAAATGTTTATATCTTCCTCCAAGAGTCTTGTGCTGCCTTCTAGTGCCTCCCTTCCTTTCATATAATGAATTTCAGTTTTTTCCTTAAATTCCTCCTAATTTTTTTTTAATTCCTTAAATTAAAATTAAATGGTTTGTGGGGTTTTTAGAAAGAGTTTCTTCTAGATTCGTAGGAATTTACGTAGTTATTGCACAGGGCAGTCTTTAAATCCGGGATGAGGTAAAAAATACTGTAGAATTCCTAGATAGGCTCTCTTTTCCTTTGAGAAAGCACATGGGATTGTAGAATCTGATCTGGGATAGTTCCCTCTCTTCTCCATTTAATTAGTTCAAGGAATGCTTGTCTTCCAGTTCAGATTAACCCTATCAGCTCTGGATTTGGGATTTTTTGTTGGTTTGTACCATTCTGTGAGATGAAATGATTGGAATGTGAAAGAAAGTGTTATTAATATTAGCTGAGTTTCAATTAATGTGCTCTTTTGTAAGTGTGCAGTGTTTTGTGGCACTTTTAAGAAACCAGCATCTTTGGGATTAACGACCTAAATGGGCTGGCCATACTGTAATTCAGATTCAGATAGAGTAATTCAGGATGCAGTCTGATTGTCTTGTCAGACTTGGCTGATTTATTTTGCATTTCAGATCACAGATTACTTTTGTGAATGTTTTTCTTATAGATATTGCAGCTAGAAAAGGAGTCTGTATTTTGCCATTAACACCCATGACTAATCTGACTAAAATCTTACAATTCTTGGCAGCTATTAAACAAATAAGTTATGAGAAAGGAAAAAGGCAAAATCCATTGTCTGTGTGTATACAGATACAATTTTATTGACTATATTTTTAAAAAAAATGATTACTCAGTCTGGGGAGTGTTTTCATAGTTTTGAATTGAGCCATGAAAAATACCCAACAAACCTCAACAGAAACAAGGCTGGATAGCTAAGGTCCTAGGGCTTAATAAGAGAACGTAAAATATCTATTTGGCAAAACATATAACACACTTTTTCTGTGTGCAGTAAGAAATTATACTGGAATTTTTCAGTTCCTGTAATTGAAAATGTAACAGTGATATAAATTTTTCCATTAATTTAAGGAATGCTAATTGCTGTGGGTTTTATTCCCCCACTCTCCCAGAAAATACATCCTTGTTCTATATATGCATCAGCACAATGTGCTGGCAGCAATGAAAGCAGAAGTAAAAATAGCTAGTAACAAACTGGAGGGACAAATGAAACATATGTCTTGAAAGTAAAGAGGCACCTTGGAGAATAAGATTAGAAAAAAAAACAGTTATTATTTATTTTGTTCAACCCATATTTTCTGAATAGTTGGGTCTGAACAGTTGTATTGTTCCACAGAATGAAAACTGTACAAAAGTACACAAAACAGCAATTTCAGCCAATTTTTCTTAGTTCTTGATCAAGCTTGCCATTTAACTGAGTTGGTTTGATAATCAGGTTTGAAGTTAGTTTTCAGAGGTAAGTAAAGTGGTTCTCTTTTGCCTGGCAATCCTGAAATAGCCTGTTCACGTTGTTGGTGATCCTGGGGAGCAGCCCAGCTTTACTCTGCTGCCAGCCCAGCTGGGAAGGAGGCCATGGCCACTGACCATGTTAGTTCAAGGTTCCTTCATTCTGGGACCACTTGGACACTGTTTTTAAGCAGGGCCTTACATTGCAAGGCACATTTCTCTAGGTTATTCACTGTTTTTGCAGTGGTGAGATTAATGGGCACTTTGCAGTGCTTGCCTTGGAAAATGTATGCAAAAGCCCAATCGTTAAAAGGATATTGAATTATGACATCCCTGATCTACTAATTTTTAATATTGGTTGAATAAGAAAAATCCTGAATGCTTATTTTGTCAACACTTAATATAATATTTAAACTTTGGAATGAACAAATGACACTTGCACCCTGCATTTTGTGGTGTATGTTTTAGTAAACACTGTTTCTTTTATTAGAAATGTCTTTAACACCAAGCCTTTCACTTATTTTCCAGCTAAATACCATTCTACCCTGTTAAAGTCTTTACACATATGGTCTTCCTAAATATTCTTTAACAGCTTGGATTGAAATTAACTGAAAGACTTCAATATAAAATAGACCCAATTTTCTTAGCCACAAAATCATTAAGATTCCACTGATTGTATTAGATGCACAATAAGGTTCCTGTTTGAGGGCACAGAGTACACCAGATGAATTAAATTTCCATATTTCAATTGTATTTTCAAGTAGCCTTATAAAAATTGCCTAAAGAGCAATGTGACAGTATTGCAGATTCATACTTGCAAGGCAAAAAATCCTTTTGCTGCTAAGAGCATCAAAGTAAAAGAAATTGTTTTCAAGGGGTGATTTTTAGAAGTTCCTGATCAGCAATGATTTATGGAGACAGATGCACTATTTAAGTGTCCTTAATCTCCTTAGCCCAAATTATATTGCTGTATAAATAAAAACCTCCTTCCAGTGTGGAAAGCTGCTTCTGTCTGGTGTTTCCCAAATAAATATAATGCAGGACATGAAAGAACATCATTCATACTAATAGATGAAGCTATTTTTTTTAAAGGTAGAAGTCCAGGCAGTTTCACTGAAACTTCTCTTCAAGAGAAAAAAAACCAAACATGTTATGGAATGAGCTGATGTATCTTTTATATTGATTTTTTAAAATTAGCATTTCAGTTTTTGTGTCTGCGTGTAACACGGCATCTCACATTCTAAGTGAAGGCTTCTGAGAAGTTTTTTTAGAATTAAGAATTAGGTTGCTCCAGTTTAGGACAGCCCAAAATTTGAACTCACATCCTTCACAAATTCATGCTTTCTAACCTTGCACAACTCTTAATATGGTTGTTTGTCTGTCTGTCCTTAGTATGGATTATACTAATATGATGTCTATGTTTTCAGTATGGTTTAGCATTGGGATTGTAATGCAATCATGGTTAATTTAGATGGTGAGGGTGCTCTCCAGGTCCAGTGTCCTGCTTGAAGCAGAGCTGCTTTGGAGGTTGGATCAGGTTGCTCTGGGCCTCTTCCAGTCCAGTTTGAAAACCTCCCAAGACAGGAGTTCAGCAGTGACAGCCTGCCCTAAAGCCCAGTCACTGTCAGTCACTATAAGATTTCTTTCTTGTTCTTCTTCTTTTGATTCTCAGTATTGTCCTTTTGCTGTGTATCTTGGAGAAGCATGTACTTTGTTCATGGCTGTATTCCCCTTTGGATGGCTGAATGGATATTTGCTGTTTTAACTCATCCTGCCTGCTTCCTTTGGCTGGCTGAGCAAGCCTGGCACCTTCACCATTCCTTAAATTCCGGATGCTGCAGCCGTGTAGTGATCTTACTGGCTTTCCTCCTGTTATATGGCACTTAGGCCAGTTTGTCAATACCTTCTTTTTTGTGCTGGGGAGCCCAGAAGTGGCTCTGGTGCTCCTGGTGTGGTTTCCCATGCTTAATAACAAGCTAAATCTCTTTTGGTACAGCCCTCCTGCTTTGGCCCAGTATCAAATTAACTTCAATCATTGCAAGCTCTAGCCACTGACCCATATCCAACTTGCCCTACAGGATGCAAAGATCTTTCCTTTTGTCTTTCTATTTTTCCTCTTTTCTTTCTTCCCATTGCAAAACTGCCAACTTCAATGTTGGATGTTGGCATCCAACAGGCACTTGAGATCTCCCAGGGGCAGGACATTCATTGCACCTTTCTTAGGCAAACTTTATGAGGGTTTCTTGGCTCATTTCTCCGTCATGTCAGAAAGTTCCTCTGAATGGTCTTCCTGCCCTCTAGTGTGGTAACAGCTCCTCTGAATTTGGTATCACCTACAAATTTGAGAAACGGTGCATTCCATTTCTTCATCGGAGCGATTGACGTGAAAAGTAAGAGAAGCAAAAGTTTAACGCTCCACCAAACCCCAAATTGCCTACTGATGGGAGCAGTTTTCTAACAGCATTCATGCTCTCCTGCATTTACCATTACTAGGATTTTGCCATTTTGAGGCAGGGGAATTTGTATCTTTATGCTACTTTCATCACTGGGGGCAATGCAGAGACATTTGTCTGAACATTCTGGAGCAGAGGGACAGTTGGCTCTTGGCAGGGGCACTCCCTGCTGGCCTGGGGAAAGGGTGGAGCCTGGCTTTTCTCAATTCACTTGTGCCCTGGCACGTGTGTGAGAGTTTTGACTCCTAAGCAGTGTCGAATTTTGAGCCTGGGAAGCTGAGCTTTGAATCATCCCAGGCAGTCGTGCCTGGCTGGGCAGAGCTGCAGCTTCTGCTGCTCAACCCCACCTGCATTTCACACACAGCTGCTGCTATCAAATGCTAGGCTGCTCCTGGATTGTGCCATCTGTTTGAGACACGTGTTCCAGCTGCATTCCAAGGCTGAGCTAATCTGCAGCAGAGACCCACCTCCTCCAGCTTTGTAGGACTGCAAATAATACTTGGCTTTCTGTCCTCCCAAGATTTATGGTTCTTCTTTTAGGAGCTCACAGGGCAGCATTCCTGCCAGATGTTGTTTTTCCTTGAATCAAGAAGATCTAATCAAACCTTTTTCATAGTGCAGGCTCAGCATTTTTTGTTAGTTCTTAATATTTTCTAAAAAGTTAGAAAGGTCACAAATTTGACCTCTATATCTCCTTACAAAATTTGGAACCATATTAAAAACACACAAAAGTTACGTACGGTGTAGAGCCTGGTAAAAAAAAAATCTAAAATTTGTATTACTTAGTTTTGCTACATTTTAATCTTTTTGACTTCTTGTTCATTACAGTGCTGTCAATGAACACTTGGGATAGGTAAGAGGAGAAATCCAGCAATAGAGGTTGTAACTGGCTTTTGAGAAAGATGTGAGAAACCTCTTATCAGTAAGTTCTGGAATTTTCTGCCCATGTTTTTCTTATAATTTATCAAAACTTCTAATGAGATTTATACTTTAAAAAATATGTGAGAAGACCTACTGGAGAAAATTACTGATTGTTGGTTTAGGAAAATCACACATGAAATTAAAAATTGATCCTATCCATATCTCCTTATTAAAATTTGGAACCATTGTCCTTTTTCCCCTGATTAAAAAACAAAAGTTTCACATAAAATGTTGCCTGGTTAAAAAAAAAATCTAAAATTTGTGTTACTTAGTTTTGCTACATTTTAATCTTTTTGACTTCTTGTTCATTACAGTGCTGTCAATGAACACTTGGGATAGGTAAGAGGAGAAATCCAGCAATAGAGGTTGTAACTGGCTTTTGAGAAAGATGTGAGAAACCTCTTATCAGTAAGTTCTGGAATTTTCTGCCCATGTGGTCTTTCTTGTATAATTTATCAAAACTTCTAATGAGATTTATACACTTTAGAAAAATATGTGAGAAGACCTACTGGAGGAAATTACTGATTGTTGGTTTAGGAAAATCACACATGAAATTAAAAATTGATCCTATCCACTTCTGTCTGTGACCCTTATTATTCCACTGAATGGTTGGCATCTCTTGTCCTTTTTCCCCCTGAGTGTCCCAAATAAGCAGCAAACCTTTATTTGAATAGCTGACCATGTCTCTTATGGGGAATATTATACACAGCTCTGGAATATTTTAATTCTTTTCTCCACATGCGCTTTCAGCTTGGGATATTGTTGTTAGTTCTTTGTGTCCCTTTATAAATATACAAGATGCTAATTCTTTTTGGTTCAGTCTTTACCTGGTTTTTTTGAGTATCATCTTCTTTTAGTTCTTCATAGTAACCAGCAATCCCTCTGTCATGATAGCCCTATTTTCAGTGTCAGGCACTTAGTATAAAGGTTAATTAAATTTCTGCTGGAGAAGAGCACTGTAGAATTTTGTTCTGCAGTTGGCTAGGAGATAACTTTGACAAGGATGGGTGAAGAGAAAGGTCTTACACTTGGCAATGCAGCAGCTGGCTTTTTCCACTTTGGAAACTGAATATGTCATTGCCTTGATAGATGTGGCTTTTAATTCCTTGGGAATTCCTCTTTCAACTTCATGAGAGACTAAAGTTCCCCCAAAGGTCTCTGACTTTCTTTCACTGTAGCCATTGAAGTGTGGCATAATTGGCAGGGGATGCTTTTTCTAATGACTGGCTTGGTTCTCTTTCATGTGTGATAAATATTATTAAAAGACTCATTTCTGCTTGTTTCTCTTAGCTGTAAGGGGACAGTTAGATACGTGTTCTTAGGAACCTGGGTAATTTTGGCACAGGCTGTAAATGCTATCCCTTCATTGACATAATGCAGGTAGTGTCTGTATTCAGCAACTAACATCTGACAGCACAAAACCCCTGAAGAAATGAAATTAAAAAAGCTCTTATTTTAACTAAGAGCTCCAGAGTTACTTATGCTACTCAAGGTGATTTCTCAGTAATTTGCCTCTGCAGCTGCTTGTGAATGATCTTATTTTCTTTAAATCCTCTTTCAGAGGGTAATTCTGCTACTTTTCTTCTCAAGGCCTATAATTGAAAATGCATTCTAACCTCATGTTGCTCCACTGTCCTCCTACCACAGACTTTTTGTACTGACTTGGACCACACGTAAATACACAAAGAAAAATTATCACTCTTCTAAAGTACTTTAAAATCCATGCAAAAGAGAATATAAAAGAGTTCATATGACCCTGTTTTACTTGGTAGCTGCAGAAAGTGGGTAAATTTGTTTTAAACTTAAAACAAATTTGAAACCTAAACAACACTTGGAAGGGATTTCTGGGATTATTACAAAACAATATGTGTGAGCACAACACATGATTGGGATGATATTGTGCTAAATATGTTGGAAGAAAGGATGGTATCTATTCTCTCTATCTTATTGAGAGGTCTCAGATGAGTTGCAGAACAGGCAGGAATCTGTGAAAGCAGTGGTGGGAGTTATTGCATGCAGGTTTCAGTTGTCACATGTTGGTCCTTCAAATGCAATGCCATGGTAGAAAACATGAAAACACTTCTTAATCTGATCTGCTGAAGGGTTTCTGTGCCTGAAAACTTTCTTATCAACTCTGTCCCTTAGTCTAATAAATATTCTCCTCTTTAAGACCATGTAGATTCTTAGAGAGTCTTGGCTACGGCAGCGTTGCTTCCACAACATGTGATGGATTAAAATAGAGGCAGCAGGGAAACTGGATTAATCCATTTTGATTTTCATTTGCCTAATGGAAGATATGCTTCTCCCCACTAAAACAGAGACCATAATACATATATCTAAAATACATACCTAATGCATAGCTAATTACATTAGTTGGTTGGCCTTTATGCTGCCAACTCTTTTTTCCTTCATATAACAAACTGTGGCTCCAGTTTTTCTCCAGTGGGACAGAACTGACATGGAGACTTTGAGCTTTCACAACTATTAGAATATATAATACTAGGCTAAACTAAAGTCTTCTATGGCAACTTATGTTCAGTTTAAACCTAAACCATCTCTCTGTTCCTAGTCATGTGACTCCTCTTTCACTGCCTCCTGGGCCCCTGACATGCCATCTCTTCCACATGGAACTGAGGGAAGTTGCATTGCTGTAAAACACCTATCTTCCTTTTTTTCCCCCACTCTGGACCAATTTGTGCCCTCTGTTAGGAAAACAGGCAAGGAAGATCATTTGATTTGCTCTGCAGATTTGCTATGCACCATTTGAGGCTGAAAAAGATAGTAAGTCTTTGGGTAAGATTCCTGTAGATATAAGAAAATTGAGACATTAACTAGGTCAATGCAGTTGCATTGGATGAACAAAGGGTTTAAGCATTCCCTTGAAGACAGCACAATTGTACTGACCCCCATGCTTCTGAAGACAATATGGAGGCACTCTTGATGCAATTCTAATCATCTTTATCATTTTGTGGTAAGTTAGTTACTTAGAAATTCTTTGTTCTGGTGGTTATGCTTATTAAAAACTAAGCACTATTGCAGTGTTCTGTGTATTTATGTGTGTGTGCCCAGGTTTACATGAGTAAGAGGTTCTCTAGTGCCTACCTGTAACTTTAAATAGAAACCCAAAATAAAAAGGGATCTGCAGTCATTCCTATTTCATTATATCAGCGTTTCAAAGACTTTTAGCTTGACTTAAACATGAGGCATTTGTTTTTATCTGAAAGATTCGTCACATTTTTGTGGTAGGAAAAAAGAGTAGTAGGAAAAGCAGAGGAGAATTATGCCTGCCCTTAACCCTCACCTCAAAGCCATGCTCTTTTGTGGCATTTCTTTCTAATTTGTGTGAGGCTGTGTGCTTTGATCAATGGAAGTGTGAGAGGAGGGTGACGTGGGGGTGACTGCACTGGTCACATCTGTTTCAAAGCATCAGTTCTGCGTCACTTCCGCAAGTACCAAGATTGTTGCTTTCCTTTTTTCTTCCAATTTAAAACCTATATAATTGCATTTACTGCTAGGTTGTGAGAACAGGAAGAGTATGAAACATGCTACTAATTGGGTACCTTGAATTAGGGCTGCATGTGTAAGCTTGGGTCTCCTTGCTGAATGTGTGCCTTGCCTGGGCAGATTCCTGTGTCAGTTATGTGGATGTTCAGTGTGAACACCTGTGTAATTGAAAGCTAAACTGTCCACAGTATTTAGTTACATGACATTTTTTCCTCCCAAGGGCTCCCTTATAGATCAGTGTGCCTGACAGATAGCATTCAGTAAATGAGGCAGCTGCTTAATTTTTGTCATTGTTGTTCACTGCGCAGCCCCTCTGAAATCCTGCATGTTGGAAATTCTTCCATTAATAAAAACTGCATTCTTTCCTGCATGTCCTTTTTTGGCATACTTGGAAGTCTCACAAATGGGAGTTGACCTACTGGGAAGTTTACTTTTATTTCCTGTACAAGGAGTTGGGACTCAACAACTTTTCTAAATCAGGGAAGAAATCTCCATCTGAGCCAATCTTCATCAGTTCCAGTTAGAACTTCAGAGTAGTCTAGGCCAGATTATTCAGTTCAAATCTGACCTTTTTATCTTTGATCATGGCTCAGCCAAGACATCTCCTGCCAGTCAGGTTCTTTACACAAACTAATTTCATGTGCTTTGTAGATTGTGAAAGGATTAAGACAAGAATCCTGGAGAAGCAAATTGCATCTGATCATGTAATCTCATTGTGTTTAATCCTGTAAATCACTTTGAACTATAAATTACTTCTAGTATGTCTTTTTTCTTTTCCTTCTTTTTTCTTTATGTGTAACTTGACATAAAGGACTTCTATGGATGTAGGAGTACAATAAACAACAAACATATGATTTAACAACTTCATTATTTTATTTTTTCAAAATAAAATTGACTTCCAAAATTCCATGCATTTATGTTGACCAAAAAAGCAGTTTTGTAAACTGAAGGAGATACAGCACAGTTCCAATAAATACATTGTTAATGGTTAATGTTCTTGTTAGGAAATCTGTTTCTATAGTAACTGCTGCAGATTGTCACTTCCTCTAGCATTTGGAATAGTACCAAAGTGAATTTAACACTGATGCTGCAAGGGACAAATCCTATGAGAGCTGCAGTGGATCACTGTGAGCAGTGGGCTTTATTTGGAATGGAGATGTATGAACACACAGTTCAGTAACCAGAGAGGGTGTTTAAGAACTCTTTATTCCTACCCTTTATTCTAATGGTCTCTGTGCACTTACTTTTTTCCTTCTACACAAAGACTAATCCTCATTTGAATCTTATAACAAGGGCACATAAAATACATAGGTATGCTTAAGATTTTAAGTTTAAATATTCTGCATGTATATGCTACTAATTTTAAATGTCTGTGAAGAGATTCACCACACATGATATTCACTAATAAAGAGGGAGTCAACATGGGGCAAATGTCTGTGGCTCAAGCTTTGAAACCAAGCCCAGGTGAGTTTTAAAGGGTGTGTTTGTCTTATCTTGTACTAATTGTGTTTCTTTGCTGAAACATAGTGAAAGCAGATTCTTCTTCTCTGTATAGAAGTGTGTATCCTCGGAAGGATGATGAAGTGGATGTTTTCTGTGGCTGTGTATTCTGTTTCACTGCATGTTTGCCTCTGGTTTTGTTTGTCTCTTGGGTTGAGACTGGACCAAGGAAACTCTTGATCAAGTGAAGGCTGAACCTTTTTTAAGGACAGAGAAAAAGACTACAAAGAAGATTTATTTTCTTTTTGGCAGCCACCGTTTCAGTGCTGGTGCAATTCTGAGAGAAACAGAACTTTGTTTCTGCAAATTTGTTTGTTTGCATGCAGTGAGCACTTGGGGACGTTACAGCAACTTCCTTCATGCATTATTTCTTTCCAGATGGACGAGATAAAAGGCAAAGACAGGGTGATTCTGGCCCTGGAGAAGGACCTTGGTGTCCAGGCAGGCCATACCCAGAAGCTGCTCCTTCAGAAAGAAGCTCTGGATGAGCAGCTTGTCCAGGTGAAGGAGGCAGAGCGATACCACAGTAGTCCTAAGAGGGAGCTTCCTGCAGGAGTGGGGGATATCAGTGAGCTGATGGGAAGTCCGGTAAGAAAATGGAATTTTCTCTGAATTTCAGCTCTGGAGAACTGCCTGGGTGTTCACAGTGGTTTTGTGGTTACTACTAGGACCAGTTAATGGTAAATGGCCTGGTGCTGCACTGTGCTGTTTTACTGATGATTTAAAAACTCCTTGGACCTCCTAAATTGCAAAGAATCTTGAGAAATATGTGGCTATAGAACTTCCACAGTTTACACTGTGATCTTGATCTGTGAACCTCACTATTTTCTCGCTATTTCATTAATTTGGGAATATTTTAACCAGTAGAAAATAGGTCCTATACTTCTCAAAAACTGAGCCATGTGATTTTAATCTATGTTTTTTACACTAGAACTGTTTTAGCTGAGAGTAAGAAAACTGGTGAGAAGTAACCTGCTAAATTTGAAATATTATTTACCTAGATAATTTTCTAATTGTTAAACTTTACATGCATTTCACAAGATGCTGTTCATGAAGCATTTTCCCTGGATGTTATTATGTCGTATTTCAGTTAATTATAGTAAGTTTTCCAGCCAGTCATATACAAGTCAGTTTTAAACTTACACAATACAGTTGCTAAGCTATGATATTAAACTGTGGCCAGTAAAATATTTTTTAAAAAGTGATTTTATAAATTGATATGTTTTTGATGTAAAGGAGCAGCACCTGGATGAACGAGATGTGCGGAGATTTCAGTTAAAAATCGCTGAACTGAATGCTGTAATAAGAAAGCTGGAAGACAGAAATACTCTCCTAGCAGATGAAAGAAATGAACTGGTAAATTAATTAGCAATAACACAGATGGTGACTGGGAGGGCATCTTTATGGCAAAAGATTTAATGTTGGAAAGTCAGTGGTATAAATAATTTACGAATTAGTCCTGGTAGGCCTCAGTCAATTATATCTAAATGTAACAGAGATTTCTATAGAAATTAATCTTGTGACCATAGAAGACATCGATGGCATCTTTCTTGTTCTACAGAAATAAAAATTTACAGATTTGTTTTGGGGTCATAGTAATCAAATTAACTGGTATGTTGCCTGTAATACTGTGTAATGATGTTGTGTAAAACATGCATAATCCATGCACTGAAATTGCTGTATTCATCCTTTTGAAATTTGTCTCTGTGACATGCTTATGCTAGCTAGGAGTTAAAACAGCTTTCTTGTGCTAGTGATGAAAAATCTTCCATTTCTCAGGGGAAGTCTCCTAAGTAGGTGAAATTATCCTAGAAGAGGGATAGTAACTTACACAAAAAAGGATATGACATGAATTTTAAGAATGAATTTTATCAGCTTTTATCAGTACTTAATTGCTTGTACTGAGGTTAATGGTAAAACTCCCATTGACTGCAGTGGGAGGTGAGTTTCCTAACAGGAATTTTTACACATGTCCCTTAATGCCCTAATTCTAGTGGCAGTAGAAAAGAGTTTTCATTCTAAAATGATGGAACCTATATATCTGATTCTAAAATCATGTTGAGGGCTGAAGTGGTGCCCTGTGTCAGTGCTACAGATGAGTGAAACATTGATGGCTTTGTGACACATTGACATCTCCCTCCTTGTTAATCCTTCCTGTGGGCCTAAATAATTCAAAACATCCCTGAAGAATGCTGAAGTATTTCAATGTATCCTTCAGTGTCCCTCTGGATGGAGGGCATGTATGACTCAGTCAAGTGCTCTTCTCGATTCTAGATTCAGTTGCACAAGAAAAATATTTTGAAAGAGACGTGGAGCAGGTTTTATATTATGAGACAATAGTACATATAAAATCAGTAGTATCAGCAAGGCCGTGGGATTAAGAATTGTGAAAAATAGTTTTCTCCAGAATGAACAGAAAACCAAATACTCAGTGAATTTATCTCAGGAAAACAAATATGATCTTGTTCTCCTTTCCAGATAAAACTTAGCAAATTTAAAAATCTTTTGACTGAAAAAAATAGATTTTTTTTTCCCAAACAAAATGGCTCATGTAGTAAAACCAGTGAAATATTAAATACACACAAATGCAAGGAAGAGCAGTAATTTGCTTCATGTAATTGTCTAACATTATAAAACCACAGGAGCAAAATTGAGCAGCTTGAAAATGTCAGCAGAATGCTGAGATTGAATCTGTGCCCTCTGGCTGACTTTCTCATTGCTCTAATTATGCATTAAGTAGAGAGTGTCCTCCTCTTAAGGGATGGCTAAACTGGTGAAAACAACTTGTCTTGAGACTTAGTTGGTCACAAGAAGCTTATATCTATTGAGATTAGTTCATAAAGAAAGCACTATGGATCATCATAAGTGTTTGCCAAGAGCAAAATCCAGTGACCAGATTTCATTTTTTTTGGCAGGCAATACAAAAATGTTACATCTTACTTGCTTGGACTGCTGTAGTTCTTAGTTCAGCAGTGGTGTATGTCAGATGCCATTTAGCAGAAGAGCTGAACTTTCTGAATTAAGAAAAGCAAGTGGAAACACACCTGTTTTTTTCTTCCCTTCAAAGGTAAACTAAAGCACAGCTAACTTTGTTCCTTTCCATTGGCAGCTAAAACGTTCTCGGGAGACAGAAAGTCAGCTGAAGCCTTTGGTAGAAAAAAATAAGAGGATGAGCAAAAAAAATGATGATATGTTACAATGTATCCAGAGAATGGAAGAGAAAATAAAAAATTTATCAAGGGAAAATGTAGAACTGGTAAGTAAGAATCTCTGGTAAGTAATCATCTCCAATGTTGTATTGTGAGAGCACATTGCACACAGTAACTTTGAGCTGGAAGTGCTTGTGAGGCTTTTATTCTAACAAACACATCAGTCCCCACAGTGGGACGGTGCAACTGTCGAATGCAGACAATACAGCTGAAAACTCATATTCTAAATTCAGAGTGGCATGTGCTTTGTGTTGTATCAATTCACACTGATTAAGGGAAAGGAGCCCAGATAGATAAAATGTTTCTGCAGGCTGTAAAAAGCTGTGACTAAAAATCAGCTTTAATAAATACTGCTTTTATGATTAGAAGCCAGAACTGAATTTGAGTGCATGCACTATGCTAGATCACTGAGTTCACTTGTCTGCTAAGTTTTTTTTTCCCAGACTGTTCTTTGATTCTGTTCTAAAATATCTTATGTGAGAGATTAACACAGAGGCATTTAGAATGTGAGGGTTTTTTTGTTGAAAGAGGCCATGTGTTGTAGTGGAGTATGCACTGATGGGTTCAAAGAATTATTGGTTGCTACATCACACATAAGAGTTTTCCTCCTGTTGCAGCAAGACACTTTAAAACATTGTTTGTATTTCTTTATTTTTGTAGAAAGAAAAGTTATCTGCACAACCAGCACTGAAGAGGCACACATCTTTGAATGATCTCAGCAGCACACGAGAGGAACAAGAAATTGAATTCCTTAGGCTGCAAGTCAAAGAACAACAGCATGTTATTGATGATCTCACAGTGGTAATGTTTATGACTGGTATACACATGTGCATGCACACACACCTATAGGCAAGCTAAAGATTTCAGAGGAATGGTTTAACTCCAGGTGTAGTAGTGATATAGAAATACTTTGGTGTCAAAGGGTTGTTGTTTTTCCTCAGGTAGTGAATGAATTTTTTTGGAATGTGTATGAATCTTTGTATTAAAAATATTTACCTATTACGAGCTGCTTGTGAAAAAAAGTGCATGATCAGCCTTACTTACAAAACTGGCTGTCAACAAATGAGGAACTTGAGTAAAGGAGACTTTCCAAAAGTTAATGACTAAAATGTGTTGGATGCAAACCCCAGCACTCCCCTGATCTAGAAGTTCTCCTAAAAGAGGGAAACACCATGTCATTAATTTCACCTGGCTGAGCATCTCTAGCTGAGCTGGCCATACAAGCTGTATTTAAAAAGATGGGGAGAACTCTGTGTGGTTCATCAAACCAAAGGCAGCAACATGGCTTAGGATTAGAATTGCCCAGCTGCTGCCCTCTGACTCAGAAGGCTTCTAAAGGTGATGCTCATGGATGTTTGCAGTGTTTGATGTTTGCAGGAACCCTGCAAGTTGTGTTTGATGAGGAATCTTTCAAGTTGTGTTAGAGGTGTCTAGTGCTATTTAGTGCAATTTGTGATAAACCCTTCTGGTGCTGGCAGAAATTTGCACATAATTTCTGAGAGACCCTTGCCATTCTGGAGCAGCATCTGGAACTCAGGCAGACTCAGACATCTCAAATGGCACTACTGACTGCTAAAAGATGATAAAAAGAATTTAAGAGCCTTCCGTCTAAATAGAAAATTAAAGAATTGCATACATCATTGAAAACAAAAATAGAAGGTCCAAAAAGGTAAAAGAAGGTGTGTTATTGCTGTATGTGGAACATTGTTTCAAATCCTGGCAGTTCCTCTGAGATTTTGACCCAGGATTTTCTCTGAAATCAGTGCCAAAGTTGGATGTCTGTGTGCGTTCCCCAGTGTTCCAAGCAGTAGGATGTTTCTCAGATGCTGTGATGTAGGGTCTGGTCCACAGAGTGATGCTGCTTTAGCTTCCACGTAAAACTGCATAGGAAGGGATGGTGATATGACATTAGATGTGCAGTATATGGCAGATAAAACCTCACTTATATTTCAGTGCAAAGTGGGTATGAGAGGACTCTCTTTTTACTGTCTCAGCTAGTGATATGAGGAAATATATTGTATCCTGACTTTGGTCAAATAATATTAACTTGTGTTTAGTGTAAAAGTAAAATAAATAAATATTTTAAAATATTGTTTCATTTTTGCTTTGTTTCCTACTTACAGATACTATTCCACTTGCAGAAATTATTTAAATTTTTACCTAGGAAACTTGTTTGGTTCCAGTACAAAGTAACTGAGCCTTTGCCTTCGATGTGAATGCAGTGGAATTCTGCACATTGTTGCTTTTGAGCTCTCTTTTCTGGCCCAAACCACACCTCTACAGACTACAAATGTATCATAGTTACCAAGAATGACACAGATGTCCCATATCTGATTAATTTAAAAATAATCAGCTTAACTCCAGCTGAGAGCAGTATGATACATGGAAATAAGAGCAGTAGTCTTAGGCAGTAGGGTTGTGTGAAGTGATTAACAGTGTCATCTGTAGATTATCTTTGATGCTGTTAAAACCTTGTCAACATGACTTCCCTCACAACAGGGTGTTCTGGTCAGTTCTTAAAAGGAAAGCTGTCAAGGTAAACTCAGATGACTGCAAAAGATGCTAGTGGATTCAACTGGCATTATTATTGTTCTGGTAGCTTGATTTATGTTGAAGTAAATTAAGCAGTCTTCTTACAAACAAGACTAGAAACAGGAAGACTGGGATTTTGGAAGTGTTTGTTCATTCTGCACTGCATTTGTTTGGACACCTGCTTGGGAGGCAGAATACCCCACTTAAAGCAGGAAATGTGCCTTAAATGGACATCTGGGAAGAGAGCACTCTTCTTTAACAGTATAAAATTAAACTGTCTGGGTTTTTTAACTTAAAATGTTACATGATCCTGCAGCTTGAAATACCTGCACCATTCTTACCTTGGCAGTCATCACTTTTCCTTATTTTTCAAACCACATGTGTTCAAGGTGCTGTGTAAGTTGTTGTACTTCTCTCAGTTATTTTGAATTTTCCAACACTTATTTCCTGGAACAATGTGCTGATAAACAATTTTGTTGTGATTTCTACTGTGAGCTTCCTATTTTTCCAGTTTCTGAACTGAATGCAAAGCAAATAACTGAATAGAATAAAACCGTGCAGTGAGCAATAACTGCTAAAGAAGCACTTGGAACTGCAATCTGTCTTTTAAAAATAGAGGTGCTGCAAACAAAGATGCAGAGCTAAGGAAAGAATCAGAAAAAAAGCAAGAAGACAGAGCACCTGCCTCCTGTGTTGTTGGGGTTTTTTGGCTTGCTTCTTCGCATTTTTTTACCTTCTCTTCCTCTTCTCCTCCTTTGGAATGTGGGGCAGTATTCTTGGATTTAGACAAACGTAAATCTTGCATTTGCAGTCATGACCTCCTCATGTCATGGTGTAGTTTATTGTGGTCTTGCACCAAAACTGGAGTAGAAAAAGGACAGAGACTAAGCTGGCAGAGACTGAGAGTGCCTTTGGATTTGAGACTTTTGCCCTACAAGGATAAGTCAGATGTAACACTGTATCTGCATATGCATGCATGTATATCAGAATATGTCTGATATAATAACTTTTAATTACTAAGCCTGGACTAATTTTTGGCTACCGACCTGCTGCTTCAGGATGGTTGAACACTGGAGCGACACTCTGAATTCTGTTTCCATAGTGAGCTTCTTGGTAAAAGAGTCAAAAGAACTGTCAGAAATCTGTGCTCAGTATTTAACAAAGCCTTTTCTTGCCAACTTCCCATCAGATGCGTGAAATACGTGGCTGAAGGTTTGTTTGCTAAAGGCATAAAGCTGCAGTGCAGTGTGGTGTAACATGGTGTTAATCAACAGGATAAAGACATCGTGTTAGCTTTACCAGAGGCTTAAAGAAATTGTCAATGGTATTTCTCTGTGTTAGACATATCTAAGTATAGTTTTAAAACAAGCCCATACCAAAATGTTCTCTTTCCTTCTAGGAAAGAGAACGGTTATTGCGGTCTAAAAAACAGAGGAGGAAAAGTCTGAAGCCTCCAAAGGTGAGCAAGCCTTCGGTTTTTCCTGCATTTCTCTTGCCGTGAACAACACCTATTTCTGCCTGAATTGAATACTTTTAATAAATACTGAATTTAAAGCTCTGCTTAATGAGAAAAATCCATATAATTCTTCTGCTTACACTCACTGGTAAGTGCTTCATTTTTTAGGGTAATTCAAGAGTTTTGTACTTCACACAAATAATGTTTGGGGTTTGTTTTAAATACAAAATAACATCACACTTTTAGCCACTGTAGCCTAAATATTCAAGTGGCTCGAGGCATAACAATTTAATGGCTTGAAACAACTACTATTTCAAAGGACAGATATTCAGCCTGTTTTAAAGAACATACCCCCTTTAAACTACCTGTACCAACACAGACCTAAACCACAATTAAGGAATAACTCATGCTGGGAATGTTAGTGAAATAATCTTTCTGTATGTGATATGTAAGTAGCAAGACAATTCCAACTGTTATGCATTAATAACTAATACAGGGTTCAAGACAAAAATTCAGATGATAAAAGCAGAGAAGTTTTGCTTCAGAAAGTACCCTTAAAGTTTCTTGTAATGTGCTTAAAGTAATTTGCTGAATAATGATTTTTGTGAAGTTGAACATTAGCAGCCTGGAGCATGTGTGTGGGAGGTGGGAAATGGAGTAAGAGGGGAAAAATGGAAATGAAGAGTGGAGCTATCAGTATCATCTATAGAGTAGCTTAAGATATATTCTGTCATAAATGGGTGCCTTGTGTCAGTGTGTTCTGCATAGTCTATTCCTGGTAACCTCCAGGTGGTGCTTTTATATTGCTCTGCACTATTATGCCTATATTCTGAAAAATTTATCCTTTGGGACGCTCTATTTCAGTGGTAGTTTCAAATTCTGTTTCTAATAATGATGTGTCTTTTACATAGGAGAAAAAGAAAAAAAAAATCAGAAGTAACAATAGATCCTGCCAAATATATCTGCAGCAGCTGTAAACCATTCTTTCTTGATTGAGTGTAACTGGAAATTCGTGTTTTGAGAGCAAATTAGAAAAAGAATGCAAAAGTAAATATATATATGTATATAACTTATACTGTACTTTTTATAGTTTTCTCTAATTATTGGCCTTTATCTGACTGTAAGTCAAATGTATAAGATCATTTGCTAAATTGTAAAATTCCTCATGAAACAAAGCTAGTTAAGTCAATTTTTAGATGTTGGTAACTGGTGATGAGGATTTCTGTAGGCTGAAATCTTCAATAAACGTGCATTTATGTCTTAAAAGTGCTCTGTGTTAGTAGAACTTCAGCTGCCATAGGCACTGTTCCTTTCCTATTTTGTCTTGAGCAACGTGATGCTTTTGTGGTCTCTTCTTTTCCTTATCAACCAAAGCAGGAGTTGAAAAGCATGAGGATTGGAGAGAATGGGCATGATACCATTAAAAACTTTGTGTCAATGCTATTTTCTGTTTGCTAAGAGTGCTATAATTTGGGCAATTCTGCTGAGTACACTGCAAGAATTGTATGTGTATGGGCAGCAGAGTTAGTAGGGGTGTGATTCTTATTTAGGGTATGAAAGATACATCAGAAAGATACATCAAATTAATCCGTAGCAGGCATTTCTGCTACAAATTATTCCATTCCCTGTCCATTAGCTCTTCAATGGCTGTATGACCATTTAAAATTCGATGTGATGCTGTCTCCTGGAAGGAAAAGCAGGATTATAAAATGAAAACAAGTGAAAAAAAAGAGAAGGTTATAAGAGAAGAGTGAATGGGATTGTATGTACTATAGTAGTTACACCATATATACACAATAGTTAATATAGTTCATTTATAGCTGTATTTAAACTTTCTAAATGAGCTAATTCCTTAAGGAATGAAAGAAGTAATCAATAATACTATTGTGCCATTGCCTGCCAATGGATAAACCTGTGCACTATTTGCATTTATATGCAGTGTTGGCTCACAGTTTAACTGCAAAAATTAACTTCTAAAGTTAACTTCTAAAAATCCAATCCTGGCCGATTTCCTTCCAGGCCACCTGTGGGGTCCTGTGAGGATCAGAATCCTCAAAGGAAGCTGTTGCCCACAGTTAAACAATCTATGTGGAATGAGTTGCTCACTCAGATGGGTTGAGGTTTTGCCATTTCACCACCTCTGTTTTTACAGCCTATATCAGGAATCCAGAAGAAAACTGTGGAATTTATTTATCCAACTGTTGCAAATGTTGGTTAGATGTCAGTAATAGTTAGATGTCACTATGCTATGTCAGTAGCATAGTGCTTGGAAGTAGTTATCTAAATAGGACGTAGGAGTTTTGGCCTAAAATTGCCTGGTTTTCTCCACAGACTATAAAGACAGTCTAAGATGAGTTGTTTTACATGTAGACATGCACAGCTTAAGTGTATTTCTGGCTATTATCTGTGCAAGATTTTATATCTCATACAGACCACATAACCTGTATAGAATAGTAGTGAAATTATGTGTTAACCTCTGTCCTAGCCAAACACTAGGAAGAAGAAATTGCTGATCTAAGTTTTTGGCTTTGATTTTCTAAGGATTGTTAAATGTAAAATTAGGGTTAACACAGTGAACTAAACAGTTTGGCTGGTGGGTTGTATCTATTTCCAGATATGTCCCATTCCTTGTGACAAAGTGAAGGAGGAAATAACTCATGAGAATGAGGTTTCATGAAAGTGATCAGATAAGCTCATTCTGGAAAGTATAGAATGATTCTTTTTTTGTTCTAATAACCAAGAACACGGTGCACAGGGTGAAGATTTACACTCATCTGTTGCAGATTTTCCTAAATGTGTGCTTTTAGACTCCAGCCTCCTTCATTGCTGAGATGGCCTGACTGCAGAGAGTCTATGGTGGTTTTCTAATGAGTCTGTGGCTGTTTTTAGAGTATTTTCCTGACAGTTTCTGTTATCTGGAACAGAATCCATGGAATTCCTTTCTCCATCCTTGAGGCATCTTGTGTGAATGATCTGCCAGTAGCCTTTGCAGCCCTGAACATCAGTTCAGCTGAGAGGCTTCTGACAGTTGTGTATTTCTTGCTTTTGTAATTAGCTGTCAGTGTCATTCCTGGAGCTCTGCAGGTGCACTAGGTTACTGTTGCTACTGGAGCTTTCACTGAGCACTCTTTTAATTCCCAAGGAGTCCATGGAGCAATGCTGGCCGCTGGTTCAGCCTCCCCAAGGAAAGGAGCAGCAAAGTGGGGTGGGCTTTGTAACCTCTGTGCTTGCAGGGTCTTCAGAGGAGGGATTAGTGACTCTGTATAGTCAGGTACCTGATTTTTTCCAAGGTGCTTTTTAAATTTCTTTTTTCAATTTTGCTGTGAAACAACCAAGGCACTTCAGAAGCAGTATTTTTTACGTTTTGTTTATTTTTGACATGTGGAATGGAGGTACATTCATTCCATGATGGATGGCGTAATGCATTTGAAAGTAAGACATATTTACCCAGGTTATTTGGTAACTGTGGGACTCTATGGATTGTGCCTTCTTTTTAACTTTAATAAATGAACTGTATTTGCAGTAGTGGAAAGCCTGCACACTGGTGTGATGGAGTTCATATTTCTTGTTTTATATTTTTCTTTTTTTCTCTGCCTCTGTGCCTTGGTGTGCCTTTATTTTTCTGGCTGCCAAGAAATGACATATAAGCATGAAGGTAAGAAGTTACTGATGAGCACATCTGATAGCATTACAAGGAAATGTATCTTGGATCTTTTTCATCATGTTTGATTACATCCCTTAAAATGAGAGATTTAAATGTAAAATGAAACTGCTTTACCAACAGAGAAAGCAGATTATATTGAAATTTGCATATAATATAGTTTATGTGTCACTGTTGATTTATAGTAGTCTAAACTTTCATGTTTACTGAGCACCATAATTCAGTAGAAGTATTAATACTTGAGTTATAAAGACCTAATGCATAATTTAAATATATGGGAAAACATTGCTATAAATCCACATGAAAAATACTTGCTACTAAATGCATGGCATTTAATACTAGTCAGTGGAAATTAGAATTCAAATCAGAATTTTTCTGCAATTTACATGACTGTTTTCTTAGTGAAGAAGTTGTGATTTAGAAACAAGAAATGCACAAGCAAATATAAAGCAATCTCTAAGTTATTAATTCAGAATGTTTCCATTTTTAAAAAGTTTGAATGAAACTTGAATAAACATAGTTTATATAGATACAAAAATCCAGTGAGTATTGTGCATTTCTGTATGCTTTTCAGAATCTGTTGTGGTTCAGCTTTTGAGGCATGCGTGGAGTCTCCCTTGGAGCTGATATTTTTATTGATGCTTTATTATTTATTAACTACAACTTTGACTCACATGTCTTTTTTTGAGTATTTTTTTCTCTCTCTACAGCTGTTCCCTTGTGAATTAATGTGTTTTGGTTTTGCTGTGAATCAGTTCTCGTAGTTGGTTTTGTCAGATATTAGATGATCAACAGTAAAACTGGCTATTTTGTAATTATGTCATGAAGCAATTCATACATGTGCAGTCATTCAAGATGTACAGTAATTCAATACCTTATCTCTATTGCTGTGGATTGGATCTGCTCCACAAAATGATAAATATACAGCTTTTCTAAAAATGGAGCAGTCTGAAAAATAAATCATTCACTTGTTAACTCCAAATATTACAGGTAGTCTTTATAGAATTTAAAAGTTTTTGACTTTTAACTCTTCTTTGAGTGTTGGGGTTTTTTAGTATGATGGGAAATACTAAGGATTTTTTTCAGAATTCCCTCATATCTAATAATCAAGTGGTTTGTTTATTGATATGTATATATTTTTCCCCTACTTTTGCTACAAGTGAAATGTTCAAATTATTTTTCACAATAATGGCATTGCTTTAAATATTTTCTCCAGCCTATATACCTTTATTTAAACCAAAAGCACTGCTGTTTTGCTAATTTATTTTCATTTCTTGAAATGGCATGGGTGGGTGTGTGCATGAAGGGTTAAAGGAAGACGTTTATTTGACCTGAGTTACCTAAAAGTGACTGTGCAGCAGAGATGTAGCAAAAAAATCCCATAGGTAGGTTATATTGTCACTTCTAATTAAGCTGCTCCTGACCCTCGTGGTATTTTAATCTTTGTTCCCTATGATAATAAATTGGAGATTTGTTCTCCATCTTTTAGAAGTCCCTTCTGCCAACCTTAGCAAATTCAAGACTAGACACGTTGTTTACCTGCCACCATCTTCTTTACCTCTATAAATTGTACCTTCTTGTTTATGAAACTGTATCTGCAGATCAGTTCGGAGTCAGGAAAGTGAGTTGAGCTGCCTACTCAGGCTGTGAATTTGCCTTTCTTACAACTTGAAGTAGCACCATTTCTTTAGCTCTATTTTCAACTTCCAATATTTATTTGTAGTGTTACTGTTACATGGCTGTAAGGTGCAACCAGTGTTCCGTGGGGGAGGAAAGCCATGGGATGGATGGGGCATCTCCCAAGGACTAATGACCCCTTGTGTTTTGTGGTAGACCTTTGAACTTAAAGAGAAGTCTGAAATGGTTTAATTTGAGTGAGAGTAAATACATTAGCTTTCTGGATAAGTCTTTGTATTTTTAGAATTGAGCTTAAACCTGTACCTTGTGCCCTTTGTTTTGTTAAGTAGGGCAGAAAGGTGAACTGGTGGATGCTGGAGGAAAGGATTAGATTATCCCAGGGAACTGTTTGTCTTAAGCACCTTGGACATGGCTCTGCCTGCTGGAAGATCACAGTGCTTCCTGAACAAGTGAGGAAAGAGTAATGTCCTTCCAGCACTGTAGCACTCTGTCATCTTACGAATTCACAAAGTAGTGGCTAAGTAGCTTGCAAAAGGAAATTTTTGTCTCAAAGTTGTTTGGGAGCTCTTTGCCTTTTGTGCTGCATCGTATTTATCTGCATGCATATGGATACACACAGTCTGTTTAGAAAAGATAGGGCTTTTGGGGTTTCTGAATGAAAATTTCAAAGTGCTGTTTGAAGGGGTCTTCTGAAGTGAAGCAGTTGAGTGATTCAGGACATGGCCTTGGAGCTGTATTGGGCAGTTGGAGTGGAATTAGCTGTACTGGGAAACTGTTATGGACTTGTTCAGCTTATGAGTGATGAGGTTGTGACCTGGTGGACTGTGGTCACCAGGCAATGGAGCACATGGTGTCATGCAGGCAGGCAAAAAGTCACACCTACAAGCTTGATTTTTTGGTACCCCTTAAATCAAAACAGAGTATTTGACTGCTGATGAGAGATGTGCTGAAACAAAAGAATATAGTGAGCATTAGGGCTTTGTGAGAAAGAGACCATACTTATGTAAATATACGGGAAAAAAAATCTCTGAGGTTAGGTAAGTCTGGAAAACTGTAAGGAAACATAAATATTTGGAAATGATCATGAGAGAGGGCATTATAGTTAAAACTTTTCAGTATCTTGAATTAAACTGATTGGTAACAATTCTTTGCTGAAATGTAGGATTCATGATGTTTGGAATTAATAACAACTGATAACTTTTTAAATCCTTATGGCTATTTTAATGAACAAGCTATTATCTTCTCATAGACAACCTCTGACAGGTATTTGAAAAAGACCCAAACAGCAAACTGTGACATCAGGATCTGTGCTTCAGTACCAAGCAGTGGCAAAACATATAGAGATCTTTCTTCATTTTCCTACAGTCACCTCTCTCCACCACCCTCTCTGTTTAGGCTGCTTCATAACCTGAATCCATTTCTCAGCAACACCCTTTAAAAAAATATTTTCAGTTTTCTTGCTTATCTGAAATTGTGTTGGATTTGTGTGTTGTAAGAAGTTATGATTTTTAATTGATTAATAACAGTTAAAAACCTTTTTTTCTAGTTAAATTTATATTAAAAAATTAACGGTTGCATTTCCATGGAACTATGCTGCTTTCTGTGACTATGTTTATATAAAAAAATCAACATTTTCACAACTGATATTGTACTCATTTCCACTAGCTACTAATTTTCTCTAATTTTCTCTAAGCATGCATTTAATTGATAATGTTGTGTAAAATTTTTTAAATCTGCAGTGCAATGCTGCTTTTCCCTAGACAAGTCTTTTTGGTTAGACATAGTATTGGAGCAAACTTTTTGAAAAAAAATGAGAATGATGATACTGAAAAAAAACCCCACTAATTTATATTTTTAAGTAGGGTTTTTCAAAATAGGATATTTTTCTTTTTTTTTTTTCCTCTTTGAAATTAGTATGAGCAATTAAATTTGTTCCACCTTGGTTTCCAAAATGCTTTTTTTTCGTTTTGGTTGCACATATTATATGTTGCATTGTACTGGCCTACTTTCTTCTGAATAGATACCCGTATTTCTCTACTGTGAATCTTGTAAGGACTTGTGTGATTTTGGTAATTAGGTTTTATGGTTTTGCTAAAGCATTGATCTTTTGGTATTTACCTTATCTCTGTTCTATGTCCAGTTCTGTTCTTGGAGGTTCTTCCACAAATGATGTTGGAAAAGTAACTTATTTAATTGGAAAAGAGTTTACACTGGAACCTTTCTTTCTTCCTAAATACTTTAATAATCATCAGAGAAGACCTTGGTTATGCTTACTGGGTCATTGGGGATTTTCATCTGTTTTGCTACTAGCTAAAAAAACCTAATTTTTCAGAGGCATGTTGTGGAGACATTTTTTGGATTTGACGAAGAGTCTCTTGATTCAGAAACTTCCTCTGTAACTTCATACAACACAGATAAAACAGACAGGACACCTGCAACACCAGAAGAAGATTTGGAAGATGTAAGTGGTAACTGATTCATTCTTCTTTCTGCTTCTTGAAGTACAAATACAAACTTTCAGCCCATTGTACCACATGAAGTGTGAAAGTTTTGGCAGAGAATTCCTTTGGGTTTTTTTCAAGTCTTCTAACATAGGCTTTGCAACAAAATCAATAAGACAATATTCTAACAGATTTGGCAGATACTGGTGTGAGAAGTGGTTTTTTTTCCACAAACTCTTTCTTATTAATCAAAAGAAAATGAATAGGCATGTTACTTTGCCAAAAGTCAATGCGTACTAGACAATAGTTTGCCTTTCAACCTTAAAATTTATTTGACTGTTTTGATACAATCAAGATTTTTTTTCTTTGCTCACAATACTCAGAGAGTCCTTTGCAATTCATAAAAGCTCAGATGACATAGGTAGTAAATACCCAGTGACATGTTTTGTCCCAGCTCTGTGATATTCACTGCTGCTGGCCTACTTTGGAAGATTGCGTGCGTGAGCACAAAGCACGAATTAGATGCTCTTTTTCATCTTTCTTTCTTGTTCACTAACTTCTGCCTAATACTCCTCAGAAGAAGCTTTCTTTTTTTCTTAGGTTTAGTGTCTAATAATATTGTAATCTCTTTTCTTTAGAACTCAAGTTCCTGGAGCAAAAATTAATTAAAGTGAAGGACATTTCTTGTCCTCAGCAGTATAGGAAGGACTTTATAAGTATTAAAGTTAGTGGCTTAACATTCAAGGAAAATAAAGACTTTGAAAATACTTTGTATTAAAACAATAAATTTAAGAAAATTTATTTGAAATAATTTTGAAATGTACCTTCTGTGTCAGTGTGCTTTACCCAGGCATTGTAGAGAACAAGTGTAAGGAGGGAAGGGTGGACAGCATGAGAAATAGAACAAATATCTTCTGAGACCCCTCTGGCTCTGGAGTTGCTGACGACAGTGTTGCACAAAACTGTTTCCTCTCATCTTTCCCCAGACAGTTTTCCCATTTCTGCACATTGCTGTCTTACATGGCAACTTACACTGTCCTTCAGTTGTGTGGTAGACACAGTTACTCATCATCCTTCCTTTCTTTCCTTTCCACTTGTTTTAGGATTTCATACCTTTATTAAACCTTGAGACTTGTACTGAGTTGTGTTGCTTGTTTGTGAGTCTGTCTTCTGTACAGACAAACCCATTATTAAATATATTTTTACTAATCCCACTTTCCCTCCCCTTTTCATTAAGAGCACGCCTAAAGAAGAAGCTGAACTCAGGTTTTGCCAGCTAACAAGAGAGTATCAAGCTTTGCAAAGAGCATATGCATTGCTCCAAGAACAAGTTGGTGGAACCCTGGATGCAGAGAGAGAAGCAAGGGTAATTTTTTAAACTGAAATTCTTTTAACTCTGAAATAATAGAAAAAGCTGAAACTATTTGTAATAGCAGGAGGTATCTTTGCAGGTCAGTGAAATGCAAAGCCAATGTTTTTGAGGATTAGAGGATGTTATAAGTAGGGAGATAATTTAGATTCATCTGGTGCAATCAGAACAAAGATGTCATTATATTTTATTCTAGCATGTATAATATATTAAAGATTTCTATGAGAGTGATAACCCATTTGAACCTGCAATTTGGATAGTGACATGATGGATTTTAAATGAATCACAGGGTAGGTTGTTACAAGGGCGTAGGTACTTCCATCATATGATTGTATTAAAAATCTCCCAAATCTGAATCACAAATCTGACCCAAATCTTGGTTCTGGCTCACTGGGAAGCAGTTTTGCACAACAGGAAGTGGGGGCTCCTGATGGACACCAAGTTGGACAATTAAAAAACCCCTGTGTGTCTTCCCACTACAACTTCCCCAAACCCCAAAAATAGAGAAACATATTAAATACTGTGATTATTATATGTTACTGCTTTGCTACATGTGGCCACTGTACTGTGCCACTGCAGTGTGTTGCTAAGAATGCAGAAGGAAAATTATTTTAATGTGTTTAAAAATTACTGGTGGAAAAGGACTTAACCAACCTACATTTCTTTTTTATTTTTGCTTGTGAAATATAGTTCTTATAATAGTAGAATTACTGCTCCATGGCTTTATTAGAGTTCTTAGCATCTTACCTAAAGTCTAGTCAGTTTTGACATTCTTTTTAAGTAGGACACTTAGCCAAGGAAAGCTTTAAAGACTTTGAAGATCACTTCTCAAGATAGAATTAGGATGGGGGGCATAACTCCATCTACTATTAAAAAAGGATTGCAGGGGCAGTCATTTATTTGCCCCCTATGAGAGACTATTATATATTTTCTTTGCCTTCATGGGTTTTTTAAATTTTATTTTGCAGGCATTTCCAGACTGTATTTTTTAGTAGTCTTGGAAATCGTTGCTATTTCTTTTTAATGTTATTTTGGGTTTTTTGGTACATCCCTGCAAACCCACCTCTTCAGTGAGTCATAAATTAGCTTTTTGCATAGTTCATTTTGGTGGGATGAAAATTTCCTATTACTTATAGATGAGGTTTAAGGTAAGCAAGGACCCAAAGATGCACAGATGCAGTAGAAAAAAAATCCCTCTAGGAATACTTAAACTGCTTGGGGGAAAAGTACCTGAAGTAGGGTGGAAAAAAATACTTGTGGTAGATCAAGGAGTCTCAGTGGTTAGGGTCTCCAGAAACATGTGTTTTAGATCCTTTTTTGTTTAGTACCTTGTATGATCCAGTGCCTTTTGGTGCCCCACTGCATATAGGGGGTAATACCCACTGCAGTGTAGTGGTGAGTGTAATAATCGTGTAAATGAGGAAAACTGACCAGCATGTGCTGTTTATGGGATATGTAATTTGTTTTGGGCCAATATATTTCATTTACCTAAAGGCCTTTTCCAGTACTTAATGCAATTCTCTTTCTCCTTTTTTCCCCAATTGCCTTAAGTTACTAAAGCTTATGAATAGCTTCTTAGAGCTCTTCCAATTTCTAAATTTTTTTTTTCTTCTCCTGGTAAGAACTTTGTCACTGAATATGGGATGTTAACATCTCTTTAGGCTAGGAAGGAAAAATCCTATTAAACTGGCTGCTTCAAACATCATGGAACATAAACACAAAACCAATTATTTTCCTTGCTTAAAATATTAATTAACAATTATTTTATATATATGAATAATTATTTTAATTGTTTAAAATTTTAATTGAAAAACATTAAAAGCTGATGGGACAGCCCATAAAATAGTAGAAGATATATTTACTTTTGATTTCTTCTTCCCTCCCTCCCTGCTCTCTCTCTCCCAGACTCGTGAACAACTGCAAGCTGATCTTCTCAGGTGTCAGGCAAAAATTGAGGACCTGGAGAAAGCTCTGATGGAGAAGGGACAGGTAAAAGGCTCTCTAAATGTGCTCTCCCACATCGTGTTCTCTGCGTGCAGTGGTGCCCTTGCCATCCTCATTGCTTACTGGTGTGTTGGTGTCAATGATGCAGCTTAATTGCTACTGCAGCATTACATCACTCCAATAAAGGAAAGGATTTTGCAGTCTAAGAAAATGTCATTGCAGACTCATTTTCTAACACATAATACACTAAAGCATGGTATTAAAATAACCACATGTACTTGCACATTCTGTTCCCCTTGTCATTTGGTGAAGGGTTTTCTCCTCTTTTCCATTTTGTTACTATTTGTTATAAACTTAATAATATAAATATTCTATATTTCTACTGGAGAATATTTTTGGTGCGAACCAAAGAAAAATTTTTTAAAACCCCAACTTCTAAGCACACTAGAGAGATGAACACTGAGCCTGTCAGGTTAATGGGAGCCACGTGAGGTGTTACTCTCATGGGTTTAGTGTCTCAGAGGGCCCAGTTGCTTTCAGATTCCCAAACCATCACACAATGTAAAATCAGGCCTTGTGCTTCAGTATATAAAATATATGTAAATACTCATCAAAGATGAATTTACTGATGCATATTTAATATTGTCTAGGGCCCTCGGGAAGTCTGATTAAGAGTTACGAGCATGCATTTGCAAGTTGTTCAGTTGTGTGACTGCTGGAACACACAGTAGAAATTGGGGAGATGTTATTTTATGCTTTATTGTTTGAAACAAGAATTTAAGTTTGCAGGTAGCTTATAGTAATAAGATAGAGCTAGCTATAGTTACACATTTCAAAGACTGATGATCCTGTAGCAGTTGACACAACTTACATATAATGCCAAATGAATGATAACACTATTTTTGTGGTTTATTTTTTGTAATTAAAATTTTCTGTAAGATTCTGTATCAATGCAAAGGTTTTGGGAACCATATTCAAATTAAGAACAAAAATAATTTATGCTAACTTCCACACAAATTGCAATCTGTTTCCTGAATTCTATGTAAATACAATATTACTAAAATCTGGAATATGTTACCAATCTAAAAATGATGGCCCACTGAACTCCTGGAAGAATAAATGAAACCAAAGACCTCCCAAGCATCTACTGCTGCTATTTTGGTTTGTTGATAAAAAGATGTTGTGGGCAAACTTCTGTGTAGATGAAAACATTAACAAGATATTTGACTGTACAGTGTATAATGTAAGTACTTTATATGTAAAAAAGATAAATTAATTTGGATACCCATGTAAGGAGTTACTTCTGTGATCTTTCTGCAAGAGAGTTATGTCAAAAATGTATACCTGGAAATGAGAATATAATCAATTATCACTTTGAGATTCAGAACCACATTTTCCACTTTGTATCTCTTGGTAATCCTGAGAGGGTGAACGGGGATGTGATGAGGAGCACTATGATGTTATTTGTAGTGGGCTGGTTTGTACACTGAGCATTAGCTTTCCCCCGAGGAGATCACAGTGTCTTCCTGGGAGCTCTAGCACCTGCTTGGTTCTCCTGAGCTGTTAGTATTTACAGTCAAAAAAATAAATGGTTGTATAATGAACTGAATTCTTTGTGCACTATGTGATTTTTTAAAAAAATTATTACTACTTTGTCATTTAGATGTCATGGCAGTGATGATGATTTAAGAATAATTGTGGAATGTTCATTCTGGGAGCAAGCCCCTGAAGTGTGTTTGTAAAGGAAATAATGAATCAAAAGATCCTAGTGTATTATTCCAGAAAAATTCCTGAAGTCTATTTCAGAGCATGAGATTAGAAGCTTATTGTTAAAAAATTATGTGAAGCTTGGTTTATAACAACTTATGTGGAATTTCAAAGTAACTGTCAATGGCTTTTGTTAATCTCTCTTCTGACTGGACCTGTCAGTATTCCTCCAGAAGGAACATAAAACTAAAATCCATTTCTGCATGGTACATTGAGGTGCATGCATAAGAAATTTTATATTAAGTGAAGAAATCCTTAAAATATATAATGGCAATTATTTAAATAATATTAAATATATTTAAATAATGGCAAATAATAAATCTAAAATTATTGGAATATGCAATATGCCAGATGGATGAATGCTTAACTGTCTCAGTGGTCTGGTGTGTAAAAGCAGTTCTGCTGGAGTTCAGGTTTGCTCAGAAAGTGTAGTTGGACTCCATCGAGGAAGATGCAGAAATTTATTATCAATAGAGCAGATTGATCTGGTTTTTCTACTTGTGTGAATTGAAGCAGTTGAAGCTGCAGTCTGATATAGGGACAGGTAAATTGAACTTTACCATGTGGGTATGTTTACCACATCCATGCATTGGGATATCCCCCCTAAGTCTGTGCATGCAACTCTTCATTCCTTGACCTTAGTAAAATGCTAGTTAAATACTAAACCAGATACCAGATTTTATTTTCAACATTTCTTTCACTTGCCTCAAAAATTCTTGACAAGTGGAATGCCTTTCAGTACTCATTTTAGTATGTTATTCTTATAACATCACAGCCATGAAGAGCTTGTTTATTACATGAAATGCATTTTTGTGCATTAATGGAAAAAGATAGAGAGAAGAATGCAACATGAAATTGTAGTAAACAGTAAGTAAAAAAACAAAAATGTTTTAAAATTGGACTCTTTATAATAATATTTTAGATTGAAATTTCAAGGATATTTGATTGGCTGGGATATTCCAGATTTCATTGATTCCTTATGCAACATCAGTGTGCAGATATCTTCCTGAAAAAGAATTCATTGTCCTCAATACTTTAGTAAAGGCATTTAGATTTTAAATAAATCATCCCTTGAACCTAGAAGATAATTTGATCTAGAATTAGTATGGCATGTTAAGTGTTAGATATTGTTTTAATAGACCTTTTAGAACAGCACAAGAAAGGTTATGAAAATAGATTTCTCTGTAGGAAAAACAAGAGCAAATTTGGCTGTTATAATCCATTAAATCTGAATGTCCAGCTATGGCTGGCCATAAGTTTTTGTAGCTTGGCTCTTTAAAGGGATATTTGATGAGGCCTTTTGAAGCCATGGGAAAACCTAAAAGGAAAGACATGTTTTGGAACCAGTGATTAATTGGAAATACACTTTCCAAATGGAGTGTACAATGTCTTGCATCACTTCCCTTCCTACACAGCCTTGCATTTCTTCTCACAAACACTGTGTATTATCAAGATTCTCATCTTTCTAGCAGAGGATAATTAACTTGATATTGCTGAAGCTTCTTTTTGGTCATTTGGGATAATAAAAGCATTTTCATCCCTTTCTCCCATTGTATTTTTATTGCACTATTTAAAATTAGATGATTTTGCAAGAAAGTTTCCAAACCTTTGCAATGGAGAGCAATAGTTTTGAGTTCAGCTGAGTAAATAAATGTCTTAAAAATTACACAAAGCATACAACTGTGGTAACCCACAATTGCTACATGTAAAGATTTTAAAGTGCATGCTAGCTGAAACATGCTAGGAAACAGAAGACTGCTACAGGAAAGAACTTTTATTTTCACTGTTACAAAATGCTGTGCATCCTTGAAACATTTATGATGGCTTTATTGTTCAATGTGTGACCATTTTATACTTGAATGCAAAATGATGTCTGAAATCTAATTACCGTAGGCATTCATTTGTCTTCTTTAACAAAACATATGTATTTTCCTCACAGGATTCAAAATGGGTAGAAGAAAAGCAGCTGTTAATTAGAACAAATCAGGAGTTGCTAGAGAAGGTATGTGGGAATATTTTCACCATTTCTGCCCTTTATCGTAGAAGAAATTGAATGCATTAAGTACTATAAAATCAACATGAAATTGCTTTATTTCTCATCAGAAACAGAAATTTAAGTAAAAGTCCCTGATTAAAGTACCAACATGCTTTTATATTCTTCAGGAATCAAAGCTGCTCTTTATTGTGGAATTACATGGATAGCCACCAGTGCATCCCAAGCTGGCTGAGGTTTCTAGTGTCCAATAAAATACACAGATGCACAAAGATTATTATTGTCCTGACCACTTGCAAAATTGCCTGCTCCCTTCAATGTTTTTATAGTTTTCCACACATTAAGTAATACTGATTGATTTAAGGTTTATTATATTAACTGAGATACTCAGAGCTGAGCATCTGCATTGTTCTTTGTTGATAGTGGTGGGAAAGTTGGCTCGTCCACTTAGGAGGACAAATAACTGATATTGTTAATCAGTAGTGTAACATTAATATAATACAAATAAGATAACCAAATAAAATATCATGATTAAAAAAAGCTACAGCCAGGTTTAATTTACTTGGACACTTACATGGGCACTATAAATGTTAAAGTACATTATGCCAGATGTTGCACTTCTATTTAGTTTTGTACAAAGAAGATCACCCAGTTAAACTAGAGAGCAGACCAAAGCTATTAGTTGGCATAATTAATAGCCAGTATTGAATTTCTATTTTGTCTTTGTTAGTACCCCAAGGCAAAAATCTGGCAAATTAAAAAGTAGTCATTAAAACTACACCATTATTGTCTTTCATATACTGTAAAAAATTAGATGTCTAATTAGGCAAAGACAATGAGAAAAGTCTACCCAAATATTAATGTAATTCAGTTTCATTTGCTGGATTTTAAAAGAAAACTTCTACTGCTTAACTTATTTAGATACAATATTCATATCCCTTTTATGCTACTTCCAGATTATTACTCTAAGAGAACATTGACCATTTTCTGCTGACAGCTCAGCAGAAATGGTCAATTTCTGATAAAATACTTTCTTATCTCTATGACACAGCCTGATGTATAATGAAAAATGAAAATAATTAACAGTTTTGTCTAAACCCCTGCTTACTACTATAAGCAGTGTTTTTTCTAGTGCTTGCAGAGCATTACCATGTTGTGTTTGTCTCACAGATTTACAGAATGGAGCAAGAAGAGCATCAGCTGAAGAATGAGATGCAAGATGCAAAAGACCAGAATGAGCTGTTAGAATTCAGAGTGCTAGAGCTTGAAGTAAGAGATTCTCTCTGTTGCAAACTCTCAAATGGAGCAGAAATTATGTTTGAACCCAAGCTGAAATTCCTGTAAAGATTACTGATGTCTGGTGCATGTTTAAGGGAAGTCACTTAGGTATCTATTTTTTAAATGTTGTATCTTGGGATAATGAAATTGATGCCACTGCCTTAATATGTTTTGGAGAGAATGCTCACTAATGTTTATAAAGATGTAATATAGCTAATATAAATTGCATATAGTTTGGTTTTCATCTAATAAAATATTTTGTTTTGCACTATTTTGCCTTTTTTATTTGTTTCATTTCCATAACTGCTCCTTTCCTGCATGTAAAATCACCTGGTATGTATTCTACAGCCTTGGCTGGCATTGATTAAATTAACACACCTTCTCACATCTTGCATGCAGTGATCTGACTAAAGATCTGACACGTCCATCACATCAATGTAGCATTGCTTCAAATTACATTGATTTAATGTTGACAACCATCATATGAAGTAAATTTATCTGAAAAAGAGCACATTTTGATAGCAGCTTCCAAAGAATCCCTCTTACCTTAAATCCATTTTCTCATGGTTTAAAGTGGTCATGGACTGGAAACAATTGGCTTCAGTCAATGAAAAAAAAAAAAAAACCCAAACCTCTGGCAATGCCAAAGAAAAGTGGTAAAGCAGAAATATAACTTCTGTATGTTAAACTGATATGTTGCCTCTACCAAACAAATTCCATACTTTGCATAACTGAAATAAGTAAAATTATTTGTTATTAGCACTGAACATGTAGCCTGTGGTTACAGCTGAAAGCAATGGTTCTCATCCCCTCCCCAAGTGGGCTCATGTGGAATTCAGTAACACTGAAGTGTCTGTGTGTGATGCACAGTTGCCACACGTTGTATTGCCTGATGACACATTGTTCAGTTTCAAAGATCACCAGCATTCTTAACACTGCTTAGAATAAACTCTCTGACAAACCTGTCATTGTCACTCCTCCATTTTTATCACCCAGCACGTTTCACCAAAAATCTCAGCATGTGTAACTTCTCTGATAAAGATGAAAATGTCGTGTCTTCCTGTTATGTGGACGTTCTTTTTGTCTGACATTTCTTTATCTTTTTCTCATCCTTTATCAGCCATATGTTTTGATGTCGCAGCCCATTATATTCAAAATTATGAATTTAGGTTACTAGAATTTCAGTAGATGTTCAGAAAAATAGAAATGCTTTCTAATAGATAGCTTTATATTTTATGGAAGGACTGTAAAGAAAAATAGAGAACAATTTAGGATTTGAATTGGCTGTTGCACTAGAAATTGCTTCCTAAAGTGTGGGAGTTCTTAGGAGTAAAACTGTCCAAAAAAGATTTCTTAAAGAATGAACAAATATTCTTCAATACATCCTTAATGAATGTATTTTTCACATGGAAGAATCACATCAAAAACAGCTCATTATGTCATGTAAGGTTTTGTCATATGCCAAAGCCTGGAAAAATTCTTTCACAGAATAACAATGGAAGTATTTTTGTGTGATTGCAAGAAAAGATTTTTTCCTTTGTAGACAAGCATGTAGGCACCAATGTGACTGACAATGCAATGCTTTAGGAAAACCATCAGTTCTACTGGTAATCAGGACAGTGTTTTTTAGCACAGTTATTTCGGATTAAAATTAGTTAAAATATAAAAAAATAATTTATTTATCAATTAAAGCAAGAAAGTTTAGGTGAGATGAATCAAATAGCAGCTGATGAATTTTTAACAATATCTAAAATCATAACTGAATTTGGATAAGAAATAAAGTTCTGGTTTTGGTTTACAACAGCTAAGACATTATTGAAGCCCATTTCAGAATTAGACTGTTGATGTAAATATTATTTTTAAAAAACCTCAGAGGGGGAAAATTGCATAGACTACAGAGATTTTTCTCTCTACACTGTAGTTTCAAATTAGGTTTAACCTAATTAATGAACAAGGTTTGCCATGCTTTGTAACATGTTTAAGTGAATGGATGCAGCCTGTCTGCCATATCAATTAAAGCACCTCATTTGTGATTTAGGAAATGGAGTAAAACAGGGATGGTCATAGGAACTGAAGTATTTGTAGTAGTTGTCTCTCTGAGAAAACAAAGCTCATGTTGCCAAAGCATCCCCTTTAACATGGAGATGAAATCTGGTGTTTCTTGCTCATGTTCTCATGGCCAGAGAGAATTCAGAGTGAGACCCAATGCCTTGGTTGCCCAGAGCCTTCAGTCCAGTCATTTTTCACAGGCGCATGAAAAGTTAATTTAGCTAAAAATTGCTTTTTTGTTATGTTATATCTGCCTTCTGAAGAAATAATAGGTTGACATTTTGAAGAAATGGATGGAAGTCATGTACATGGACCAGTTAAGTTTTAGATATACTAAATATCTTTAGATAGATGGGAATTTATATTTTTTTGTTTTGTCACAAAGAACATCATAACTGTAGAATAATGCCGCCTTCCAACATATTCTGACACCTTGGCTTTTGGAGTGAATATAAATGGGGATTTTAAATGCTCTAAAAGGAAGGTAGACTGTAGAATTAACAGGGACCAGACACACAGGTTTAATTTGAGCAAGAAAATATTTAACAATACTATTTCATGATGGATTTTAAATTTTTTTTTCCTGTAGATTTTTCTTTCTTTTTTTTTTTTTTGTTCCATGAAAGAAAACAGTATTTAAATAAGGTTATAATCAACATAAAAACCTGCAGAGTATTTCAGGGCTCCAGTCAATTAGGGCCAGTGTTGCAAGGGTTCTGCAGCTGGGGAGTGTCAGGTAAGCTTTGCAGAAACTGGATGCATGGAATCAGCTGGCAGCTAACACTATGTTTGTATTTAGCCAAAATTCTTCAAATATGGCAAAAGAGGAAATAGAATAGATTTGGAATGAGAGTAGGAATCTGCCTTTTTAATGTACAAGTATGTTTTGTAAAGGTGGGGAATAAATGTTAATGTATATTCACAAATGTTGTTTTTAAACAAATCTTTCCTCAGGAGAGAGAGAGAAGGTCACCAGCATTTAATCTACATATAACCACCTTCCCTGAAAACAATGGAAGTGCACTTCAGCTGTTCTGCCATCAGGAAGGAATAAAGGTATATGAGAGAAACACTAGAAACAGTTAGATGGCTAGGAACCTTTCTTGAATGACCAGTCTAATATCCAAACAAATGCTTTGACACTTGCCAGTGAAGAAAATGCAAAAAAAAAAAAAAAAAAAACCAAAAAAACCCGAAACATTAGGAAAGATATTTTTAACTGGGGAAACAGTTTTATAGGAATATGATCTGGTCATGTCAGGAGTTCCTCAGTGAAACTGAAGGCTGGTCAATCAAGATAATTTACATTAAGTCTAGGGAAGAATGTGGATGTTGAAGTGATTCCTTGTCAGGCTTTCTACAGTACATGGTTCATGATATTAATGTCTTCATCTGAGTTCAGAAATATGACACCCAGTCATTCTTTTACACCCAGTTTAGTGAAAGCTTTTATTTGTTGAATTAATATGCTTAAGTTATTTGCCACGGCCAGGGCCTTGAAGCATGAGGTGCCTGACCCAGAACTCATTCAAATAGGTGGAACTATTTTAGAACAAAAACAAGATAAACATCAGGATCTCCCCTGATTACCTTCTGATATAAGGAAGCAAGAATTACTCTTTTCACTCCTGTTCCCCCATGAAAAGGCTATTTCTGCAACTTCATTTGCATGCTAGTTCACTTAAGATTGAATTCAGACTTGTGTTGTCAGTAATGTTACACAACAGGGCTGGGCAACTTCTCTACAAGTAACAAAACATAATCTCAGTGCCACTCACTAGTGATTTATGGTTGCATTTTTAGTTGTGTTTACAAGTCCTCTAATAAGAGGCTTGATGCTGTTCAGTGCTTTAATGAACAGCATCATCTCTAGAGGAAATAAACAGAAATTGGCCCTGCATATTTTTAGGAAGATGAGTAGTCTGAAAGAAAAGAGTTAAAATCTGCTTCTTACCTACAGATTTGGTTGAATTCTCATCTCCCAAAGCACACCAAGAATCATCAGTTAGCTATCACCTACAAATAGAGCCAGACCCACTTTTAGCTTACCTGTTGTTCTGTAAGCAGGTACAGTGTACCAAAATCCATAATTCCCTTTTGTCCATTGTCATCTATGAAATGCTTTAACAGGTGGATTCTTTTCAATCTGCCTTTCAGTTTGCTTACCTGGAAGATGGGGCAGTCACCTACAATGGGCAGACTGAAATAGTTGACCTTTTATCTGTTTTCAGTCATTTTAAAAATTATTAGCCAGCAGTAGCAATGTAGATGCCAGAATGATGCAAAATCTATTTGGTTTCTGATTCTTCCTTTATGCATCATATGGAAATAAATTATTAGAGCGATTATTTCTGGCTCAATGGATGCAAGTAAATTCCATTCTTCACTAGTGTAACTCGTTGGCTAAAGAAGTTTCTGTTCAGCATAGTCAATGCTGATCATGATCAACAGTTTTGTTTTTAACATCCATCCAATCACAAGTATATTAGGATCTGCACCATTCCAGAGTTAGTGATGTGCACAGCTAAACAGCTCATGTAGCATTTGGGAACACCCCTCAAGTTTTTGGGAAGAGATGGAGAGGATCTCTCAGGATAGAAAAACTTGAAAACTGCACATGGCCCTGTGGCATGTTGGCCTTTTCTAAGTGCTGGATATGGGTACAGTTGGGGGTGGCAACTTTAACAAGGCTTTTAACAAGGCTCTTTTGCTTTATGTATGTGTATTAAGCATTTTGGACTAACATGGACTGTTCCATTCCCATGCTCTCAAGGCTTCCTGCCTTCAAATAGCATGGCTGCATACAGGCTGTCAGTGGAAATGATCCCTGGTCCATGTGAACTTTGAGGTGTTAACTTGCAGAGCAAACTTGGGATAGTTCAGGAGAATGTGATTACCTCTGTTTAAACAGTTCCATGACCCTTTCCAACAACTTTTTAAAGTTCTGGGGCCTAGGAATGGATCCTGGTACAGTATGATATACAGACATCATGTGAATTTTATCAGGAAAAGGTTCTTCACCCTGGGGGTGGTTGGGCACTGAACAGCTCCCCAGGGAAGTGGTCCCAGCTCCAGCCTGACACAGCTGAAGAAGTGTTTGGACAATGATCTCAGGCATATGGTGTGACTCCTGGGGATGATGATGTGTAGGGCCAGGAGCTGGACTCAGTGATCCTGATGCATTCCTTTCCAGCTCAGCACATTCTATGATTATGTGATGCCATGAGTTTATTCCTCTCTTTTTTGAATCAGAGGAGTTATTTTCTTTATTTCAGTGGCTGTGCCTTAATAAGGATGGGCTGTTCAGTTCATTATCTGGGAGCAGAGTGGCAGAGAAATGTGGCTTTCTAATCAGAAAGATGATTGTGAGCTGATAAGCTGTTTGGAGGAGGATGTTCAGCCCACTGTGCACATTCCCTTCTGCCTCTGTAAGGCTGATTTGAAACTCCATGGTTTTGTTGAACAAAGAAAATAAAATGCAAATCACCAAGCAAACCTTCTTAGTAATTATTTGTTCATGCTCTCTGTCCTTGTAACTTCTGTAGCTTGATGTGGTTGATGCTCCCCTCCAAACAAACAAACAAAAAGTCTTTTAAGCCCTTTCTCTTTACATCTTTTAAACCTGTTTATCAGTTTTGATCTTTCCTCTACACACATTAGCAGGATGAGAAGTGTGAATGATACAGGAGCATTCTGCCCTCATGCACAGACATCCAGGTTGCTTATTGTAATTAAGAGTGACTTTTGGTTTTGTCTTAAAGTACCAGTAATTACTTTTGTAATTGTGATGCAAAATTATGTTTTACTTATTTACATTTGATGTCTTTTCACACAAAGAGAATAAGGGGTACATAAAATGTAGTATATAAAAACTGTTTCTGACCTACTTCATAAAAAATAAGTGTCAAACATCTTTTTCAGGACGTGAATATATCTGAACTTATGAAGAAGCTAGATATTCTTGGAGATAATGGGGTAACACTTTTTTTACTTTTAAATGTACCTCCAGTTTCATGGTTAATTTAAAGCATTCTTTTTCCACAGCAAATACGAACATCCAAGACAGTGTACAGGGTGATTTTTTGCCTGTGTTTGTATGAAGAATATGAATGGTTAGGAATGGCTTTTACAACATAAAATTTTTTACTTAAACTGATAATAGTAAAAAGAGTATTTTTTCAAGGTAGGATTTGGTCTTGACCAAATGATACATAAAACAGGCACTGTAATAGGCAAAGTGAAAAGATGCAAAACAGAAATCAAAGCCAGAGCAAGCTGTGAATTACCCCTCTTGAGCAGCCATAGTAGCACCTTCTGCTATGGAGGCTGTCACTGCCAGGAGTGGATTTTCTGGGAGAAGGGCAAGGAAAACTGTCTCCTCTTTTTCCTCTTTATTGCTTAATACAGTATAAAATCTAAGCCACACATTTGGGGCACAAACATCCGGGGAGCTGAGTCCAGTTTATAGCTAGATTTAACAGATTGAGGTCTTTTTAATACTAGCTTTAAGTTCTAGATTTGCATGTTATGTTGCGAGTCCTCTGGAGGTTTCTATGGCACTTACTCTTTGCATTGTTTTCTTTAATTGGAAGTCTGAAGTGCATGAAGGGGAGATTCACTTCCTGCAAGGCTTAGTCCAGTAAACTGGCAAAAACAGGAAAAAAAAAAGCAAAATCCCTGACTGAAACCACTTAATTTTCATTGACTGATCTGTTTCATTGAATGATCTGTTGGAAAAGTGTTGTGGGAATGGTATGTTGAAATAAAGTGGAACTAAGAACCCTTGGTTTAATTTTCAGTACTTTCAGTCATGGGATCCTTTTTGGTCATGTCTATAATCCTAAATGTTATAAATGATTTACTTTTTGAAGTATGGTAAAACTTACTGCTCATGTTAAAGGATGGATTTTTAATCAAAATTAAAATGCATCTTTTTGTATTTTAGAATTTGAGAAATGAAGAGCAGGTTGCAATAATCCAAGCTGGGACTGTGCTATCCCTCTGTGAAAAGGTAGAATTCAGTAAATATTTTTCTCTGCTAAAAACTGGCCATGTCTTGTAAGATACCTCATAACATTGCCAGGGAAGCATGGCTTTTCTGTCCAGGTCATCTGGATTGGAGCATGTGTTCATCCTTACATGAATGTCGGGATTGCGCTGTCTTGAGGTAAAGCCAAACTTAAGAAGGAAACCCAGTTTAAAAATAAAAACATGTTTTGGAGATATTCCCTTAGCATAAAGTACTAAAAATCCACTTAACAGAAGAGACTCCATGCCCAGAAGTGCTGTGTCCTCATTGCTCTGGGAGCAGGTGTAAGGTGCCCTCTGTGAGGTGCCCATGGTCCCTTTTGGGCTCATTCCTGTGGATGATGGAAAAAGCTCAGAGTAGTCATTGGTCCTCTCCTCTGTAAATTAATGGACATAGAGAAAAAGTAGTTTGCACAAGACAGGTCACTCATTTCTGTATGGGTAGTTCTTTACTTCCAGGGAATATAATCTGTATATGAAAAGGGTGACATATAGAACCAAGAAAGACTTGCATATTTCTCTGAAGAAGCTCTGTGCATCCTTTTCATATGTTTCCATTAAATCTTTCATATGTTTCCATTAAATCTTTCCTGATTGTTGAAATTCAGAATCAGATATTCTAAATTAAATTTTGAGCAGTTTTAATAATTGCTTTAAATGATATAATTTTGATAATCTACTTATCTAAATACCTTAAAGAAAATAATCTACATTAGGTAATTTAATAATCATTAATTTAAATGAATAATTGCTATAAGCAAAATAAATTGGGAAGAGGGCTAAAATCCCTATGTTTTTTCACTGTGCTGTGGCATTAAAAGAAAAGGAGTTTTAGCACTTCACATCCAAAAAATGAAAAGAGAAAACTCCGCTATAAAAGGCTAAGAAATAGACTCCCAAAAATACTGTTTGTGTCTCCTGTACCCCTTGGTTTGTGAAAGGCTAACAGGCATAGAATGTTCAGAATCAACACTTAGTTTTGCATATCATTTGCATACCTTAAAAAAAATTAGACCTTTAATTTTTGCAAATAACCCTTCACTTGATTGAGGGTAGCTGTGAGAGATGCTCAGGATTTCCCATTTCCATTGATTTCAAAGGTTCAGAATGCTTGAAAATCCATGGCGAGGCTTTCCTTAGGAATATCTTCAGCTTGTCACCTTCAAAATGAAGAAAAGAAAGATGGTGAAATTACAATCTCTGGGGAATATGGGTGTTCCTGTTAATTTTTTTCTATAGACAGCTAACCTGCTAAGCAGATAAAGCAAATTTTCATTTTTCCATCAGTCTCTTAAATAGTGGGAGGTTCAAAATGATGAAGTAATGAATTCACATTCCATAAGTTGCAAATATATGTTTGAAATTTTCTGTGTGAATCTTGGGAAAAAAGCTTTGTCATTAATTCCTTTGAGACTGAGACCTTATGAATTCACCAAAACACTAAATTAAAGGAGTTGATGTGCAAAGGTTAGCACATCAAAAGACATAGAGCAGATATGAGTAGTCCAGTGTTAGTAAACAAGGCAGTTGAGGAAAGCAATAATTATCAGTGGCTAATCCACTCTCTTTAAGCTAGTCATGGGTCTTTATTGAAGACCAGTAGGGGAATTAAATGAAATAATTCTAAACTGACTATTCCCATCCATTCCAATAAACCTAAATGGAAATATTAACATAATCCTGGTGACAATTAGTAATTAAGCAAGAGCCTTGTATCCATGCATTTAGCTATTATGATGTGTAATTTTTACCTTTGGAATGCAATGGCTGTTCTTCATTCTGATTGTTTTGAATGTTTCCATAATGGCAAGGGATTCATAGTGGCAATGACAAGAGTTTCCATCTGTCTGTCTGTTTTATTTTTCCCTCTACATTACCAATGTTTTCCAAGTGAGCCTTTTCTCACAAAGAGGGCAGCAAACTGTGCAGAATTAAGTGTTGAGTTTTCCACCTCATCTTTTGTTTAAATTGCCCTCTGGAAAAATGAAGGACTGGAGGCTTGAAGTGAGATGATGTTTTCACAAATCAGGCCAACAAGCATTTGAGTAAGAAACAATCAGGTTGATTTTGCATTCTTGACCCAAATCTATTTTTTTTCTTGAACTTTACAGGGGAAAACCCCATTTTATTTTCTGTAGGAAAGCAACCTCCACTTGTTAGTCTTTAGTGTGTCTCTGCATTCCTCCATTCTATTCTGCCTGTGCTCTCACAACCTGTTTATTCATGTGTGTCTCCAGAGTGAATAGATAGCATGGAGGAGTATATACCTGGAAGTGCTGGCAACAAACTTGATAAATGTTTGGTAGAACCTTTTTCAAAATCTCTGTTCATTTTCTATTTTTTCTCTTCACACTGCTGTAGTGGTTGAAACAGATAGAGGGGACAGAAGCTGCCCTGACGCAGAAGATGTTAGACCTGGAGAATGAGAAGGTAAGAAACAATAGCTAAAAATTCATTTAGCTAAAGCTCATGTAAGGGATTGTGCATATATTTCATCCCAGGCAGGTTTGGTGCCTTTCTCTGCTTAACAGAGATGGCTTCATGGTCAAATAGGCAAGTGGTTTCTAGAACAATCTATTGCTTGTATTCTTCGGGGTGAGACAGAATTTTCAAATCTATATAGAACAAAAATAGCAAAAATATATATGAATTAGGGCACAAAGGCATAACTGGAGAGCACATTAACCAGTGTGAAATTGTCTCTGTGCTTTCTTTGTATATTAATTTGTCAGGCAGCAGCATCATCTTTTTAACGTTGGGGTCATGCCAGTAGGATTGGCAAGGGTATTAATTTGCTCTCTGGTACTCAGCTTCTGGACAGGCTGTCAAGACTTCTTACTCCAGGTGACCTTTCTTGCCCCATGGCATTCATGCCTAAAGACAAAATGTTTTCTCAAAAAGCAGTTCTGTCTTGAAGAACAAACTGACCTTATTTTTCCATATGTTGAACAGTTTTAGAAGGAGTGTTTGGTTTTATTGGTTTACCATGCATGCTGTGCTTCACATCTTCAGACAGCAATCCAAACACTGATTAATCCTCACCACACCTTTACAGGTAGATAAATAAGCAGCATTGCATTCCTCCTAAAGAATGAGACAATGAGACAGGGAGGTTAAGTGATTTGCCCAGGGCCACTGAAGAAGTGTGTGTTTGAGCCACAAACAAAAATAGAAGTGCTCAGATTGTGTTCTCTGTTGTAACCTGTCACACTGATTGTACTTTAACACAGATAAGATACTTTCCACATGTAGTATTTCTTTATTTTTAAGTCTTATTATGGAAAAATACTAAGGTTTGGGGAAGGGAAAGTGGCTACAAATACAAGATTGTTTTGTAAAGAAAAATGGAAAAAATAGGGGGTTTGTAACTTGATATATTATCTTCCCCCTTATTATCTGTGATGTTTTCTGGGCTTACCATGGACAGCCCTTGCATCTATTTGTTTAGCACAGCAATATGATTGACTCAATGAGTTGAGAAATTATATTCTAGCATGATACTTTTAGAAAGACTGAGCACTGGTGTAGTTATCCTTGAAACTCATGTTAACGGACTGAGGTCCTATTCTTGTTTCCTTCCCTCTTGCAGCCTTTACTTTCCCTTTTGAGCAGTAACATGATCAGGGCAGCTGCAATGCTATTCTGGGCTCTGGTGGTAGCTCTGGCCCATTTTATAGTCTCAGCCAAGTGGATCTACCTCTGTGGTGTCAGACACTTGTAAGAAAGTCAGGAGCAGGCCTGTCCTTTTCTGTGCACTCCCAGTGCTTGGTGGTGTTTCATCCTGTACAACAACCTTGCAGTTGCTGTAATTCATCCATGTCAGAAATGAGCCACCTGGGTAGCCATGGTGCCATCCAGTTGCATAAATGTGGTGTCTAACACCATATCACATTCTCCAGAGTTCTGGACTCAGAGTTCTGGAGATTTCATAAAAGGGCTGAAAAATATGTCCTACAGGACTTGTTGGAGCCCTTTCCCTTCAGGACCAGGAGCATCTTTAGAATATGCTGGAGCAGTAAATTATAAAATGGCTATCATGGCTATAGATGCCCATCTGTTCCCAACCAAATTCCAGCCCCAAGACCAAGCCCTGACTATTACTTTGGGTTTGCCTTGAATATTAATTAATAGGTAATTAAAAGAACTCCAAGTTTACAAAATAAATTAATAGTAAATATTATACTTCTTATACAGAGAACAAATAGCACCTTGTTCCTCTGGATCCTCTAATACTGGTCTTATGTTGCTCCTATTATCACTGGCAACTGACAGAAAAGTTGTCAGAAGTCCACATGTATGTCTGATAGAAAAATTTGGCTGAGTAAGTGACTTTGAGGCAATCCCATATCCAATAAAACTAACCAGAGCAACAATATTTGATTTTTTTTAATACTGTTAATAAAAGCTGCAATTAGTGATCTTAAGAACCCTGTGTATTTAATTTGGCATTTATTCTATATGTGGAGGAAATGCAAAAGTTTGTTGATTAGAAAAAAGATTGATAGAAAATATTAAATTCAGTCAAAGGGCTTTTCTGCTTTTTGTTCTACTACTAATTCTTTTGAGTGTGAAAACCTTTTTTGAAAGAAAAGCTAATAAAATTAAGTAACTCTTTGATGTTCTACTTGCTATCATCAAACCTGGTCTAGGGGAATGTGTCCCTGCCCATGGCAGGGGTTGGATCAAGATGATCTTTGAGTTACCTTCCAACCTAAACCATTTTATTATTCTATGAATCAAAACACTCGAAAGGCTTCACTAATTAGGCAAGCATTTGAACATCCACAACTTTCTTGAAATATCATTTTTTGGATACTGAGTTCCACTGGAATCCCAGTCTGTGGGGTTTATATATAATAGCTGTGAAAGTTGAGGAGTTGAGGAGTTTGATTTTTAAGAACAAAAGTAAACAATCCCTGTAAATCTTAGGTGTCTTGAAAACTTCTTCAGCTCTTCAGCTACTCACTCAACCTCTCTGGGCATCACTTCACCTGTTTCAGTTTGGCCTCCTGCCTGTACAAGATGAGGACTGAGTTGTTACTTCAGCTTCAGTAACACATCACAGGATGGTGCTGCAGAATCCAGCAGTGGATAACCCTGCATGTTTGGGTTTCCTCCCTAGAAGAACACATTAGACAACAGCAATTAGGGGCTTGCCCCATGATTTCCTTTAGGGTAATATTTCCATGGGATGATTTCATAAATTGCCCTCTCTTGTGTTTCTCCTTTCCCTCCCTTGGCCCTGTGTAAGGTACAGCTTTTGGACCACATGCAGGTACATCCCCACTCACCTTTTGCTGCACTCCTGTCAGGTCCAGGCAGGTTTGTGCACTGGTGTAGAGGTCAGTGCTTTCTAGGTACAGCTTGTTAATTATGATACACAGATTTGAAGTGCTAATATTGTAAATTTGATATTCCAAATATCCTTAGGATGAATGTGGTCGTTTGCTATGGCTTTTCTTTAGCTTTCGAGTGGAAAGCTTGCATAAAAATGATGGCATTTATGATTCTTCATGAATTAGGATAAAGAACAAACACTCCCTTGTTTTTATTATTGCTCAGGACCTGTTCAGTAAACAGAAGGGTTATTTAGAGGAAGAACTCGACTACAGGAAGCAAGCTCTGGACCAGGCATACATGGTATGAAAAGAACAGTCATTAAATTTTTTTGTTTGAACAGATATTATAAAATGCAGGGTTTGTTTTGTTTTGTTTTGTTTTTTTTTTAATTATAAATAGGACTTGTTTTTACTTTATATCTTTTTTTTCCTGACAGACTAGGAATCAAGTATTTCTTAAACAAAAGTTTAGGAATGGATTGTAGTACTTACAAGTGTAACATTTTTGTGTTGCATTTTTTATTCTATGATATAAAAACATCTTGTTGGTACATCTGGAAGCTGGTTTATGTATGGAAAAAAAAACATGACTGCTAAAATACACCAGAAATTACTCTAGAACTTTTCCAATATTTCTTTTCCTGAAGCATTTGTAAGTATTACTGCTGCTAACCTATTCTAAATCAGGAATGCCTGTTCTTCCCATGCGATTCCTTCCTGTGCGATCCTATCCAACCTTACCCTTCCTCATTTTCAAAAGGGAAGCTTCAAACCTTGCCTTTTCTCAGGCTAAACAACAATCAGGAATTATCCAGCAATTGGTAAAACTACACACACAACTTTGCTAATAGTGAGACTTTGGGAAATCAAAAATACAATGGCCTGAAGCAATATTTATGCATTGTAAATGTTTCTTGTGTGGAAAATGTTTTCAGAGAAGAAGCAAGGTCTAGTGCTCAGAGCAGATAACAGAGATAAAAGCAAGCAGGCACTATTTCTAGCACTGTGACCTTGGGCAAGCCATTTAACCTCTCTGTGCAGCTGTTTACGCATCACTAATATGGATGGAATTACCTACCTCACAAAGGTGTTCTGAGGGCCAAAGGGATGTGGTCAGATGCTCTTGATCCAAATATTGTTAGTCTGGATGCTGGTTTTTGATAGGACCATGCTAACCCCAGTAATCAAGGAAACACTGCCATGATTCCTTTCTTTCTTCTTGGGAGTACAATTTTCCACGTGAATCTGAAGTTTTCCTGTGTTGTATGCTTTGCAAAGTACTGCAGTTTTGGTCAGTGCATGAGAATCATGTTAGGAATCTGGCAGACAGTAAGAGATGGATGGGGGATTAGTGTATACAAGTGTTCCTTCCTTCATTGCTTATGGCAACCTGGAGCTAAGCCAATGACATAGACTGTGAGCCATGGATATCAGCTCATTAGGGCCACAGAGAGGGAGAGCAAGATTTCTGTTCACAGTTTTTCCTGTGGTCTTTTTATTTTATAGGATGGCTTAACAATTCAGCTGCAGTTGAAGGAAATCTATTAGTTTAAGTTAAATTTGTAATGTTCAGCATCAGGATTTGGAGTTTTATCAGGTACTGAATGCAGACCTATCTTCTGAATCTTTCTTAAATGGAAGAATCAATGATTTGCTAGCAGGACCCGTCTCCCAGGTGTCCATCCGTGCCAGGAGGCTGCGTGCACTCTGTGTGGAATGCTCCTCACCGCTCACGCTTGCTGCTTTCTGTCTGTCTGTCTGTGTCCATCCTGCCCTCCTGCCTTGCTAGCCTCCTCCTCTGGCTCTTGGCGGGCTGTTTGCGTGCTGGATTCAAACGCCAGCCTGTCTGTGTGTGCTTTGGGTTGCACTAGAAAATCCAGGAGCTGGAGGCCACGCTGTATAATGCCCTGCAGCAGGACCCGGGCCGGCGGGCCAGCGAGTCGCTGACGGAGGCGCAGCGGGAGGATCTGCGCGCGGCGGTGGAGAAGGTGCGGCGGCAGATCCTGAGGCAGAGCCGGGAGTTTGACAGCCAGATCTTGCACGAGAGGATGGAGCTGCTGCAGCAGGCCCAGCAGGTAATCCCGGTTCTCTCTCCTCCCCCTCGGTGTTGGTGTTACCTCTGTGGTTGCCGCCACTGCCCGTACGACAGCATCGCTTCACCCTCACCTCGTGGAGTTGTGTTCAGTCTGGTCTCTGTACAGCTCCCGTGCCAAGGAGCGTGTGGTGTGAGCACCTGGGTGTGCTGGGCATGGTGCACACTCAGAACAAGGCACTGTCTCACCACAAGGTGCTGTTGCACAACCTTTCGTGTGTGAGCAACCACACAGTCTTCCACAGGACTCCAACGGGAGCTTGTTGCAAGTTTGAGGCCTAAAGTAGAAAAGGTCAGAATGGAAGGTTGTTAGTGTAACATTCTGAAAGGAGTAAAGGCAGAAACAGTTACAGGAATCCAAGTTTTTTATTTTTTTCCCCTGTGGGAACCCAGAACATCCCTCTGGCAGTCCAGGATGGCCAGGACCCCTGCCAGGGGGCTCAAAAGCCCTGGCACGGACCCCAAAACACCTGTGGGTTTGATTATGACCCGTGGAGCAAATTGCCAACCTTAGATGAAGGTCAGCAAGCCACAACAGTTTAAGCAGGGTATTAGTGAAGTTATCATGGGGTGGGAAAAGTAGATTTTGGGGTTTTTGGTATGGGGGTTCAGGAGGCAGGATGGAGGCAACTGGGCGTGTCCAGCCTTTCTCCTTCTTCTTCTTGGCCTCCATCTTCTGCTGTGATGTTGGCACTTACAGATTGGTCTAGAGTAGAAGCTCACTGTCTAAGATAGGTGATAGGCATTGGAAAGTCATTGTAAACATTGTACACGTAGTTTTTAGTATAAAGACATAACACTGCCCTGGGGGCAGGCAGAGTGCCTGGAACTGTCCTGCTGGATGGACCTCGGCAGGGCAGGAGAAAATTTTTATAGATAAGATACAATAAACAACCTTGAGACCAAGAAATGAAGAGCTCCAACTCATTCTTCAAGTGCAGGGCTGGGAAAAGAGACTTTCAACAATCTCAGGGGTCGCAGCAACCCAGAAAGGCCCCAAGAGTCCCCTTTTTATTTTTTTTAGCTATTTATGAGATATTTTAAATAAAATTAAAAAGGAACTCTCAGGAAGTCTTTTAAGAGGCCACTTAGAAGCTTTCACTCCTTTAAATTCATTCAGAAAAGCCTTGTCTGTCCAAACTGCTTCCTTAAGCACAATTATTGACAACTTGAATTTTGCAAGGTCCTGGCCTGTAGAAATGTGGTAATTATTTAGTGTTGGTAGCATTTGCTAGTGTTTTTGTGAGAGTTTTCAAGTGAAAAAAGAGAGCTGCATGTCTCAGGGTGTTAATTAATTACTACAGCAGAAATAATTGCTTCCAAGGATTTTGGTTCTCCTTTATAGTAGACTCTGGAAGTTGTAGGCAGATGTTCTAGATCTTGAGGACTGCTTGGCTACTTTCTGTGCAAGTTTGAAATCACATGTTGTAAATGCCAAAATGTGCTATGCAGATGCATCCAGAACAATGTTGATATTTCAGGTACTTATTCAGGTGCTGGGGCAAGAACTGCTTTTAGTTTAGTCCAAGCGTTTCTCTGTTTAGGTTGGCTTATAGATGAGTATAGATAAAACTGGTGTAATGTGATCCAGCACTGTTGTGGTCATCTCCTGTCACCCTGTCACCCTGCAGTGGTGGGAAGTGCTTATGGTGGCAGTCCCAGACCTGACCTCTGAGTTCCTAGAAGTTTCCTTTCCCTCATCCTTGGCTTTGTTGAGTTGGTTTGGAATGTGTAACATTGGGAGCAGGAGATGAACTTGTTTAATGGGTTGTCACCCAGTTTTAGTCATCAGCAATGGTGCACAGAAAGCTGGAAAAGGTAGGCACCAGCTGCCACTAAAAGTGTCAGAAAGAGAGAGTAAATATATTAAATTTGGTAAATAAGGGTGGAGCCAGAAGATATTAGTTTAATGTTGTTAGTGTAGCTGAAAATTAGTGAGAACGGTTAGTCTCTTAGGCAGTCCAGTTTCCTAGCCAGACTGTTGGTGTTTTATCCAAACAATAACATTTCTTTTCAGTTGGGTAAATATTGTTTGTCAATGATATTTAATGGGTATGAATAACATTGTGTGTTTAGTAATGCCTCTACACCTAAGTAATTGACAATTTCAGATTTTAACATCAATTTCAGATTTTAACATCAATTTCAGATTTTAACATCATTAGATATTGTTTGGTCTTTTGCTTTCACCACAAATGTGGTTTGACACAATTTATGTCCCTTGTTAGAGTGTATTATGGGGGACCTGGGCAGAGCCTCTAAGTTGAGTTCATGTAATAGTGGCAAATAGAAAGGAAAAAATGGGAGTAGACTTGTAAAGCGAAACAGTTGTCCCAGAGGACTCAAAATCCATATTTTATGTGTATCTGGGGTTTAATTTAGATTTTTTTCCAATTTGTTCCATGCCCTGCTTGCTATCAATTAGAGCACTTTATATGCACATCTGGAGCACATCTTCTGTCAGTCCAGTTCATGCATTCACAGATTGCTCCACAACATAAGGTTAAACATGATGAGTGCATAGGAAAAAAAAAAAGCCAGCATAAACATAGCTTCATTAGCCATGGATGTTTATGTACCTGTCTCCAGACCCATTTTACAGGATGTCATTAGAGTTTTGTGTTGTGCCCATCTCATTAGACATGCTAATGTTACAGCCCTGCAGGACATGCTAAACTGAATTCCACTGCTTAACAAGCATCTAAGTATTTTAGTCATCTATTTTTAACAAACACACACACACACATGCCCTCCCCCCCACACATTCCCTATTAAACAGGAAAAACAAAGGCAAAGATGCTAGTTAATTTGCCTGGGATATTGGAGGGCTAATTCTCACAGGATTACTTTCATCTCACTAGCAAGTGACAGAAGCTGAATGTTACACAAACGAAACCCCACTTGTGCTGAGGGAATCCTAATGAATGGATGAAGCTGCACTAAGTACATCTCTGATAAGTACCCTCCTTTCCTCATGTATTTACATCCAGGAGGAGTTTTGCTGATGCTGTGACATCAGCAAGCACCCACTGCACTTTGTTCTGGCAAAACAATTGTTTAGACCTGGCCAGACTTTACAGTCTCCAGTGCCTCCACAGTACAACACTTCTTCCTCTGCTGAAGTGGAGGTTACAGAGAATGATAGGACAACATGATGGACCTGAAAGGCTTAATACACTGTCTCCTTGTTGCAAACACCTTCAAACTTTCCCTGGAACAGAAATCATGCGCTAAAGACTCCAAATTCTGTTAAACTTTGGAAGTTCAATCACTTCAGAAGACCTGTTGCTTTGCTTTCATTACCTTCTGGTCTGCCTGATACAAGGGCTTCAAAAGAACAACTCTGTTTGTCTGGCAGGCTGGTGACAGTTTCTGAGTCAGAGTTTCTGTGTCACAGAGTGGGGGTTCAAGGAGATGTGATGATGAAGAAAGAGTTCCCTCCTTCTGCCTATGCTCCCTGACCATACATGCAGGGTGCAGAAACGGGAGGGCACGTGATGAAAGCTATAGGTTGGAATGCAAGGTTTCATTATAGATTATTTGCTTCATGCAGGGACTTTGAGGATTTAGTCTGTGAGGTGCTGGTGCTACAGAGCTGGTAAATGTCCTTCCTGGGGAATGACTGTCTGAGGGACAGGGATGGGCATAAGGAAATGGGTAAATGGCTGCCCAGGTGTGAGCCTGAGCTGCTTTATGTGTTTTTCTTTGTCCAGATGTAAAGCTTGAGTTCTTGGCCACTGGGTATTGACTTTGTTTCAGTGAAATAAATATATCTAAGGAAGTTAGGCTCTGTATTACACTGGTAGGTCTGTTCTTCTTGGGCGTGTACAGCCCCACATTATTACTGTTCATTAGTGTATAAATGGAAGCATCCATGTATACCCATTGTGCATTAAGGAAAGCAGGCCTGTGTGGAGCCAAATTAGACAGGCTGTGTGATTAGATCTGCTTGCTAAGGCACACATCACTTTTATTAAACCCAGAGTGCAACATGCAGGTCTGGGGGACAGATCCTCAGCTGAAATATGTTGGCAGTGCTCCCTCTAAGTCAGAGAGGGTGCTCTGATTTACACCATCCTCTCTATTTGGAGGAGGTAAAGCTTGTTAATTAAAAATCTGTCATGAGCAGCTTGTGCTATTTGCTTCCAGCAATAGGGCATGTGCGGATGTTGCCATCAGAAAAGTCTCATTGTGCTACACTGCTATTACAACCTTTTGGAAATCAATGTCTGGCTTATTTTTAGCAGGACTTCATTTTAAAAGTAACATTTGTGCTATAGTCAGTGCAGTGGAATGACTTTACTGCTTTTTTGAAAATATGAAGGTCATTACTAGTAAGTTCTGTTAAGAAGAGTAATTTTTTATGCATATACTTTGAATCATTCCTAGAGGGAGAGGAAAATGTGTTGTGTGGCTATAAAATCCATCTCAGAGAAAAAGATATTTTAAACAGAGCAATACAACGATGTTTCTGAAGTAATGATACCAACTTCCTAATTAAACAAAGTAAAAAACCCAAACAAACCATAAAACAAAAAACCGCAAACAAAAAAACAACAGCAGCCCAAAAAATCCCAGTACAGAAAATCAACACATCATAGTTAGTTCACCTTATAAATATATTGTAATTGTCTTATCTTCTAAAACTAGTAACTGTTTAAATGTCAAATTATGCTTTATAGAAATCAAACAAATTAAAAGCCAAAATATATTCTTGTTGGTTTTACTGTAGCTGCTTCTGGAGTATGAAACTGGGGAAAGTCAGCAGAAGCAGGTTTTAAATTAGGATAGATTTATTCAAATTGCCCTGTTGGCAGTATCCAAACATGAAGAAAATTTATAATAGAAAATTAATTTATTCTGATTTCATCTGAAGTTATTTTAAATCCAAAGAGAAGATAGAAAATCCTTGAAGGATAGCAGATTGACACACAGTTCCAAAAATGGCTGCTGCTAGTCATAAGGTATATGAAAGACAGATTTTATTAATGTTATATTATAATTTCCTAGAGCAGTCTTATCTTTGTATGAAATTGTTAGAAAAAAAGAAAAAGATAGGTTAGTTCATTGTGTCATCAAAAAGTGTGATTTTTTCCCCCCTAAGCTGTACTGTAGTGCTGTACTAAGCTGAGTATATTTTCTTTTAACTTGAGTTAGAATATTCTTGGGTGAAGCTCAGTTTTACAGAGTAAAAAAAATCATTACTTTAGTTCTAGACCTGAATATAAAACATCTATGAACTGTTGAACTCATCCAATTCCAGCTTTAAATAGTTGGAACATAGCTGTAAAAATTTTTACTGTGTTTTCATTAAACTAGGGCATTTACTCCCGTGACCAGATTGGATTATTCAAAAGTAAGAAGAGCAGAAATGACCACTTTATTTCCATGTTTTACTGGAAGGAGGCAAAGCTTTAGGACAGAGCAGGAACTGACCAAGTGCCACTCCCTAGAGAAGGATTCTCTGCTGGTGTGGGGCCTGCTTCTTAAGGACACCAAGGAAAAGTCAGAAGCACCAATGTCCTTTTTCACCCTGAAATGTCAAAATATCACTTGAAATTGAGAAACAACAAACTAATTTTTTTCACTGAGTTCCTTAGTTCTTTTTCTGACCAGCAGTTTTTTCTGAAGGCACAGCTCTTCTGGCTTAAAGGCCAAACAAAGCTATGGCAAATGTCATTGCCCCATGAGTTTTTCCTGCTCTCTTTTATATGGACAACTTTTCCATGCTGGGAGAGCAGTTTGTTTACAAATCCATCGGTTTGGATGTCACCATATCTATATGACCATATTGGCTCAGCCATTTATAATAGATATTTGTTTGGAGAGGGGGGCTGGTTGGTGTTTATTTCTCACCCAAGGAATATTATTAAGATTTAATATTTGATGGGAACACATTTGGGGAAGGAGAGAGGGAGAGAGGATTCTGTGCTCAGCGTACCTCATTGATATATAAAAATATAGGCATTGATAGACATGAGGAGGTGTTGTTCTAAATCTGTCCTCTCTGGCACAATGCTTTGTGAAAGAGAGGACGAGTTAAAGACAACCCCTCCTCTGCCACGTTGCCTTGTGCCAGAGAGGCTGGCTTGGTCAAAAACTCACAGCTGTGTCACATAATTTACAAATTAGGTGGAAGTATTACTATGAGTGTTGCTATAATAATAACTGGGAGGTTCAGATAATTTTTCCTCCAAATCTACCTGGATTTAATGGTTTAATGTTTTTATTTTGAATCTCAAAGTTTAAGTTGCTAGCTGTTACATACAACATGAAAAGGTATACATAGGGTAACCACTAATTTTTCTTTTTTTCCATAGTATTAATGGTCTGCAGTTTGTTGTTTAAAATGTAATAGATTACTGTTGATAATGCAATTTTTATATTCATGAATCGCTGTTAAAAGCATCTGATATACCACAGCTGTATAACTGTCATCAATATTCATCAAGCACATCATGACTAGGCTAATCATGGTTGACCTGTGGTATTGATTTGCCATGCAGGAGTGAGCATGGAGTCTTCCAGCACATTATTGCTGCTATAATGGCAATATCACCATAAACTTCTGTAATTTCCCACAGCTGACATGCATGGCAGATGAGGGTTAATTTTAGTAATTTCTACGTGTTCATCTTACAGCGTTTCCCTGTGTATGTTTTCTTTATATAGTCTTCAACTGTGTCTGCTTTGCTTATTGCTTTAGTGATGCTACTTGTGTGAATAAGTGGTGATAGCAGGACTGCTGTAATACCTAAAAAAATACATCTGAAAGGTCTGCTCTCTTTGTCCTAAACAATGTTTGATTGAGGTTCTACTCAAAGTAAGAGCAACTGTATGCCTTGCAATAATATTAGTATCAAGAAAACTCTTATCTGAAATGTGAATGCTGAAATCCTCTCATCTGAAATCCTAAATACCCTGATTAGTAGGAGAAGTCAGTGGGAACTGAGGAAAGGCAAAGCTAAAAGAGAAAGTATGTGAAGTTTGTTACAGAAGTTATGGATAAGTGTATTTTCATATGCCCAATGCATACAAACGCCATTCTAATTACCTACATAGGAATTTGTTATTTAAACATCTGAATGTAAAATAATCTAAATTTAATGATAAATACTACATTATGCTTGTGGGGATTTTTTTCCTGCCTGATAATGTGTCTAGGCTGTCACAGAGTCAGTTTTAACATGTGGAATGTGTTTTGTCTTCTGAGCTCACATAGACTTAGCATAGCCATTCTCCATTCTGTGTAAATATAAATCTAATGTGACTTAAATGATTGGTTTTCCCTAATGAAAAGCAATAGGATTGTTGATATTCTTCTGTTAGATATCAAAATATGTTGATGCATAAATTTACAGATTCTCAGTGTTAAAAAAGATTAATCAAGTTTACTAATAAATACTACATACATATAGTAATTTCTATCAGATTATAACAGTTATTTGGGGCTGAATGCATTTATAAAATTCACTCCTTTACATCTATAAATGGGACTGAATACATATGCTGAGAAATGCATCAGTGCAGCTGCTAAAAGGTTCATTCTCCTCAGAAAGGCAAATAAAGAAACTACAGATGCATAATAAAGATTTAAAAGAACAATTGTCCTACATCAGTAACTATTAATTTGATTATAATTAGACTGCAGAACAGAGAAAAGAATGAAATTTTTACCTGCTGTGCAAAAAAAATAATGATTGAGAATCAGAGAGGTACAGTCCATCCAAAATGATCTATTACTATCATATGCAACTGGCTGAAATTTCCATTAAGTTTTCATTCATGAAGTAAAGTAAGATGTCTAAAAAATCAGTTTAAACTAATGCTGTTGCAGTGGCATTTTTGTTTCCTTATGACCATTATGCAAAATCACATTCTAGGAATATGGGATTAAAGGGAACATTTGGATTTCTGAATACGCACCCCTTCCAGCAGCAGATCCAACAGCTTGAGTAATGCAGGTGACAATTGCCTATGCAAATTGTATTGTTAAAACACTACATGCTTTTAAACAGCTGTTAAAATGCATTGGATTTCAAAAAAGCCCAAGAAAAGAATGTGTTTATCCATCACTTTAGTGATTTGAATAATAGCTAAAGGCAAGTCAGTTTATATTCATCTTTGTTTAAATTTGTACATGAAACATAGTTATGCCATTCACACTGCTGAAGATCTTACATACCTGGGTCTTAACAGTGAGCAGAGTTTTCTTAAAATAATGATGTAATGAAACAATGTTGATTCTTCCCTCTGTCAGATTGATAAAATATTTCCCATGCTAAATTTTGCTGTAGAATGAGATACCTTCTTGGTCATAAGATGGCTTCAGAGATTCAAAACATGGTTCATGTCAGACGTAGCCTGTCCTGTGAAAGGCCATTAACCTGAACCTTTCCCACATTTCAGGGCCAGGCTCTAAGCAGCTTAGCAAATCCTTCTTTGTCTGCTTTGTGCTAAAATTATCAAATTGTTTTCTTGGATTTGCTGGTGAATGTAAATCCAATAAGAGCGTGTCACAGGAACTGTTAAGGTGATTTCTAACCCCCCTGATTAGTACATTCCTGTATTTTCACAAGTGTAGTAGCATGGCAAGGAGCATATTTTGAGGCTAGATTAATTGATCTTGGTGTTGCTGTCTGTAAAAACAGTACATTCATATGGGTGGGCTCTTTACTTACTTATTTAGGGAACAACAACATCAGTTCTACAGTTTGACACCTAAATGAAGGATGAAATGGTGATCATTAACTGAAAGACGAAATTTGTCACAAAAGTTCTTTTTCTGATAGATTTTTCCCAGTTTCGCAAAGCTTCTTGAGGATTTGAAGCCACCCAAGGTGTTGGTTCAGGACTGTGAATGTCTGACTAGCCCTGTGGGTAAATTGGAGAGGACAGAAGGATGAAGAAGTCCACTTCATGTAGCCTGCATCACTGCCCAATAGAGAGAAACACAGGAATTCTCAGTCTGTGTGTGTAACTAAAAAGGCAGCTGGGACATCAAGTAAAAAAAAAAAAACAACAAAAACCCACAGAATCTATGAAAGGCACCATGCAATTTTAGAGTGACACAGTCCATTTCTCATCAGAACCTGAGGTAGTTTAAAAGACAACTTTAATCAAATGAGGAAGTGCACACATTTTGGCTGCTTAGGGGAAGAAATCTGGACCTGGCATTTAAGTTCAGTGGGGCACTTTTGACCATCTCAGATCAATTTTCTTTGTACTGCTGAGGCTCCTCCCATGTCTGAATTTATGAGGAATTATTGCTGGGCTGAAATGTTGCCTCCAGTATAAGAATGATAGCTCTGAGACTGCAATCTAGGGCTCACTGAACTCAGACTAAGGATTTCCATTTATTTCAGTGGTCCAAATGACAGAAACTTGCCTTTTGAAATCAGTAGCTGGCTGGTTCTTTACTGGAAGTGTACTAATATGATTTCATTGGACTCTTTGTCTTCAGTTCTAAATACTGTTTTATCCTTTCTGTTGCATCCTTGTACAAGGGAGTCATGACAATAACCAATCTGCATCCAGGGTTATCTAGCAAATATCTGCTGAGTTTGGATGCAGATTGATTACTGCCATGACTCCCTTGTACAAGGGTACAACAAAGGTGCTGGAAATTTTCCACCTATTGGGAAAACTGAGCTGTAGGTGCAGGGATACCTGAATTGGTCCCACCAAGGCCAGCTCAGGTACCACACTGCCTATAAAGCAGTGCTTCTGTCAAACTTAGACACTCCCACTCTGTAGGAAGGTCACACCTGCTGGGAGGTCCCATCTTGGTGGCTCAGTCCTCTGCTACTCGAGAGCTGACTTATCTTAATTTCCCTGAGAGTACTGGAAGGCACTTGTCATCCAAGTTTACCGAAGAGAATTGCTTAAGCAAGTCACTGGACTTCAAGAAGTGGATCCTGTTTCTCAGAAAAATGAAGTTTCCATCATGAGGTGAAAGGAAATGGAGGGGTACAAGCATTTATGACGCATCTTCTGCACATTAATTTTAATGCTGAAGAAAAAGTCAAATTTCTTGCTTTTGGGGCAGCTGGACAGCCCTTTGTGTTTGGGATCTCTCCAGGAATTAAACTGGAGAGGCTGCAGTCAGTGAACATATAATTTATATAACTGTGGTTGACTGTCCCTTTTGTGACTCTGTTAGTAACAATGCCATATGTAGTGCCTGCATTAGGGGCAGTCTTTGCCTGTCTTGGCATTACAGATTTCCAAAGGAAATGTGTACTTCAGCTGCCTGACCCTTCTGGGTGTGCTCTCCCTTACCTAATTGTTAGCATTTTTAGGCTGTTACATCTGCGCCTCCTACCTTTGTACGTGTGCTGCATGTGTAACTACCGTGAAGAAATGTTTTATAATGGAACTTAAAAGTCTGTTCAAATTGCAACTAAATAATAAGTAAGGCATCTTGAGTGTCTTTTTCTGTGTGGCTCTCTGGCAGTGGATGTGTGAGCTGAGCCCCCCTCCTGGCAGAGCTGCAGCTGTGCTGAGCAGAGCCTGGCCAGCAGAGCCATCTGCTGATAGCTCTGCACAGGGAATGCTCAGCCCTGGCTGCCTGGGAGCACTCACTCAGAAGAGGCAGCAAACCCACTGCTAGTGCAAGAAGGATTTATTTATCAAGCAGGTGCCTGCCATGCTGAAATGGGGGCTGGTCCAACCCTCTGTCAAAACTCAGGGAAGCTCCATGCAGGGAGCATTTGCAAAGGCACCATCTATTATCCAGAACTTTTGGGATGAGATTTTAGTTGCTGTTGTAATAAAATCAATGACAAACAAGTATTCATTATTTTCTCACTTTGGTTTTGAACGCAGGCAAGGTGGACAGTGTTAGGAGTCCATCCCTTATGTTTCCTCTCCTCTCTGGCACGGTTGCACTCCCATTGCCCTGTTTTTGCCTGACTGTGGCTCTTTGTTTGCCTACAGTAACTCCATTGCATGGCCCCGTGATGTGACTTCACAAAGTTATTCTCATGAATGCTGTCAGTCCCAAAAAGGTGCACTCCTGTGACTGAGGGGCAGCTATTAACCGCAGGAACACAGGAGTTGCTGGAACCCAGCAGAGCACTGCCCTGCATTGTCCCTAATCCTCACTCTGACTGTGACCAAGCTAGGGACCCCGAAGGAAACACAAACGCTCTGCTGGACTCAGGCTGCCTGTCAATAATTCCTATCCCTCTCTTTTTAAAAAAGGAAATAAAGAGAAGAACAGCCTGTGGCTTTCTTTTCAGCTGAGACTTATCAAACTTCTGAGAGCAAAATAGAATCAATTTTGTTGCCTCCTCACACGTTTTTTGTGCTGTTGAAAATATATTGGATTTGCAAGGTTCCTGCAAGCCATGTCATGGGTAGAACTGAATACATCTTTTACTTTTATAGCACAATTGTTACCACTCTATACCACATAGCAGGAAAAGCTCAACTTAATGATCATCAATTTATACCCTGAAACATAAAAGTATGTAGAATTTCATGATAACAATGAAATAGTTCTGCATGATTTGTTGTTCCAGTCACATTTTTGCAAACATAAACAAATCAGAATACACTGAAAGCATTTAATCAAGTGTTGGAATCCAAGAGTGAGTCCATAGCTTCTCGATTGGTAATTCTTGCAAATTAAAAGAAAGACGTAAAGGCTTATACTGAATCTCAAACAGTCCTGCCTTGGTCTTAATTGGTATCTCTAACTTTTGTGTAATTTCCTTCTCTGTAATTAAATACAGTCTTTGACTGATGAATATGTCTTGCTACTTTGGAAGGTATTTTTTTTGTTACAGCTATGATTCTTTATCTTACAGGCATTTTCTAAAGATGAATTGTTGTCTTTGTGATCAAGATAATGCAGTAAATGCAAATAGGTACAATAAGAGAAAATTATTATTTTTATGTGTTAAATACTAAGGCTTTCTCTACAGTTAAATGGAAATAAGCAATTAAGTAGTATTTTTTTGGTATATATAAATAGCTGAACTGTGCTGGTTATCTGCCAGGTTTGTCCCTGAGCAATCAGAGGATATTCATGGGGATAGCTACACCCACTTCATCCTCCTGGATAATCCTCCAGGGGAAAGCAATAAACAGCTAGGAGCAAACAACCCCAGGCTTTGATACCTGATGAACAGTTCCAGCCCAAGGTTGTGTTTTAAAACAAATTTTGACCTGTATAGATTTGGACTCTTTCATTTCTGCAGCAAAGTTAGTTTAAAAGTTTTACTCATTGGCAGCAAAGGTGTTCTGTCACTGTGATTTGCACTCATATGAGAGGAATACAAGCTGTATTAAACAGTCACCTGCCTTCAGCACCAATCTGGAGCAGCTCTGAGCACACATTTGTACACATCAGTGTGTGCCCTGCTGGCTGTGCCCGCCCTGTGCAGGGCAGCAGCAGCGCCCTGGGCACCTGCCAGCCCAGGCCCTGCACCGTGGCTGTTATCAGAACACTCCCAGGCACCATTCAGTGAGGTGATAAGCAGTACAGCACTGCAGCAGGCAGGAAAAGCACAAAGTGGCCACTACTGAGCAGTAGATTCTAACACACAATCAGGTAATCAAGCCCAGGGGCAGGAACAGGAGCCTGCTGATCCCTGGCTGAACAGCACTGAGAGCTGGAAATTCAATCTGGTGCATCCCAACTGAACCTGCTGTTACCCCAAACCCTTCAGCCCCACACTGGGCACCAAACAGAGCACTGGGCACCAAACAGAGCACTGGGCACCAAACAGAGCTCCTGTGCTTTCGCCCCCTCTGGCAGCCAAGCCCCACACAGCCACTCACTCCCTCTGTCCCTCCCCAGCAGGATCAGGAAAGAACTGGAAGTGTAAACTAGAAAACTCATGGGTTGAGATAAAGACAGTTTGATAGGGAAAGCAAAAGCTGTGAAGAGAAGCCAAACAAAAGAAGGCATTAATTCACCACTTCCCATGGGCAGGCAGGTGTTCAGCCATCTCCAGGGGAGCAAGGACCATCACATGTAACAGGGACTGGAGCCAACAAACACCACCATTCCAAATGTTTCTCTCTTTCCACCTTCTTCCTCCCATTTTATATTCTGAGCATGATGTCACATCACTTGGAATATCCCATTTGTCACTTTGGGTCACCTGTCCTGGCTGTGTCTCCTCCCAGCCTCCCATTGGCCTCCAACTCCCCTGCCAGAGTGGAGGGTGAAAAGCAGAGAGACCTTGGCTCTGTGTAAGCTCTGCTCAGCAATAACAAAAACAGCTCTATGTTATCAACCCTGTGTTCAGCACAAATCCAAAACACAGCCCCACACCTGCCACTGTGAAGGAAGTTAACTCTACACCAGCCAAAACCAGCACAATCAGCCTTACTGTTACCAATCTAGTTGTTTTGAGGGGTTTTTGTAGATTTTCACTGCTAAGAAATTCAATCCTTTGTGTATCCCCTTTCAGCTGGTAGGTTGTCTTTGTATTTTAAGTGATTTTTAAGAAAGTATATGTTTCTGCACCTTAAAGCTATTCTCTATCTTTCATCTCCCAAAATTTAACAGTTATTATGGGAAGGAATTGGAAAATGGAAGCCTCAGCCCTTTTTTTAGAACTGTTCTGAACAGTTGGAGAAAATAGCTGGATAGCTATAATCTTGAAAAGATAAAAAATGCATGAAGGAGTAATAACATCTCGATTTTTACTTGATTAACAGAATTCCCAAATCCAAAAAATGCCATCTTATCCTAATTAACTTGTTCTTTTAGAGAGGAACACTTGCTCTAAACCCTGAGGCGAGAAAACCACCAGATGTTCAGTGGCTTTAAATTCTTTTATATTTTTTTTTTCTAAAGGCAGAGTCTCGGGAGTTATTGAAAAATATCTTTACATGATAAATCTTGAAGATGAAAATGATATTTTAAAAAATTGCTTCTCTTCACTTATCTCGCTATGGTCAAATTTTATCTCAGAGCATCAGAGCACCACCCCCAGAGAATTGAATTCTGTCAGTCAGGTCTGGGATGTGGTTAGAAGCAGGAATCAGCATAACTGTAATGAGTTGGAGAGAAACAGGAGTCTAACCTGATGGATTAGAGATGTTGGGGGTGATTCCACCTGCCTGCTTCTCATCCCATGGTTTTTCACAGTATTGTAACATTCCTGCCACATGCAGTATATGAAGATGATCACTTGGGAGATAGGCTTGCCTTGAACAGGGTGTAGATGAGCTATAAATCAATTTAAATGGAATAGAGGAAAAGTGAAATTAATACAGCTGTGCTTGGGGCATTTGTGATTGTCAGCAAAGGTGCATTCACTTATATCACCTGAGGGTAATCGGCTTCATGCTGGTTTGTGCATTATCTGGGGAAATCTTTGAGCACTGCAGTATGATACAGTGTAGATTTTGATTGACTTACACTGCATGTATAATATTCAAAACAGGCTTTAAGTTAAATCTTCCAGTTTGAAGCAGGAGCAATGATGACAAAGCTTTTTTGCTCATGGCTTGACTTCAATATTTGTGTGGAGGAGCATGCCCTAGGAAAAATGAACTGCAGGGTTGTGTGCACCTCATTTTTGGAATAGTTCCAGGTTAGATTTGTGATTTTCAGGCTAAACTTTGTGTTTCTCCAAAGCAGTCTGGTCACTGGCTCAGCTGCTGCCTTGCTGCAGCTGTCCTGGGCTATGAGTGTGGAGCATTTACCCTGGTTGAGGTCTTAGGGCTGAATGCAGGTAACAACTACCAGCAGCAGCTGATACACACAGGTTTGTGAGTAAAGACTGGATTTTGTTTTGAAAGAGGTACTGTTGTTCACATAATTTGCGAGTCATAAAATAATTTGGGAGTGAGGCAGCAGCAGCTGCATTAATTGTACTCACCTATGCCATCCACGTTAGAGGAGATGATAATTTGTCTTTCCAAGTTCAGGAGCTGTTAACATCCCTAGCTGGTGTAGGCCAGGCTGAGATTGGGTAGGTAATCCCCCCCAAAAAAACCCTCATTGTATGAAGTTGTTTCTTGATCACCAGTGACTGTTAGTAGAAGATTTCAGGTGTCTGCCTATAGAAAAATTTATTTATGACCTGCTTTATCTGTAACAAGTACAATATACTGAAAGTGTAATAAAATGCATCTAAATTGTATAAGACCCCCAACAACAAAAGTAAAATAAAAATAACAAAAAGGAAGTGTGACTTACAGAATAGAAACAAGGAGATACGTGATATAGAAAAGAAGAAAATATGTGGACCCAGCAGCAGTCATGTTTTTGAAGAATCTTTGTGAAACTGAACAAGAAAAATCCTTAAAAATATGAGGAGCTACAGTGAAGAAAGTACTCCATCTGGCTGTGGTGGGAGGTGGCTGGTAATAAGACAGAGCTGAGTCTCTGGATGGTGTCTTTGTGATGAACTGAAAATCTGTGTGTTCTCTTTCCTCTGGTATAGCCTGACTATGCTAGAAGCATGGTTATGTTCCATAGGAAAAGAAAATTAAGGGTTAAAAGGAAATGTGGTAGTGTAATCTGCTGATTGTCTAGGTAAGCAGAAAATCTGGCAGTTGCCCAGAAAAAGAATTTTGATGCAAAATGGAATTGTGTGTGTGTATATGTGAAAATTATGATTAATGAGTGGTGATGAGAAGACTTCCTGGTATGAACATGACATTCTTAGCATGCAGCTTGTTTGAATTGCCATGGTTTCATGGAAATGTGGAAAATTCTGCCATGGAAATGCCTAATATAGCTGTAAAGGAAGTGTTACATTAATAATGGGCATTTGTTCTCTTTATTTTTAACCTATTTCTTATCTTTTTGATTCATATGCTTTTCAAATTAGGTATAATAATGTCTATTTTGCTTTTTCTGTTCCAGCGAATTCGAGATCTAGAAGATAAAATAGAACTCCAAAAGAGGCAACTCAAAGAAATTGAGGAAAAGGTAAATTTATGTCTGGGCAGTACCAGCTGATTTTTTTTTTCTACAGAAAATTGTTTTTCTCTGTTGCACTGATGTTAGTAGTACTTAATCTAATATCACAAAATCTATTTTAAGATGAGATAAAAATTTGAGTTTGAGTCATTGCGGCATGAAATGCAGCTCTGTCCCTAATCTGCTCAAAATGATTTCCTATCCAGGGTTTCTGTCAATTACAGGAAGGAATCAAGGAGTCTGGGGAGACTCTAGACTAGTAAAAGGAGGATTGGCTGTGGTTTAGATAAAAAAAGAACAAATATATGTCTCTGAAAAAATTGGTTAGCTCAGCCCTATTCTTTAGATAGCATTGCTTTGCAAAACTTTCAAATACTGAACAATAAAACAAAATTAGGGAAGTGCCTGCAAAACACTACAATTAAGGAGTATTTCTTGTTTTAATATAGAAAAAGGTTAGTATAATAGATCTGAATTTTTTTTAAGAACAAGCTCTGATCAGGGCTTCAGACAGCAAAATTAATTTGTGTCACTGTGGTTCCCAAACTAGGGGTGGCACAAGATTTGGGGACTGTGGGCTCAGGTTTTTCCCAGGTCTCTGGAGTTTAGGCTGCTCTGCAGAGCATGGACTGACAATGGGTTTTTCTCCAGCCCCAGCAGAGCGTTTTAGTTATGTTACCTTTGCTGAACCACTGCCTAGATGCCAACAAGAGTCACGTCCCAGGTTCATTTTCTTCAGCATTTATGGGCATGTAATCCTCCATAAACCTACTGCTGGGCTGAATGGAGACCTTAGTAGAGTCCTCAGTCATTGTTTTTTTCTCTTGGGATGAGAATGGGTGAAAGGGCAAAAGGAAGGCTTTTGCAGGACTCTGGAGAGAGTTGAAAGAGGTCAGAGGGGTTGGCAGAACAGAGGGAGGATTCAGGGATCAGCTCACTGAGTGTGGAAAAGTTTCTTCCTCACCCTTCTCTGATCTCAGCATCCCTTCATCTGCTTCCAGGATGTGGCAGTCCTCCCAGTTGCACTTCCAGCGACTATTCCAATTCCCTCAGCATCTTCCTCAGCCCCTTCTGCTCCCACAGTAGTTGTCTCCCCTCTGCTGTACTTTTCCTGCACTTTTCAGACTGTGGCACCTGTCTGGGTTTGTGGAAGAGCAGGAGAAGAGCCTGCAGGAGCTGGGCTGTCTGCTGCTGTTGCTAATTTCTGCTTTACATCACCCCCACAGTGACATGGCTGGGGCTGCTCTGTCTGCATCCATTGGGAGGGCAGTGCTCCATGCTGGCACAGGCAGAGAAACACAGGCACTCTTCACTCTCAAAAGGGCTCTTTTCACCTATAAAAGGCTCTTCTGCTGCCTGTGCCCTCTTCTGCCCAGACCATGTCTATACCTGAGCTGTTCTTGCCTAGCAGCCAGTGATGTCTAAGGTGCTCCACTTAACTCCTCAAAGCAGAGAAATGTTGAGGGATAGACAATACTTGTACATATGAATTATTTCAAATACTACTGTTTATCCGTCTGTTCTAAAAAAGAAACATCTCTAGATGTTGCTCTTGCCAAAATGTAGGCATTTAAGGCATTGCCATTAGAGTTTACAGGGCAGGTATAGGATTAGCCAGACTGATAATTTTGGAAATGGAAAATAGAATTATCTCTGCTGGTTCATCAGCCGGATGGATGTGGAAAAGCACTGGAAAAGAAAGAGCTTAATCACAAGCTTAGCAGAAAGCTGGTAATGAGTTAAAATGATTAACATCCTCTTTGCTTTAATGTTACATTAGCAAGAGACCTCAAAAAAGCTTCATCTGTTTCTATTGACCTTCAGCTTCTGGATGGGTGGAGGGCTTCCTTCTATCCCTATTACATTTGAATTATTTTTTCCCTGGGATTAAATCCATCCATTCTGATGGCCCAAAGGAAGATTGTGTTCTCAGGGAATCAATGAATGATATAATTTTACCTCATTGTTCTTCTAAAGGTTTTATGTGTGAAAGGGTGCAGACTGACACCTACATGCTACTGATGTTGAGCACAGTAATTTCTTGTGGAGAGAAATGTTATGCTTTTGAAGGAACAGCAGCATTTATAGCATTTATAGCTGGTGGTAGCTAAGGGATGCACCACTTACAGTTACTGTGTCTGAGTATGACTTTTCATTTTCCTTTAGAAGTGGATTCAATTTTTAAGTTTTGTGTAAAATTCTGTCAAATCAGAACATAAATATTACAGTATTTCTGCCCTCTAGGTCCTTCAGCAAACTGTCCTGTTTCTAGAGGCTGTACAGAAGAACAATATAAAAATTTCAGTTTTAATCTGTTGTTGATATATTAGGAACAAATGCTGTTTAAACATGTTGTGCTTTTCTCAATGCTGATTCTCTGCTATTTCAGTTGCATTTAGGTTGTGCCCTTGGCTTGGTAAGCCTTGATTCAGGAAACCTTTAGTGTGTGTAATTATAAGTATTAGTGAATCACAAAACCAATATAATGAATATATATATATGAAGTTAAAAATATATATAATATATATATAATATATATAATATTATAATATATATGAAGTTTAAAAATCCACAGATTTTGCCATTGTAAAACTGCCCTCAAATACTGATTTTTTACTGCTTTTTAGAGTAAGACTGGTATACTGTGTCTTTCTTTCAGATCAACTCAATTAATGATGTAAGACTTACTGCTGTAATGTCACTGGATTTCATATTACATTTCTTACATCTTCTTTCTTTTCTTTTTTCCTCATTTTCTTTTGATCTTATGTTATAGTTTTTGTTCCTTTTTTTGTTTTTTTCACTAGCATTCATTCTGTGGCCTTGATGACACAACTGAGCCGAGACGTGTGGTTGGTATTCTTTATATTTCTTTGTACTCAGTTTTTAACTCCTAGATTTTGCCATGTTTTGGGGACTGTTTGTAAGACCCTGAAACCATATTGGTTTTACCTGCACAGAGAGGAAGAGCCATCTAGAAAGTCCAGCTTGGATACTTCCTTCCTAGATTTCTGTAGAAAGTGATTGCGTTTTCAATGAGAAATGATTTTTTATTCAAAGATACTGATTGCCATAGCTGCAGTGAGTGCTTTCCATTCCTGCAGAGCAGGTATATCTTGTCTCAAAGTTCAGGTATTGCTGTGGATTCCTGACTTCTGTCTTGCTGGATGGAGAGGAGGCAAAGAATCACTTGACCCAAGTTTTACTTTCTAAGAAGCCCCGTGAGCATAACCAGCCATGCAAAATAAGGAGTTGATTTCACTTCCTCCAGATCCTTGAGGCCATGAAATAACCTGGGAAATAATAACAAATTTTGCCTTTTATCAGGCGATTTGAAGGTTGCAATGTGAATGACACAACATGGAAAGGGTGAGGATAAAAATCCTGAGGATCCCCTTGAGACATCCCTTGCCATCACTCTCACTGTCCTTTCCCAGTGTCCTGGTCCTTTCAGCTCAGTGCTAAAGGCAGTGAATTTCTTCAGCTGTGGCAGGAGCCATAGCACCAGGACTCACCTTTCACAGAGAGCAAGAGGGAAATGCAGTTTAGAAAATCAGTCCCAGTCCTCTCCCCTGGAGCAGTGCAAGTTCCACACTGCCTTTCAGCAAGGATGGTAACTCAGCAGCCTAACTGAGGATTAAACTATGCTTTAAAGCTTTTGAATATTATACAGTATTTTTATTGTTACTGTTTGGGGGGTTTTGGTTGTGGTTTTTTTTTTTTTTGTTTTTTAACCTGATAACACACAATGCTTTTACCTTTAACAAAATTTCTAAGCTTTTTCTTCTTTGTAATCTTTTGTGAATTGTCTTCAAGGAATCTCCTTATAGTGGGAGTTTAATAAATATCTTTGAAACTCCTCTCAGTGCTGTAGATGACAAAGAATGATGACAATTGTTACTCTAAGCCCCTGTTATGGGCATGAAACAATATTGTTAGCATGAAACAATATTTTCTACTGCCCAGATCTCAAATACTTTTGAGAAATCAGACCTATATTATTATGGGCTTTTTCTAGGGTTTATTCAAGTCCAATATGTTCAATTATCATCTTTCTGTTGATGCTCTTTTGAACTTGCTCTGGGCTTTCATTACAAGCATTGCTGCATATGCTTTTTACTTTTCAATAAATTTTTCAATAAAATCATACCAAATACAGATGGGTAAAATGTAATTCTCAGACATTATTGTTCTCTTAAAAGTGCAGGAGCTTTCTATTGATTGTTAGAAGTTGAAAAGTAGTTGAAATTGAAACAAAATTTTTCAGTGTTTTCAGGATTGCTTCAGAAATTTTATTTTGTAAAAAACTGAGCATATGCTTATAGAAAGGTGTTTGAAGAAAGATTAGGCCTTGAAATAAACTATTCACCTTTCCCCATTTTGAAGTGAGTTTTTGGATAAGACAGATGCTATTTTGGCTAACATAAGTTTAAAAGAGTAATGTTAAAAGAGTCACCAAACTATTGCCTTGGGAATTTCCTCCAGGTTTTTTATACCAGTCCCAGTTAGAGGTGCTAACAGCTGGATGAATATATATGCTTTTAAATATGTTGAAAGATATACTGGCCAAATCTAGAAATAAACATTCAATAAACAGTGAAATCACCAGCATTTTTGAAAATTCCATTTAAAATATTTTGTCATGCTATACATTCAAGGGATTTATAGGTTTCCATGCTGATATTACCTGATAGTATTCTGGGTTCCCCTTAGATTAAAAAAGAAAAAAAAATAAAATAAATTGAAAATTTTTATAGTCTTCAAAAAATGCATTGTGCTGATATAATGTACTACTCTTCCTGTCAACAATAAGCACTTAAGTAATTAAATTCAAGCTTGGTGACAAGCATTTTGAGGAGATAACACAAGGTAATGACTGTGCAGTCACATAACTACTCAGCTTTTGACATTTCTAGGAGTGCAGATCACATTGTGGTGCTGATGTGAGGGGCAATGTTCTTTAATTCATCTTGCCAGAGGTGAATGTCTCTGGTTAATCTAACACAGAAAAGCCAATTTTAAGAGACTTCATTAAAGTTGGACTTTTCAACAGTGTTAATTATTTCAAGGCAAACCAGGTGATTTACTGATAGTAATTTTGGTTCTAGTTATTCTGAAGGTAATATAAAACATTCAGAAAGGTATTGAGCTGTCTGTGAATTTAGGGTTGATACCAACACATATTTCTAAAGTAATGTTTTTTATCTAAAGCTCAGCAGACTTTTTCTTTTCTTTGTTGTTTTTGTTTTCTGTTTTGGTTTCATTTTGTTTACAGGCTATTAAAAGAAGCTATGGAGTGAAAAGCTGAGTCCACATGCAAAAACACAGAAAATATTTATTAAGCAGCTTTAAATTGGTGCATTTTTTTCATAAAGCAGTTTGCATAATACTTGAAGCTGCAAAATAATTGAACTTAAAATTTGAGACTTTTTAAAAGATGAGGCTTCAAGCTGGAGTGATTTCACAATCAAATAAAGACCAGCACATCATAAACACTGAAAAAAATTACAAACAGGACTTACACTCTCCCACCAACCAAACAGCAGAAAAAATACAAGTGCAATTACTGGCTGCTATGTGAACTGTTATCTCCCAAATGGTTTTCTTACAGTACTGAGATCTTTGTCTCCATACTGCATGCTTTCAACAAATGTGGTTTGCATTTCACCCAAGAAACACAGGATCTCCTTTTTAATATCTATATTAAAAAAGCTAAGTGTTTGACAATAAGTTGTTTATAGTAAATAGCTGAAAGGAAGCAAACTGTTCAAAGTTGGAAACAAATGAAGATTTACAACCCTGCATTTGGTCAAATTCATATTAAACTCCTAAGCTGGAAATACACAGACGCAGAAAGGGTTTTGGAGAAAGGCAAGATGGTAGATTGAAGTATGAAAACTTTAAAGTGGGTGAAAACTGTGTGGGAAATATGATTCTTTGAATGTTTATTGAAAAGAAAGGCAATGTCTTGTAACGACAGCACTGGGAAAATGACAGATTCCATGGTGGCCTGAGAGGTCAGGAAAAGAGAATGTGCAATGTGCTGTGCTCAGTGATCTCTTCAAGAAGAAAGGAGGACTTGGAGAAATGGTCATGTAGATAAAAGTGTAAGCAGAGAAATAATTGAATGTGAATATTTGGAAATCATGGCATCCTCTCAAGTGAAATGAAAAAATATCAATAGCAAAAATGGCCCAACCTCAACCAGCAGAGGTAGATAAACAGTCATTGACCACCTGAACTGCATAGAAAAATTTGGGGTGAGGCACACACTGGAAAAAATGGAAGTTGCAAAGACCTTTTTAAGATAATGGTTAGAAAATAAAAAATTATTACTCTTTCAAAGAAGGAAAAGCAAATAAATGCTTCAGAACTGTAAAGGCAATATGAATAAATACATAATTTTTATTATTTCTGAAATGTTGAGGCAAGATGCAAACATTAAGAGCACAATATTAGAAGATAACTTTCTCTTCCCTCACATTTTCTTGAAAATCTTATTTATGAAGCAAGTCTACTCCCATGGACACAATGAACTCCAACATGAAGTAGCTGGTTACAATAACACATCGCATGAAGTGGAAATTATGATTGACAAAATAACAGAAGGCAATGAGCAACTATGAAGGACAGAGGAAGCTGTTGAAGGTGGAACCAGCCTCAGAAGCAACCTGTTTTCTCAGATAATTATCAGGCTCTGAAGAGAAGTACCCTGCACAAAGAATCACTGGACAAGAGCATTTACATACAGAAGGAGCTGAGATACTCCACAAGATTAATTCAGTCACATGCAGCAAATTGTGGCTGATGTCAGGGTTGGAAAAACCCTGGTAGAAAGCACAATTTACCTTGGAAACAAGGATCATGCAAAAGTCTGGAATTTCAATCCCCAAAAGAATGTGTTGCTCCCAACATATTGTTCAAAAGGAGCAAGCATTTAGAGAATGTGTTTTCAAATAGAAAATTTTCATGTTTTAATTAATGCTTTAGCAGTGTGATGACAGAATGTGGGAAAATAAGGCCTTCACTGCAAGAGAGTCCTGGCATGACTCAAAAGCAAAGGACCACAGCAGAAGGTAAACAGAGCTTGAGATAATCAAACCTGGTGCCGGTGAAGGAACAAGGATTCTCTTGGCAAAGAAACACTTCCCATAGACACAGATTTGCTCATCAGTGTTTGAATAAGGAGCTACAAGCACACAGGATGGTCAGAGCATGTGGCTGCCACAATAAACGCACTGCATGGACAGGAGAGGGTGTTCTTACAAAGCAGAGAAGGTATGAGCAGTTTCATTTCCTTACTTTGGTATGTGTTTGGTCATTACGTTGTCATTTACATGTGATGGTTTTCTCAAGAAAACTGGCTGATTGGGCTGACATTTTCCATTGCATTTATGATGGTGTTTTCTGCACGGAGCTAGCAGGATTTGTACTTTTGGAAAACAGATCATTACAGTCTTACTATCTGTTGTATATTGATATTTGCTGTAGAGCTGGGAATGGTACAGTGTGTTAACAGGCTGTTCAGGCTTTGGAATAGGCTGCCCAGAGAGCTGGTAGAATCACCATCCCTGGAAATGTTCAAAAGTGTGGATGTGGCACTTGGGGACATTTTAATGCTGGACTTAGCACTGCTGGGTTAGTGGTTGGTCTTGGTGCTGCTAGAGGTCTTTTCCAACCTCAGTGATTCTGTTATTCTGTGATTTGGTCCATACAAAATGGACCTGATTTGGGCCTGATTTTGCCTTTTTTGTGACACAGCTTTCAAATCATCTGTCCCAGCTGTATGAGTGAAGAAGGAAAACTGTAAGTTTCTCATTGCTTGTGTCAGTTGTAACAGCTTTTCTGGTTTTGTGGTACACTTGCAAATGATATTAATTTGGCTTCCACTGTAAATTATTAATGAGAAAAGTAACAATGTTCACTGTTATTATATGTGCCTTTTGCAGTGCTGTTCAGGGATAAACATTGCCACAGAACAGGGTGTCTATTCCATTTACAAATAACAAGTAAAAACAGAATACTGATGTCTCAAGGAACTCTAAATTGAAGATACTATTCCATTTGGGAAATGATACCATCCAGGGGAGAGCCATAATTATGTCTCAGGGGTGCCTGGTCTCTGGGAAGAGATGGGACTTGGTACCACAAGGAGGTGTGAACTTTGTTGTCCCCATGGATTTATCCTTTGATGTCTATCCATACTTGAAGCTTTTGAATATCATGGCTTCTTAAGGGGCTGAGGAGTGCCTGAATTGTTTCAGTTCTAGGTCCTTGTGCAGCTGACACAAGGCCAGTGAGTTCATACAATTGACCAAAATTGCTCCAGGTAACTTTGATGACTGAACCTGTGAATAGCACATAACAAAACATCAAAACATGAGGCAATAAGAGAACTGGGTTTTTTATTCTTTTGCACTGATTTTGTGCCATTTTCTACTCATTAGTATCAAAAAGGTTACTTTTATCTTCTTATTTGCACTGTAGATTCAGCATCTGTCTGCCAAAAAAAAAAAAAAGGAATTGCATTATTTCCTTGGTAATAAATCCAAACTCTGGTTGAATTCCAGTAACAGATCCAATTCCAAATCAACACAAATGTAGCAAAATGATTTCACAGGTGGCAGCTGGTTGTGGTTTAACCCAGCACCATGCAGCCCTGCTCCCCGCACACCCTCCCTTCACTGGTGGGGAGGAGAATCAGAAAGAAAAGGTACATCCATCTCCTGGGTTGAGAAACAGTTTAATAACTGAGAAAAAATATTACTATAATAATATGCTGATGCTAATAAATGTAATTATATTGCTATTATTATATAATTGTAATTATAAGGAGAGACGCAGATAATTTAACAGGACTCAAGACAAGCAAGTGTGCTTTGCTCAACAGTTTGCGCTACACCTGCTGACCAATGGCCTCCCAGTTCCTGGACAGCAATCAATCCCTTCCTGGGTAATTCCCTTCCGTTTGTATAATGAATCTCTGTGGTGTGGAATATCCCTTTGGACAGTTTGGAACAGCTGTCCCAGCTGTGCTCCCCCCAGCTCCTTGTGCAGCTCCTCCCTGGCAGACAGGAGCCACTGAAGAGTCCTTGACACAGGGTGAGCTCTGCTGAGCAGCAGCCAAAACATCAGAGTGTGATCAACACCATTCTCATCCTAAACCCAAAACACAGCACTGTGCCAGCTTCTAAGGAGAAAATTATCTCTGTCCCAGCAGAAACCAGGACACAGTTCTAAGACTGAACTTACTGAAGTGAGTTTCTGAAGAATTTTTAGATCTATGACTAAAAGAGGCAGAAGAAAAGAGCCAACCTTAGCTTGCCTTCTCAAGCCCAAATTTGAAAATTTCTTTCAGCTATGGTTTCATGACCTGTCAGAAGTGAAGTAGATGCAAATAAAATACTGCATGCAGAATTCCAAAACACCAATTAAATAAACAGAATGTTTTCCCTGAAATAGTTATAGAATGGCTTTTGAATAGGAAATATCCTTTTTAGTCTTCCATCTTGAAACAATAATAATGTAATATATTTATCCAAAGTAAACACACTCAGTTTTATGAACTCCCATGTTTAGTAGAAAATTATTCTCTTTTCAAAACTTTGATGACTAATTACTTTATTAATTAGTCTAACTGAATCTTTTATGGGGATCTCATGTTGTGAATGGCAACTCCCTTCATACATCCTAATGGGGCTAATGAAATGAGACTTTCTCATAAATAATAAATGTGTTCAGCATCAAGAAGGACTGTTCATTTGATCATCAGAGGCTTAGACTCTGTTACTGCATGCTTAGACTGTAGTACACTGAGAACCTAATTTGGGCTCTTTTTCATCATGGATCCTTCATCTGGAAGAGAACAAGAATTTTGTTACTGTATTAGAACGCCCAGTAATGAAGGACTTGCTGTCCTGAATTTCAGTGTTAAAATTGCTGCTCCCTGTGTTTTCCAGGAATTAGAAGATGCAGGCACACCTGATGAAAAAGTAAACAGTGCTGGAGAAGAGAATTTGACTCTCAGAATAAAAGAGCTGGAAAAGTCAAGGGAAAAACTGAAAGGTGCTCTAGAGGACTGTGTGGAGTCAGATTCCATCCTGAGAAACAGGTAAATGAAAGGGGGGGTTTGCATTAAAATTTATTGTTATGTGACAAATGTGCTCTTCACTTTGCCCTGTGTACTGGTTGTCAAATGATACATGCAGAACCAGCAAAAAGAAAGACTTTCTGTGTTTTTAGAGTGTTGAAGAAGATTCATGTGTATTTTGTATAGATGTCAGAATAGAAATGCAATAATTTTTTAAGTATTATTATTATTTAAGTATGATTTACAGCCTGGTCTAGCATATTGTTGCAAATAACCAGGCAGCTTTCTCAGGATGTTTCATTCTTAAATATTCATATGATACAAATTCTGTTTGTCAAGTATATTACTTTCCTTTTAAAATAAGAGTTAATTTGGAATTTTGTGTTGTAAAAAAAGTTTCCTTTTTCAGAAAGCTTAATCTAATTTAGTGTGTCAATGCTAACCATTACAGTAGATGAAGGTGCCATTATGCATTAATAATGCATTTGACTAGAATAATAAGGTTTTGATAGTCAGCACTGTTCTAAAGAATGTAAAAGTTAAAAAGAATAGGAAATATAAATGGCATTAAAACATTTATTTATATAATTTTAATTGCTTTGAAATCATCAAGGAATTTTGTCAGAAATATTTTAATAATGGGATTTTTTTCAAAATAATAATATTTTAAAAAATATTTTTGTATTACACTTCATACAGTTTGACTAGCAACAGGCAAAGCAAACCTGTATTTTGTCAAAATCCATCTTTGTGGAGAAAGACAATTATGCTCTCTAGGTTTTAGTACTCATTGAAGGCATGTTACAAGTAAGATATTTTCACTTCAGCCCCTAAAACAGAGGTACTTGTAGGTTGCCTGTAATGTTAATTGTGATGGGAAGCATTTACTGTCATAAAAATTGAATTTCACTGACTGTGAACCTGCCATAATCCTATGATCAGGTACATGCAGAGACTGAAGTGTTGTGGTTGTCTTTATGGTGAGTTGTTATTTCATATAGCATGGTAAACTCCATTGAACAAAAATCTTGTACACGTGTTTGCTTATGGTATTCTTATTAAGTCAGCAGAAATGTAATCTTTAACAATTTTGATACTCTCCAGCATAATGTGCAAACCCCAGCAGACTTGTTAAGAATTAAGTATTTGTTATATTAGTGATCAAAAATTTGTTACTACTTTATTTTTGGAAGAAAAATACAAAAATAAAGATAAATTGATGCATTGTTTGTGAATGCTTATCCATCTGGAATAAGCTGTGGTATTTAGTTAGCAAAAATGTGGTATTATTTAGCAAAAATATTCATTCTTGCTATCACAGGATGAAAGAGCTGGAGCTGTCACACAAAACGTTTCTTGTGAGGATTGATCAACTTTGTGTGAAGCTGGACCAGGTTGAAAATGCCAATCTGCGCATTAAAGGGAAACTGCAAAGCATTCAGGAGGACCTGATCCACTTGGTGAGGGATAATTGTTGCACATGATCTGGTTTATTTCCTCTTTGTGGTAGTAATTTATAAGTCAAGCTCATCTCCAGTGTCTTCTGTTTAAAAGCAATGAATGGTCTCAGTCTTTCTCTTTTTGCTACAACCAAAGAGAAATCAGAATTATTTTTTGTTTTTTGGGGTTTTTTTTGCCTCCCAGCTTTCTGTTTCTCTGTTGCTTTTGATAGCACTGCTACTTCTCTCATTCAGGCCCATGATCAAATTTATGCTCCCACTTCTTACTTTCTCCCTAGGACCTGCTCGGTGCACTCCTTCTTCGGTCAGACTTTATCTTTCTAGCCCCATGCAACAAGAATTTTTACCTAGTTTTCTTATATGATGGATTCATGAAAATGGAGAAGGAATGAAATGTTTTCAGGAACTGGCTTCAGTGAAACAATGTCTTTCAATTCTGTTTATCATAAGATATCCTTTCATTTTATCAGCATTTTAGGTCAAATTTGAATACTCTAACAGGACATCAGTATTGTGTGGCAAGATTCACAAGAATGAGAAATAGACTCTGCTTTTGTAATTCTCATCAAGAGTTAACAAAACAAAATATTAGCCCACATCTACCTGGCTTTTCAGCCTAGTATTCCTTCTGACCAGTCCTAGGAAAGTACTGATGGTCAAAATGACTGATCTAAAGAAGTCCTTGAAAAAACCAAAGTCATTCCTTCATGTCTGTGCCTTCTGTCTTGCTTCAAAGTTGCTGCAGTGTCCCTGTGATTCTGGTGCCTCTTACTCTGCTCAAAGCAAGGGGTACTGGACTCATGAAAGCCTCTCCTGCCTTGCACTGGCATCTTTCACCTCCAATCTCTGTGTTCAAACACACTGTAGTGCAAAGGAAAATGCCAAAGTCTTTCTCAAAGTGTTTCAAAAGGCATCTGTCCCTTTCTCCTTTTTCAGCAGTCTCATAAGAGGAGCTGGCAGATGCCAGGCATAGTGAAGAGCAATGGGAAAAGTCCTGGGCTCTGGAAAGTGTGTGTCCTGTTTTCTATAACACAACCACAGCTCCTCTCTGCCTGTGACACCCCAGTGCTACAGTACTGTCAGTGTTAAGGATCTGTTACTGTATAAATCAGAGCTGGATATATGAATTACAGTTCTAACGTTTATTTTGGTTTAATATGTGCTTTAGAACATTCAAAAATGTGTTTAAAAGGTTCCTGTATGTCATGTAGTAGCAGATGTGGATGAGTTTGTTTTATTTGGTTCCCACTGAGATGTTTTGGTGATGGCTGAAATTACAAAGCAGGCTATTTTTGCCCTAAATCCAGCATTTTACTTGCTTTAAAAAAATTCTACTTGTGTCATTCCTGAGTTTTCAGAAAACAAAGGCAGAATTATCACTAAATTAAGAAAATTTGTAAGGTAACAGGAGCTTTGATATTAAGTTGTTAACTGTATATCTCACTGAAATGATAGGTTGAAAACCAAAAGAAATCAGAGAAGAAGCACAAGGAAAAATTGCGTTGGCTTCAGGGGCAGCTGAAGACAAAAGAGGATGAAATAAAAAGCCAGTCAGAATATTTTGAGCACTACAAACAAAGGCAGAGACAACAGACAGCAGTACTGAGGAAAAGGGACTGTTACCTTCAGGATGAGGTATCTAGGCTGGAAAAGCAAGTCCTGGATCTTAATGCCCATATTGCTCTTTTGACACCCAAGTTAGAAGAGGGGATGGTGCAGCACCTCCAGCAGAAGCTGCAGTCAGTGTGCAGTGGGATTCAGGGCTGTAAACACCCTGGCAGGGAAGAAATGGAATGGAAGGTTTGTATTGAAAATGTGGAGCATGATGTGAAAAGCCACCTCAAGGCATTTCAGCAAAACTTGAAGTTCCTGAGAGAAAGAGAAGAGAACAGTAGAAGAGAACAGGCAGACCTGCTGACTGAACTGCAGTGCTCTCAGAACAATGAAGACTTTCTCAGAACAAAATTGGAAGAATCTCACCATCAGATCTATAGTTTAAAATTATCTGAAATCAAACTACAGGAAAAAGTGGAAGAGCTTTTAGATGAAAATAGAACTTTAAAAGATCAAGGTACTATGAAGTTGAAAAAGAAAGAAAAATACTCAGAACTTACAAGATTGGTGGATGGGGACAACAGTGTTTACCTGGTAAGTCAACTGGTAAGTAAAAATAATGCAAAATGTAATTAGCTTTTATCTTTGTATCACTATGGATTACACCTGTCATGAGAGGTACAAAAAAGATGCAAATGTGAGGCTTTATCATGCCTGATTTTTTTCTTATTCTTTTTTATTCATTAGTACCAGTGTCTCCTTCACACCCAGCAGAATCAGTAGTTGGAAACTGCATTGCATCAGAGCTTTTTTTAGGTGCACATTGGGGACACTCAACAAACCTTTTTTCCTTAACCATTGAGGTGGTGTGCTCACAGCAGAAGGTCTCAATGTGAATGAGATTGGCACTAAAAGTAACCCCAGAAGTTCTGAGACCTGCCTTGTGGACACCCCTCAGTGAAGGAGGACACATATGGTTGGATGAGTTTTGCATGTTATTCATGCCTAAATGCTGGGCCAAAAAGCACTCTTGACAATAAATGTTGTCTCTGAGAATTTCTGGATGATGGTAAACAGGGGAAGATGGAGGCAGCGTTCATGACAAATGAGCTGAGCCAGTCAGTGGTTTGTGGCTCTGCAGCATTGTGATATGCCCTGAATACACTGAATGGGACTTGTTTGCTTTGAGCACTTCACCCCAGCACTGCATGGGAAAGCTCTGCTCGTGCTGTAATATGGCATTCAGCTTCTGCCAATTCATTTTGCTGACAAGGAACAATTATTTTCACAGAGTGGACTCAAACAAAGTTTTATTCTTCATGCACGTAGGTGCAGGGTATTTTTATTGAGACTTTATTTAAAGTGAGATCAGCTATGCCTCACACTCATTCAGATTGTGACCTGATATCCCAAGAACTCTCCTGATTTTAACTGCAGCTAACCAAGAGGCAATGGGCACGAACAAAACCCTTTCATATTGGAGGTCAGTCAGACTGTGAATACTTCCAGAACTGGGAGAAGCTAGAGATGATCTTGTATCCATAAAGCTAGAGGAAATACAGACTTTTCTTTTTTTTTCCTGGTAGCGGAAGGCCTTTTGCAGGCCTGGTGATTTTATCCCATCAGTGATTCCAGATCCCAAAGCACTGAGCTCCAGCAGGTTGTCTCTGTGGGAGAGTGGTGAGGTGATCCTGCAGTAACCAGCAGCACATGGGTGACCTCTGAGCAGAGCTCAGAGCTGCACCTCACCCCACGTCTCTGGAGCTGCCCCAAGGTGGCAGAAAGACCAACTGCTTACCATGAGCCATTGCTATAATCCCTTTAACTGGTGTATTCACTTTTCCTTGGGAATGAAGAATGTGGTTTGAAAATATTTTAAGATACTTCTTGAGGGACTTGCACTGAGTCATAAACAGGTATAACAAACAAATGCACTATGAGGGTACTGCACAGCTAAAGTCAAGAGGAGTGAGGGCTCTCAGAGCCAGAGAAGAAGCAGTGAAGAACTACTATTGGTTTGATAAAATTGAGAAAAGGAAAAAAAAAAAAGAGTTATTTAAAGATGGGAAAGCAAGATACACGAATGACTAATTGCCTGAGACGAATCCAAAAAGTCTTCAAGAAACAAGGATTCTTTCTATCTTGTACTTTAATAAAAGCCTATTTTTTTTCTCTCCCTGAAGTTTTCTAACCATTTCTTTTTGAAGTATTCATTTACATTTCTTGTGTCATAGGAGATTACAGTCTCTGTTACCAGGTCTTTGGTATAAATGAACAGGCCATAATTTGTGTTTACTTTACTCTGCTGCAGAGTAGATAGTGTTCTTTAAATGCTATGTGTAGTACTTAGCAGCATTAAATCCTGTGCCTTCTGCATTTCTGATTGTCTCTTCCTCCTATTTTGGTTCTACAAGTACACTTGCATTTTTCTAGTAGAAAATGACTTGCGATAGCAGGGAAAAAATTGCAATATCTATGATAAAAGGAGGAGGGAGACATCTGGTGTTTTTTCTGTAAAACTGAAGAGGGTTTTCCCCCCTTATCCGGAGTTTTACCAGCATGTATTAAAATGGAATTTCTCAGTCTCATCACCTCCGTCTTGTAGTATTTAAGCCAAAATAGTTACAAGAAAATTCTCATTTGATCTCATCATACTCCATCAACAGCTATAAAAATGAGAAATTTTGTGCAATACAAAATCCAATTAAACTGAGCACCAAGAGGTGAACTGCATCTCATGGTGGAATGTAATCTCCAAGTAAATCTTGTAGAAAACTTGAATTTCCAAACTCAGTATCAGCATCCTGTCTGCAGTATTCCAGTTGCAGGATATGCCTGAAAGAGAAATGAACATACACCAAAGAAAGCAGCTTCTTACGTGTGGCTGTGTGTTGACTTATCAGTTTCTACATGTGGGCATTAAGAGGGTCTGTTGAAGATGAGGGAAAAGTATGAAAAAACCAAGCAATGGATCTTTCTGCAGCTTCCACATGACAGCTGAGGTCTTGATTTCTCAGTGTGATGTTCTGCCACCTGAGCCTTGTGTCTTATTCATCATTTTGTGTGACCTTCTTTTGGCAGTACCCACATATCAATCAAGAGTTGGTATCTGTAAAGAAATAAACAAAAAGGTGCAGGAAAGGAATGATTGTGTTTCAGGGAATTGGCATTAGTTTCAAACAGGTTGCCCAGAGAGGTTTTGGATGCTCTGCCCCTGGATGGGGCCTGAGCAACCTGGTCTGGTGGAAGGTGTCCCTGCTCATGGCAGGGGGGTTGAAACTTGATGACCTTTAAGATACCTTTCAACCCAAACTATTCTATTAGTCGATACTACTGAGAAAATAAGGGAAGAAATTTTGAAAGTGTTGTGGTTTCCACTTAAGTTGTGCCTCCCAGTCAAGATCTTTTGATAGAGCACAACAATGAGGCAGATGACTTGGGTTGAAATAACAATTATTCTCACCAGTGGTCCTGTGGAAAATCAGCAGCCTTTTCTGACCCACTAGGAGCTGAAGACTTGGAAGCCATTGCCTTTCCCATCCATATTTCATTTTAAAATTGCAGCTCAGTGCAAAGGGATCAGATTTCTTTTCTGCTGGCATTTAATGCAGGGCACTGCAGGAAGACAAAAGTGCCTGTGTTGGTGTGGTTTCTGTGGTGTAGCTGTTTTGGTTACTGTCTCAATGATGTGTTTTGTTGAGACAGTCAGATCTGATTCTTCTGTTCACTGAAAATGAGCACAGTGCATGTGAAATGTGACCTGCTGTTATCAAGCAATAGGGGTATCTGCTTTGCATCAGGAAGTGGCAAAAGTTTTCAAATTTAATCAGGGACTCAACATAAATGTCAAGAACAGAGTCTGAAATATGCAATTAAATTATCAATGGAAAAACAAAATTTTGTTCAGAATGGTTATTCTTTGAGTTCTTACAAGCTAGGAACAATTATCTTTGCAGCTGGGCATTGAACTATTAGTCTTATTCCTTACTTGATTGGACTTTCTTTTAGCTTTGTTGATGGCCATATAATTTAGCTACTGTTTCACTTGTAATCTGACACATTATGTGCTTGTGACTCAGATTTTCTTCCATAATGCTTTGTAAAGTACGAAGGGAAAACTAAAGGAAAGTTTGTGATTACAGCTGGAAATGTTGTGAATTATTAAAAAAAATTATTAACTGGAAAATGTTGAAATAAGAAAATTGTATGAAACAATAGCAGTTCTAATGAAATAATGGGTCTTTTGAATGTAAAACAGCAAAGGAAATTTATTTGCCTGTTTTTCATATCACTAACACCTGTATATGTATATAACCTGTTTTTCTTTCCTTTTCCTCCCCATTTTCCCATTAAGAATGGAGATCTAATTCAGGATGAAGCTCAGAATCTGAAATGGAGGGCAGTCTTGGATTCACGCAGAAGCAGAGCTACTCAAACTCCAGTTGTGCTGCTACATGATAAAGAGTCTGGTATGCAAAGAAATCTGACTTTTTCCTTTCATTTCTGTGCCATTTAAGTGAAGATGATTTCGTTCATGGGGTGTGTATGACTTAAAAGGTGTGAACCCTTTGAAAATCCTCCTAATCTGTAAACTGTACCTGGGGAAGGTGAAATGATAACTGTTTGCCACTATTCAGATAGGAGCTTTCACAAGAGATCCTAGAACTTTCAAGAAACTACAGATGTGAGGGGGTACTTTGTATGTCCTGGATGAAGTACAGCATTTGGGAATGCCATGCAGCAGACAGATTTGCTCTTCAGACCAAACAACATCAAATCTTTGGGAATTTTATAGCAAATTTTAGTGTATGTAAATGCAGACCTGCACTGAGTAATTTTAAGCTGTAAATTTAATCCCTAAGTTTCCACCTGCCCACTGTAATGAAATGTATTTTCCATTTCTAAATGCTTTGGGACCTGGAAACTGTGAACCCCAAATACACCTTGGTTTAGGCCTCGATATTTATGAGGCTTTTATGAAGCTTATTTTTGTGTCTAACATCATGCTTGTATCTGAATCAGTGGTGATGTATGCTGCTGGTACAGAAGGTAATTTTGAGTACACTCAGTAAATATTTTTCTATTCAGAACATCTGTTCTGATTGTTTTGGGTTTGCTTTTTGTGTATCTGGGAGTGACATTACATTTACCAGTGCTTTGCCATAACAGAAACATCAGCCTGTAGTTGTGAGGGACTAAAGCAGATGGAGGAACTACCAGAAGACCTTGTACCAGTTTTGGAATGCAGTTCCAGTGCCTTTGTGAAAGTTGCTGGTCTAGCTGAGACTGAGCAGGTGAGAAGAAAAGTTACTGCTGTTCTTGCTATCTTTGTGCACAGGGAGCATGTGAAATTGGAGAGAAAATGAAGAGTTGGTGTATTTAAAGGTATAAAAGTATATAAAGATATAAAAGTAGCTTTAAATCATAGCTACTGCAGATGCTTTATAAGGTGAATACAGATGTGCACTAAGACAATGGTTGACTTACCTAATTTGTTACATTACTATCATTGCAAATAATTTGAAATAATATGAAAACCCTTTGTATGGAAATATTTTTTTCTCATCAGTCTGTAATCAAGTATTTTGTGGATCAAGGAAAAAACAAATTATGATTAGTAACATACTGTAGCATATATTTTTCAATTTGAAACATTTCTCATTTGCTATCATCAGGTCACCCTTGGACCACAGAGGGCAAATACTCCAGAGGACAGTTTCACTTTGCTCAGGTGTACCCCAAGTCACCATGCAGCAGGACTGCTTCCCCTCATTCTGAGAAGTTACCCAGTGATGAGACAAGTAAGGAAACCAAAGATGAAGAAACCTTTTTTCTCTTGAAGGAACATGCTGTAACTCCACCAGTGAAGACATTCCCTGCTTCTGTGGTTGAAATCTTAATGAGGAAGAAGCTCCAACTGACCTTGTTTGAGCCTGGAAGATATCACATAACAGCTTTCACCACTGAGAAGAAAGTGAAGAATTTGATTTTCTGTGAGACAAATACTAATCTTTGGTCTGATGGCCTTTGCATTGTTGCAAAAGGAAGAATTTTATGACAGAGCTACTGAACTTCTCCATGGAACGTTGCCTTCCACTGTGGCTGAAATTTTCACAACATCTCTAGAAGAATGCAACATGGAAAAGCTTTGGGGAAACCAGCAAATTCTGCCAGGAAGTGTGAGTGAGAACAAATGTCTGGATAAAGATGTGGATGATGAAAAGTATCACCAAAAAATCTTTACAGGGAGAGCTGAAAGACAGGAAATACAGAATGATGAAGCCCAACAACAACAGGTAACCTGTGATCTTGAGGAAAGTTCTAAAGTTTCCTACAAAAATGAATTATTCAGTCCTGGGAAGCCAGGAGTGGAAGCCAGAGAGTGTCTCCATAGCATGCAGGGTGCCCAAAGTTTACCTGTTGATTTCAAAGTCTTTAAAAAGTGTTTTGAAGGGAGTACTGAACAAATGGAGAAAGAAGAAAATATTTCAGAAAAATGCATCCCTGGTGTGAATGGTGGATGTAATGGAGGAGACATAATTGAAATGGAAGCAAAAGGAAAGCAGGCTCAGAAACCAACTCACCAAACAAGCCCCTCCAGCAATATCGGCCTGAAAAAAAGGAAAGACCAGACCTTGAAACTCCATGAACCATATAAGAATTTCTCATGTCAAAAAATAGCTGCTAAAAATGTGCAGCATGAATACTCTCAGAATTTTTTTTCATTGGATGAAGAGAGATATCCACTTAAATTGCTGTTTCCTCTGCAAGAGGGGCCTGTGTGGTTAAGCAAACTATTCCATCCAGGGGACAGTTTTTATAAGTGTTTCTGTCCTCTGTCAGCCTTAGAAGCTGGAAATGAATGTAATGTGAGAATATCTGTACTGGAAAGAGCAGTGGCTGCATGTTCTCAGAGGATATTTCTGCTGATGCAAGAGAATGAGAATTACTCCAAAAAAGTCTGTATATTACAAGAGGAGAATGACAGATATGCCCAGATGATGTGTGCCCTGCAAGAGGAGATGGATGCATATTTTCAATATGTTTTAGCAGCAGATGAAGCTAACGTTGTTTCATTCCAAAACTTACTTAATGAGAAAGAAGTTGCTGGTGGGTGTTACGATAACTTTACAGAAGAAAGCACCATGACCCCAGGAACATCTTTAGTTGCAAATTTTCCCAACAACCTCTCATATGTTGAAGAGAAAAACAGGAATTCTGAAAAAGACTCATGGACAGTTGCATCAAATAAACTTCATGGGAGTGTTCTGTCCCTGAATGGAAGGAAAATGAGATACTTCCAGCTGCTTTCTGACCTGAAAGAAGAAAGAAGCAGGTGCTTCAAAGAAATGGCTAAATTATTACAAGACAAGGAGAACTGTGTAGCAAAATATAATGAATTAATGCAAGAGAGAAAGAGAAATGTACAAAGAATAGCTCTTTCAGAAGGTGAAAAAGAAACTTTGTTGGAACATTTGGCAGAGATAAAGTGTGAGCAAGACAAATACAGGACCTTAGTTTCAGAACTCCAAGACTGCAAAACTAGCTGTTATCAAACCATTTCTGACTTACAGGAGGAAAAATGTGTACTGCAAATAGAGATAGACAGAATCAAGCAAGAAACTTCAGAACAGTTTGATGAACTTCAGAAAGCAAATGCAAACTTTATTTTAGAAAATAAAACTTTAAAAGAGTTAATGTCTTCTTTGGGTTTCACCTATGAAGAGCTGAGAAAAGAGAAAAGTATAGGAGCAAACAAAAGTATAGTAAAACCAAAAGAAGAAAGTCAACAACCTGGTCTCAAGCCAAAGGAAGTTGAAACAGCATGTAGTGTAACACAAACTGAAGAACAGGGAGTTCTGGCTGTAGATCCTTCAGATTATTCCCCTGGGAAAAAGGTAAATAATAACAGTAAGGAATGTCATTGATCAAGATCTTCTAAAGAAAGGGAGATACAAATGTCATTTGGAGGGCAAAGCTGAGTGATGGAGGAAACTGTAGCCTCTAACATGAGCTGAGGTGCTAAAGTTAACTTCAAAATAGAAGGCAAAATGCCAGCAAGCTAGAAAGTTAAAAATAATACTTAAAAGACTGCACTGTTCAGGCTTCAAAAAAATTATTTATATTATTTCAAGAGTAAAAGCTTTTACAAGAAGCTTTTATTCTACTACAAGTTCTCCTAACAGAAGGAAACTTTTTATAATGGTGAAAATATGTTTTGGTGAAAGGTCTGCTCATGATAATTTACTAATTTATTTTTTATTTGGTCTAATTTTTTTTATTGTTTTGATGTATATGAAGCATATCTCTAAAGACAGGATCTTTACTCATGGTGGATTTCTTATCCATGTTTTTCCTCTGTAGCCATGTATCTTACACCACAGTGAATTTCTGTGGACATTACTATGTACTTATAAATGCAGAATTACTACTTCACTTGAGAATAGCCAACAGGGAAATATTTATATGTTATACCTTGATTTTATGCAAATTTTTTGTAGTAGTTTAAGAGGAAACCATCTATTGTTCTATAAATGACTGTGTGCCACTTGGTACAGGTGAGAGGAGTCATCCTGTCTTTTTTCTGTCCAGGGCAGCATGCTTGAAAGCTACAGTATGATGAAAGAGCAAGTCAGAAAGATGGAAGAGCAACTAAAAATACAGCAAAAGGAATTAGAAAAATCAAAAAAAGAGGTAACCTTCTACTCTGATGTTGTTCTAAAGACCAAATTTGTTTTTTCTTATGTTTTCTTACACGGCTGCCTTCTTTCTGCCAGGCTCTAACATTTCACAAAACAGGGAAGTCTCTGATCTGGAGAACCAAAATGTTCCTCTGATCTTTGAGTGATGAATGGCACAGCCCCCCTTGGTTGGGCAGAACATGAGGTGGAGCTGCCTTCCTGCAGCACACTGTGCCAGAGGCTGGGTGCCCTGGTGGAGGCACACACAACCACCTGCCTACTCTGGCATCTCTGCGCAGCTGCTTCCCTCCACATCACTGGGAATGAGGAGAAGGAGAAGGCAGTGGAAGCACTGAGGGTTGCTGCAAACCTGAACTGAAAGCAGTTTTTGAGTGAGGAGCCAGGTCACTGTCAGGGGTTTGCTGCATCCAGTGGCATTGCCAGGCGTGCTGCCCTTCTCCCACAGCTGTGTAGCCAACACCAAGTCCAGCAACGCCTTCTTGGAGACTTCCAAGTGTGGAGGGGTAGTTCTGTGCCTGTGTGAAGTAAATCCGCACTTTTGACACCATCCAAGGAAGTTTTCAGTGTTGTGCCTTTCCAAATGCACCAGATATTCGCATTCCTATTTTTTATTAGTCGGTCTCCACTCCATGCACATCTAAGCAGAATGTTTTGTTTTTGTGGCAGGAATATATTTATGGGGTTGTGACAGGCATCACTCACATGCCCTGTGGGCAAACCATTGGCAGCAGCAGGTGTGTTGAGTATAAAAATAAAACTAGCAATAGGGTTTTTGTGGTAGTTGTATGAAATTATTGTCCTTTGAAAGCTGCTTTATAAGACTTCCCAGCTTTCAAGTGAGGCAACTGGAATGAAGGGATGGATTTAAATGGCTGTTGGATGCTTAGACAAGGACTTCTGACCTTTTATTTTGAACATAAAGAGACAATTTTATTTTTACTTCTTTTCTAAAATCTGATTAACTTGGGTCATTCTAATCCTTTTGTGTGTTATAAGGAAGTTGTGTATTAAAATACTTCCCTCAGTTTACTTAAAGTAATATGAAACCTTTGCTTCCAGAAGGGAGAAAAAATGATATAATATACAAAGGAAAGAGCTTTCTGTCAGGCAACCAGCTGAGCTATTGAGGGGCTTCTTTGTGGTTTTTTGGTTTAGGTTTACTTTTGTTTTCAAAACTACAGTTCATGTGTGTAAGTGGAATGAAGGCAGCCTAGAAAAAAATTAGAAGATGAGTATATGGAGGGCTTTTTTCCCTTTCTTTGCATTCTTCATTTTTGATACTTTTGTTTTGATTCTTATACTGAATTAAACACTGCATTGTGCCAGCTACTAAGGAGAAAATTAACTCTGTCCCAGTTGAAACCAGGGCACATTCCTCAAGAAAACTTTTTCCCCCTGCCCATCTAATAAACTTGCTTTTGCTTTGCTCTGCGGGCTTTCAAAGATATAATCTCTGAAATCATGTGTGCATACACCATATCTTTTTAAAAACTTTATTCAGAATATTCATGGTGCCTTCACATTTAGAAACAAATTTAAATAATTTTTGGCATAGCTCTAGTGAGATATTCTATAGGGCATACTTCTAGAGTTGCATTAGTGTCTTATGATAAGATTGTTGTGTTTTGTACAACTTCATTTATTTTAATCAATTTATAACAATTCAAAAGCTATGATGTAGAGAGCAGCCTCAAATCCATGGTTGTAAGCTGGTATTGAGGAAGGATTTCACTGCTGGACTAATTTATACTCAGGAATTTTTGTTCTTCCTGCTAGGCTCAGAAGTGGTACAGAGAGCTTGGTTTTGCTGAAACAAGGTATGAAGAAACCAAAACTCGATTGATGCAGGCTCTCTCAGAGTTAGACCACCTTAAACAAGAAGTTGGGGACAAAATGCAGGGAAAGCGGCCCTGCAAAGTAATGGTACGTATGTGAATGGCATGGAGGAAAGCAAGGTCCTTGGGAGGAGGGTTCTGGCTGCAGAAGCACCCATTATTGGTATTGGGAATAGATTTCAAGAGCCTCTCCAGGCACTGAAAACCTAAAAGAGAGCAGATGTTGTGCAAGGTAGACCATCTGTCTGCAGAATAGCCCAGGTTCTGGGCTCTGCATGGGCAATGGAAACACCTCACTTTTTTTGTCTAGAAGGGCTCTTGTTCTGTTCCCTTTAGCCAAAGTCATTTTCCAGTGGCCTAAATGAAAGGTTTTGGAGGAGTCTGCGGTGTTTTGCAGTATTTGGCCTTTTTGCCCTGATTTCAGGCCTCGTAGCCCTGATTGCTGGATTTGGACAGGCAAAATGACACTCTGGACAGATGGTGTGGATTAAAGTCAAAGTCTTTAATGGAGGCATGTGGCCCAGATATGTGTCTCCAAAATCCAGGAAATCTTTCTATCTCACTGGAATGTGTTTATATCACAGAAATTATGGGTTTACAGTAAATTAAACTTTTTTTTTTAAATTTTCAGGTGGTTCTCTGTCTTGATACAGGTTTATGTTTTCCACCATAATAAAGTTCTTTATGGAAACATTTTTAATTACTGAATAATCTTCTGGAAGCAGCTTTTATAAAGACTTTTCAGCTAACCCTGTAATTATTTTTGCCCTCCTTAACTGGTGAGCTGCAAAGAGGAAATACTCAGTTTCTACTAGGTGGAAAAGCACATTTGTAGCAACCTACAAATATTTGCAGATTTGTTTTGAAACAGGTTGGATAGATATGGTTTTAGAAGAAAACAGAAACAAATTCTGGAAAATATAAGGATTCTGAGATCAGTTTAGTTGCCTAAATGCCACTGTTTATCCCAGTTAAAGGCCTTAGGGCATCCTAGGTGTAGGTAATCAGGAAGTCCTAGGCAGTTATTTCAAGCTACCTTGTACATCCTACATGGCACTATGGGCTGGTGTTCAGACAGCTGAATTCAGACTTTTAAATAAAAAATTTAAAAGATTTTTCATGTCATTCTGATGTATTGGCATGTAGCATCCTAATACAATAGAATCTATTTCACACAAGAAGAAACACCCAAATTGTTTGAAAATATAAAGAAATGTGTCACGTGTTTTGTTTAAGCTAGCAGATAAGATTTGGGGTGCGTTTTTGAGAAATGGAGCTTTAATCCTTTGTTTAGGGACAGTCTGGGGCAATTAGTGTTTATTATGTTGGTCAGTGAAATAAGATGGTAATTATGAGTCACATGGGAATAAAATTCATGGGCCTTGGCAGAATAATTTTACACTGGAAAAAGAGCAGGTCAGCCTTGCACTATAGAACCCTCTCACTTTTAAATCCCTCCAACAACTTATGTTTTCAAATTAGTGTTTATTGGTCAGTGGGATAGATTTATGCAATACTGTGATGCTGTTTGGTTTAGGTCTGGCTTCTTGTAGGCTTAGTGTCAAATTTTTGAATACAGGTGTCTCATTCCTGGTCAAAGATGCAGTCCATGTTCTTCACAGAACTGGGTTTTCCTTCAGTTGCACTAGTTGATGGCAGATCTAATTCTCTGCATAACTCAAGTCCATTATGTTTTAACCAAATAATATTTATTTTGTTGGCACAATTTAGCAAGTAGTAGAATAGAAAATAAAGTAGATATACCTTAACAAAGGTCAACTGAATTTCAATGAATCACTTTTAAAATAAACTTTTAATATACACCAAACTGTTGGTAGTGGGTTTGTGTGAGGTCTTAAAATATGTTTTTCCAGATTAAATTTTAAAAATAATACTTTTTGTCACAAAAAAGATCATGATCTACTTTTCTAGCATCATGTTACTCCTGAGGGCAGTTTTGTTGACTGGTGATCCAGTTTTTGTTTTCCATTACTTTCCATCCTTGACCAAAACTCTTTTTCATTACTCAAAGTTACTAATAAACCCTTACACAGTAAATCACAGTAATTTATGCTTTTTCCTGTTCTAAACTTCATTTTTCTGGAACACCTCTTGCTGCAATGCTTGAAGGAAGTGAAGATGTGAGCACTGTGGGTCCAGAACCCAAAGTGTTTGAAGTATGCTGTGTTTTGAGTGTGTCATGTAGAGCTTTTTGCATTTCTTATGTTCTCCAGGCGCTGCTGCCCAGGGATCCTAGTTGTCACCTGACACTCCATAAGGCTGTCATGATATTATTCATTGCAAGTAAAAGAGAGCTAAGATCATATCTTTGAGGCTTACTGCTAGGACTCTATTTCAGTGAAGTTGCTGACAGGTGAAATATGCTTTAGCCTTAGAAGCATTTGGGTTTAGAAGTTAGAAGTTTTCTGGGATGTTAAGGCGGTGTTGTGGTTGAATTTAAGAGAAGTATGGGGGTGAGCAGGAAGGGGGCAAGGTACTGTTTACAGCTTTAAAAATTAATAGAAGAATTTTGCGTGGTATGCACATGATAAATAAGGCACAAGGCTTCTCCAGTGAACTCCTGATGACTGTCTGCAAAAAAAGCCTGTAGCAAAAAAGGTCATGTTCCTTCTCATTTTCTCACTGAGTTTTCAGACAAGCACAAGTCATATAAGAAGAAGAAGATACTGGTTTTCTTTTAATGTTTAGGTACCAACTTCAAAAAGTAGTGATCTTGCCAGGTTTTGCAAGAATGCAGTGTGTTAAATGCTATGTTTTAGACTTAGTTATCCTTTGGTTATTTCCCAGTCCCAGCTGCTGGGTCCTTCCTCCTTCTGGAGCTTGACTACATAACCTATGGTCCCTGGGACATCTGACAGAGTGCTCATCATAAATCTTGTATGCCTCATTTGTGTGTTGGAACTACAGAAAACTGCTGGTGGTTCAGCCAAATGCAAAAGGAAAGAGGGAACTTCTCTCTGTCTCTCACCTTCACACAGTTGTTTTATTTCCCCACCTTTTTTCCATAAAGCATCTTCAGTTAGGGAGTGTTTCCCTTTTGGTTTTAACATACTTTTCATGTGGGAGAGAAGATAAGGGAAGTACCATGTCATGGGTTCATCCTCAGGCTTTTGTCCCTTTTAGCCCCGGTCCAATCCATGGTGATGTGTCCAGCTGTTCCTATTGTTCTCTTGACACAAGAGGGAGCCAAAAAGTTTGGTACAAAGCATCGGACCTGCTCCAGTGCTGTGCGCAGAGGACAGGCTTCAGGAGAGGAGCACTGTGACAGTGACATATTTCTGGTTTAATCTGTGTTGCAGTGATGGGCTGCAGGCAGAGGAATGTGATCCATCAGCTCAGTTGGCTGTTCCCTATGGAATGGTGCCTTCCGTGTGTTGTAGTCAGGGGTGTCAAAGCCAGAAAGGCTGGGAAAAATTTACTGGGGTGTTGTGCATCAGGGCTGCGTATGAACTTCTCTCCCAGTTGTATCAATGTTTGTAACCATTAAAATCAAACCATCATTCTGTTTTGCCAGAAACTTATATGGTGTTACCACAGTATACCATGGGTCAGACTATAATTTTTAGCTTAATCTTTTAGAGTTGCTTATATACTGATACTTACATTATCAGAAATCTTGACCAGCTCTGTGTATCAACTCAATTTTTTTTTAATATAATAGCATAATTGTTTTTCAGGATATCTCCTTCTCCTTCAGATTTGCCTCATTCTAAATCTATATGTTTAATCAGGCAGTGTCACTTGTAGGAGCTGACCTTATGATGCTGACCATCAATCTAAAGCTCTCACTAATCCTTTCAATCTTAGTACATGAAATTGGGGAGAAAATAAATTGAAGAGTGGGGGAGGAGGAGTTAAATTCAGAAGCTTCTCTTTCCACTTGCTCTGTATCATGATTATTACATTTTAATGTAACAAATATTTTTTTTAGAAATTTTTACTTAAGATCTGATTAGTTTATTAATAATCTTCAAGAACAAATGAATATTTGGGAGAGTGGAATTATCTCACTGAGATAAATATATGTAGAAAAACAAGGGACATATTACTTCTTGTTGAAGCAGGAGACTGGGAACATCTGAGTTTTTTCCTTACTCACTATGTGACCACAGATTGGTTACTCATCTGTCTTTGCCCAGTTTCCCCATTACATCATTACAATACATTTATTTACCTTGAAGAAATGTTGTAGGAATCCATTGCTATACCTCTTCTCACAGGGTTCAAGTCCTCTTTACATATAAAGAGTTTAAGATTAGTGTAAAATATTAGTGCTAATATGTTCATGAAGTTTTGGGATCATGCATTTTATAACAGCTTGCTTCTTTTTGATGTACAAGGTAAGTAGTTATATTGATTGAGAAGTTTTGTGGTATTAGACACGATTAAGAATATTTTTGTTGTTTTATACACCTAAATTGAAAATCTGTGTATTTTCTCTCTAGCCTGTGTACACACTGAAGGATGCCCAGGAAAAAGAGGTGAATAAAATAGCCAGTAAAAGATTAGAGCAGCAAGTGTTGACCTTGAAAGCCCAGCTCAGGGACCAGGCTGCATTACAAAATCAGTTTCATGACTTGCAGAATGAAGTGGAACTCCTTCAGACTCAGCTATGTGAAAAGGTATAAAATTGTTTTCTATGTGCTTAAATGTGTGGTCAGATTCTACATGTCTCTCTTCAAAGGGGAGAAGCAAAACAGTCTTCTTTCCTGGGAATGAATCTGAGGATAGTTAAATGGCTTCCAGGGATATAAAAGTACTCCTGACTTCAGAGAATTAGAGAAAAGATGTAAATTGCCTGAGTGATCCATGTTATGGAAAAATGATAGATGATCATGAAAATTCAGTCTCTGCTCTAATTAATCCCCATACTGTAATGCGAGCACAGTGATGCTGAAATTCTTTACAGAGCCACCTCCTTGGCTTAAATTGTGGGGATTTTTTAACATTCACAACTCTCTTTTTCCACTACATCAGATTATGAAACTCCAAGCTAATAATAGAATTTTGATAGTTTTCCTAACTTTTTTGGTTCATCTAGGTTTAGCTAGGATTACACATGAAGAGTTTCAGTATTTTCAGACAGGTGTGTGGTTTGGATTTTTGTCATAGTTATTCTATGAGAACCCCCATGTATGCACTGCCACAAGCAGTTTGTACACTTGTGCATTATATTTCACCTGGCAAACCAGAGCAGGTACATAAAGATTTGCAAAGCTGCTGCCTTACAGTGTGACAACAAGCTGCTGCTGTAAGTGTCACTACAGCTACTGAACTCTTGGGTGGAAACAAATTCCTCCCAGGACTTCTTTCCCTTAGATTTTGTTTCCTATTAGGAACTATATTTTGGAACAGGATAATAGTTACAGTGTGAGCCAAATTGGAATTGCCCACCAGGCTCTGAAACAGCTACTAAATGGAATGTTCTCAATAGTGCTCTTTGTTCTTCATAGCCTGAGACAACGAGCAGGACATGCTTCTACTCTCAAATACAAGAGATTATTGTCTTCTCCCTACTGGGAACAGGTTTCATTCTATTTTCTCCACAGTAAACCCATCTTTCTACAACTTTTGTTTCTGTTTGGTTGTTGTTTGTCTGTTTGTTTGGTGGTAGTAGTTTTATTTTGTTTTTCCTAGCCTCACCCTGCACTGTGGTTTGCTCTAAACCAGTCCTGTAAAGAGGGTTAGTGGCTTCTCTCAGGGATGGGTTGGGGGATGCCTCTTGGAAGAACAGTGTTGGTAAAATGAAACTGTTTTGTAGTGTCACATCAGAGGGTAGGTGAGTAAAGGGTGAGATGTGCTATCTATATAAATGGACAAATCCTAATTGTTCTATTGCATCAGCAAGATGTGTTGCTCCCTGTCTCATCAAAAGTTGAATGTCTCCAGTGCAGGGACCTACTGGCAGCTCTTTGTTCCCCCAGTGCAATGTAAAGACATGTTTCCCCTATCCTGTCTGCTCTGATTCTTCCCAAGCCCACAATTTATTAGCTGAGGACAATGTGACGTTTTTCAGCATAACTGATTTCTCATAAAGGAGAGTTTTTTAATGATGAATGTAATATACTTACTGTAAACTTTATAGAAATATAAATTGTCAGGCAAAATAAATGCAAAAGAATCTGTACTTTATTGTCAAAAATATGTATTGATTCATCATGGTAATGGGTTTTATGTGGCAAGATGCTGGGTTTTTTTCTCTGCATAATCAGAAAGGAGGGTTACCATCAGTAGATTTTAATCATAAAGGTACAGACTAAGTAATCTGGCCCACTCTGCTTCACCTCCTAATACAGGACATGTATCAGCTGTGTCAGAGTGAAAGGTTGTGGATGTTTCCTTTCCAGAGTAGAAAATACATGCAGAAAATCCTGCTTTTCTCTGATTTTATAGTATAATATTGATAAGGACAAGGAAAATTTTCCTCCAATAAATGTTTTGGAATGTTCACAGAGTAAATATGAACCTGAATGCATAATGAAGGAGACCAAGTCTTTACTGGGATGCTACTTTGATTAAATAACCTCACTGATCTAAGGCTCCATCTAAGAACGTCCAAAAGCCTTTGATAATTTTTAAGACTAGTGCTAATGTAGGGCAGTGTTTGTGTGCCAGAGCCTATCTGTGTGCAGCCTTGCAGTGCCTTGCACTGATTCATCTTGTTTGTGATACAGAGTCACAGATAGATTGTGATTTGTGACACAGATATGCAAAGTGTACACCTCAGAGTCAGGTCTAAAACAAACACCAAAAAACTGCTGGAGTATTTCAAAGTATTTCTTGAATAAATTGATGCAGGATATTTTTCAACCTTTCAGGAGAAAGAGCTGCAGAAGAGCAAGTCTGAAGTGAAGCTGGCATTAGCTCCTCTGAAGGTACTGTGTTTGCCTGAACCCTGATTCAGGACCTGCACAAGGGGATCCCTTTGCTCACAGGCTCTGTGCCTTCCTCTGCAGCTGTCCCTGATTTGCTGGGTGCTGCTGCCTTCACCTTTGTGAGCAAGGGCTCACTGACATCAGTGCAAGGCCACTTTCAGCCTCTCAAAATGGGGACCTTGCACATGGAAAGGGAACATCTCTTTCCAGATTATCTGTGCATATATATTGCTCATGAAGGTGTGGAGGCATCTAATAATGTAGAGACATAGGAATACAGTCTGTAGCTTTGGGTCAAAATGTGCAGTTACAGATCAGACACAAAATGTAATCTTGCAGTCTCAGAAGGGAGTGAAATGACAGAGCCATGGGATGTTTATGTGTTCGTGCCACACAGGCTAAGCTGGCTTGCCTCACCCAAAAGTGCCAGGAAAGAAACAGCTTCATTAGGAGGATGCATGATGAGTTCCACAGGCAAGGATTTATTAACTCTGCGTTTGATGAAGAGATGAAGAGCCTGGTGAATGACATGACCCTGGCAGAGTACATGGTTGCTTTTACACCAATGTGTAATCAAGTGGTAAGTGCTCCTACTTCCTTGTAGGATCCTCATGTGTACACTATTGAATTAAGTGGTGGTTTTCAAAGTGTTTAGTGAGACTTAATGTGTAATTATAAAATATATTTAATTGCTTAATGTAAGTGTCCTGGTTTGAGGGGAAGTGGAATTCTGAGAGTGTGTCAGTCCAATTGAAGATGTAGATTTGCGATTGACACCTGTTTTGACCACTGAGAGTTGGATACGCCTCTGAGAACACACAGGGGTTAAAAGCAGAGCTCTGCCCCTGGGAAGCCCTCTTGGGACTTCGGCGTGGAAGAGGAAGGACCTCTCCCCCTGCTCCAGCTGTCCCGGCTGGGCAGGGGGAGGGGCAGCCATGTAGTAAACCCGGGCTTAGATCGAAATGGGGGTAAGCATGAACTGTTCCCCCCCCCCCCCCAGGGTGGAGGAGAGAGAGACACCAAGAGAAACACCCAGAGTAAAAGGGTGGAGGAGAGAGAGAGACTGAGAGCTACTGAGCAACCCCCCCTCCCCTGGGGAGACAGAGAGGCTCACTGCCTGAGACTGAGCTTTAGCCTTAAAGCTCGATATCGTGAGCTGCCAGCCTGCCCGGCCTGTAGAGAAGAGGAGAGTTGAACCAGAAAGAGTCCGGCTGCTTGTGGGTTGTGAGCTGTAGAGTTTTAACCCTTTCTTAGACAATGAAAGCTTTTGCAGAGTACTGACCCTTCCGAGAAAAGAGATGAAGAAAGAGTTAAGCGAGTATTTTAAAAGACCGAGCAGGGGAGAGACTGTGAAAAGAACCTAAGGTAGAAGAGATGTGGAGTGGCATTCTTTGCTAGACGCTTTTTGTAGAGCCATAGACTGTTCCTGAATACAGAGACTATTTTCAGGGGGAGCCACCGTCTTCCAGAGTTAAGAAAACAGTGTGGGAGTCTCCCGGCCCAGGAAGTGAAATAATGGAGAGACAGATGTCCCAAAATGGAGACTGTGCCTTTGTTTTAGAGTAGGACGATAGAATCCTTAAAAAGACAACCCTCAAAGTAGCTCTAGTCCATGTTCAGTAGTGAGAGCACTGAAATGAGAAGAAGGAGTCACGACCTCCAATCCAAGTAGTGATATGTGACCAAAAGCCCAGAGCATACAAGAAGGACTCCTCCTCTTAAAGAATTGATGATTGAGTATTTGTAAAGGTAGTTTTTGCTGGACCGAAAGATGTACTTGTATTAAGAATTTAGTGAAGAGAAAAAGAAGAGCTGTATTCTGTAGAGTTTTCATTTTCCTTGAGATTGTCTTTTCTTTTCTTTCCTATACCTATGTAGTGTGTAGTTAATAAAGTTCTGTTTTCTATAGTTTTAAGTAGAAAACTGCTTTGCTTATTCCTAAGCACATCTCACAGCAAGTACCAGAGAGAAAGTATTTTCATGAGGGGCACTAACATTTTACCAAGCTCAAACCATGACATTTTGTATTGCTTCAGACAAATCATGGAGTTGGCCATTTTACTGTTGTTGTAGGCAGGGTCTAAATTTCAGGAGCTTAAAGCAAAGTGCATCAATATTCCATGCAAGAAACACTACCCTGGTATTTTGACTAAGTACCTGATGGATAATGCAGCATGTATTACCCAATTTCATTTTAAATATGAATTTTATATTTCCTTCCTGCACAATGCGTTGTTTCAGATTTCTGAAGAAGTCAGGAAAAAAAAAGGTTAACTGTGAATATTTTAAGACTTAACTCAGTAGGCATTTGTATTTAAAAGGGAGTTAGTCACTTGTGTTTCTCTGGCAAGGCAAAAGTGGGAAGCAGTCTTTTCACACCTGGTTATATTCAATATTGTTATTATATGGATGCTGGGAATAAACTTCCTAAGTTTGGAGTTACATCTACTTGAAGACTTTCTTAAGGGCAGGAATCTCAATCTGGCAACCTGAAGAAACAGGAATTCCCTTGCAGTAATTGTGTCCATCAACAAGTTCTTTTTCCTTTTCATTTTCTGTTTTTTTTTTTTTTTTTTTTTTTTTAAAGCTTGTAAAAGTACCCAAACAATATTTGGTAATGTTTGTGTCTACATTCAAGTAGAAACTTTTTGGTTAAAGGTGGGGTAAGGGGAAGAAGTACTTTGTGTTACATACTTGTATAATTTTGTGTGATTGTCTCAAGAGAATACAGAATATTAAATATATATTCTGATAGCCAGTGAATTTATCTGCATCATAGAGCCCCACATTAAATCCCCTGCTTTGACAGATATTTAGCTGCTCATGCTAGGTGGAGCATAAGCCCCTTCCATGGTGTCTGGCCCTGTAATGGCCACAGGTCTCACTCAGGCTCTGGCACAAGCAGGATTCCAGCCTGGGGTTTTTTAGCATGCAAAGAACAGGCTGGCTCTCGCTGGGTGTCTTCACACTGAGCTGAAGACTCTTCTGGTCTGTGATAAATCCTTCCACATGTAACAGAAGGAAACTTTCCTATCAAGGAAGAGTTGCATGTTCTCATGAAAAATGTCTATTTCTATGCATCAGGTTTCCAACGGAAGACACTTCAATGAAAAAATGTCCAAGCTTCACTACTACTAATTTAATGATGATTACAATAAAAAAAAAAAAAAGAGAGAGAGAGACTGTTTCATATTCATGTGATACATTCCTTTGGTTTAAAAGATCTTGTACTGAATTCTGTGGACATATGTTGAAGTGAACTAACTTTTCATCTTGGAAATTTTATTTCTTGCTTTCAACTCTTATTCTCCCTGGACTTCACATCTAAGATTCCTAGACCCAACATCCACTTACATAAAATTCCTTTGAAAGTTAATTCCTTCCTTCCCCTCAGTTTTTCACTCCTACAACATTCATAACATTAGAATTCTACTATACAAAACCTGGTGAATTGTTGTTTTTTGGGGGTTTTTGTGCTTTTATTTTCCTTCTTAAATTAAAGACTTGCAATTGGCTTTATTCATTACTGTACCCAGTAACATGTGGAAGCCTATCACACATTGGCAGCAAACCTTTGTGCCATGATTTGCTGATGAATTTCAGCTCAAAATTTGCAGTGATGAATGAAGAACCATTCAGTGCCTGACCTTTTGTAGTTCAGTAAAAAACTTTGAGTCATGTTCTCAGAGCAAAAATTGGTTCATAGTTCTATTAAGAACTCTTTTTTTTTTTTTTGATCTGTAAATGAAATTAGATGTAGAGGGGATAGAGCTGCTTCAACTGGGTGCTGGGATGCCCCAGCTTTGGTGGGGCACTTATGGGCACCACCAAGTTACTCATACTCACAGACCAAGGCAAACTTCAGTTCTTTGCTCGTTCAGGACAGAATGGACGTTTGGTCATTTCCTTCTGTTTGACAGTATTTTCTCCCTAATTTTCATCCCAGTTAAAATACTAGACCACAAAGATGGTGTTATGCAAAACCCACTGTCTTTGGAGCTTCTCTTCAGACTTTCAAGGCTCTGCTCTCAGACATGATAAATCCCTGTTGTCCCTGTGGCTTTATTTTGCTGACTAACTCAAGACTTCCATCAGTTCAGCTCAGCAGAGCTGCATATATTTTGAGGCTTGTATTCTTGATTATTTTCACAGCCCAGCATTACATTCAAATGTTTGTGAGTGAAAAATAAAATTTGCTTGAATCGTGTAGTATCTCATAATTTTGTTCCAGCCATGCACTCTTCATTGAAGTCAGATATATGCTAGAGTATTATGTTCATAAAAGACAGTTTTCCTTATCTTAATAAATCTCTGTAAAGAGGACTAGGTATTGAATTACTTTTCCTCGTGATTAAACTGTACACCACAAAGCTCTTAGTTTGTAATTAAGTTTAATTGAACAATTTAGTATAATTCAATTTAATTTAAGTGAGTTTTTATCATAATAAACATATATGATTGCACAGAAGGGGTTTTATTTTAATTCTTTTTCATCCACCACCTTTGTCACTTTGGTGAAAGCAAAAATTCTGTGCAGGATGGTGAATAAATGCTGACTCTCAGTTTTTTAAAAAATCATCTTTTGGGCAGGCATTGAAATGACTATGTCTAATATGAACTTGAAATTTTTGGAGGCATGAAGAAGTTAATTTCTAAGGCTTTGTGATATATTCTCTTGAGAAACGATTGCAGCCCATTGGAATGGAGCAATAATAAATTTTGGCAATAGAAATATTTTAAAACCTTGTCTTGTTTTGTGTCTGGAAAACAAAAAGCATGTGGCTGAAGAGGACACATTGCTGGGACAAGGGCTGCCTCCAGCAGGTGCACGTGGCACTGGGCACAGTGCCCTGGCTGGGATTGACATCCCCAATGTCAGACACAAAATGTGTGTCCACATTTGCCCTTTTGTCATGTCCCATTTTAATCACCTCCCTTTGAATTCTGATTTTTTTTTTTTTAATTGGAAGGACCTTGGCCTCATCTTTTTTTTCTTGCCTTTGTAGAATTAATTCGTGGACATTATTAACAGTTATTGTTTTTCTGCCTTTCCCAGTGAAAAGAACACAGGACAGCATTCATGAACTGATCTTGGACATTCATGTTCACAAAACATCTAACAAAAAAGGACTTGGCTTTGCAACAGCTGCTTTACTTGGGATGGTAAAAGTGGGAAGCAAGAGGAGATGTTCCAGATGAGTAATAGGACATGTGAAGGAGGAGGCTCGATTTTTTTCTTGAGTTTAGGTGTCTACTTGCAGTTTAAGGGCCAGGATTTACCCAGCCGGGCTGGTTTGAGCATGAGGCAGTGTCCATGCTGCTTTTGATGGATCAGAGAACCACGCAGAGGAGCAAGTGAGCTTGGCTCCCCTTTCATATGCACTCAGCCCAGCCACTACAGTTGTGCAATATTTTGGGCCTTTTCTCTCTCTTTTGGGCTAGGTGTGGAGAAAAAGGAGCATGTTTAATTCTTTCCTTCAAATGATTGAGCAAGCTGCCTCTGTCTGGATGTCTGTAATGGAAAATGCTGCTCATCCAATTTGTCTTGTGCTGGAACACTTTGACCTGATGATATATTTTATATATTCTTTCCATAGTGGATCTGAAACCATTGTGGCTGTTTGCCCTCATTTCTTGGGGCTGAAAGGGAATTTGTGCAAGGGATGTAGGGATAAATGGTAGTGCTTTTAAATGCTTTTCATGCAGTCATCTTAAACCTTATGGATGGCAAGCTCCAGGCAAGGAATGTGTCCAGTGCAGTGAATTGTTTTACAGAATAGGGATTAAATGCTCAGAACAGCGTAGCTTAATTCTTCTTTCTGTCAAGGGATTTCTTCTGAGATGTGTTTTGATAGAACGATGCTTTTTGTTTGTTTATTGGTTTGTATTTCTACTCATTACTTTGCAAGTTTCCAGTGCATTGTATTTGAAGATAAAAGGCCTGAAATAAAATTCTCTGATGCTTTCCTTAAAGTGGTTTTTGTGTGGCTGTTAAGGTCAGGGGCTTTTCTGGCACTGAGGATGAGATACATTTCCTATATGATGAGGTCTGTACTTCTGACAGTCATCTGTGGTAGTTTATCTATTTATTTTCATAGTTAAACCAGAGGAAAAACATCCTTCCAAGGAATTCTCCTGCCCATTTTATGTACCTGCTTTAGGTAAGTGCAGATGACTGAGCACTGACAGGCTGCCCAGAGAGGGAGTGGAGTCTCCATCGCTGGAGATCTTCAAGAACCATCTGGACACAATCCTGTGCCATGTGCTCTGGGATGGCCTTGCTTGAGCAGGGAGGGTGGAGCCAGATGACCCAGTGTGGTCCCTTCCAGCCTGACCCATCCTGGAATTCTGGGATAAGGTGGGAAGAGCTGTAAAAGTTGGACTCCAGTGGTTGTCAAGGGGGCCAGGGGGAGATACACTTTGGTTTGATAAATCCCACCCTCAGAAGGGAGAAAGAATCTAACTTTGGGCTTTCAGTCTTTTTGGGACAAGGCTGATCAAGAGCAAGGAATCTTTCAAGACAAAGGTTTCTTTGCAGAAAGGGTTGGGTTTTTTACCTGACATTACAAAAAATGTGCCTTGAATGATTGGAATTGCAAGTGAATGAAGAAGTGGAATTCGTTATTTAGTAATTTTTTAAAAGGGTGAAGTCCATAGGGATATGTTATTTTTGACCCTTAAAGAAATATTAAAAATACTAAGAGACATGAAATACGGGTTCTAAAACATTGCTGGCAGCCTGGTCTTTCCAATGAAATACCTGATAAAGCTGTTCAATAATTATGTAAATGGTTGTTTGGACAGAGGGGATCTCAAGAATTTGTGCTGGCTGAGGAGAAGGTTCTTACTCAAGGTTAATGCCCTTTGAAAGTAAAATTTGGTTTAGCTGAAAAGATTTAGATCTATTTCCTGACTGCATAATAGAGATATTTTAGCAGTGGTTTTTGCTGTAGTTCATGGGCAACAGCATGTGTTTCTCCAGAGCAGCACATGCCAGTACAGGAATAGCCATGACTAAAAAAAATAAAAGGTTTAAAAATGAACCTTCCTTTATTTTCTGATAAATGATAGAATTTAGATTAACATAAAATGTACAATTAAAATATGCAGATAAATTAAAACATTTTCATCTTCTCTCTGCCACCACTGTCTTATTTTTCTGTAGTGCTGGGGGAAGCTGATGTGTTTTTGTTTCAATAACAATCCTTCTAGAACTTGGCATTATGCAAGTTTACACTCTTCTCAGTTTGGTCAGATATCACAATATTTTCATTTCTTCCTAGGTGGGATAATTTGTGGAAAATTGAGAGGAAAGCAAAAAAAGAATAGGAAAATAGAATAAATATAGTAAAAATAACAATTATAAAAAGAACCAACCTGAAAAAGAACAAGTTAATGTCTGGGTAATTGAGACAAAACACAAAATTTTTGCTTAGCTGTAGGAAATACAATCTTTAGTGCCAGTGTTATGACACACCAGAGATGAGTCTTTTGAGAATCATACCAATTTGCAAATATGATGCAGACTATACTGTGAAATCTTAGTCAGGGTAGTAGCATCTTCACTCACTGGGGTTTGCATTAACCCTGCTTTCTGCTGAGTGTCACTCCTTTGGCTGCAGAAGAATTTGCTAATTCCAAGAGGCAAAAAGGTTTGTGGGGTAAGGAGTTGAAGGAATGACCCTGAAAGGAGGTTATTTTTCTAGAAATGACTTGTGCCAGTGTCACAGCTTTGATTTGGTGGTGTGGTTTTTTTTCTGGCAGCTTTACCAGCTCCCCTGCCTATGAGCAGGACAGTGATTTGCCTTTGCATGGGTCACTGAGCTCCAGAACTTGTTCTGCTCCTGCTCACTCTCATCTATCACCACAAATGCCTCTAACTGTGCTTCCTGTAGTGAGGAAATTCTCATCAAATATTTTTAGATCTGATATCTTCATGCCTCAAAACATTTCAGGGCTGACCTTTCATTGCTTTAAGCCAGCTGGCATTTTTTGTGAGTGATGGGGAGAGATACTGCGCTTGTAACCTTGGTTCAGAAACCAAGGACTTCAGGAGCTGCCTTGGGCTCCTGTGTCTGGAGGGGAACATCCAAATGTAAAGCTTTCACTTTCCACCTGATCTGTGCCTGCAGTGCTAGGATATGTTTGGGTGTTCATGCCACCTTGCCTAAATAAATGCAATATCCAGATGGCATCACAGGCCCCCTCTGTAATCAGCATGGAGAAAGCAAACCTTTTAGGGAAGAGCAGCAACCTAAATTCTGTGTCCCCAAACTGACCAATGTGAGTGATCCTTCCATTCCTGGATGTGCCTGCCTTGTTCCCTGGCCTGCTGTTCAGCCTGAAATCAAGGATCCAGGTGGAAGCAGTGTCTCAGCTGGCCACACGTGCTTGTGTTGGGTACTTTAAGGGGACCAATGGCCACAATTCATCCGAACTGGTTCCCTCTGCTCATGGTGGGGAGCCAAGAACAGGAGGTGAAATGGCAACAACAAAAACACCATGTGTTGTTCTTCATGTCATAATAGAACTATATTTAGATGCAGAAACTTGTCAGTAAATGCTCATCTTTCTGTTGGGTCATCTCAGAGCAATCTTACACTGCCATTGCATTTCAGAGTCCTTTGATTTTTTGTTTTTTTAATGGACACAAGTGATGTAGCTAAGACCAGTGAAGATACATAGAGCAAAACCAATACATTATTTTAAGTTAAAATTGTATATTATTTTAAGTAAAAATGAGTTTTCTTTTAAGTAATTCTTCCTGACCTGGCATATATATGTATCTGCATTTCTGGAGCTTTTGAAGGAGGACTAATGGCAATGAGATGTTAATGCATAATGAGGTGAATTAATTTTAGAAAGAAATAAATAAATCTTCAAAAACTGAAAGACTGAAATGACAAGGCTTGCAATCTCAAGAAACAATGCAACAGTGATATGGTTGGTATAATAAATTTGGCTTTGAATTATAAAATGCTACTGCCTTGTAGTAGTCATTGGTATTCAGGGAGATCTTCTTGCAACTGTTATGAAAATGTGCATAATGAAACTGCTGTTTCTCTCTTAAATTTTTCTGTAGCTCAGTGAAGATATTCTAAAAGGATAGTTTGCTCTGGTGTAAAATTTGATTTGGATGTGAAAGATCAACTGAATTAAATTTTTTTTTTGTTTTGAATAGGAGGGTCTAGATAAGAGTTCGTGCAGTTGAACCAACACACTTTTGGAGTCTGTTCAGCCTAACTTTTTTGAACATTCATAGGTAGACAAACCTGAATTAGTTGTGCAGTGTGGAGTGAGAAAATATGTTTGTTAAAGAATCCTGTCAGAAATTTTTAGATTCTTCAAGAGAACTGAGATAATTTTTAAAATTAGGATTTTTTCCTAGTTTTAATCTAGGTTTTCGTAATAGCCCAAGGCAAATTTTTCAGCTGTAGTTAAAGCTTAGATATCTTTTTGTTTTGTTTTGAGGATGACTTGTTAAATATGGGATTCTTTATTTGAGAGGTGCAGGAATGCTCTACATCTGAAATAATTGGTATGTTATCTTTTCCCTTATTTTGCTAAATGTAGTTTATTTACAGTTAATTTCTGTGAATATTTCCTTTAGTGAACTCATCCAAATGGCATCCGCTAATCCAAAACGAGCAGCATTGGAAAACTTAATCTGTCTTGAATTTGTTAAAATGCTGTTTTCTCTTGCAGATGCTGCCTTCCTCCGCAGACGTTTCACAGGCTAAGGGACAGCCAGAGGATCCTGTGGCAGGAGGTGCCAAAGGGAACAGGAGGATTGGGTCAGCATCTGGTGATGGGCGGCCCCCACCGTTGTCCCCTCACCCCAAACCTGTGTGCTGGTTCTTCTATCACAGTACCAAGCCCAGAGAGGATCACAGCCTTGCATCAGAGCTGAGAGAAAACCACCCCAAAAACTGCCAGGTCAGTAAAACTTTTCTCGCTGGTTTTAGTTCAGTGAAATCTCTTATTCTTGGCAGAAGATACAGATGTTTGAATGATTCCTTCCAGAGATGCACAGTTGATTGTTAGTTTAGACAAGCTGACAATAATAACTGTTTAATGTTTTTCATTATGCATTTTCTTTCCCATTGTTTAAGGGGGACTTATAAAAATAATTAAAATATTTTGATTTCATCAAGGTGTATCTTACTCTATGGTAAGATGATCTTTGCAAATTGTTGGATGTTTTAAAAAAAGTTGTTATGTTGATCTTGTCCTACCTTTTTTCCCCTCCAATTCTTTTTTATTTTTTTTTTTTAGTGATCCAATTATTCCTATGCCCTGAAGCTCTTTATAGTAATTTCCATTAACTGCAGGAATCCTGTTAAGAACAGAGCTGATCAATTGCAATTGCATTTGTGACAGTCTGCTGCTAAACTAAACACGCAAGAGATTTCAGCCTCTCTGAAAAAACATAATCTCTCCATACTTGTATGGGAACAAAAGTCAAATATGCAATTACTGCAGCCAGTTAGGTAGAGTAGTTAAAAGTATTACTCGAGTGAATTTCCTTTATAATCTTGGATTAAAATAAATGCAATGAAACAATTAAAAGCATCGTTTTTGCTTTTGGCATTAATGAAAAGAACATGGAAGATACTGAGATTTTCTTTTAGTTAAGTAATTTATTATGCAATGAAATGGTGACTCAGAATTCTGATAACATGGTATTTCATCCGGGGGATATATGTAACAGTTCAAATCAAGTTTCCTGATTCTCTTCTCTCTCCCACTCACAAAGAAAAAAGACCAATGAAAATATGGCCATGAAAGAAAACTATTATGAAAAGCAAAATGCAAGTACCTCTTTGACAGATCTTTGTGAATTCAGAGATTTTTTTATATATATAAATCATATGAGCTTTAGTTAAATCCCAATGAAAGAAGACATGGGCTTCTTGTACAATTATATGGGAGGCGCCAGCTGAAATCAGCCTCAGTGCATAGAGCATCCCGTTTCCACAAAAACATACAGCAACACACTGGGACATCCAAGGTTTCTGTCCTCCTTCCCTCCTCAGATACCTCCAGCTGTCCCCTCCAGCTCCGACCCATGGGCTGGTCCCAGCCTGCCCTGATCCCTGGGGAAGCCCCCTGGGCTCTGCTGCCAGGGATGAAGGATGCTGTGGTGCCCCTGGACCGTGCCGTGCTCCGGGCTGTGGAGGGGCGGGATCAGAGGACGATGATAAATCCTGGGGTCAGATGTAGGAAACCAGCCTGCAGGTGCTATTGCCCAGGGAATGAAACACAAAAATGCCATCATGAATAAGGCATGGCTCTCTAGAGGAAAAACAGATGGCTCAACCTCAGCTACCGCAGCAGAAAGCTATTTGCCAGACGTGTTGTCAGCAAGTAATAAAGGTCGATATCCTGTGGGGAGAAATCAGCTGCATGGGAAAGAATAAAACCTGCAGAAATAAAACAAGGTAAACGTCTTAGCAATGGGATTTCCCCCATTGATACAAAAGAGCTAATTTTTTTTTTTTTTTTTTATCACAGATATTTTACTAGTTAGCACGGCCTATCAAGCAGTTTGAGATGACTGGAAAATTTATAAGGAAAAGAGCTGTGATAGTTTTTATGATCGAAATTTCACAGAACATTTGAGATCACTGAAATACACGGATTTTTCATTAGCTAGTCCACCTCCCCATTTTCTTTTCACCTCTTGTTGGTGATTTGATTTTCTTTTAACTGAAACTTTGAAACAAATCTATTAAATCACTTTTGCTTTTATGTATAACCTATTTCTTCAGTGTGCAGTGGCAAGTTCTAAAAGAACTCCCTTGTGTGACTGTTTCCTTTGGAATTTCAGGAAATGTAATGTTGTGGACTTCCTAGAAATTAATTTTACAAAAATTAGAGGGTAATTTTGCTGAGTTTCTTTACTATTGGGATATTTTTTAAAAATACATCCTTTTTTTTTAATAGGCCCAACTACAGCGGAACATTCAGCGTATTGCTATAAGAGCTAGTATCTGTAAAATAGCATCCTTCAATTGCTGCTTTTAAGTAAAAAAGTTGCAGCTCAGCTTGAGTAGTTTTACTGGACATGTGCACAGCCACTTTCTTTAGGGGACTGCCTGGGCATTGTGGGCACAGAAATATCTGAGTTCCCAGGATGGACAAAGCAGGGTGCGCCCTGTGCTGCCAGACCCCTGCCGCAGGGAGAAGTGTGTGGAGTGCCAGGCCAGCAGTGCTGGCACTGCCAGGACAGCACATCCTCACAGTCTGGCTCAGGAATAGCTGTGGTCTGGGCTGCAGGAGCCTTGGGCGCATCCTGGCTGTGAAAAGGAGGAGGGAGCAGTGCGTCTGTGCAGGTGCATGAGGGAACTGATGCTGGTTGGCTCTGGGAAGTTTAACTGAGCATGGCTGTAAATTCCACAAAATACCGATTTATATTGTGATCTCACCAGAGTTCATATGTTTGGAAAACACCCATTATTCATACATCTTTATCATTATTCTGTATGTTTCATCACTTTTATTAGAAAAGGGCATTCACACACAAATGCATGTCATGGTTGCTGTGCTTTTCCTCTGCCCCCATTGATTACCCCAGCTGGTTCATAGTATGTTACCACTTGTTTTTCGGAAGCCAGAAATAAAATGCCTGGTTTTGGTGAAATATTAATGCCCGCACTCACATTTCATTGTGGAAAGCTGCCTTCAGTTGCTCAGTAAGGTAGCAGTGCAGCAGGAACTGAATTGCTCTCCATCCAACACAGCTTTAGAAAGTGCACCCCAAATGCCAAGGGAAATAGTCCCTGGAAGTGATGCTGGTGAGTGCTGCCTAAGCAGGAGGTTCCAGTGAGATTCCAAAATGTGGGCTTTGCTTTTGTGTGTATTTCACTTCTTCCCGATGCCTGGCCAGAACTTCTGAAGCCAGATATACCTGCTATCCAGCCATCAGCTGCCCTGTCAAGTATTAAGATATTCTGACATGCAAAACCTCTTGTAAATATTGAACATGGTAACTGTTACATTGATAAAATGATGCTTTAAGAATTAGCCATTGTGAGAACTTCTTGGAGCTTTATCTTGCTGACAGTAAAATACAGGGCCTGCCAGTTCAGTCTGAGGTCAGATCATAATGCATGAAGTGTGCTAATAATAAGGATATTAATAATAATACTCTGTGATAATATGATAATAAGTCTTTGTTACCCTAGTGAAGCAATCTACTTTGTTTGGGGCTATGGTGACTTTCCATGAAATTAAGCCTTTGTCAGTCCAGCCTCTTTCTATCACAGATAAGTGTGGTTTATTTTAAGTGTTCAGGCTTCACTTTAAGCTAATTAGGTTATTTGGCCCCATTCTTCCTCCTGCTGGAACTAATAATTTCCTGAACAAGGGCTGCAGACACAGAGATGTGGATGGAAGAACAGACATTTGCAAGGATATTACCTGCATTGAAGCACTATAATTCAAAATGGACTCAAGCAATTCATCCAGCAAATGGATTCTGTGCTGGCACTTCACTGCTTTGCTTCACAAGTCACAGATTTCAGTTAAAATCCTGTAGCCCCTTGTGGTTTTAATTTTTTAAGACATCCATTCTTCCTACTACAAAGCATTGTTTAAAGATGTTCAGATACCACAGTAACCATTTGGCCAGCTGTTTCAGCTGCTTTTCATTTCTCTTAATTAAAAATGCAGAAGTTTGGACACTACACTGGAGGAATGGCAATAAATTAGCAGCAGTCGGTTTGGAGAGCTGCATGCAGCAGCACTGGAAAAGGTGAGTCAGCTAAAGGTTTCCTCTTTTAAACCTCTGTCTTACTCCATTTTTCCCACTACTGAATGGACAAATGAGAAGTGATGGTAAGATCATACCAAATAATTATGCACTAGTTGATTTACAAGAAGATGAGAGGGTACATTGCACCACCAAACAAGGAACTTCAAATTATTTAAACATGGTCATTTATAGGAACCGGAACCCAAAATGCACAGTGTCAGACCAGATGCTTCCTTTATTGATGTCCTGCTGAGCTGAGGTCCTGTGGGAGTCTCAGCTTGCTCAGGGAGTTATACAGGATAATTAATTCTGGCCCTTATTCTGTGAACTGTTTGCTGGGTTTTTTCTGTGTTGAGGGGGATCAGTAGCCATGTGCTTGCAGAGCACATCTGAATTAGCCTGTGTTGAGCCACCTGTGCTCTGCTGTTTGCCATCCATGGACCTGCAGGAGTGGAATGGCATTGTCTGCACTGGGCTGGATGAGGAGGATGCTTAGAGGGAAGCTGGATGACAGCATGCTGCCTATTGCCTGGTGCTCACTGAGCCTGCTCCCCATTCAGACTCTTCCTCTCCCAAAGATTTTGTATGAAACAGCACAGGAAACAATTTTCTGGGATCAATAGTTAATATCAAACACGTGTTTATTAATATACACAGGCAATATTTGCCCAGTTCTTTTTTGTATATTTGAGCTACCTAATACTGAAATCAAAATATCTCTTTTTAGCAGCAAAGTTATATCTCTTGTCTCTAGTTTCAACAGAAGTATTATTTAGAAATAGAATTGCATGGAAGCAGAAACCTGAAATAGTGCATAGTGCCTTCTAAAGGCTGTGTGAGAGATAAACATAAAAAGGAGACTCATGGTGTATCTGAGACTAAAAATGCACCCTGGAGTAGTCTGTACCCACATGGGGGAGGAATTGGAATCTGAGGATCAAAAACCACTGGAAAGAATAGCCTTTCTCCTGTAAGAGGTGAAAAAAAAAAATTCCATTGCTTTCTTCCAACACTGAATGAGTGTTTTCCTGAAATTAAAGAAAACTAATAATCCTCCTGCAGTTGGCTTTAGCTGTTTTGCTTTTCACTGGTAGGTGAAGTCATAAACAGAGAATGTAAAGCCAGTTTTTGTGTTCAAATGCAAAGAACACCTAGAATGACAGATCATGCATATTTTAAAGAGTTCTTTTTAGTCAGTGTAATTCCTGTGTTGGACTACTTCTCTGATTTTTCGGGAAAATAGCATTCATAATATTTTTTTTAAATGGCAAGTTGCCCTGTATTTTGTCTGCACTCAGCTATGCATGCAGTCTCACTTAACTAGACAGAATTCATCCTGCAAGTTAGAAAGGTAAAGTTGCCCATTACATCTTACAAATGTGTACAACAGAAATGGTTTGGTCAGAATCAGTGGAAGGAACATGTTCTCCATTCCTTTTGGAGAACTGATATGCTGGAGAAGGCTGGGAAGGCACAGGGAAGTAGGGAAAATGACAAAACTCAGTGTCTTTCAGGTAAAAGATGCCAGGATCCTAGGTTGTTCTGTATATTTAATATTTGTAGAAAATGCAGAAGGGTTGCTCATGAAGCCTTCCACTCCCCATGTATTGCTTGCCATGTGGTATGGAAAGCTTTCATTCCCATAGGAAATTTGGGAATCAGGTCTTATGTTCAGTCTGTGGTCGCTCAGCTGCATCCTCAGGACTGGTATTTGTAGGAGTGAGAACAGAACCAAGTTGCCCATGATTAAATCCCCAAGAATACCTGTTTGTATATTTTTTTCAGTAGCAATTCTGATTTGTGAAAGCACTATCTAGCACCTTGTCAGTAACAGCCTTTTCACTGAGCCCATAAGCTGATGGATATTAAAGCCCCTAATTAAAACCAGATAATGCATGGAAGATTTCTACACCGCAAACCTTTCTCTTAAGGCCTGATTAAACCAAAAGACCTCACATATCTGTTTGCACCAATGTATTCTCATCAGGTCAGGCACCTGGAAGCACTGGCTTAGGTCTGTCCTTCTCACAGCTCCTCGTTCTTGGGAATGAGGGGAACAACAAAGGCTGGGACAGAAAATCAGATATTTCAGAAAGAATGGCCTATTACATTTAGCTAGGAATAGAGACTGTCAGCAGTCTATCTGGCTCTGATCATCCTATCAGTCAGGATAATGGTGAACCATAGAACAATGTGTTCATTTACATATAAATGTGCATAAAATATTTATGTGCATATATATACACATATATATGTGTATAATTGCATGCAGTTTGGCATAAATAAATATGGTTTAAAATAATAGGGAGAAGTGATTTTCTGCAGATCATTCTTTTTTTGTGCTTTGTTTTTTCCTCTGTCTTGGGATTTGCAAATACAAGTAAGGACAAGAGGAGAGACTGATTTCTTTAATTCTTATTTTAAAGACTGAATTTAAACCTTAAATTAAGTGGGAACTAAGACTATGCAGTGAAAGTTCTGGTTGTACCTTGACTACACTGCAGATTAAAAATCCAGGTATGTATCAGTCTGTCTTTTCCTTCCCAAATAAACGAGATTCCATGGGAAGGACTCTCACTTGTGTGCCCCACATGCCATCCCAAATGTAGATGACAGAGGGACCAGGCCAGCAGGGGACACTTTGTCCTGGAGCAGTTCAGCTCCCTGTTGTCTCTTTTTGCTGCTGAAAGAGAGGAAAAGAAAAAAAAGATCAGCGGTTGCATAAAATATTGTGAGCACAATTTTGTTTTTATCTGCATAAACCATTGAGCCTTTTCTGAGTGGGAGTTAGGCACCCCTAGGGACAGTGTCAAACTCCTGTGGTGGGAGCCAGACTGACCTGCACCCTTGTTAAAGGGCTCTTGAAATGTGGCCGCTGTCATACTTCATGTAATGTAAACTATCTGCCTTTGGAAACTTGATGTAGTGTGGAAAATTGTTGAGAGAAAAAGCCATGACTTGTGAAGTAAGGAGGTCTGTAAAAAAAAGAGAAAAAAGAAAAAGAAAAGGAAAAGAGCCAGAGGATCCTGTTACAGATGGTGGGTCGGGTTCAGCTGGGTGCAGGAGCAGCTCAGTTTCAGCCTGGTGCTCCAGAGCAGCTGTGAGCCTGGTTCCCAGGCACGGACACTGTGTGTTCAAGCCATTAGTGAGCCAGGTCAAATATCCAAGGCTGGAGAGAGAGTTCTTTTTTTCATGGGTTTCTGGGAGTATTTAATCAGAGATTACTCAGAAATTAAGATGCTACCTGTTCTGCCTAGTCACTGTGTTTTTGATTATGGTGTGAGAACATGGAGCAAAGGGGAATTTCAGTAAAGAGTTGCTGGGAGTTTGTTTTGGTTGTACTTGTATTAAATGCATTTAGACAATTTGGAATTTGAAGTGCTGTGGCTTGTCAGTGGATGGCTGGCTGGCAAAGCCTCCTTGAAGAGGAAGCACCTGGAGCACATTGCTGGTTTTTATGATGTGGCTCCAAGGCTGAAAATTGAGAATGACTCTTTCTCACCCTCACTGAAAGCTGCAGCTAAAAAGGGAGGATGTGGCTGTCCCTTGCCCCCACCATCTGCTGAGTGCTGCCTCCCTGCTTTCCCTCTGGGGGCTGGGGACTGTCTCTCAGCAGCCACATCTCCATTTCCAGCTGGCTGCAGACAGTCCCTTCTGGTAAATGGGCTTTAAAATCTCTTGGTGAGGTTGCCTAGCTGAAAGATATTGATAATTTGTGAAAGGTATTGAAAGGTATTGATAATTTGTGACTGTTTTCACAGAGAGCTTTGCTTGGGGACACAATGCAGTTCTTGTCTCTCAGAGGAAGCTGATTTAAAGGAGAAAATGTACTCCTTAATGTAGGCACTCTGTGGATAGCAAAGGACTGGGCTCTGCTCATCCCTGCCACTCTTACAATTTTATGTGCCTTGTCTGTGCTGGTTATAATCACCAATATGATGTGGTTCCTGAATTAACAGTTAATTAGAGACCTTTTGTGGGTGGTAGAACTTCTGCAAATGACTGTTTATGAATGAGCAGACAGGTTCATTTGAAGTACCTGGGCTTGGCAGAAATAAATAATAAATTTACTTTATGTAGCTCCTAGATGATCTGATGTCTCACCATTTTGCAAGGCAGAAGTGTAATGTCTGTAACCTCTGGCTGGTGAGCACAACCAGAAACCATTTCTGTCACCATGAGCCTGCTCAGGAGCAGATGACACAGAAGGAGCTGTGCAGTAATTCTGGAGAATTAGGGGTGGGTAGCAGGTGGCTGGCCCTGAGTGAGTGTTGGAGAACATGTTGAAGGCCATGACCTCTTCAGGGTTTTGAAACCTAAGAAACAAAGCTGCAGCTGGTGTGGACAGGAATCGTGGTTTGTTACATGGACTGAATCAGGTTCATACAGAAAGTACCTTGTGTGGTGGTGCTCAGGAGAGCCAGGAAAAAGCACTACTTGCTAACAAATAATGTGAATATCATCATAGGACTCTGCTATAGACTGCCTAGCCAGGCCAATGACACTGATAAATTGACCTTTGAGGAACGAAGAGATTCCTCTAAATCATAAGAAAGGCAACTAAGAAAGATGCTCTCCTTGATTTGCTGCTTGTTAACAGAGAGGGTCTTGAGTGAGGTGGAGACTGGGGTCTGTCTTGGCCACAGCAGCCATTAACTGTTTGAGTTTAAAATCACTTGTTTTAAACAGGAGGAAAAGGGACAGCAAAACTTCAGTCCTGGACATGAGGAGAGCAGACTCCTGACTGCTCAGGGAACTGGTCAGTAAGGTTCCCTGAGAAAATGCTTTTTCAGATGCTGGGGTCCATCTATGCTGGTCAGTTTTTAAGCAGCACCTCCTAAGGGCACAGGAGCAGGCAATTCCTAAATGTCTCAAGTCTATCAGGTGAGGCAGAAGGCTGTCTTGGCCTGAGCAGGGATTTTCCTTTGGAGATAAGGCAAAAAAGGAGGATGTATGAGCAGTGGAAGCAAGATCAGGTGACATCCTGTGTGCAGTCTTGGGCATCACAATATTAGAAAGAAAAAAAGCAATTAGAGTGTCCAAAGGAGGGCTAAAAGATGATGAAGGGCCTTGAGGGGAATCTTTAATGAGGAGCAGCTGAGGTCACTTGGAGGAGACTGAGTATGGAGCTCAGTGCAGTTACAGCTTCCCCGTGAGGGGAAGAGGAGGGGCAGGAACTGATCTCTTTGTGGTGACAGTGACAGGAGCCAAGGAAATGGCCTGAAGTTGTGTCAGAGGAGGGTTAGGACTGCATGTCAGGAGAGGTTTTTTATCCAGAGTGGCTGGGCACTGGAACAGCTCCCCAGGGAAATGTCACAGCAACGAGCCTTGACAGAGCTCAAGAAGTACCTGGACAATGCTCTCAGACATGTGGTGTGATTCTTGGAACTGTCCTGTGCAGGGCCAGGAGTTGGACTTCTATGATCCTGCTGGGTCCCTTCCAACTCAAAAATCTTGTGTAATTCTGTGATTCTCTTATATCTGACATCTGCATCTTTCCCAGAACAGCAATTCCTGTTGTCCCCTTTGGAGATGACTCTGAGACTGCCATTTGCACTGGCAGACAATTGATTCAACATTTCCTGGTCTTCTCTGGTGGCAAGACGTCTTTATTAGGCTACAGAATTTATCTCTTTATTGCTTACAGCTCAGCCAACACTGCAGACCTTCAAGCAGTGGTTCTCAGGTGTCTGTCTCCCTGGCAGGGAGTTGGCTGCCACGTGTTTAAGAGCTAAGCTGAAGTCATGCTCCAAGGAGTGGGGTCCCTTGGGACATGTGTAAGTCTGAGTCAGTCTGCTGGTGTCCCTGCCACCATGAAGAGAAATCATCTCTTGATCTACAGGGCAGGATTCATCTCATCACAATGTAGGTCTAAAATAGGCAAGATGATCTGCACTCTAGGGGTGCCTTTTCAACTCACTGGCTATAAAGATGAGTGGAATGGAGCTACCTCAGATGTCAAGTCTACACTGCAGGGAAAAGGGGAGGTGATTCCCTCCCAAGGTACTTCAGTAGGGATGTGACCAAGGTCTCGTGGTGGTGACATGGTGTGTTTAGCAGGACAAAGACTTGCAGTCTTCCTCCTGAGTCCAAGGTGACTGCTCTGAACACCAGAGTGGTCTTCACAGAAGAGAAAAGGGACATTAATACTTGGGAACCTCTCTTTTGTGTTGTTCTATCTGGAAATTTTTTTCATGTTCTGCCTGAGGACTTTCCCTCTGTACTTACAGCTTGGATTAACTGTATAGTTTTGTCTTAATTTATGGTCACAGACTCTGGATTCCCTGTAGAGGAATCCCCAGGAGATCAGAAGCAGCATCCATCAAGTGAGGTATTGAGCATGTGCCAGGTGTAGTGCTAATACTCAGGAGCTTTTGCATGGTAATAAGCCAGATTTATTGTGCTTTATTTGTGAACTGGGCACTCCTCTGCACTTGTGCATGCTTCCTCTTGAGTAGCTTAGAAGAGGACAATGCAGAACAGACACAGCAGCTTATAAAATAATGTATTCAAACATGGGTTCAGCCTGAGCTGGGGGCAGTTCTCTGCAGTGGATTAGTGGCTGCAGCACTGCCGTTCTCCTGGGAAATCAGCTAAGCACAAGTGTTTCCTTCAGAGGGCTTCTGACCTCTTTTGTGTTGCTCTTCTTAATTTCCGTGTCCTAAGTAAGGTGATATTAAAGCTGTTCCTTGTTGGAATGCTTCCTTGGGAGCTTTGCAGAGTGAAGAAGGGAAGTGGTTTTTTCTGCTCCTGAATGAAAAGGGATTGCTCAGACTCCTGCAGGTCCAGGGAGGATGACATGTCAGCTAAGAGTGAGTGCTGCTCTCTGCTCTGGCAAACTGGAGACTGGGGAAAGAATAATGCTGTTGTCAGGACACATCTTTCGCTTTAATAAACCATTTTGAAAAAAAGGCTTTGCTTCAATTTAATAGTGGTCCATGGGGGAAAAAATATTTCTAAACTCCAGCATGAAAGCAAACACTCCTTGTCTGTTTTGAAATAAACATACTTTCTGTACTGGGCTACCCTGTAAATTTTAAAGATAAATAGGTTATGAGTAAGACAATTGCCTTAGCAGTATTATTAGGAGCAATAACTTCTGTTGTGGATAAATCTGACCCTTTTAAAATGTAGAAACATTCCTATTTTATTACTCCAGCCTAGCTTTTCTCTTCGAAGAGGTTGTCCTGTCTGTAAGTTTTATTAGAGATGTCATGATATATTGAATTATGAATTACTACTTTTGAGCTCTCGGTGGAACAGAGGTTGTAGCAATACATTGTTATCCATGTCTCAGCTGCATACTCTGGAAGCTTAATACTGGGGGCTTCTTCCCACTTCAGAATGACTGTTTTGGGACTAATTACCAAGTCACAGAATTCTACAAAATATCTGACACTGCTTGTTGAATTCCTCCTTGATTATCAGTACTCATGGAGCCTTGTAATTTTGGATTGCTGCACCTGAACCCCGTGTTATCTGTTAGTGACCACACCATTTAAAAAATCAATTTCTAATTTATTGCTTAATTTATAGGCTCACTCGATCGATCTATGACACAGTTGAACTCGTGTTCAATGATTAATGTGAAATAAAAGGTAGTGTTACATGGCCCAGTTAGATTAGATGCTCTTGATCTAGTCCTGTCAGTCAGCCACAGCTGTTGAACATTTTATGTCCTCATGTAAAACTGTACTTGTGCTGCTGTCGGTTTTCAGGCTAAAAGAAGATCATATTATAATTAAATAACTAGAGCTTATATAAGAGAATAGGGTAATTATCCATATATATAATCATAAATTTATAGGAGGACATGCTTAAACAAATATTATTTTTACCAATAAAATGCTACAGAAATTTTTTAAAGTCATAAGAAAAAATTATGAGTTCAGATTTCATTGCCTTTCTTTGAGGTGGTAACAAATGCCTCTTATGTCCTTGAAAATGCCCCCTAAAATATTGAATTTGATTATACATGCCCTACATAATCACTTCGGGTCAAAGATGAGGATTCTTTGTGATTTTTAAATTTAGATTTTTTTCAATGCAAATTTACAGGTGAAGTATTTACCCTTTGGACAGTATAAATGAAACTAGCAGAAGAACCTCAGTGTGGTTTCACTGGGACTTGGTAGCAGTCCCCTTTTTAAAACCTGGCAAGTGACAGGGCTGCTGAAGGGGCATTTCATCACCCTGGGCATCAGAAAGTGGCTGCAGATGCAGCTGCTGCCAGGACAGTGTGGGCTTAATGGGAATTAAAAGATTCCACAGATCTTAAAGGAATGTTCTCATTAGGAAGGACACTTTTCTTCTCACCCTTCTTGTGTGTCAAGATCAATATCTCATCAGGGAAACCTTCAATACAGAGTATTTTGAACAAGCATAGGATAAATAATATTCTTTTTACTATATTTGGGCTGCAGGAAAAATAATTTTCCTGGTGTAATGAGTGATAAGTAGAACAAAGATCATTTGGGAATAAAATGTAGCTGTTTGATCCATTTGATAATTTCCATCTGGATGGCATTTGCTTCCCTTATAAGGGGAATGGGAGCTGCCTCTTTCTAGGCAATCTGTTGAGTTCCTTTCACAGAAAAGGACAGTTTAGCTTTTCCTTCCATATGGACATATATTTTACATTTACAAACATGTTGTTCATCTTTCTTTTTCTTTAGATCCTCTAAGAAGCCTTAATTCTTAGGTGGGCTGGGATATGGGTCAAATATTCTTGGTTTGTTTTTTTTTTTTTTCCAGAAATCAGTAAGAGAGGGCAAAGATTCCCATTATTCTGTATAGACAGGTACCAGTTAATTTACTAAACCAAAAGGAACCTTGCTTGTTGGAGCAGAAAGCAAGTTAGCTGTAATGAGGCTGGAATTATCATTGTTCCTCTGGGCCTGACCATGCTGGAGGAATGGAAGTCAGCAAATGTGACTCCAGGCTATTGTGGGATCCAAGTCATGAAATCTTGGGCATAAATTTAGCAAGTTCCACCTCAGGATTCTCCCTCTGGAACAGTGAAATACTCTAAACATTGAGAGGATCATTACAATCATAATGTCATCCTGGCTGACCAAAGAGAAACTGTTTTCTTAGAACAGTGAGGTGACAATGGTTAATGTGGTTTTGCCACTGCCCTGGGACTACTGGATGTTGTGCATTTGTATAATTTTTTACTAGATTTGATAAGACTCATGTATCAGAGGCAAAACTTCAGAGCTGCTTCCCTTCAGCACCCTGGGCAGGCAGACAGGTCTGTTCCCTGCTGTCCTGGCTGAGCACAGTCATTCCAGCAGGAATTCCTCCCTCCCAAAATGTCCTGAGGTACCCAAGTGCAGTAAGCACATAGGCATTGATGCTTTTTCCTTGGAATACTTTTATTTGAAAAGTGATTCTGTACTCTGCATCATATTTTGTTTTGGACACATTAAGTGTTTTCAACCTTTGGAAAAGAGTAGTAATCTCTTTCCAATATCCCTGCACATAAAAGCAGGAAGGGACATTTGTAGTTTAAGAGGAAAAGCCCATTTTCTTCATGAAAAGCCAGTGTGAAGGTTTTCTTCCCTTTGCCAAACCCATGTGATGGAATCCTGCAGAAATGGGATATTGTGTCTGCCTGGAGCCAAGGAAAGGTGCAAAACTTAGGAAAAGGGTACGAATCAGGGCCTGGTGGTTTAGGCACCTCCTTCATCCTCTTCTTACTAGTAGGCCATGGATACTGTTTATTCTCTCTTTTTTGGTCTGCTGTGGCTGTGCCCAGACAGCTTGATTGCAGATTCATCCACAGAACAGTTCAGAGTTAAAACAGCCTTTTTGTGCTGCCACTGATAATCATATGCCACTATCAGCAAAATTGCCACCTGTAATCAGATCTGTAAAAGCACAGATGGCTTCCAAATGCACTGATTCAGTAGCAGAGCTGTGATTTTAGCAGCAATTGCTTCTTAGCATTTTGCACCTGGAATTTTTACTAATTTTCATATTTATCAAACAGCTGTAAATTGAGACCTCCAGCTTGCAGGTACTTGTGATCTAAAGAAGTTTGAGGATGATTACAGTCCAATTTCAACAGAGGCTTCCCCTGATTCAGTTGAAGTTCAGTTAGGAGTTAGGGTCTGGTCCTCAGAGGATTTCAGTGCCTTGTCAATCACATATTTAATTGGTGAGTTTTGGCTTTTGGATTTCAATGCTTGCCTTTTTTTTTTTTCCCTTAATTTCCCTTGTCCTGTCTACTTGTTGGTAACCTGAAAGAGAGCAAGCTCTGCCTGCTTATATCGTGGACTTGAAGTGAGTCCAGGCCATAACACTCATGTTTGGGATATGCAATCCAAAATACAATTCCTAACTTCCAGAAAATCGGATTTTTTCTATGTTCTGACCTTTAGCAATCTGCACCAGTGAGCAGAGCCATGTCCCAGGCAGCTGGTGGGAAGGCTCCTGCCTCTTTCACAGTCTGCATCTGATGTGGGAAGGGGGATCCTGGCAGACCTCACCCACCAATGCCCCAAACCCAAGGTTTTTCCACTGAGGTGATACAGATCTCTCTGCTGAGAAGTTTAGAAATTTCTTGTGGTTGGAAACAAAATATTTAGCTGGAAAGAAAGGATTCCATGCTGGCTTGGCTGTCTATCTCCTTCAGGGGTGCTCATAACTGTGATGTGCCAGGAGGTGATGATAAAGAGTGTTGGTCAGGTTTCTGGTGACAGGGAGGATCATTATTCATGTAGTCCACAAACCACAGCGAAATTATGAAGGATTTAAGGTTAGTGAGCTGGGTTGGATAGAGGCTTCTTTCCTACTCATTTTAAAGGAAGTGAGGAGGGAGAGGAAAAAGATTTAAGAGAGGAAACAATGGAAACAAGAATCTGTCCAGGAACAGAAGCGGAGGCTGGTGGAAAAAGAGATGGAATTGTGTCAAGGCAGAAGCACTAGGAGATAAAGAGGCAATGTGTGTTAGGAAGGACAAAATTTATATGTGAATCCTTGTTTCTCAGTTCTGATGGTTAAGTTTCATAAATCACATATATACTTAATTCCATAACACATATCAAATTCTTCAATAAAGCATAGTAAAAGCCAGAAACATTATGATTTCTGGTGAGAATATGAACAGCTTCCTTCAGGGGTGGAAGGCTTTATATACTGCTAAATGACCTATATCAGAAAAAAAATATAGGTACTGTAATTGCTTGTCTTTCTCCAAACTGGTGTTTGCATTAAGCATTTTCAACAAAATAAGTGAAATAATATTCAGGGTGAATCCTAGTTCTGGACAGTCTTGTATATATGTTGCTCATGTAATAATTAAAAGGGAGAAAACCAAGTTTTTATTAGATTTCTTAGAGATGCATTTGAAGAAGAAAATGTCGTGTGATACATTAGGCTATTCTTTAAAATGGGGAGAACAGGAGGAAGACTGGAGCCTCCTCCTGTTCCCCAGAGTTTCAAGAATTCATGGCTGAGACAGTCAATGTAAATATTTTTCATATGAAGTTCAGTCTCACCATGCTGGAGGTGTTTGTCCCTCCCCAGCAAACGGCCAGAATTGAAAATCTTCAGGTGGGTTGGCTCTCATGGAAAACCACGTGTGCCTGGCTGAGCCCAGGTGCTGAAGGACTTCTTGGGGGAGGGAGAGTGGGTCAGGATGAAGAAACAGATGTGGTCTAGCTGGAATTCCCATTAATTTTGGTTGGTCACCTACAGAAACCCTATGGCAACATGTTTGCAGCTGAGAGCCTTGTCATAAGATCAGCTGTGACAAATGCAATACCTGGCTCCCCATAAAGAGAGCTGATGTTTGTTACTTCTGTGTCATTTTCAGTTGCTGTTGTGGATTTCCTTTTTTTTTTTCTTCTGAAAGAATCTTTAAATGAGACAGAAGTAGTGTCTGGTTAGGTAACAAGTTTAACAGCCAGCTGAAATTTCCTTCCTTTGCCAGAGCACTTAGAGCTCTCTTTGTGCAGTCTCAGATTTTATCCAGACAGATCATTGCTTTTTCAGTCCTGGTGATGTGTGACAGTTGGATCTGGCTAATACCTTTGTCCTTAATGAGTTATTAAAGTGGGCAGCATCATTAAAATTTATTTTGGGCCTTTTTCAGACCTTTTAGTTATGAGACAACAATGGCTACTGCTGCCAAAAGTGGTTTTGCTGTTGCCGAGTTGTGGCAGGACAGGGCTTGTGCACATTGTGCCTGTGTGGTACCCCCACACCTGCTGGCACTGTGACATGGACATCCTGTGAGCAAATAAGGTACAGCATACAAAGTACTGTAAGGCATAATGTCCTAAAAACTGACTTCATTCTTACTTGCAAAGTCACCTCCTCATGCATTTTGCAGGCATAGAGTAGAGCACAATTGGTGAAGTCAAATAGCCAGATTGTTGTGTTGTTTCTTATGCTTAGAGAAAGGAAACTTGTCTGTGGATAGGATAGAAATATATTTATTGTCAGAAAAGGAAGATCCATAAAAAATGATCCAGCAGCTGAAAGCAGATACCTTGGGGAAGAGATGGGGACAGACTGGTTCTCTCCAGGGCTTTCATCATTTTCTGCTCAAGGATTTCCTGAAGCAGAGTTGGTTTCTGTTTGTTCAGTGAACCTTGATGGATTTAAAGTTATCAGGGCTCTCTTGAACCCATATAAACTTTTTCTCTTAGCAGTATTCCATGGAAAGGAGTCCCACCACTTAGTTACATGTTAGGAACCACTTTGTTAGGAACTTGCTACCAATCAGTGCATCCAAATCTTGTCATTCCTGGTTTCTCTCTCTTCTTGGGTATAGTCTTACCCAAGAATCCATCTTCACTATAAAGTTTGCACAAGAATCTATCTAGCAAACAACATCTTACTTTGCTCTTAGCTTTTGGAATCAAATTTCCAAAGCCATTTCATGTCATATATAAGGTAAATATTTTTGAAAAGTCCTAAAACCTCTCTTCCAAAATTACAGTCTTTATTGTCAATGGAGCTTACTGTTTTTTCTTTTTTTTTTTTTTTAAGAGAAATTACTCACTGGGCCAATTCCAGACCACAGGAAAATTTTGGATGTGTAACTAGTACTGTAACCTGTGTTCCTTGTCATACAAACATAGGATAAGTAGTGGGATGGTGCGCTGAGTTACAAAATAAATACCTTTTTCTTTTTCTTTTTTTTTTCTTTTTAATTGCATTTGATGTACTTGGCATTTCTCATGTTCTGTGTCCTGTGCAGCTGCAAAATATTTTGCACTCTGGAAATCCTCAGTATCACATATTGTCTTCTGTTATTACAGGGCAAAGTAAACAGGAAAAACAGAATGAGTCTTTTCTTGTCAACCCTTTTCAGCTATGTACAGACAATAAACACCTCCAGACTTCCTCTTGCCTTTTCAGTTTCTACACATCCTGATAGAAGGATTTTAAAGACTTTTAAAGCCAAATTCTTAATGTCATTAATGTCACATTTCTACCCCAAATTCTCACTTGTTCTACTGTTGAATATTAAGAAAGACAGTCAGCCCTTTCTGCTTGAGGTGTTGTGTTTCTCAATATTCCTGCCTTGTGAATTTAGCAGCTATTTATTTCATATATTGTCTTTTTTATTCCATCCTATTCTATTACACCTGCTTCTTTTCATTCACTATTTTGTCTGTTTAGCCCACTTTTATTAAAGTAATTGTACCACCACATATTTTAATGCAAATTTGATGCAGACTGCCTAGCTAATGCTGAAGATAGTGACTGAGACGAGTAATGTTTTGCTAATCTGCAAAATATAGAATTAATAGGGAAAAATCACAGTGTTGATCAGGAGTGGCTGTCCCTGTGGAACCAAAGCATTTAAAGCATTTTCTGAAACTGCATTGTAACTGGAATGCTGTATTGGCCAGGGGGGTAACAATTGACTTCATAGCACCAAGTCAGATGAAATGTTGTGCTGAACTGGGGACACTGTTAAATTGACTTTCCTCACTGAAACAAAAGCTCCAGTGCCTGCTTTTACACTGTGTCAGTGATTGAAACAGCTAATGAAAACACTCTTCTTGCTGAATGATTTTTGTTTTCTCTCCAGAGATGAGTTTACCACTTGGTTCAGTCTGCATTATTTAACAGTGGAGAGAGGCATCCTGATGTTCAGTTCAGAGATGAGGATGAACTAGGATGTTGCAATAACTTACATGCAGAATGCAAGGTAGTCTCAATAAAAATGAACATTTAAAGTTCAATGTCAGCAGCAAATAAGTTTGATTTAAATTTCATGCTTTTTTTCCTTAGTTTCATTTACATAGAGAAAACCCTCTATGCTAATTTTTAGGAGTGTTAAATTTCAAATAAGCACATTGATCTAGAAACACTCAATAAAGTCAATAGAACCATTTCTGTTCACAAATGCACATCTGTCATTTTTTGCACAATGGTCACTGACATATAATCTGTTCTGTTGCCTTACCAAAAAAAATAAAGCCAGCAAACTAAGTAGAAATATATGTCATCATAATAGTTTTAAAATAAACTATTTTAAATTTGTCTCAATGTAATGATTATATTCTTAGCTGAACTACCATGTTTATTTCTATTTCCTATTCACTTTAGAAGGCTGGGTTTCTTGCTCTCATTGCCTCTGGTCCCTCACTTGGACTTGGCCAGGACTTGGGTTGTGCAATGTTGCTGAGTCAGCCAGTTTGTATAAGCCATTTACCTGCCTCTCTGAGCTGTGTAAGGCTTGCTTTGATTGCATTCGACATCCACGCAGCCTTAACCTAGCACACTTCACCATGCCCTTGAAATACAGCAGCTTTATCCTTTACTGAGGCACAGAGAGATTAAACCCAAAGCCATGCACAGTCTTTAGCAAAACAGGGTATCAAAATCTGGTCTAAATCCAAGGGCAGTGCACTAAGCAATGGATCCTTTTACATCAAGGAGGAAGAGTTTACACATTTTCCCCCAATACAAATAAATGTATGAAAAGCTGAGATGTAATTTTAATGGGAGTTTGATTTATGTATTAACTAAATACAGAAGAATTTATGTCTGGAGAAGGTCAACTTGAGGGGACCTTTTCACTCTCAACACCTGCCTGAAAGGAGGTTGTAGCCAGGTGGAGGATGACCTCTTCTCCTGGGTAACAAGTGACAAGAGGAGGGGAATGGCCTCAAAGTTGCACCAGAGGAGGTTTAGATTGGATATAAGGAAAAATTTCCACATGGAAAGGGTTGTCAAGGACATGCTGTTCTGGGAAGTGATGGAGTCTGAAGGTGTTTTAAAGATGTGTGGATGTGACACTTAGCAGCATGGTTTGTTTGCTGGTGGACTTGGCAGTGCTGGGTTAAGAGTTGGACTTCATGATCTGGAAGGACTTTTCCAACCTAAATGATTCTGTGATTCTGAATAGATTTAGTGTTTGTGAAAGGTGCCGTACTGATTCCCTAGGACATGCAGGAGTCTTATATTCACTAACAGACACAATAATTTACATTGATCTAGCTACTGAAAGCTTGTGTGGACTTGAAAGAGATACTTTCTACAAAAATGAGAGTTCACAGTCTGTATTTTGATCCTTTGGTTGCCTGAATGCTTAGATCACTGTTCATGGAGGAAATGTTACTGGATTCCTCATGAGATTCCAGGTACTTACCTGCTGCTCCATCTTCCCCTTCCACAAATCAGAGTTTCCTCTCTTTCAGTGTTTCCCCTGTTGCCTCATTATGCCCCTTCCACATTTCCCTCCCTCTGGAGACCTGCAATGCTGTTAACCATTTTTCACAGCTCCTGGCAACTGGCTGGACAGGAGGCAGTGGTTGCTGCAGCTCACTTGGGTCTCAGTATGTGCTCATTTTAACCAACACATCTGTGCTGACTTAGTCAGGATCACTTGTCTCTCTTTTTGTTATGAAAATTGAAATAACTTTCTGATTAATTATTGAAAATGAGTTCTAATATCAATATATAAATTTAATACATTCTCCTCTTTTTAAAATTTTGGTATAGATGCAGTATTAAGGGTACACAGGGTGTTTGGCTACTGTTATCTCTAGTTTAAAATTATGTACTCTGCAATTCTTCAACATCTTCCTGTGCACATTAATTTAAAATGTGTGTCTTTGCTGCCCTTGTCATTACTCTAAACACAGTCCCCATGAGTGTAACATCACTACTCCTAGTCATCCTGTCATTTGGACTTATGTCAGTGTTATCTGAAAGGACTTAGGAACTTTCAAAGGGATGTTGTTTTCATCTTCTTATCAAGGCCTTGGTCCTGTGTCATTAATTATAATTGTAGTCCCATTTTCTTTATTGTTATACAATAATATGTGGTATTCATACAATAATTCATGGGTTAAGGTGTTAGTATAGACACGTGCATTTAGGTACAGATCTTTAGGCTGTTTAAATTGTGTTCCATCAGACTAAGATAGTTGAAGAATTTTTTTGCTCACAGTTGCTGTGTGTTTGTATCCAGTTTTTGGTCAACGTTTATACTGTCAGTTAATGTCAGTTAAATTTCAGTTTCATGGCTGAAGCCCTTGCTCAGCATCAGCTAAGAGCTGATTCTTTCAGCAGTCCTTTTGAAATCCACTGCTTCCTGATGATTAAGTTGCACTTTGCCATGCAAAGCTGAAATTAAATCCAAATTATCCAAATTAGCTGTATGGACTGAAGATGTCCACACCAACTTAAAAGAGAATTTGGATATATCTGCACAGCCCCAAGCAGGGGGGAGCTGGCATGAATTTGTGCCACTTCATTTATGCAGTGAACACTGGGTCGAGCTGGAGAGATTCCTTTGGCTTTCTGTAGCACAGATGCAGGCAGACCAATCTAGTAGCTTCCTGTGAAAGGCTGGAAATGTATCTTTTGTTTGAATTGGCCTGAGAGTTACCTGAATGCTAAAGATGTTTAATTATTTAAAGATGCTTGAGCAAGTCAGTTACCTAAATATGTATGTGGGGAGGAGGGGAAGAAGAATAAAGACTATAGGATTTGGCCTAATATACCTAGCCTGGCTTTTTCAATTTTTACATATATATTACTGCCTTTGTTTACATATATATTACTTACTTTATAGCCTTCCTGCAGTAATTGGTGGATGTGAATCAGAGGATAAGCTTGAAACCAGATATTAGAAAGCTTTAATAGGACCATTTCTAGTCAGCCATGTGAATGCCACAGCTGTGCTAGGGTCAGAGAGACTGTTATGTTTGTCTCCAAGTCTGACAGAAGATCTACTTGCCCTTGAGTCCATCTAATCAAATCATAATAAACTAAGTGCTATGAAACATAGATCACCCTTAAATAGCCAGCTACAGCTTCATGACTACCAAAGGTAGCTATCTATCCTATATTAAATCATAAAACATGTGCTTTTCACATCCCCTTTTTAACTGTTTTTGTTTTGTGCTATGGTTATACCCAGATGAGGAACTGGGGAAGTCTGCCATGAGTTCAGCAAGTGCTAAGGTAACCCAAGTCTTTGCTGAAAGACATTATTTATTCTATTAATGTTTAATCTGGAGCAACCACTGACTTGCATAATTTGCTAGAGATGGGTAAGCTGCTCCCTGAACACCTCTCATGCTCTCATGTTTCTTCATTTTTTGGAAGGAATGTAAACAAATAAACACCAAATACTGAATAGTGAAAAAAGAGGTGTGAAACAAGCCAAGAGCACTGGGTACTGCACATAAATGTTCCTGTCTGTTTTTCTGGAACTCCTCTGGGGGCTCATCAGTGCCTCTGAGCTGCTTGGCTGCTCAGGGGCTCTCCTGGCACACTGAGGTGGGTTCCAGCACACAGAATGTGATGTGCCTTCTCAGGCACACATCAGCTCCTGCTGGGATTTGTGGTTGTCCCTCCAGTGAGCCCCTGCAGACACCAAGTTACTCATCCTGAGCAGTGGGATGAGGCTCAGTGGGGTTGCCCTTGGTGGTATTGCTCCTGCTCAGCCTTATCCATCTTTTGTGGGCTCTGAATGCTGAGGCAGCTTTGGAGTCTGTTACAGCAGCTCTTTAAGAGCATCATTTGCAGTTATTACTCTAAGTACACCAAGATTAGGTCCATTTCTCTGAGCTAGAGTTAACTCTGAATATTATTTGAAACAAATTCTTCGAAACAAAATATCTGTGCTGCTTTGCCTGTGTGTCCTTTATCCCAGAGGTCTTAATCATCTGGAATTATTTGATTCAGTCTGTGATCTAAAAATGCTCATTTGACCCTTTGTTTCTCATGTCAACACCCTGCATCTGTCCTTGGAAATTCAGTACCTTCTTCCACTGTGGATACTGGTTCCTTTCTCTGTCAGCTGTATGTGGGGGTGATACCAGTATGAGAAAAAATAGAAAAAACTGTGTATCTGTGTGGCAAATGGGTTTATCTTGTCCCTTTGCCCCCAGTCCATCTGATCTCTGTTGCAGGGGTCTCTTCCAGCACCTCACACCAGTGACCCTAGGAGCTGCCAATAAAAATTACAACAAGCAAGATCATTTGTTTCTGTGCCATGTGAAATTCTCACAGATACTATTTCCTCCCCTGCAGGTGCTGTGAGGGGAGTAGGATTGTCTCAGGGGCTGTTAAATACAAGCATTTTTGTGTCAAGGATATTATAGTGTTCTCTCCCACAGGAAACAGTGAACTTTTTTCTGTGCCATTAACACTTAGTTCCCTAAAAGATTGAAATCATAGACTTGAAACCATGATAATGTTTAGCATGAAATAACTAATTAAATTTATGAACAATTTATTGACTTTCAGTGAGGACTTTAGCAGTAGTCCAGATGTCAAAGCATAGTGCAGTGCTTTGCCAAAAATATATTACAAAAAATTCTAAAGAAGATAATGAAATCTTTAAATGGTAAAGAGTTAAGAAAAGATGAATAACTCACAAGTGTTCTGACACTCTTGTGTTACAGATTAAAAGAAAATTCAGTGCAATTCCTTTCTCATTTCTTATACCACATATTACACACACACACACACACACACACACACACACACATATATATATATATATGTATATACTATGTAGCACACAAAGTACTGCAATCTCTGCTGCTGTAATCAAGTAAAACTCCTTTCAGGGTAAAGGATCAGTGCTCATTTACTAGCTTGGTCTAGCATTGTATCATAAAAATTTGTGCAGTGAGTAGTATTGCTAAAAAGGCTACACAAAACTCATTTATTTTGCCATTAGAATTTCTTCTTTTTCCAGGCTGCCTTAGAAAGCTCAGTCTCTCTGTGTCCATTTCAAATCAGTGTTCAGACTGCTGGTGTTTCTGGCTTGCTGTCTGAGAAGAAAAATGTCCAGCATAGTTGTAGGAGAGCAGCTCCATGATTTGAATTTGTTTTGCTCTGAAAAGCACCAGCTCTTGTAAGGCAGCAGTTTTGCTCTTCATGGGAAAGTTAATGCCAATGTTTATCCCCACAACATCTCTGTGCTGAGCCCATGCTATTGTCTTTGTGGCAAAAACCTCTTTAATTTAAATACAGGCACATTCTAATACAGAGACACATTTATGCCAGAGAACCTGTAAAGGGTCATTATTACATTAATTTATTGGTTATTCAGCAGAAATGCACAAAGTATTTTACTGCTTTTTGGTTTTGTTTTTTTAACTGAAGCATCTATTTGTGATTGCTGAGTATATACCATGTATCAGAGTAGAACAGAGTTTCAGTGCCTCATTAAAACCAAATTCCAAGTGGCAGCAGATGGAGTAGGAACTGGGATTAATTGTTAAGGAAAGTGAGAGCTGAGGGTGTTTTGTTTCAGTTTTAAGAATCAAACTTCCTGCCCTAGTTAACTCTGAGATATTTGGATTTGATACAGATTGATAAAGAGATTACTGTAGTTGGGAGATAAAGAGCAACCTCAGATCACCTGTTTAGGACCTGATTTTATTCACTGTAACATGAAAAAGGACGCAGTGAAAGAGTACGCAGCTATGGCCAAGTTTGCTTTGAGGATTTAATGAAACTAGTATATAAGGACTTTTGGGTTAGAAATACAGGGAATTCAAAGTTTGGAGGATCTTCTGAAGCTTGATTAAGAAAGTTACAAATTCTCTTGCTGAAGAAAGTAAGAGGCAGACGTTATGTCTTGGTGAAGAATGAAGAAAAATGCTGGCTTGGTAGACAGGGCCTCTGATAAAAAGATTTTAATTAGGTCTTTCTATGGTAATCTACATGCCTTGAAAGGCAGGTTCCTGCACTGCATGGAGGAAGAGAGTTTCTCACCAAGAATGCCTGCTTTGCAAGGTGTGACAGCTGAGTTTGGGTTTGGCTGGGTGAGCCATCATACAGTGCTGGGTGCCCAGAGGTTCCCTGACATGAGCACTTCTGTGCTGTACACATCCTAGAATGCAAGTGGAAATTATAAATTCCTGCTGTTTCAGGCCCTGCATGCCCAGGCTGACCTCAGTGAGAAATGATGGCTGTTTAAATGCTGTTACTGGTTCAGTTTTGGAGATGATTTGCAGTGGTTTTGACAAACCACCCAGCCAGCCCTTCAGCACAGGAGCTGTGGCAGATCCCTCATCCTAAAATAATAAATATGATATTGTAACACAAGTACTTAGGTCCAAAGGTGGCTTTTTAACCCAGATCAGAGTGACAAATGTTCATGTGTGAGCATGCTTGGTAATGTTCCCTTTTTGCTGTTCTGTCAGTTCATTACCCCAGGATATCCCTCCCACATCACCTGTCCCTGCACACTGCATGTGCAAGGGAGGGCATGCTGTCCATTGCCACAAAAATGCAGCCACTCAGCCTCTCGGATGACAAAGACAGCACAAATTTACTCATTTGAGATAGAACTTTGTTTGATTTAGGATTTTATTTTTTTTACCTCTGAAATAAAAATTGGAAAATCTTGATTTCACACAATTTCTGGAAGGATTAGTCTTGATGACAGATGTGAAAAAGTAAAAGGAAATAATCTTGATGCAGATTAATAAGAGAGAGTGTCTTCCTTCCTTATGCTGTATTTTAGTCAAGGCAAAATAATTTTACTCATCTAAATGACAAAGAAGTGATTCTTATGTGTTTATTGCCATACAGTAGATTCTGAATGTTTGCTGCTTTATTTTTAATTAACGCATGTAAAATTTAAATTGAAATTTTTCACACAAAATCTTTACTCTCTGATTATATTCCATATCTTATTCAACAGATGGAGATTTAATATTTTTAAAACATCTTTAATTTGTTTAATAACCTAGCTTTTCTAACAGAGGTGTCTTTCAATCTACCTCAGGTAAAATGGAAAACTGCCTTGGCAAATACCATACTGTAGTCAATAGAAGAGAAAGCTAATGATGAAGAAAATTAGTTGTCTTGGGTGAAATCAAAAATTCTGTAACTGTTGATGGACACTACTTCCTTTTTTTTTTTTTATTAAGAAGAAATAGACTCACATTCTAATCCTTACATTGCACTCAGATTGTATGTGTTAGCCTGAGTGTTCAGTTTACACTCCTGAAATTAATCCCCTGCTCATTCCCTCTGCTGCAGTATAGATAAAATAGTGCAGTAGCAAAACTAATTTCTCCTAAATGACTCTGTACTGAAAATGCTTTCCAGATACCGATGGTTTTCAGTTCGTCAGACCAGACTAAAGCTATTCCAAAATCAAACCCCAAAACTTGTCCAGTGTGTCTACTGAGTCCTTAATACCAGCTTTCTGTTCCCTGTGCTCCTATGGCATTTCATTAATTGCTAAGTTAGACAAAGGACAACATATTAATGGTAACTTTACATTTTTACTGTGCTTTAGCTGTTTTTGTAGTCACTAAAGGTAACTTCAAACACCTCAGTAGGTCAGGCTATATGATGACAATCTTGTTTTCAATGCTCTCTAGCAAAATATTTTAAAATTGCCAAAGAAAAAAATTTCCTTTCTCCCAAATGCTTTTCACAAAGTAGGAAATGCCTTTAAAAGCAGACATTTGCTAAGAGGAAAAAAAAAAAAAAAAAACAAAAAACCAGAATTTCATAATCAGATACTTTTTATAAAGTTGCAAAAATATGGTCCTTGATTATCTTTGTGATAATAATACAATCTTGAAAAAGCTGTTGTAACTTAAATAAATTTAAATAAAACTTATTTATAAGACAAATAAGTTTTAGATGCTAACAGTATATTAAATACTTATTTGTGTGCTTTTAGTAGCACAGAATAGCTCCTGTTAAAGCCAATAGTGAAATGCAGTTCAGTTAGGCAGGATCAAAGCCTGAAGGAATACACTATTTCCTTCTTACTTGTGATGCTCTTCATAAAACATTCAATTTTCACCCTTTGTGCATAAGTAGAGGCTCCTGAGAGAGATCTTTGTTCCAACATCAGGAGCACACTACACTGTCTCTGGTTGCAAAACTCCTTTAATCTGGAGGTGACAAACAGGAGAGATTAATGGCTTCAATTTGGGCACACAGAGCCGCATGGATTCTTTAACAAAGGCAGAACATGACTGCCTGGGGTTTAAGGAAGAAAATATTGACTTGGTTCATGAGTATAAAATATACATTATTATATAGCTTCAGATATTTTTAACATCTCCACAGAGATGGGAATGCTCAGTACACTACAGTGCCATATCAGCAAAACTGCTTAAGTGTATGTTTAGGGAAATTTCATGAACGTCAATAGCAGAAGACAGTTCACTAAAGGTGTAGATTAACTGAGGGGTTGGGCAGGTGTTTAAACGTTGGAGTAGTTGTTACATCATTCTTTTTACACAGACGGTCAAGACACAGCCTGAGTGATTGCTCCAACAGTTTCCAAGAGGTCTGGGGGTCAGAAAGAAGCTGAACCAAATTTTCTTGTGCTTTAAACCCCAGATTAGACTCAAGAGTGACCTACAAAATCACCCTAAAATGCAGATGATGTCAACATTGATATTTGTTGGTGCAGATCCTGGTGGAATAGGAAAAAAATCTGGTCTTTGTACCACGGGGACTTTTACTAAGCATCTTTTTAGATGGATGTTTTGGATAAGATATTTTAACACAAAAATACATTTTAAAAGTTTCATCCCTTTGATATATCTATGTATATTTTTCCTTGTCTTTGTGTGGATTTTAGAGACTATTTGACCCTTTTCTGCAAAAGATAAGACAGGCTAGGATTTTAAGGGAGGTTGCAGAAATGATGTTGATAGATTTTAATTGCTAGCCAGTGTGCTGTCCTCTTTGATAAAACCTTTCCTTAAGTCAATTAAAATAAAAGGCTTAGAACACAGGAGGGTGCAAAGAGGTGAGAAGAAATGATGTATGGTCATATTAGCTGGAGAGGTGTAATATTCATTTGCAAAGACACAAGGGAATGTAATGATGATGGGAGAAGAAAAACCTCCTCATCATCTTGTTTTGCTGGGGGGATAGGAAGATTTTTCCTTGGTGGATGATGTGAGTGTTGCAAGAAAATGCAGTGAAGACTTTCTGAAGATTAACTTGTGACGTGTGAGACTGAAACCAAGAAACATTAAGTACCATTCAGGCCTCTGTGAAGGTGTGACACACTCAGCACTTTTATAAAACCAGGCCATTTAATTATAGCTGGGAGGTTAGGGAAGGTGAGTTTTAAAAACCTTAGCCAAAAGCCTTAAAATATCAAAGGGAAGCAAATGTAAAAGTTAGAAGTGTGAAGTTGACATATGGTGCAATGATTCTTGGGTTGGTGTCAATTATGCAGGTTGATTGGAATTAAATAGAACTCTAACAATACTGGGAAAGCAGGTGGATGGACCCAATGTAATCAGCTTCTCCCCTCTGCAGCCTCAGCTGGATGTCTTTGAAATAAGTATTTTTGTTTAAAAATGGCTGTGGACTAACAAAATTTTTTACTGGATTTGTGAGGGCCTATCTTTCCTATTCTGTCTACAGGCTGCAATTGAAACAATGAGAAAGAAAAGGCCAAATGCAGGAGATACAAAGCTCTTTGTTAGCTAAATCACCAACAGTAAGAAATCAAAGCTAAAAAACCCCAAAGCAACAAAAAACCCCAAATGCAACTGACCATATGACAATAGAGCTTTCCTGTCCAAGAGTCCCTTAAGTTTTATGTTCTGTGATACTCCAAGGCCAAAGCAGGTTCTGCATTTTGTGTCAAGACTGCAGTGATGAAATATTCTTACAGTGGATTTAGTTCATCCCCATCAGTTCTCCCACTGATACTGGTGGAAGAATTGTGCATGGCTTTGGGGCACTATACTTTGAAGCTCAGTTCCCCTCCTTCCTAAAAATAGAATAGTAATCCTGCTGCCTTTGGGAGAAGGAGTTGGCTCAGAGAAGAATTATATTAGCATGCAATATTAAAAAATATAAAAGTAAAGAAGAAACTTGTTTGAGAGAGAACAATGAACACTCATTTGCTGTCTCATGGAGACATTTTGTGACTCTCTATGAACGTCAATAGCAGAAGACAGTTCACTAAAGGTGTAGATTAACTGAGAGGTTGGGTGGGTGTTTAAACGTTGGAGTAGTTGTTACATCATTCTTTTTACACAGACGGTCAAGACACAGCCTGAGCGATTGCTCCAACAGTTTCCAAGAGGTCTGGGGGTCAGAAAGAAGCTGAACCAAATTTTCTTGTGCTTTAAACCCCAGATTAGACTCAAGAGTGACCTACAAAATCACCCTAAAATGCAGATGATGTCAACATTGATATTTGTTGGTGCAGATCCTGGTGGAATAGGAAAAAAATCTGGTCTTTGTACCACGGGGACTTTTACTAAGCATCTTTTTAGATGGATGTTTTGGATAAGATATTTTAGGCTAGTTTTATCAATGAAAGTGAGGGAAACTTTTAACACAAAAATACATTTTAAAAGTTTCATCCCTTTGATATATCTATGTATATTTTTCCTTGTCTTTGTGTGGTTTTTAGAGACTATTTGACCCTTTTCTGCAAAAGATAAGACAGGCTAGGATTTTAAGGGAGGTTGCAGAAATGATGTTGATAGATTTTAATTGCTAGCCAGTGTGCTGTCCTCTTTGATAAAACCTTTCCTTAAGTCAATTAAAATAAAAGGCTTAGAACACAGGAGGGTGCAAAGAGGTGAGAAGAAATGATGTATGGTCATATTAGCTGGAGAGGTGTAATATTCATTTGCAAAGACACAAGGGAATGTAATGATGATGGGAGAAGAAAAACCTCCTCATCTTCTTGTTTTGCTGGGGGGATAGGAAGATTTTTCCTTGGTGGATGATGTGAGTGTTGCAAGAAAATGCAGTTAAGACTTTCTGAAGATTAACTTGTGATGTGTGAGACTGAAACCAAGAAACATTAAGTACCATTCAGGCCTCTGTGAAGGTGTGACACACTCAGCACTTTTATAAAACCAGGCCATTTAATTATAGCTGGGAGGTTAGGGAAGGTGAGTTTTAAAAACCTTAGCCAAAAGCCTTAAAATATCAAAGGGAAGCAAATGTAAAAGTTAGAAGTGTGAAGTTGACATATGGTGCAATGATTCTTGGGTTGGTGTCAATTATGCAGGTTGATTGGAATTAAATAGAACTCTAACAATACTGGGAAAGCAGGTGGATGGACCCAATGTAATCAGCTTCTCCCTCTGCAGCCTCAGCTGGATGTCTTTGAAATAAGTATTTTGTTTAAAATGGCTGTGGACTAACAAAATTTTTTACTGGATTTGTGAGGGCCTATCTTTCCTATTCTGTCTACAGGCTGCAATTGAAACAATGAGAAAGAAAAGGCCAAATGCAGGAGATACAAAGCTCTTTGTTAGCTAAATCACCAACAGTAAGAAATCAAAGCTAAAAAAACCCAAAGCAACAAAAAACCCCAAATGCAACTGACCATATGATGATAGAGCTTTCCAGTCCAAGAATCCCTTAAGTTTTATGTTCTGTGAGACTCCAAGGCCAAAACAGGTTCTGCATTTTGTGTCAAGACTGCAGTGGTGAAATATTCTTACAGTGGATTTAGTTCATCCCCATCAGTTCTCCCACTGATACTGGTGGAAGAATTGTGCATGGCTTTGGGGCACTATACTTTGAAGCTCAGTTCCCTCCTTCCTGAAAATAGAATAGTAATCCTGCTGCCTTTGGGAGAAGGAGTTAGCTCAGAGAAGAATTATATTAGCATGCAATATTAAAAAATATAAAAATAAAGAAGAAACTTGTTTGAGAGAGAACAATGAAAACTCATTTGCTGTCTCATGGAGACATTTTGTGACTCTGTGGAAGATCACCACATGACTTACATGCTGCTGAAGTCTCCCTTGAGGGCCCACTGTTTTGTCTCTTCTGCTTGAATGATTACTTAGAATGAGAATTCTTTGCCTGTCCTGCACCTGAAGCAATTAAAACTGGGTAGAACTATTCATGTTTTTCTAATCTGTGATCATGCGTGCCCTCTCAGGCAGTTTGTGCAGCATTAAGGAGGAAACATTAACAATAAAACTAGATTTTCTGGCTGAAGCTCTTACAGGAGCTAATCCTGTATTTTAATAAGAAACCAGAAAAGGAAAAGAAAAAAATTACCTCAGTTCCCCAGTACCTTCCTCCATGCCTAACCTTCATGTCACCATCCTGGTTGTAGGAGCAGCTTTCATCCTTGGATTCAGGAGGAATGTCTACTCTTAGCTACAGAAGAGCTGTCAAGGAAGCATCTAAATGTGCGTTGATCTCTTATGAACTTGTGGCAAACTGCTGGCAAGCAAATCCCTAGTTCAATGAAAGTCATTGACTCTTAAAAATAACCTATTAAGTACAGGAAAATAAAAAGCAAATTGAAGATGTTTCTGTGTTTAATGTTGCATTAGTGGGATAACTTGTTCTGAATGTTCTTCTTTTTGAAATATTGTGGAGATCTAAATAATCTGCAAATCTGGACAAGAACTCTAGTTTCTCCAACATACTAATAAATTGGCTAGCCATAGTATAAAATATACATTAGTCTTAAGACCTCATGAAGAAGCTTAATTGTGTGCTAAATTGAAAACAGAAAATAAACAGCAAGTTTAAATAGTGTTGTCATAATATATTGCATGACATACTCTAGTACTTAGAGATAACTGTTTTTAGAAAAGGAGAGGAAATGGGATAAATGTAACATCATGAGTAGAGTACATATGAATTTCATAGACTATTAATCTTTAATCTTTAGACTTCCTATTTAAGCCTACAAATACATTAATCCAGGCATCAGCTCTTCTCTGCTATCTTGATCATGCAGGTCACAGATGTTGCTATAGTAACCTTGCATTACCAATGCAAAGGCAGTGAAGGATCTGGCTATCTAGATCAATAAAATAATTGAGGGGTACTTGCAACAGCATTCTGCTTAATGTAACGCTTAGATCCATTGAATGAGCACTTGGTCCTGCATGGATTAGGGCCTTGCCTTGAGGAGTATGAGAAAGGCTGGCTCTTGAAGGCAATTTCCTGTGGAACAGGTCAGTAATTAGAGAGATGCCCTTCCCTGGGAAGGCCCACGATTTGTGTCACAGCTGATGTTCATTTGTTCCAGCATTCAGTCATGTTGTCAGAACACAGGACTGCCATGGATCCTGGGTGTGGAACCTGCTCTCTGGATGCAGATGTTGTTTAGATGTTTTGAAAACCAAGAAAAGGTGTTTTCTGTGAAGGTGAGGCAAGCCCATGTTGTTGAATGCAGTTGTTGAAGACACAGCCCAGTGCTATGAGGACCAGACACTTTGTCTTACAGGAGAAACAACCTGATTATAGAGTGGTTTCTGACAAGCATCCTTAAATGCTAGTGCTGGTCTGTCATGGGGACCTGTCTTGATGACAAAGAAATGAGAATTTTCAAGTGAGAAACAACAAAATTCTAAATCAGATTTGCCTGTGAGTTGAATATTTCTCCTAGTTACTCTGTGGGTTTGAGCCTCCAAAGAAGCTTTGCAGTATTTTGATATGTAGAGGACCCAGGCAGGAAAATCCTAACTTGTGTACTTTTCTTGTAGAGTGAGGAAGCTCCCTGTGAGAGTTGTTTGCTTTCACCTTGCCTCTGAGTTTTCAGAAAGCATTTCCTTCCTGTAGGAAATTCTTGTAGGAAGTTGGAGGGTTTTTTTTTGTTTTAGTTAATTATGCCCACTGGGTTCAAAAGTAATGCAGTAATGCAGATAAATAGAGGCAATAGTGAGTGTAGACATCATGGAGTAGTGATGATTACTCCATTTTCATTGGAAACCAAGCCTAAAAATACTCCTGTAGCCACAGCTCATCTGTGCTACCAATGGAATTTGCTGGCTAAGCCTGTAGAGTGCTACTTGAGCCTAAACCAGCAAAATAAGGGAAGAGTTAAAATTCTAGTCTCCTGTGAGCCTTTGTTCAGCCTTCAGTCCTACAAAGGAAACCTCTCATTGCTTTAGAAGGGTCCCAACTCTTTTCCTTTTTGTGTGGCCCTGAAAAGGCAGATCAGTTTTGCTGCTTGCTTTATTGAGACTGTCAGCCCGCTCCTGCCGAGAGGCTGCTGCTGGCCTGGCAGCTTTCTGCAGGGGAACAAGGGAAAGAAAGATTCTGCATCAGAAATTCCACTTGTGTTGCTCTCCTTGCCTCCTTCCCAGCACAAAGGTGCTTTTGTTTGTGCTCAAGAACCAACCAAAAAAAGTTTGGCCGTGAAATGAGCCTGGAGAAAGGGGAAGGGGCGGAACATGTGGCACGCAGCCTGAGACACAAACTTGTGCCCACTCCCTCCTCCAGTCATGGGCTAGAGATGGCTGTTGCATTAGCTGGTTGTTGTGTTACTTCACACAGCTGCAGGGCAGCTCATGAGACAGCAGTTGCTGGTTTGAATCCCTGAAGAAATAATTTCATAAGTTGGAATATTTTATTCTTATTCTGTGATATAATTAGATAGGAGGAAACTTGACTAAAAAAGTGCTTCCCCCTTTTTGGTGGGACACAGGGAATATTTGAGTATTTGTAATTTGCTCTCATTGGTATTTTTTTCAGTTCAGAGTATTTGGTGCTGTCAAAAGTGTGAGAGAAGAAAAGCACTTCCCTTGACACTCACTTAGGCTTCTCAAGGTGGGCATTACTTCAGTAGGCTGAATAATGTTAGACTCATGGAAATAAAAATTCTCCCAATAGTTCCCACTAGTGTACACCCCAGTGCTCACTCTTACAGTGTATGGTGTATCCATCTCTGCTGATAAAATAGGTTCTGCCCCTGTAGAGATCTTATCCATGTTGCTTGTTTCTTGTGTAACCAAAGATTTGCAGGATTAGGGAAGTATCCACATTGCTTTTCATCCTGTCACAGACTAGAGAGTTTTTTGTGTGTTAGTCTTACAAAAATGCAGCCTCGCACCAAGCACTGCTAGGCACATTTCAGGGTTTAGGCTCCAGCAATAAGAGGATAGAAATGGCCCCTATATCCAAGGCAGTTGGGCACTAAATCAGATGGGTAACTGAATGTCCGACTCTGTGCTTAAATCCCTTGGGCAATGATAGAGAAAGCTTGAAGGAATTTGTTTATTTCCTTTTGCTTCTGCAAAAGTGGGTGGTTTTACATATTTTGAACTGAAGACAGAAAGTGTAATGCCTCCATAAGAAATGCTGGTGAAGTGAGGGTTCCTAGAAGTTGCCCAGTGTCATTCTTTATGGGCTTGGTGCCTTTCTCAGTCTCAGGTCTGTGGAATTTGCAGGATAATCAGCCACATGATCCCAATGACTTGGTATGTTCAAGCAAAGGTGTGAGATACAGAATGTCTGCATAATTAGCTGGGACAATTTACTTCTGTCTTTTTGGCTAAAAATGGCTCAGAGAGCTGATCTTTGAACCTGGTGTCCAACACTGCAAGTAATGGCTTGGGGATGACTGGAGAGAAAGCACAGTCATTCTGTGATATAATCCTTGCAGCCTGTGCACAGATGTGAGAAACGGAAGGAGCTGTGGTCTGGGGAGATGCTTTCCATCAGAGGAACATACCAGTTGGACTAGTTCATCCCAGGGCTGCTGCTGAATCTTCAAAAGACATCACATAAACATCTATTTATAATGGAGTGAGGAAGGGTGGGAAGAAATAAAGTGTGAACAAACCACTTATTTAAAAATTAGTTCATGCTTTCAGTGAAGTTCTGGTTTTCCCTGTGAGCTTGCCAGCATCCCTTAATTCATATCACTTAGAATAAAATGACTTCTGGGTGTAAGGAAGGTTTGAATTGTCTTTTCTGTATCACTAAATAATGATTGCTTGGGGAGATAGGAAATGTAAATTGAAAATGAATGAGGTATAGCTGGTAATATGTTAGATGCATTATCTCCAGCCTGAGACCTTCAGTAAAAAGACAAGATCATCTGTAATGGTTAAAGAGCACTGCAGCAGGTACTTGTATTTTAACTTTTCCTCTTTTTTGAGTTGAATTTTCTCCTCATAACCACTGCAACACTCTTTTGAGGAAGCATGTGCCATGACTTCTTAGATTGCCTAAATTTCATTCTTTTGTTGTAGTTCATGAGACAGAGGATGCAGGGGATCTGTACTTTGCTGAATGACTGAACTTCACTAGTTTTCTGGAAATGTGAGATTTTCCCCTTTGCTTTCTTTTTCTGAAAAATCTCACTTTCTACAATTTGTGTCTGAACAATTCAAACCATGAAAATATTATGTCTCATTTTTATGTTCCTGGATTGGAATTGATTTTTTCTTTTTTTCTAGATATGTCATTACAACTCCCCTTAAATTACACTGAGTCAGGCAACAGTGTAGAAGGGGTACTAACAGGTCCCATGAAGTACCCTTTGTGCTTTGCTGAATGGCAGAGGATGTGTTTCTTAAACCTGAGCCTCATTTTTAACGTTTAGAAAACAGGGCTGGTATTACTGATGGTAACAGTGAATAATGTAGTGAATTCTGATCATCTGGGGCAAGATTTACTGGACAAATGTGCTGGATGGAGAGGAGTATGGCCTGCCTCAAATTCCCCTCCAAACATTCCCAATGAGAGCAGCAAACTGAAAGCAGATGGAGCTTCTCTGTCTTGCTGAAGAGAAATGGGACTGGTTGTAGTGGGACTGGTTGTAGTGGGTGTCCTTGGAAGCCTCCTGGTCTGTCTTCCCATGGAGCAGGAGGGAATCTTTGAAGCCTCGTGTCTCCTGGGGCTGCAGCAGCTTGGCACTTCTGAAATTGGTGGCATTAACCATCCACCAGTGAAGTGCATAAGCAACAGCGGGATTTGCTATTTAATTGAACTCTGCTTTTCTAGCTGTTAATTATACTCCTTGTATGGTTTTTCATGTTTAGCTGTATCATTAAGCTTAACAGAATGTTTGTTGTTACCTGCTGTGATTTTGAATAATTCACAGTATTAACATGCAATTAGGGACCATCATAAGTTCTCCCTGGAGAAAACCAAAAGTTGCTTTCCTAGTTTTGTGTATTTGAAGATGAGTGGAAGGCAGGTTCTCACTTTGGTCCTTTGGTCTCTGTGATCTTTTATCAGAAAGAAAATCTTGAATCAGCCAATAAATTTAAAGTATACATCTCAAGAGTATAGTACACACGGTATATTTGAAATATTTTTATGAAATTACTTGCCAAGCTGGAAATAACCCAAGTAAATCAGCCCTGGACCTCTGTAAACAGCAGTGGGTTCTACTTACAGTTAATTGTTTCCACAGATGTAGTCAATGACAACACTGTGTTTATCCTATGGCAGTGTTACTGCAGCTCTCAATTTCATTTCGTTTCCTTTTCTTAATGGATGGGTTTACTGAATCTAAAAATAAAATCTTATTTTCCCATCATGACAAGGATTTTCTTACATGGGTTTTGTGAGTTGCCCTAGAAACAAGAAAACACTGAAGTTAGGTCAGAAAAATAAATGTCACGCCAGCCATTGTTGTTTCTGTTTCTCTGGTTCCATCATAATATTGGACAAATTATGTGGCTGAGGAGTCCAGCTGACAGTTGTTGCTGGCAGGTGGCTTCTGAACAAAGATAGGTGTGGCATGTTTCTTTTGGTGAGAAGAAGGTCAGCGGGAATATTGGATGGTGAAAAGTGTCCCTCAGGCTGGCATGTGTTCTAGAGTCACTGCTCTCTGCCAGTGTCTGTCCTTCTCGGCTGTCCCAGGTTTGCATTGACTTCACGTAGTCTGTATCAGCCAAGACCTTTCACAGTGCAAGGATAAATCTTTCTGGCTATCTCCATAGGTAGCTGTGAGATATATTCTCATTTTTCCAAATGGTGAAAACCCTGGTCCTCTGAAAGTGAAGCAGACCTGTTTAATGTTAATACAAAGGCCATTCCCAAAAGTGAACTGCCTTCTAAGTACCCAGATTGTTCCCTCCACTCACTACGAGTTCACAATCTGCTTAATATATGCACAGTCAGGGAGAAGCTGTAAATATAATGCTAAAAGCAGACGCTTGGAACTATTGCTCTTGCTTCTCTTCAGCTTATGCAACTGTTTGCAGTAGCTTGTTGCCAACACAACTGTTGTGTCCTTGTACTTTGGGCTTCATCTTGTAAGTCTCCTGAATATGCTGTTCCCATTACAACACTTTGAACAGATCCATGTGAGGAGGTTTTGCAAGACCAAGTCATTAACTGAAAGCCACAAATACATCACCACCTGCTTAATTCATCAGTCTAGAACTGAGCTAGCTCATGAAGTTGTGCCAGCTGGAGTCCTGGCTAAAACAAACCCCCAAAACCCTGGTAACCAAACATTTTGACCATCAGAAGCCTAGACCTCAAACCCACATAGGTCATTCCACTTTCTCCCCTTGCAAATGACTGAAGTTCATTCTTCCAGAGATTTTCCAATGAGTCTTGCTGACCTTTCAACTGTACTTTTATGTCCACTGATAGCAGTTCTCATCTGTCTCTTCCATCTGCAACCACAGCCATCTCCCTGCAGACAGACCCAGAAAATCTCTGACAATAAATAACATTCTTGCTCCACAAGCATTTAAATTGATTGAAGGTGATGAGGTGATCCAGGAAATTGGGGCTCTCATAAATTCCAGTGTCTGTGCTCGAGGCATAGTGTAATCTCTGGTACTTGTCTGCACTGTTGATCTCCAAGAACCCCTTATAAAATTATAGCCTAATGCTTTAACAAAGTGTAGGTGGGAAGGATGCATTTTATGTAAATTTAGTCAGGAAATCTTTGAAACTAATTGCTTAAAGTGAGTGGGGAAAGCTGATGGAGTGTGATAGACACACAGAATTTTTTTCTGCTTTTAGAATAGACAGTGTTGATTAACTGGGCTCAGTATAGCACTGCATATATTAACTAAGCATGGATGAGCCTGCTCTGTGCATGAACTAAACAGGCCATGCTCTGGATGTTAATACAGATGTGGGATTAGGGAGTTTTGGTGTTACACTTCTGCAGAGAAAATCATTGGTTTTGGTGAACTTGGTATTGAATTATTGTCCTGGCCTAGTGTCGATGTTTTATTTGTAAAAATGGAATTAGACACAAAAAAAAACCCCAAACCAACAAACAAAACAAAAAAAAACCAACCAAAAAAACCAACCAAAAAACCCCAAAACCAAGTATGAAGTCATATCTGCAGAATAGACTATTTCTTCTGAAAAGTCTCAGACTTGGGAGTAATGGGAGGGGAATCCTCCTTCACATATGCTCCTCAGCATCGGTACCCCTGAGAGGTGTCAAAGGCTTGTCTGTCAGTCAGCCTGCTGGTTTACGTGCCAAGTCCTGTTTGGTCTTTCTGACTTGTGCTTGTTGTGCTGACTTGTCTGTGAGAACAGCCTCTGACCTTTCTTTAGGGCCATTTTGGACACATCCACCATTCTGCAGGTGTGGGCTGCACTCCCTGCTCCTGGTAGATTACCTTGCATTGTAACCATATTTGCATCCTTATAGAAAGTCAGTGATTTCATTTCCACACCAGCTGGAGGCTCGAGTTAAGAGCTATGTGCTTGATCTAGACCTGGGATGTGCATAGATGTCTACATGTGTTTGATAGCTGAATAAAGCACATCACTGTGCCTGCTGCAGCAGGCCAAAATTGCTGTTCTCAGGTATGTAGGAGTGTGTCATGGATCTGTGCATGCTTCCTCAGCATGAGAGCTGGGCAGTTGCTGTTGACTTGTGTTCTGTTCCCTGCAACATACCTTGACCTAGTTTTAGTGGAGAGAAGATTTTTACAACATCTGAGAGTGGATAGACTATTCCATGCTGTGCCCTGTGGATGTACATGTACATCCTGACCGCTTCCATGAGCATCTCGCTGGGGTGACTGGTGGATGTGTGACAAAATGGAAAAGGGCAAAGGAAAATGCAGAGCAAGAAGCAGCTGCAAAAATTTGCTGGAGTAAGTTCACAAGATAACAACTACATTTAAAAGATTATATTAAAATACAACTAGTATTAATTAAATCAAAATACCTTATTTCCAGAAACAAAACTAACTTGAATGGATGAGCACTAGTGAATTTAAAAAAAAATTTAAAGCCTCATGAAAATGATCCAGTGTGTTTGTTTGGAAGCACCCTGTGGAGAACATGTAATGATTAGAGGTCTCTGGAAAAGCTGATCTTTGGAAGACTGGGGTTTCTGTGGGTCTCCCCTTAACAGGGAAAAAAAAAAAAAAGATGGATCTGAGCCTTTGATGAGCAGTGCACAAGGTTAGATAGCAGTCACAGCATATTCTGCCTTACTTATGTGGGACACAGAGCCAGATGCATTGCTGTTACATAAGCCTGCTGACCTGCATATAGAGCTTTGTGGTAATAGGAGTTTCAGAAAAATAAATCCTATTCAATTTAGCTTACACGAAGATAGAAAATCCAGGTATGTTTACAATGGGAAACATGTTATTCCCTAAGGGGCTTGGTTTTTAAATTTGAATTGGGAAGGCTCACATACTTGGGACAAAGAGGATAGGAGAGGAGGCAGTTAATATGATGCAGGATCAGTCTGCTGACTAATGCTACAGTCTGGATATTTGGAGAATGGGACCACAAGTTGTGTTGTACACCAGCCATAACAGCCTATTATTCAAGTGGTGCAGCATGAAAAAGTTCCTGCCAATTTGCAGAGGATTTTGATGGATTTGTTTAATTTGACTGTATTCTGATTTGAAATGAAAATTAGTATTTTTTCCATTCTTAGTGAATAAAACAGAATATTTTCTGTTGAAGGGACCTATGACAATCATCTAGTCTGAAGGTAATGATATCTAGAACTAGAGACATCAGGCTCTGGGGTCCCCAGCTTGAGGAATTCTGTCTGGATCCTCTGGCTGCCTAGGGTGCCAAGGAGTTTCACATTTCCAGGGCTTCCAGACTCTTGCTTCTTTTCTTTCTGCCTGGTGAGCTAACAGAGAGCTGGCAGCCTTGGAGTTGATGGGCAGAGATACTCTGCTCTGAGTTTCTTGGCATCCTGCCTAATGAGATCTGTAGAGGAGCCAGCAGCTTAGGAGCTCTGCAATCTCTGAGATAATCCTGGAGCAATAACTTCTTTCTAACTCCCACTCTCTGTCAACTTGTCAGGAATACACTTGAAGAAGAGGAGAGGACCTGGCAGGAAATTGAGTGTGATTTCTGCAGTGTCATCAAAGTCAAATGTGCCATTAAAAATGTTTCTGACCACTTTTAGTAACCCCACGGAGAAATCCTAACATGACACCTGATCCTGGAGGTCCTGCACCCCTTTGCTGCTGATATTGTGGGTACAAAGCTCAGTGAGGCAAAATAGAGGACAAAGAAATAATTACACCATTCCAGTACCTTTGAAGTTGGGATGTGGGTCACCTGCAGCTCTTCACACAGCACCAGCCTGCCTGCAGTCAGATGGCCTACAAACCCCAGCTGTCCTGAAGGTATTGCAAGATGTGATTATTGAAGGAAGGCTCTTGACTGACAGAGCAGCTAGAGTGATGGTGCTGGCAAAGTAGATGAAATACATGTGGCTATCCTGTGTTTTTTCCCTTCTTCCCATGCTTGCTTTAGGATTGACCCTGAGGTCTGTTTCTGAGGAGAGATACTGGTCCAAACTGTGCACAGGAGAATTTTCTGGGCACACATGAGCCCTAAGCATGTACTCAAAATTCGGTAGGTATTTCCAATGTGAGTTATAGCATCCTAAAGGTTGCTGTAATTTATATTTATAATCTACAGCTACAGAGTGATGTTTCAGCTGGGGAGCCCTGGAAGGTGAGCATCCTTTTGCTTTTCCTAGACATAGAGCTGGAGGATGTGGCTCACTGTCATGACTGTGGCCCCTGCAGGGTGAATTAGGGCTAATGATGCAATGCAAAATTGCCCAAATGACAGAGAGAATCTGGGCCACTGTGTTCATCTTGTCTGATTTCCAAATTTTTCAGTGCTCAGGGGGACAGCATTATAACAAAGTTCGAATTCCTGCTATGTAGGTCATATGCTGCGTGCTGAATCCTCCATCACAGGGATAAAGCTGGACCAGGGAAGCTTGATTTGCATCTGTAAATATCAATGGGAGTAGCAGATGTTTTTCTTTTACTGAATAATTTCCAAGGAGTTTAATTAGTGAAAAAACCATCTAGGCTTTTACTGTTGGTGGTGCATTAAAATACGTTGCAGTAACTGCAACTTAACTGCAATGGGTTGCAGTTATTAAACTCTGCAGTGTTTAGATTTCCATGGCTGAGCAAGATTCACTGTTGGTCTGGAGGCTTTGGAAGTGACAAGTGGTGTGTCTGGCTCGGCCATGGAGTGCTCAAAAGTACCATCACCCTCCTG